>CM065593.1:241071959-241671959 GCA_033119425.1 Bufotes viridis | reverse complement strand
TTTTAGATGTGTATTCACATCTGCGTTATAGTCATAATGGAAAATAACGGAATCCATAAGACGGAAGTCATAACTGAAGCCTTTAAGAGGCATTCCGTTTTGATCCTTCCTGGTTTCCATTATGCAGGTGTCTAGTCCAGCATGACGGAAATGGGACGGATCCATTATGCTGCCCATAGACTTGTATTATGACGGAATGCACAATGGAAGCTTTTATAAGGCATTACGTTTTGCTTTCCATCATAATAGAAGTCTATGGGGATCATAACGGATCCGTCCTGTTTCCGTTATGCATAACGGAAAAAAAAGACCCGTCAACAGGACTTTGTTTTCCGTCTTGCATAACGGAAACCAGACAAATCCGTTATGATTTCCATAGACTTCTATTATGATGGATCAAAAAGGAATGCCTCTTAAAGGCTTCCGTTTTGACTTCCGTCTTATGGATTCCATTATTTTCCATTATAACCATGTTATAACGGAAAACCATAACGGAATCCAGAACGCAGATGTGAACCCACCCTTACCTTAACTTGCATGGGCTTCTTCCTAGTGCTTTGTTTTCTCTTACAATGCAG
Source organism: Bufotes viridis (assembly GCA_033119425.1). NCBI lineage: Eukaryota > Metazoa > Chordata > Amphibia > Anura > Bufonidae > Bufotes > Bufotes viridis. The sequence goes on along the minus strand of CM065593.1, from coordinate 241,671,381 downwards.
AAATATTCAAATAGGTTAATTGGGTATTTGGATTGTGAGTCCCAATGGGACGACAGTCTGTATACAGTGCTGAAGAATATGCTATATAACTGAATAAAATAAAATGTGAGCCTAATTGTAAAACGTGTATTTATGTGACCTCACACACGCTGCTAAACTACACTAAATCTGATTGTTCCGACTTCGGAGCAATCATTTTACCTTTAAATATAAGCTGACCATTTAATTACTCTAATCACATTAAAGGGTAAGTTGCCAACAGTACTTTCTTTTCTGTCCTGCATAACAGAAAACAGATGATTCTGTTATGCTTGCCCATAAACCTCTATTATGATGGATCAAAACAGAATGCCTCTAAGTTTTCCATTTTGACTTCCGTCTTATGGATTCCATTATTTTCCATTATAACCATGTTAAAACGGAAAGCAATAACGGAATTCATAATGGTGATGTGAACCCACTGTTACTTATTGTTGTTAAAATTCACAAATATGCTTTTTTGAAACAGGCAAATGTATCTGACAATTTGTGTTAACTGTGCTTCACTCTTGTAAGAACAAATACTATTGTAAGAAAATAATAAGCAGCATTTTAAAGGCTCACACACATTTCATGGAGCAGTGATAGGGTTCCCAAAGAGCGACTATAAATGAGTCTTTACTGACAAAAAACTAAACAAAATAGACCATGTCCCATCAGCAGGGCCGGCTTCAGGTTTTTGTAGACTCTTGGGCGACAAAGTCTCAGTGGGCCCCCCTACACAGTGATAACTCTCTGAGTACAGATAATATAGTAGATATCATCTGCAGTCCTATGTAACAGAACATATAACACAGTCAAGGCATTCTGAGTACAGAAAATGTAGTAGTGTTACCTATAGTCCTATATAAAACCACAGATGACACTAGTGCTGATAATGGGGGAGTGTTACCTGCAGTACTATGTAAAAACCACAGATAACACTAGTGCTAATAATGTGGTAAACCATATATACTAATCCCGGATGGGAAAAGAGGGGGAATGAAAATAAAACGTAACTTTTAATATGTGAATAAGCGCCAAATAACAAGTGAAAATATTACGCCTAACAGGCTAAAAACAAAGCTACAGGGCCCTTGGCCGATTGCAGGTTCAAAGGTTCAGATATTCTATCAAACCACCGAGACACAAATATGGCATAATGTCAAATAGCAGCATGAGTATCCACGACAATGTAATGGAACGTGCTCACCCAATCCTCGGAGTAGTCAAATATGGAGGAGCAGACGACTGGAGATGGCTGCTATGGAGACCACAGGATGGGTGGAAGAAGCCAGGTCACGTATGGTTGCTGCAGATATTCAGTACAATGGATGCCAATGTGGGAACTCTGTATAGTAGAGGGATGGGAGCTGCAAAAAGTCCCTGGTAGACCCTATCGAGGGAAGGGGCCTAGCAGATAACTTACCTACCTACACAGAGCACCCACTCCGAAAGGGGCGACCCCGTCCGGATCCCTGTCCCTAGACCGGGCAGAGTCCCTAATTATGCCCTAAAGCAAGGAAGAGAGCTCCCATATACAATAAACCTCCCGACGTGCCACGTTTCATTCGTGCAGGAAATCATCAGGGGAGTGGTAAGAAAATGTGGCTACATAGAACATAAGGGCTTAAATGTGTATACTGGGAAGTCACGGTGCTCCCCCTATAACAAAGGGGACAATCAAAATGCACCTAGGCAGGCCACCAACAAGATATATTGTGTAGCACCACGACATCCAGTGTGCTGCCAAAAAATATATATTGCTCTGCCAGTGGGCCAAAGGTATAACAGCGATAAAGAGCCACAAACCAATGGGAGAGGGGGCTAGTCAAATGGGGGGGGGGGGCTCCAGTGGTGAGTACCCCCCTCTGTACACACGCAGCTGAGCTCACCTGTACAGCGACTTAAATGCAGCAAGAGATGCGCGCCAACAGTAAGCGGCTCTGCCCCCTTATTGACGCGAAGCGGTCATGTGAGACCAATCACGTGATGGGCGTAAGAGAGCGGTGGAACACAGAGATAGGACGCTGCGCTCCACCGCTCAATACGCGCCAATAGGGGGATATTCAAATGAGCCGACGGGCAGAGCGTGTTGCTAAGAGATAGGGAAGGCAAAAAGATGCCTTCCCTGAGTCGGCAGAGTGTACTGCCGTAATTTAACATAGAAAATAGAAATCAAAGAGCTTGACTGACGGGTTTTACTCTTGCTAGAGGGGCCCATAGAGAGGAGGGCCAGCAAGGTAACATATTAAAGTGGGAATATATAAAAAAAAAAGAAAAACAACTAGATCACTAGTACGGGCAGGCTAATGGATCATCAAACCGAGCAGTATATCATATCACAAAACTACTCATTGTAAACAACATGTCATCGAATCATCAGCTGTGTACTACGAAGAAACTCTCAATGAAGAGGTGATTTTACACAAAAACGTATTAATCAAATGAAACAGCTGAAATTCAATTGTTCATTGAGCCCCTGAGTGGCCATGGTGTTTAGGTAAAAAATCCAAAGTGTTTCGTGTTGGATAGAGTTGAGCGAACACCTGGATGTTCGGGTTCGACGAGTTCGGCCGAACTTTTAAAAAATGTTCGGGTTCGGGATCCGAACTCGACCCGAACTTCATCCCGAACCCGAACCCCATAGAAGTCAATGGGGACCCGAACTTTTGGGCACTAAAATGGCTGTAAAACACACCCGGAAAGGGCTAGAGGGCTGCAAAAGGCAGCAAAATGTAGTTAAATCCCCTGCAAACAAATGTAGATAGGGAAATGATGAGTTAACATAAAATAAATAAAAATTAAACAATATTAATTGGAGTGAGGTCCCATAGCACAGAATCAGGCTTCAAGTCACCCACCAATGGAGAAGGTCACTTACTATTATTTTGACCACAGCACCCAGACAAAGGAGAGAGGTCCCACAGCAGAGAACCAGGCATCATATCACCCACCACAGGAGTAGGCCACCATTTAGTTACTTTGACCCCTACACCCAGACGGAGGAGAGAGGTTACACAGCAGAGAATCAGGCATTTAGATCACCCACCACAGGAGTAGGCCACCATTGAATCAGACCCCGGCAACCATGTCAGATGGCACAAGCATAAGCTTTATATCAATCAGCACAGGAGAAGGCGACTTTGACAGACTTTGACCCCTACACCCGGACGGAGGAGAGAGGTTTCAAAGCAGAGAATCAGGCATTTAGATCACCCACCACAGGAGTAGGCCCCAATTTAATGGGACCCCGGCAACCATGTCAGATGGCACAACCATCAGCTTCATATCAATCAGCACAGGAGAAGGCGACTTTGAAAGACTTTGACCCCTACACCCAGATGGAGGAGAGAGGTTTCACAGCAGAGAATCAGGCATTTAGATCACCCACCACAGGAGTAGGCCCCCATTGAATCAGACCCTGGCAACCATGTCAGATGGCACAACCATCAGCTTTATATCAATCAGCACAGGAGAAGGCGACTTTGAAAGACTTTGACCCCTACACCCAGATGGAGGAGAGAGGTTTCACAGCAGAGAATCAGGCATCATATCAACCACCACAGGAGAAGCCACCATTTAGTTACTTTGACCCCTGCACCCAGGAAGAGGAGAGAGGCACCACAGCACATATTCTGGCATCATATCAGCCACCACAGGAGAAGCCACCATTGAGTTACTTTGACCCCTGCACCCAGGAAGAGGAGAGAGGCACCACAGCACATATTCTGGCATCATATCAGCCACCACAGGAGAAGCCACCATTGAGTTACTTTGACCCCTTCACCCAGAACAGAGGAGAGAGGTTCCACATCAGAGAATCAGGCATCATATCAACCACCACAGGAGTAGGCCACCATTTAGTTTACTTTGACCCCTGCACCCAGGAAGAGGAGAGAGGCCCCACAGCACATATTCTGGCATCATATCAGCCACCACAGGAGAAGCCACCATTGAGTTACTTTGACCCCGCACCCAGGAAGAGGAGAGAGGCACCACAGCACATATTCTGGCATCATATCAGCCACCACAGGAGAAGCCACCATTGAGTTACTTTGACCCTGCACCCAGGAAGAGGAGAGAGGCACCACAGCACATATTCTGGCATCATATCAGCCACCACAGGAGAAGCCACCATTGAGTTACTTTGACCCCTTCACCCAAACAGAGGAGAGAGGTTCCACATCAGAGAATCAGGCATCATATCAACCACCACAGGAGTAGGCCACAATTTAGTTTATTTGACCCCTGCACCCAGGAAGAGGAGAGAGGCCCCACAGCACATATTCTGGCATCATATCACACACCACAGGAGAAGGCCTCTTTCAGTGATTTAGGCCTTTGGACCCAGACAGAGGAGAGAGGTCAGAGATTAGCTTCATATCCCCCAGCACAGCAGAAGACCGCTTTATTTGACTTAGGCCTCAGCACCCAGACAGAAGACAGAGGTAGCATGGCAGAGGTTATGGCTTCATGTCACCCGTTAGTTTAACCGGCCACTTTCATCTGGTTAGGCCCGGCGCCCAGACAGAGAAGAGTTTCATTCAACTGTGGGTTTCATAAAATTTGTATCAAATAAAGAAGTGGCCCGTAGCACAACAAGACATGTTTTAGGCAGTTAATAAGGACTACTCTGCACAAGGGAGGGACAGGTCCTGTGGGATCCATGCCTGGTTCATCTTTATGAAGGTCAGCTTGTCCACGTTGGCTGTGGACAGGCGGCTGCGCTTGTCAGTAATGGCGCCCCTGCCGTGCTGAATACGCGTTCAGATAAAGCGCTGGCCGCCGGGCAGGAAAGCACCTCAAGGCATAACATGCTAACTCTGGCCACGTGGACAATTTCGAAACCCAGTAGTTGAATGGGGCCGAACCATCCGTCAGGATGTGGAGGAGTGTGCAGACATACTGTTCAACCATGTTAGTGAAATGCTGCCTCCTGCTAACACGTTCCGTATCAGGTGTCGGTGCAGATAGCTGTGGCGTGGAGACAAAACCTTTCCACATTTCTGCCATGCTAACCCTGCCCTCAGATGAGCTGGCCGTGACACAGCTGCGTTGGCGACCTCTTGCCACTCCTCTGCCTTCACCTTCCACCTGTTCCCCTGTGACATGTGGGAATGCTCTCAAGAGCGCCTCTATCAGCGTGCGCTTGTACTCGCGCATCTTACGGTCGCGCTCCAGTTCAGAAATTAAAGTGGGCACATTGTCTTTATACCGGGGATCCAGCAGGGTGGCCACCCAGTAGTCTGCACACGTTAAAGCGTGGGCAACTCTGCTGATCGTTGCGCAGGCATTGGAGCATATATTCGCTCATGTGGGCCAGGCTACCCATGGGTAAGGACAAGCTGTCCTCTGTGGGAGGCGTATCGTCATCGTCCACCGTATCCCCCAGCCACGCACCAGTGATGGGCCTGGGCTGCCACCCCGCTGTGAACTTGCGTCATCCTCGTCCCCCTCCACCTCCTCCTCCTCATCCTCCTCGTCCTCCAGTACAGTGCCTTGGCTGGCGACTTGTGAACCTGTCCTCTGCTGCTTAAACAAACCTCCCTCTGAGCCACTTCGAACAGACTGGCCCGAAAGTGTTAGAAACGAGCCCTCATCCTCCTCCTCCTCCTCCACCTGGGCCACCTCCTCTAACATCATTGCCCTAAGTGTTTTCTCAAGGAGACATAGAAGTGGTATTGTAACGCTGATAACAGTGTCATCGCCACTGGCCATGTTGGTGGAGTACTCGAAACAGCGCAGCAGGGCACACAGGTCTCGCATGGAGGCCCAATCATTGGTGGTGAAGTGGTGCTGTTCGGCAGTACGACTGACGCGAGCGTGCTGCAGCTGAAACTCCACTATGGCCTGCTGCTGCTCGCACAGTCTCTCCAGCATGTGCAAGGTGGAGTTCCACGGGTGGGCACGTCGCATATGAGGCGGTGGCGGGAAGGCCGAGTTCCGCTGTAGCGCAGACAGGCGAGCAGCGGCAGGATGTGAGACGGCGGAGCGCGCACAGGCGGCCCGCACTTTATGCAGCAGCTCTGACATGTTGGGGTAGTGGTGAATGAACCTCTGCACCACCAAGTTCAGCACATGCGCCAGGCAAGGATGTGCGTCAAACCGGCTAGTCCCAGAGCTGCCACGAGATTTCGCCCATTATCGCATACCACCAGGCCTGGCTTGAGGCCCACCGGCAGAAACCACTCGTCGGTCTGTTGTTCAATACCCCGCCACAACTCCTTTGCGCTGTGGGGCCTGTCCCCAAACATATGAGTTTCAGAATGGCCTGCTGGCGTTTACCCCGGGCTGTGCTGAAGTTGGTGGTGAAGGTGTGTGGCTGACTGGATGAGCTGGTGGAAGCAGTGGAGGAGGAAGCCGAGTAGGAGGAGGAGGCTACAGGAGGCAGAGAATGATGCCCTGCGATCCTAGGGGCGGAAGGACGTGCGCCAAGGAACTGTCCGCCGGGGCCCAGCCGCCACTACATTCATCCAGTGTGCAGTTAGTTAGATATAGCGTCCCTGGCCGTGCTTACTGGTCCACGTATCTGTGGTTAGGTGGACCTTGCCACAAATGGCGTTGCGCAGTGCACACTTGATTTTATCGGACACTTGCATGTGCAGGAAGGCACGGCTGTCTTGGAGAAGTAGTGGCGGCTGGGAACCACATACTGCGGGACAGCCATGGCCATCAGCTGTTTGAAGCTGTCTGTGTCCACCAGCCGGAATGACAGCATTTCAAAGGCCAGCAGTTTAGAAATGCTGGCGTTCAGGCCAAGGGCTCGAGGGTGACTCGGGGAATTTGCGCTTCTCTCTAAGGTTTGAGATATTGAGAGCTGAACGCTGCTGTGTGATATAGTGGAGACGCTAGTTGACGGTGGCGGTGGTGGTGGTGTCGGTGGCACATCCTCTGTTTGCTGCTCGGCAGGTGGCAACATTCCTCTCGAGGCGGAAGCCGAGGCAGCAGCGGTAGAGGAGCAGGGGAGCCTCAGCGAGTGCCTGGTTTTTAAGGTGTGTACCCCACTGCAGTTCATGCTTTGCATGTAGATGCCTGGTCATGCAGGTTGTGCTGAGGTTCAGAACGTTAATGCCTCGCCTCAGGCTCTGATGGCAGAGCGTGCAAGTCACTCGGGTCTTGTCGGTAGGACATTGTTTAAAGAAGTGCCATGCCAGGGAACTCTTTGAAGCTGCCTTTGTGGGGCTGGGTCCCTGTTGGCGATGTCCAGTAGCAGGCGAACTCTGGGGCGGCGGCTCGTCTGCTTTGGCCCCCTGCTCCCTCTTTGGCTTCGCTGTTGTCTCGGTCTCACCACTACCTCTTCCTCTGAACTGTGAAAGTCATCGCCACGACCTTCAGTCCATGTGGGGTCTAAGACCTCATCGTCCTCTGCATCGTCTTCCACCCAGTCTCCCTCCCTGACCTCCTCCTGTTCAGTCTGCACACTGCAAAAGACGCGGCAGTGGGCACCTGTGTTTCGTCATCATCAGAGACGTGCGGTGACTCTGCTGTGGTGGTATTCCCATGTCCTCTTCATCTGGAGACATAAGTGGTTGTGCGTCAGTGCATGGTATGTCTTCCTCCACTGGGGAAGGGCTAGGTGGACGCCCCTGGGAAACCCTGGAAGCAGAGTCTTCAAACAGAAGAAGAGACTGCTGCATAACTTGTGGCTCAGACCGTTTCCCTGATATGCTTGGGGTGATGTGACAGACTGATGGGCTTGGTTTTCAGGTGCCACCTGTGCGCTTTCCGCAGAAGACTGGGTGGAAGACCATGTGGTGAACGTGCTGGAAGCACTGTCGGCCACCCAATCGATTAATGCCTGTACCTGCTCAGGCCTTACCATCCTAAGACGACATTGGGCCCCACGAGATATTGCGGTACATTCTGCCGGCTAGTTGAGGGAGTTCGTTCCCTACTGTGTGCGCCTGGGGACGAACGGCCACGTCCTCTACCAGCAACAGAGGCTCCACGGACACCACCACGACCGCGTCCTCGTCCCTTAATAGTATTTTTCTTCATTGTTGCGATTCAACTCGCACCACAATGAAATATATTATTTTTATAAGCAAAATCCCCTCACTGGAATACTTTCAGTCTTTTGACTGTATGGATTACAGATGGAATGACTGTTATATGTGAGTACCGCTTTCTTTGACAGATTCTAGTATGGGTACATATATGTTTTCCCAACCCCAGCACATTAGTTTGCTAATTCCAGATGTATGAAACATGAGGCCTAACTGTATCTAGTATATTGAACGCCAGATAAACTAACTTGGCCTTTTAAATAAAAAAATTCCCTCACTGGAATACTTTCAGTCTTTTGACTGTATGGATTACAGATGGAATGACTGTTATATGTGAGTACCGCTTTCTTTGACAGATTCTAGTATGGGTACATATATGTTTTCCCAACCCCAGCACATTAGTTTGCTAATTCCAGATGTATGAAGCATGAGGCCTAACTGTATCTAGTATATTGAACGCATAGATAAACTAACTTGGCCTTTTTAAATAAAAAAATTCCCTCACTGGAATACTTTCAGTCTTTTGACTGTATGGATTACAGATGGAATGACTGTTATATGTGAGTACCGCTTTCTTTGACAGATTCTAGTATGGAGTACATATATGTTTTCCCAACCCCAGCACATTAGTTTGCTAATTCCAGATGTATGAAAGCATGGCCTAACTGTATCTAGTATATTGAGCGCCAGATAAACTAACTTGGCCTTTTTAAATAAAAAAAAATTCCCTCACTGGAATACTTTATGGCTTTTCACTGTATGGATTACAGATGGAATGACTGTTATATGTGAGTACCGCTTTCTTTGACAGATTCTAGTATGGGTACATATATATTTTCCCAACCCCAGCACATTAGTTTGCTAATTCCAGATGTATGAAAGCATGAGCCTAACTGTATCTAGTATATTGAGCGTCAGATAAACTAACTTGGCCTTTTTAAATAAAAAAATTCCCTCACTGGAATACTTTCAGTCTTTTGACTGTATGGATTACAGATGGAATGACTGTTATATGTGAGTACCGCTTTCTTTGACAGATTCTAGTATGGGTACATATATGTTTTCCCAACCCCAGCACATTAGTTTGCTAATTCCAGATGTATGAAACGCATGAGCCTAACTGTATCTAGTATATTGAGCGCCAGATAAACTAACTTGGCCTTTTTAAATAAAAAAATTCCCTCACTGGAATACTTTCAGTCTTTTGACTGTATGGATTACAGATGGAATGACTGTTATATGTGAGTACCGCTTTCTTTGACAGATTCTAGTATGGGTACATATATGTTTTCCCAACCCCAGCACATTAGTTTGCTAATTCCAGATGTATGAAAGCATGAGCCTAACTGTATCTAGTATATTGAGCATCAGATAAACTAACTTGGCCTTTTTAAATAAAAAAATTCCCTCACTGGAATACTTTCAGTCTTTTGACTGTATGGATTACAGATGGAATGACTTTGTTATATGTGAGTACCGCTTTCTTTGACAGATTCTAGTATGGGTACATATATGTTTTCCCAACCCCAGCACATTAGTTTGCTAATTCCAGATGTATGAAACGCAGGCCTAACTGTATCTAGTATATTGAGCGTCAGATAAACTAACTTGGCCTTTTTAAATAAAAAAATTCCCTCACTGGAATACTTTCAGTCTTTTGACTGTATGGATTACAGATGGAATGACTGTTATATGTGAGTACCGCTTTCTTTGACAGATTCTAGTATGGGTACATATATGTTTTCCCAACCCCAGCACATTAGTTTGCTAATTCCAGATGTATGAAAGCATGAGCCTAACTGTATCTAGTATATTGAGCATCAGATAAACTAACTTGGCCTTTTAAATAAAAAAAAATTCCCTCACTGGAATACTTTCAGTCTTTTGACTGTATGGATTACAGATGGAATGACTGTTATATGTGAGTACCGCTTTCTTTGACAGATTCTAGTATGGGTACATATATGTTTTCCCAACCCCAGCACATTAGTTTGCTAATTCCAGATGTATGAAAGCATAGGCCTAACTGTATCTAGTATATTGAGCGCCAGATAAACTAACTTGGCCTTTTTAAATAAAAAAATTCCCTCACTGGAATACTTTCAGTCTTTTGACTGTATGGATTACAGATGGAATGACTGTTATATGTGAGTACCGCTTTCTTTGACAGATTCTAGTATGGGTACATATATGTTTTCCCAACCCCAGCACATTAGTTTGCTAATTCCAGATGTATGAAAGCATAGGCCTAACTGTATCTAGTATATTGAGCATGAGATAAACTAACTTGGCCTTTTTAAATAAAAAAATTCCCTCACTGGAATACTTTCAGTCTTTTGACTGTATGGATTACAGATGGAATGACTGTTATATGTGAGTACCGCTTTCTTTGACAGATTCTAGTATGGGTACATATATGTTTTCCCAACCCCAGCACATTAGTTTGCTAATTCCAGATGTATGAAACGCAGGCCTAACTGTATCTAGTATATTGAACGCCAGATAAACTAACTTGGCCTTTTTAAATAAAAAAATTCCCTCACTGGAATACTTTCAGTCTTTTGACTGTATGGATTACAGATGGAATGACTGTTATATGTGAGTACCGCTTTCTTTGACAGATTCTAGTATGGGTACATATATGTTTTCCCAACCCCAGCACATTAGTTTGCTAATTCCAGATGTATGAAACGCAGGCCTAACTGTATCTAGTATATTGAGCATCAGATAAACTAACTTGGCCTTTTTAAATAAAAAAAAATTCCCTCACTGGAATACTTTCAGTCTTTTGACTGTATGGATTACAGATGGAATGACTGTTATATGTGAGTACCGCTTTCTTTGACAGATTCTAGTATGGGTACATATATGTTTTCCCAACCCCAGCACATTAGTTTGCTAATTCCAGATGTATGAAACGCAGGCCTAACTGTATCTAGTATATTGAGCGTCAGATAAACTAACTTGGCCTTTTTAAATAAAAAAATTCCCTCACTGGAATACTTTCAGTCTTTTGACTGTATGGATTACAGATGGAATGACTGTTATATGTGAGTACCGCTTTCTTTGACAGATTCTAGTATGGGTACATATATGTTTTCCCAACCCCAGCACATTAGTTTGCTAATTCCAGATGTATGAAACGCAGGCCTAACTGTATCTAGTATATTGAGCGCCAGATAAACTAACTTGGCCTTTTTAAATAAAAAAAAATTCCCTCACTGGAATACTTTCAGTCTTTTGACTGTATGGATTACAGATGGAATGACTGTTATATGTGAGTACCGCTTTCTTTGACAGATTCTAGTATGGGTACATATATGTTTTCCCAACCCCAGCACATTAGTTTGCTAATTCCAGATGTATGAAACGCAGGCCTAACTGTATCTAGTATATTGAGCGCCAGATAAACTAACTTGGCCTTTTAAATAAAAAAATTCCCTCACTGGAATACTTTCAGTCTTTTGACTGTATGGATTACAGGTGGACTGGTATTAGTAGGGGTGACACAATCACCCAAGTCCCTGATGTAGGATTTCTATGGCACAGACCACTATTACAAGTGATTAATGGACGTTGGGAGAGATTGTGCTGCAGCACTAGTCCCAAGATGGCCGCCGCCTATCAGCCCAGTAACATAGTGCCACAAAATGGTCTGCACAACCTTTAAAAAAATAGCCTTGGACTGTGCTGCTAAATCGCTATTGGTCTGAATCCCAGGTGTAGATGTCTGACTTGTTTGGAGCTTTGGAATGCACACTGTGGCAGCTTCTGCTGCAGCACTACAAGTCGCAAAATGGCGGCCGGCGGTCAGTCCAGGTACATGTGGATGGAAAAATCACTCTGGCCACTCTAAAAATAGCCAATCCCTATCAAAAAGCAGCTCAGCTGCAGTTGTTCAGATGAATCACAGGTGGAGGAGAAATTTGCTTCCAGTTATTCAATTATCCCTGCCTATTCTCGCCCTAGCATCAGCTGCGTCTATCCCTGTTCTATTCACATCGGGAGTGAGCACGTCCCGACGTGCGCACAAGCTTATAAAGAGGCTGAGTCACATGCTGCACTTGGCCAATCACAGCCTTGCCAATAGTAGGCATGGCTGCGATGGCATATTAGGGCAAGTAGTATGATGCATGTTGATTGGCTGCTTTGCAGCCTTTCAAAATGCGCCAAAATACATGCCGAACGACGAACCCGAACCCGAACTTTTACGAAAAAGTTTGGGTTCGGGTCCGTGTCACGAACACCCCAAAATTCGGTACGGACCCGAACTATGCTCGAACTGTTCGCTCAACACTAGTGTTGGAGAAGAAGTCGGTCCCAGCCGAAAAATACCATGTCAATGCCCATAAAACTGATCTTGGCATGTCCATTATGTTGGCACTGTATATGGTTCGCTACTGGGGTGTCCTTAAGTTTCACAATATCGTTCAGGTGCTCACCAACGCATCTTCGGAACTCACGGATGGTCTTATTGACATACTCCTTCCCACATTCGCAGGACAGTCGGTCGACCACGCCGCGAGTTCTACTGTTGATAAAATGGTGAATATTATATTCCCTCCCAGTCACATGGCTGCAGAAGCATCTGCCCGTTTGCAAGTGCCTGCATGCAACGCAGCCACTGCATCAGTAGCAGCCCTTGACATTGGACAACCAACTGCAACCAGATCGGATTGGAGGGATATATTCACTGGACACCAGTCTATCACGAAGACTACAACCTCGTCAGTAGGTGATATGTGGATACTCTCCTATCACCTCTCGCAGGTCCAGGTCTAGGTCCAATATGGCCCAGTTTTTTTGGACCACTTCACGTATCTCTGGGGCTGCTCTATCAAAAGTGGTGATGAGACGAATCAGTCTCGGGGTCTGGGTGTCCTTTGGTCGAGGGGTTAGCAGGTTGGTTCAATTTTCCTGAAGCGCCATCTTATACGCTTCTCTTAAGATTCTGTCAGGATATCTCCGATGTAAGGACCGGGTACGCATATCCTGTGCCTGCCTTATAAACTCCTTCTTAGTGGAGCAATTCCTCCTCAGGTGGAGATATTGCCCCTTAAGGATCCCTTGCTTTAATGGTGATGGATGACTGCTCTCCCACCTCAACAGAGTGTTTGTTGAGGTGGGCTTTCTGTATACCGATGTTTCCAATTCCCCACTAGATGACTTGGAGATAAGAACATCCAAGAATGGCAGACTAAAGGCATTAATCTCAAAGGTGAAGTGCAGTCCTATGGAGTTCTCATTAAGTCCCTCCACCAGGGCTTTAAAGCACACCACATTACCATGAAAATATCATCTATGTACCGCCCCACAGTCCCACGCGGTCCATCATCTCCGACCTTTCTTCTGTGAACACCAGGGTCTCCTCCCAGCAGCCCAGGAATAAATTAGCATACGACGGGGCACAGGAACTCCCCATCGCTGTACCCTTGAGCTGGTGGTGGACCCTGCCGTTAAACGAGAAGATATTTCTGGTCAGTGTGAACTCAAGCAGACGTAGAACAAAGAGACTGTGGGTGCGGTATTGGCAGCCACGCGTACGTAAAAAGTGATCCACTGCCCTAAGTCCCAGTGTGTGTTGAATGCTAGAGTATAACGCTTCCCCACGTCTATACTTGCGAGAAAAGTATCATTATCCACATGAATCTTTTCCAGCCGCCCAAGGAGGTCTGTTGTGTCACGGGTGTAGGAGGGTAAGGCTGCAACAAATGGAGACAATATCTGATCAATATAAATCCCTAGATTTTGACAGATGTTGCCCACCCCCGACACGATGGGACATCCCCTGAGCTGCTGGGTTCCCTTGTAGATTTTAGGGAGACAGTAGAAAGTGGACAATCTCGGGTGAGATGGAAGTAGAAAGTTATACTCTTCATCAGAAATGATTTTGGAGGTCTTGGCCTCATCCATAATCAACTTAAATTCAGATACAAACTCACTGGTGCAATCACTCCACAAGACCTCATGTGTAATAAAGCCTCACACATGGTCCGGTATTGATCATGATCCATAACTACCGTATTCCCCCCCCCCCTTATCGGAGGGTTTAACAACGATCGATCGGTCACTCTCAAGATCCCTAACAGCGGCAGTATGGACCTGATCAAGATTAGAGAAATGGGGAGGTTTCAAGTCGTCAATCTGTCTAGAAACCGTGTCTAGAAAAACCTCAATGCATGACAGCTCACCGGAAACAGGTGGCATCAAGACACTCTTAGGCTTAAGACCGGTGAAAGGACTCATCTCGAGAACCTGGACTTCCACAGGGGACAGAGTGCTTAAGGACAAATTTACTGAGGGTTTATCTGAGGCTGAGATCAGTTTCGCAGAGGGTATACTGGAGCCGGAGTCAATTGACTCAAATTATGGCTCCCCCTCCTCCTAAAAAACGTTGGTCTCTACCTCTTGGGCCTCCCGGTATTGACCTCGTCTACCCCTTACTTGTGGGGACTGTCCTGTCTGAAATGTCAGTCTCAGTTGAGGACTGATCAGTATACACGGGAGTTGGATCCTTCCTATTAGAAATGTATGAATAGATTCTATTCTCCTTGAAATCGGCCAGATCCCTCACAAACTGGCGGAGCTTGCGTTCCTTAAGATGGTATTGAAATTTTTCCAGAGTATTCTGGAGCTGTTTCTCCTCATTGGCAAACTCTGCCTCGTGTGTGAAGGTCTGGACCACCTCAGTCTGTTCAGACAAATTTTTGTTAAAGGCCTCAAGGTTAGACTTCTCCTCTAACAAGAGGAGACGCATAAGCCTTAGGGAACTATTGGTGGCTTCCGGTTCGCATTTACTCAAGAATCCCGGGTTTCTAACTCTGGTTGCTGGAAGTAAAGAGATTCTCAAACCTCTTGGCACAATGTTATGTTTCAAATGGTTCTCTAGACTTTGGACTTCCCACCAGGAAAGATTCTGATCCTTGTATATATCAGTGAGTGTTATACTCTAGCATTCCACACACACTGGATCATTTTTACGTACGCGTGGCTGCCAATACCGCACCCACAGTCTCTTTGTTCTACGTCTGCTTGAGTTCACACTGACCAGAAATATCTTCTCGTTTAACGGCATGGTCCACCACCAGCTCAGGGGTACCACGATGGGGAGTTCCTGTGCCCCGTCGTATGCTAATCTATTCCTGGGCTGCTGGGAGGAGACCCTGGTGTTCACAGAAGAAAGGTCGGAGATGAAGGACCGCATGGGACTGTGGGTGCGGTACATAAATTATATTTTCATCATCTGGAGTGGTGATGTGGTGGGCTTTAAAGCCCTGGTGGAGGGACTTAATGAGAACTCCATAGGACTGCACTTCACCTTTGAGATTAATGCCTTTAGGCTGCCATTCTTGGATGTTCTTATCTCCAAGTCATCTAGTGGCGAATTGGAAACATCGGTATACAGAAAGCCCACCTCAACAAACACTCTGTTGAGGTGAGAGAGCAGTCATCCATCACCATTAAAGCAATATCTCCGCCTGATGAGGAATTGCTCCACTAAGAAGGAGTTTATAAGGCAGGCACAGGATATGAGTACCCAGTTCTTACATCGGGGATATCCTGACAGAGTCTTAAGAGAAGCGTAAAAGATGGCGCTTCAGGGAGATAGAACCAACCTCCTAACCCCTCGACCAAAGGACGCCCAGACCCCGAGACTGATTCGTCTCATCACCACTTTTGATAGAGCAGCCCCAGAGATACATGAAGTGGTCCAAAAAAACTGGGCCATATTGAAGCTAGACCCGGACCTGCGAGAGGTGATAGGAGAGTATCCACATATCACCTACCGACGAGGTCGTAGTCTTCGTGATAGACTGGTGTCCAGTGAATATATCCCTCCAATCCCCTCTGGTTGCAGTTGGTTGCTGTCCAATGTCAAGGGCTGCTACCGATGCAGTGGCTGCGTTGCATACAGGCACTTGCAAACGGGCAGATCCTTCCGCAGCCATGTGACAGGGAGGGAATATAATATTGACATTTTATCACCTGTAGAACTCGCGGCGTGGTCTACCGACTGTCCTGCGAATGTGGGAAGGAGTATGTCGGTAAGACCATCCGTGAGTTCCGAAGACGCGTTGGTGAGCACCTGAATGATATTGTGAAACTTAAGGACACCCCAGTAGCGAACCATGTATGGTGCCAACATAACGGACATGCCAAGATCAGTTTTTTGGGCATTGACATGGTATTTCCCCCACGTCGGGGGGGGGGGGGACGACGACTGGGACCGACTTCTTCTCCAACGCGAAACACTTTGGATTTTTTACCTAAACACCATGGCCGCTCAATGAACAATTGAATTTCGGCTGTTTCATTTGATTAATACGTTTTTGTGTAAAATCACCTCTTCATTGAGAGTTTCTTCGTAGTACACAGCTGATGATTCGATGACATGTTGTTTACAATGAGTAGTTTTGTGATATGATATACTGCTCGGTTTGATGATCCATTAGCCTGCCCGTACTAGTGATCTAGTTGTTTTTCTTTTTTTTTATATATTCCCACTTTAATATGTTACCTTGCTGGCCCTCCTCTCTATGGGCCCCTCTAGCAAGAGTAAAACCCGTCAGTCAAGCTCTTTGATTTCTATTTTCTATGTTAAATTACGGCAGTGCACTCTGCCGACTCAGGGAAGGCGTCTTTTTGCCTACCCTATCTCTTATGAACACGCTCCGCCCGTCGGCTCATTTAAATATCCCCCTAATGGCGCTTATTGAGTGGTGGAGCGCAGAGTCTTATCTCTGCATCCCACGGCTCTCTTACACCTATCATGTGATCGGTCTCACATGACCGCTTTGCGTCACTAAGGGGGCGGAGCCGCTTACTGTTGGCAGGTGAGCTCAGCTGCGTGTGTACAGAGGGGGGCACTTACCACTGGATCCCCCCCCCCCCATTTGACTAACCCCCTCTCCCATTGGTTTGTGGCTCTTTATCGCTGCTATACCTTTGGCCCACTGGCAGAGCTATATATATTTTTTGGCAGCACACTGGATGTCGGCGTGCGACACAATATATCTTGTTGGTGGCCTGCCTAGGTGCATTTTGATTGTCCCCTTTGTTATAGGGGGAGCACCGTGACTTCCCAGTATACCCATTTAAGCCCTTATGTTCTATGTAGCCACATTTTCTTACCACTCCCCTGATGATTTCCTGCACGAATGAAACATGGTACGTCGGGAGGTTTATTGTATATGGGAGCTCTCTTCCTTGCTTTTGGGCATGATTTGGGACTCCGCCCGGTCTAGGGACACGGATCCGGACGGGGTCGCCCCTTTCGGGGCGGGTGCTCTATGTAGGTAGGTAGGGTTTCTGCTAGGCCCTTTCCCTCGATAGGGTCTACCAGGGACTTTTTGCAGCTCCCACCCCTCTACTACACAGATTTTCCACATTGGCATCCATTGTACTGAATATCTGCAGCAACCATACGTGACCTGGCTTCTTCCACCCATCCTGTGGTCTCCATAGCAGCCATCTCCAGTCGTCTGCTCCTCCATATTTGACTTCACCGAGGATTGGGTGAGCACGTTCCATTACATTGTCGTGGATACTCATGCTGCTATTTGACATTATGCCATATTTGTGTCTCGGTGGTTTGGTAAAATATCTGAGCCTTTGAACCTGCAATCGGCCAAGGGCCCTGTAGCTTTGTTTTTAGCCTGTTAGGCATAATATTTTCACTTGTTACTTGGCGCTTATTCACATATTAAAAGTTATGTTTTATTTTCATTCCCCTTCTTTTCCAATCCGGGATTAATAAATATGGTTTTCTATTTTTGGGAGAATTCAGGCTGAGGTACAGTTTGATCACCTTGCCATATGTTTGTTTCTAATAATGTGGTAGTGTTAGCTACAGTTCTATGTAAAACCACAGATGACAATAGTGCTGATAATGTGGTAGTGTTACCTGCAGTGCTATGTAAAACCACAGGTGACACTAATGCTGATAATGTGCTAGTGTTACCTGCAGTCCTATGTAAAAAAAACACAGATAACATTAGTGCTAATAATTTGGTAGTGTTACCTACAGTTCTATGTAAAATCACAGATGACAATAGTGTTAATAATGTGTTAGTATTTCCTGCAGTCCTATATAAAAACCACAGATAACACTAGTAATATTTATCTGCTAGTGTTACCTAAAGTTCTATGTAAAACCACTGATGACACTAGTGCTGATAATTTGGTAGTGTTACCTGCAGTTCTATGTAAAAACCACAGATAACACTAGTGCTAATAATGTGTTTGAATTACCTGCAGTCATATGTAAAACCACAAATAATACTTGTGCTGCCTCCTCTTCCATCTTCTCCTTCTTTCCCCGCACAGAATGTCCTGATGCAGCTGTGTCAAAGCATAGGAACACTGTGGGCACAGTGATCGTGACACACACACACACACAAGGAGGGGCACACACACACAGGAAGAGGCACACACACACACACACACACACAGACACACACATACACAGGGATAGACACACACTTGCACAGGGAGAGACACACACATGCACAGAGAGAGAAACACACACACAGGGACAGACACACACATGTAGAAACATACACAGGTAGAAACATACACACAAGGACAGAGATACACATGCACACAAAGACAGACACATACACATGGACACATTCACTGGGACGGTCAAATACACATAGGGACAGGGACACACACACAAATGGACAAACACACACAGGGACAGACACACACAGGGACAGACACACACATACATAGGGACAGACACTTATGCGATGGTGAGATTCTCCTTTTCCATCTTCTTCTTGCCCCACACAGAACGTCTTGATGTAGCTGGGTCAATGCATAGGAACACTGTGGGCATGGTAATAGTGACACACAGGGAGAGCGACACACACACACAGGGAGAGACACACACACATAGGGAGAGAGACACACACACATAGGAAGAGAGACACACACACAGGGAAAGACACACACACAAAGGGACAGACATACACATGCACACAAGTACAGACACATACACACGGGCACACACACAGGGGTGGTCAAATACACACAGGGACAGATACACAAACACAAAGGGACAGACACACATAGACAGGGACATACACACACAGGGACAGACACACACACAGGGACACACATACGTACAGAGACAGACACACACAGAGACAGACACATACATATGGACAGAAACTTATGCAATGGTGAGATCGTCAACCAACTTCTATCTAATGTGTGTGGCCACCTTTAGGGGACAGTAAAAGGCAGTTCCACCTTTAGTTATGCTCCAACCTTTTGTTACCTTCTAATATGACTCCCACTGATTCCCAGTACTGAGGGTACATGGACTGGGGTTAAAAAAGAAATTATCAACATGTACCAGAAGGTGGTCTAAACTGTAACCCATTAGGAACTGGCTAGACTGTGTTATGGAATCTAAGCAATGCCTTAGACGCACACAGGGGCACACACACAAAGTGAGAGACAGACACACACACAGAGAAATACAGACAGACACACACACACACACACACACACACACACACACAGGGACAGACAGACACCCATACAAGGACAGACACACACACACACACACACATACACACACAGACAGACACACAGCTAGGCCTCACCACATTCCAGCCAGGCTACTATCCATACAGGAACACAGCTCTCTGCTCCTCCCCCACTGGTCACATGGGCAGATGACATCAGGAAGGTCCTTTAGCCTGGTAGGAAACCCCGTTCTGAGTCCTGGGCCCGTCCACTTCAGCAGTGCACAAAGCAAAAATTGTCTGCTTTGCTGGGGTAAGCTACCCTAGAATTCAGAACAGGCAGTTTAATGAAGACCAGGACACAGCTACAGGAGTGATTAGGCACAGTGGGCCCCCACAGGACCAGTGGGCCCGGCACTTGCCCGGGTGTGCATGATGCTGAAGCTGGCCCTGCCCATCAGATATAATTTGTATGGAGATACTTGCATCCTAGAAGAATTCCCTACATATATTAATTCCTTAAGAGTGGTTTCATATCAGCCTTATGGATTCCGTTATGGCTTTCCGTTATAACGAAAAATAACGAAATCCATAAGACGGAAGCCTTTAAGAGGCATTACATTTAGATCTGTCATAATAGAAGTCTATGGGAATCATAACGGATCCGTCTGGTTCCAGTTATGCAAGACGGAAAACAAAGTCCTGTCAAGAGTACTTTTTTTCCATTCTGCATAACGGAAACGGGATTGATCCGTTATGATCCCCATAGACTTGTATTATGATGTAAAGCAAAACGGAATGCTTTTTAAAGGCTTTCGTTTTGCATTCCATCATAAAACAAGTCTATGGGAAGCACAACGGATCCATCCTGTTCTAATTATGCAGGACTGGACACCTGCAAAATAGAAACCAGAACGCATTTGTTCTGCTTCCAATAGGCTTGTATTATGAAGAATCAAAACAGAATGCCTCTTAAATGTTTCCGTTTTGATTTCTATCTTATGGATTCCGTTATCTTCCGTTATGACCATGTTATATCGGAAAGCCATAACGAAATCCATAACGCTGATGTGAATCCCCCCTAACCCATAACGCCATATATATACAGCATTATGCGCCCACGGGTGTATGGAGCGGGCCATTGCAGTGACCCTGCTCCATATGTGGCATGTGCCAGCTGTTTGTACCGCTAGCACCTGGCTGATCTGACAGGGAGCGGCGATTGCACGTCCCTGTCATTTAACCCCTGAGGTGCCGCGATCAGCATTAATGTGAGTGAAGGCAGAGGGATATGTGCGGGGCTCCGATTTGTTACCATGGCAGCCTGAACGCTTCTGAAGCGATCCAGGCCTGCCATTGAATTCTCCATGCTGAGTTATGCACGAGGCATTGCTCAGAATGGAGGGAGTAAAAATCCTATTCACCCTAATAGATTTCTATTAGGATGAATTGAAGAGGGGATCAAAAGATCCCATGTACTAGGCCACTATGGGGGCTAATATGTAAAAAAAAGTGAACAAAACTTTTAAAAAATGTAAAAAAAAACACCAATATATTAAAAGTTTGAATCACCCCCCTTTTCTAATTTTATATATAAAAATACATAAACAATAAAAAGCAAACATATAGGTTATCACTGCATCCGCAAATGTCTTAACTATTAAAATATTTTGAAAAAATTCCTGTGCGGTGATAGCGATAACATTAAAAAAAAGATAAAAACCTGCGATTTGCTATTTTTTTGTCATCAGTGATCAAAACATTGTATATACTACAAACATGGTATCAGTAAAGACTACAGTTCGTTACGCAAAAAACCCTATAGTCCTTATACAGCTCTGTAGACCAAAATATAAAAAAGTTATGGCTGTCAGAATATAGCAATGCAAATCAATTTTTGATTTTTCTCAAGGTTTTTATTTTTTTAAAAGTAGTAAAACAAAAAAATAACTGTTCAAGTCTGGGAACGCTGCTTTTGTATTAAGCCGCATAATAAGAACGTCAGGTCATTTTTAGTGCATAGTGAATGCTGTGATGCCAAAACCCCAAAAACCTTGGTGGAATTCTTTATTTTTTCAATTTTGCCACAGAAATAATTTTTTACCATTTTGTTAATACAAGACATGGTAAATTAAATGATGGCATTAAAAATGCATCTTGTTCCACCAAAAATAACCTCTCATGTAGCTATGTTAACGTAAAAATAAAAAAGTTATGGCTATTGGAACATGAGGAGAAAAAATCTAAAAATGTAAAAATGAAAATAGGCCCGGTCTTTAAGGGGTTAACATATGGATTCTGTGTGACTCCATACTAGGTAGTTGTACTGTCTTGTGTACTTATATATAGGTCCGCTGCACATTAACTAGAAAATTGCTATTTTCTTAGTGACCTTTGTTGCTTGGACACTATGTGAAAGAAATCACCCAATTTAGGATGATAGGACAACACTTAAATTCCAGTTTAATCTTCCCCAATCCTGTAAACCTAAAAATTTACCAATATACAGTAGATAGCACTGCAGTCAAAAATTTGTGATGTAACTTTATTGAGACTGTTGTTTTTTTTTTTTTTTTTTTTTTTTGTGTGTAGTAGGCAACTTATTTTATAATGTCAAGTTTTCTATACAGCTTTTTTTAATCATATGAAATGGAGCATATGTAAATATTACAAATGTAGCAGCCTTAGCCTAATTTTCAAGCAAAATTTGAAATGGAGCTGTTCCGAAAGAGTTTTCTTTCTTAATTAAGCACATATTCTGCCTGCTCCAGCTATACATGCTACATACATCTTTTCAATTTTCTACTCCATTACTAAAGGGACAGAATATATAAATCTTTTTTAATATTTTTATGATTTTGCAAGGACCGTTTCTTCCTGGAATTTAGAACAAGAATCATTGTACCAAACTGTTACATTATTTAGTATGATTTTAGTAAAGCTTGATAGTTTCTATGTTTTTATTTTTCTTTATTAATTCTTCATTTTTATAACAGTATTCTTTTTGGAAATTATAGACTAACTGCTCAGACAGTCTTCAGTCTCCATTCTTATTAAAAATAGATAAAAGCATTTAGAGAAAATAAAATTCCATGCAAATTTTTATTTACTTTTACTTAAAATAGAAATCAGGAGATATCCAACATCCTAAAATAGTATGCTTGCATATCTTATGTTATGCCTTAATAATCATTAAGCAAGCCTTCTTCTGTTCAACGAAATATATATCAGTCACTATCTGATGTATACTTTTGTGTTTCAAGTTATGTACCCATGTATAGTCTGTCTTCAAAATTTATAAGGAAATATTCTCTATCTAAACCAGGATATCAACCAAATCCCTCCTCCGGCTCGCTGCCCTGTGTTGGGCTGTAAGGGAACTGCCTGAAGTAGTAGCCTATCTGCTATGAATTATTTTTAGTAGAACAAAAACTTAATTGAGTCCGGCCCCCTCAGCTGGTCTACTGTAGAAGCACCTGCAAATTAGCCAGAGAATAATCTGTGTTCTTTGCAGAATTTCTACAAGATTAGTTGTTTCAGGATCCTCTTAACCTCTTCTTTCTTCAGGACCTACAAAAGGACCTGCGATGACGTCACCGCACTCACCACCACGTAGGAATAGGAATGCTATTATTTTCCGTTTTAAATAATAAAATCACCCGATCCTGAACTTCAGTGAAAAAGTCAGGGTTCGGGTCCGGGTACCCGAAATCGCAAAGTTTGGTATGAACCCAAACTTTGAAGTTTGGATTCGCTCAATTCTATTCATCACCTATCCTAATATGATCAATAGTGATGAGCGAAGCGAGCTTTGGATCATAGATCTGAAGGCGCTTTGGTCAAAACTTCGATTGAAAGCTATTCATAGATTTGTCTTTATATAGCATTTAAAATAATTGGCTCCGGCGAGGCAAAGTGGGTTATAACCAATGTCTTGCGGGACTTTAGTGAATAACGTTGGGACTTGATTTTTAAACTTTAAAACATGGATCTGAAGTCGGTTTTGTCACCAAGGTACCAGTCAGTACAATGTTCCTCCATAACGTCTTCACCAATATTGAAAGCAAAATAAAAAGCAAATAATAACATTGTATTATTTTAGGGATTTACAAATAAAAGTTATGTATTATCAAATAGGCCATAAACAGAAAATTGTGGCTATATAGCCACCCTAGTGTGTTCATTTCAAAATTATTTCTGGGCCAAACAAAGGGTTGATTGGTGTTTTTGGGCTCCATCCTGCAACAGTGATGCCCCCATTGGCACCTTACTGGCTCATTTGCATACCAAATAAATTTCAGAAGATAGAAAATATATATTACTAAAACAAAGGCACATTTGGAAATAAGGTACTAAGTGCTATTAGGCTATGACTTTAATTTAATAGCCATTATCCTGGTGACAGATTTCCATTAACAGTTTTAATTGTTATTTCCCAGTGTGGATATGGAGTGTTTAGTGGCTCAGTTGCTATGTAGGAGGGCCCTCATATAATTATATTGGGCAACTGATCATATCACATTTTTCCCATTCTTTCAGTCTGGTAGGACATCTGTCCCAACTTTAGATGTCAATGGAGATCCAGAAAGCCACCATGCAACATATTTATTAAGGACAGAGAAAGTGAGTCAAATATTTGTCCCAAGTAAAAGAATGCCTAGCTATGACTAACCCCACTGTATTGAATTTCCATTATACCATTATACAAGAAAAATTTATCAGCATCTATCTAGATCCAGGTTTTGGTAGCATGAAATAATATCCTCAGGATGGGTAATCAAAATCAGATCGGCGGGGGTTTGACATGCCGATCAGCTGTATGAGGAGACCGTGCGTGCAGTGCGCACATGCCATCTCCCTTTTCTCTTCCTGTTCACTGCTGCTGTCTATGCGCTCACTGTCTCCTTATACAGCTGATCGCGGGGGTGTCAGGTGTTAATCCCCCGCCGATCTCATATTGATGGCCTATCCTGAGGATAGGTGATCAATAATAAAAGTCTAGACAACCCCTTTAAGGTACAGTTTGCTGCATTACCATTAACATTATTCTGTTTGCTAGCAGAATGCAGTTCTTCATACACAATTATAAAAAGTTAATATTTAGATGGAAATGTACTTTTCTATTAAATTATTGTGTTTACTACAAACTAATCTACTATTTTTTTTTTGTATCTTTTTATTTACAATTAGTGTTGAGCGATCCCGAACTGTGAAGTTTGGGTTCGTACCGGACTTTAGGGTTTTTGGTACCCGGACCTGAACCCGAACATTTCTGTAAAACTTCGGGTTTGAGTTAGTTGGTCAGCCATTTAATAAAGCTTGTTGAAAGACTGCAGGGCAGCCATTCAACAAGTGTTTAAGATGTGTGCCCTTAGAAGCCATCACAGCCATGCCTACTAATGGCATGGCTGTGATTGGCCAGTGCAACATGTGACCCAGCCTCTATATAAGCTGGAGTCACGTAGCGCCGCACATCACGTCAGCTTTTACTAGTGTAGGGATAGGATGCTGCTGCTGTGAGGGAGAGATTAGGAAAGAATCTGATATCAGAGCTTGGTGTTAAGTCTGCGATCTACAGCGATTTTTTTTGTGGGTGCAATGCAACATTTTTGTACCCTGCCCTGAGCCCAGTGACACAGAAAAATAAGTTTTAATCCGTCTGTTAGTTAGGTGGGCGTTGGTAGCCATTTTGTGAAAGTGCAGTGCACTTGCACCTGCTTATGTGACAGGGACAATAATTGAATCCTGTTATCATAGTTCAGTGGGCGACATATACCCATTTTTTAAGTGCACCTACACTACATATATGCCAGGGGAAGGGAAAATAATATAGGTAATCCGTCTGTGAGTTCAGGGACCAAGGGGGTGACATTTTCACATTTTTTTCTGTAAAGTCCCCCTGCAATGTATATGTGACAGTGTATTCAATTCAGTAAATTCATCTGTTAGATTCTGGTGGGGACAAAATAATATTTTTTTTGCCATAAAGTACATTTGCGGCCTGCACTGTATTTCTCAGAGTGAAATATAACCAATAAATACAACTGTGACAACTGTGAAAAAAAATCACTTATTTTTTTGCCATAAGGTACATTTGGTGCCTGCACTGCATTTCTGAGAGTGAAATTTCATCAGTAAATCCAGCTCTTAGATTGTGGGTGGACATTTCCACGGTTATCCGACCAGTCATTCACAAGTGGCTTGGAGGGTGTGTTCCTGCTGCACTGCATACCTGACTGAAATATATTCTGTAAATTCGGCAGCGTTTACATTGTTGGGCGATCTGTACCCCTTTTTTCTTCCACACTACCCCTGCACTGCATACCTGACTGGGAAATATATTCTATAAATTTGGCGGTGTTTACATTTTAGGGTGCTGTAGTTATATGCTGTAAAATGTCCTTGATGTCTCCATAACATTTCTGCATTGTGGGGGCCCCGTGTGCCTTCTACACACTTTAAAAAAAAATACTTCAACGGGGCGAATAGATGCCGGATGACGGGGATGCTCTATGACCCCTTTTTTCTTTCAAACTACCCCTGCACTGCATACCTGACTGGGAAATATATTATGAAAATTTGGCGGCGTTTAGATTGTTGAGTGATCTGTACCCCTTTTTTCTTTCACACTACCCCTGTCCTGCATACCTGACTGGGAAATATATTCTGCACGCTGGTAGACACGCTGCTGATGGCATTGCCACCTGATACCGGGACCTCAGTAGAAGCACAAGGCGAAAGCAGAGGAGGAGGAAGATGTCACCAAAGCAGCTGGGGCACCACCAGCACCTCAGAAGGCAGGGTTAGCATCACCGAAATGTGGAAAAGCTTTGTCAGCACGCCACAAGAACCAACACCACCAGCTGATTTTAGCAACATAGTGGAACAGTATGTGTGCACACGCCTACATGTACCGACTGATGGGTCTGCCTCATTTAACTTCTGGGTCTCCAAATTGGGCACATGGCCTGAGCTTGCCCTTTATGCCTTGGAGGTGCTGGGCTGCCCTGCAGCCAGTGTATTGTCTGAATGTTTGTTTAGCACGGCAGGGGGTGTTATCACAGACAAGCGCAGCTGTCTGTTCACAGCCAATGTCGACAAGCTCACGATCATTAAAATGAACCAGGCAAGGATCCCACAGGACTTGTCTGTACCTTGTGTTGAATAGACATGTATACCGGCCTCACCCAGCCTTTGCGATACTACAGCACACTTTCTCTTTGTTTTCTTTTCTATATTTCCAAATGTTTTAGAGTCTACCCAAATAAAATAAAAAAAGTAAAAAACAAAAAACAGTGTTGTTGGCGACTACCTCCTCCACCACCGCTTTCACCTACACCGCCATGTCCACCACCTCCTCAACCTCCTACTCCATATGGACCGCCTCCTCCTAGTTCACAATTTACAATTCAACAATGTTATTCAAATTAAATCCATTGTTTTAAATAACTAATACTTTGTAATAGTATATTTTAGGCCTTTTTACCTACATCCATGTTTTAATAATCAAGAAAACAAAATGTACTGTACTTTGAAAGTCACTAATTCCAAACTCTGCGTGTGAAGCCCCCAATATCTTACTTAATGAAAAATTGCACACATGTATTATAATATTTAATGGCTTGAGATATGAAACACAGCAATCATATTGTATAGAGGTATATTCACTCAGTATGCACCAGGATTAATTTATGCCGCACAGTAAGATGTGTTTGTTTGATTTATTTTCTAATTTGTATTCCATTTATTAACTTTTCAACGGGAGTCTAAAAAAAATGCATAAACAACAGGACCAACCAAAAAGAAAATAGCTTGCTGCTGAGCAGTATATCTAATTGTTATAATACTGTGGTACAAATATATCAACAAAAATTAGCTTAATAGAGTTAGATTGCAAAAAACTAGGCTACATTTATACAATAATACATTAACAATTGCTGCATTTTTTTATATAAAAATTGAACTGTAATTTTATTGTTGATGTTTCTTCATAAGTAAGTTATTCCAACCCCCTGAGCATCATTTATATGAACTTGTGACTTTAATTTAACTACGCTGGCTAATTTAACTACGCTAACTATGCTAGCGGCAGAATTACTTTCTCACTTGAATCTATGCCTCTTTGAATTCACAACAGCATCCTGCTGGCTTTAGAAGTAGCTGACTGACATTACATGCTGTTAATTTTGTGATGATCTACAAGTACATGTAGATTCTTTTCCAGTAGTAACACTAGTGACTCTACCAGTCTCACACCACCTACGGCACATGGTTCATGTAAATTATCAGTACACATATGCACAGGTTTTTAATTTATCCATATTTAACTTAATTTGTCAAGTGACTATGTGAACACTCAGTAGGTGTATGTCAGATTGTAACTTATTAGCATATTCCCTAAAATTCATTGCACTGAATATAACATCATCTGTAACTATAGAAATAGTACTATTAAAAAGATTTTCTAGGAGTTTAATATTGAAAACTTATCCCTAGAAAACATTGTCAATATGAGATCAGTGGGAATCTGACTCCCAACATCCCGGTCAAGCAGTTAATTGAGGATTCAATGTGTGCCAGAACCAAGTGCTTGAATAGGAGCCATCATGCAGTAACTAGGAATAGCCACTACACAATGTGAGGAGCTGTGGTTTTCTAATCTCTCATTTTGGTACAACAGAGGTGATGCACCTTTCCCTTCTGACTTGATACTGTGACCTGTCTTAAGGATAGATTTTTAATATTAACCCATGTATTAAGCCATGTACCCGTACAGCAGTTTACGACCAAATATGGGGTGTTTCTGTAAACTACAGAATCAGGGCCATATATATGGAGTTTTGTTTGGCTGTTAACTTTGCTTTGTTACTGGTAAAAATGGATTAAAATGGAAAATGTGCCAAAAAAATGAAATTCTGAAATGTTAACTACATTTTACTTTAATTCTTGTGGAACACCTAAAGGGTTAACAAAGTAAAATCAGTTTTAAATACGTTGAGGGGTGTAGTTTCCAAAATGGGGTCCCTTTTTTGGAGTTTCTACTCTAGGGGTGCATCAGAGGGTCTTCAAATGTGACATGGCAACTTAAAATTATCCCAGTGAAATCTGCCCTCCAAAAACCATATGGCGTTCCTTTTCTTCTGCTCCCTGCCATGTGCCCATACAGCAGTTTACGACCACATATGGGGTGTTTTTGGAAACTACAGAATCAGGGCAATAAATATTTTTTTTTGGGCTGTTAACTTTTGCTTTGTTACTGGAAAAAAAATATTAAAATGGAAAATCTGCAAAAAAAGTTAAATTCTGAAATTTCGTCTACATTTTCCTTAATTCAAGGGTTAAGAAAGTTTGTAAAATCAGTTTTGAATACCTTGAGGGGTAGGTATTTGTGGGTAGTTTCTATTATGTAAGCCTCACAAAGGGACTTCAGACCTGAACTGGTTCTTAAAAAGTGGGTTTTGGAAATTTGGAAGATTTTTTTCTAAACTTCTAAGCCTTCTAACATCCCAAAAAAAAAGAAAATGTCATTTACAAAATGATCCAAACATGAAGTAGACATATGGGAAATGTGAAGTTATAACTATTTTAGGAGGTATCACTATCTGTTTTAAAAGCAGAGATATTGAAATTTTGAAAACTGTATTTTTCATTTTTTTTAAATAAATTTGGTATATTTTTATAAATGAAAATGAAATATGTTGACTCAAATTAACCATTGTCATGAAAACAATCTCAGAATGGCTTGGATAAATAAAAGCGGTAAAAGTTATCACCACATAAAGTGACACATGTCAGTTTTGCAAAAAATGGCCTGGTCCTTCAAATGAAAAATGGCAGGGTCCTGAAGGGGTTAAAATAGTGAAAGATCCTTGATTAAGCAAATAAGAAATTGTATGCAAATTTGCACACAATAATCTGTGCAAGAATATCCTGGTCTGTGATTGGCTTTAAATTGCTAAATTTTGTAGTGTCAGTTATCGACTAAATGATTATCCACTTGTCTAAATTTGCCACTTTACACCATTATTTGGTCGGCTTACAAGTATAATTGGGTGGCTAAAAATATGGCATTGTGCATTACGGAGCAATGTAACTAATAAAGCAGCCACTATTCAAAACAACTGATTGGTTGGGTGCTAAAAGTTAGACCTCCTCTGGTCTTATCTAGATATTCTAATGATAGACCACCATAAAAAATAAAAAAACTACAAAAGCCCTTTGACTACCATATACTATTAAGTGGTTTATACATTTTTTGTTTTAGATCCCTAAGATAAACCAGATCAGTGAGGCTGACTTTTCGCAGCTGTTTGAAGCATTCAAAGTTCTCAGGTGAGGGCTGCAACCTCTTTATTGTTTTCATATAACAGAATAGTGGTCCAGTATTATGCAGCTTTATCCTATATAGGTGAATGCTGGTCTCATGCTTTTTTTTTCTTTTTAGATCCTATGACCAATTCTCAGAACTCTAAGGGCTTGTTCACACGAACGTGCCATGTTTTGTGGTCCGCAAATTGCGGATCCGCAAAACTCGGATGCCGCCCGTGTGCCTTCCGCAATTTGCGGAACAGAACGGAAGGCCCTTTATAGAAATGCCTATTCTTGTCCACCAAATGGACAAGAATAGGACATGACTTATAATTATTGTGAGGCCACGGAACGGACCAACGGATGCAAGTAGCACACAGAGTGAATGGGTTCGCACCCAAGCCGCAAAAAATGCGGCTCAGATGCAGAAACAAACCATGGTCGTGTGAACGAGCCCTAAATGCACTAATTTTGTTTAGCTCAATGATAAGATCTGAAAATCAATTTTCCTGGTGGACTCAATGTAATTAGAGTAATCGTTTATTTAGCAATTACTGTAAATGCACTTGTCTAGCATAATCATCATCTGTGAATTTCGTCAGTTTTACTTAGCAGATTACATAATTATTGCTTGTCTTAAAGAACCCTGAATTATATAAAAAAGTACATAGAAATAAGAACTCCTTATAGGAATAAATTAGCCTGCAAACTGCAGGATACAATCCTTTGTGTCAAGTGTAGCAACATATTTGAAAATAGCTAATACTTTTGAAAATGACAGATTTTATTATTTTATTGTCTTCTAACATGCTCTACTAAATGTATTTCATAAATGTATTTCCACATCCTGAGAATTAATCTATACCTATTTTACTTTTCCTTAATTGATCTGGCTATAACCCAATTAGAGATGAGCCTGATTGGTCAAATAAAAGAAAAAAATCACTTCTTCTCTAATTGGAGTTGTTCCATTTTCCCGGAAAATGTGTATATCTATACCCTCTAGTCTCCTAGGTCTTTTATGAAAAGATGTTATGTCTTTTTTATTATTTTTCCAAACTTTTTCTGCCCATCCACCCTCCCCAAGCTTATGAACTCAATGGCAGCAATAGCAAATAATGTCATAGTGATGCTGACAACGTTGACAATGTGCTTAAAAACACACAGCACCATTAGAATGGTTAAATATGAATGCTTTTTCATACTCAAAAGCTTCAAAAAAATGTCCATTTTATGGGGCAGATGGCATTTAAACACACACAATGTTATAGAAAAATAACAGTAGCTTGTTGGAAACAAGGTTCCAAAAATGATGCCTCAACTGAAGCAAATTCCCTGTCCTTGTTTATACAGACACAAACAGTGCCTTGTAAAATTATTCACCCCCCTTGACTTTTTTCGTGTTTTGGTGCTTTACAACCTAGAATTAACATGGATTGTTTGAGGATTTGCATAAATAAATTTACAGAACATGCCCACAACTTTGAAGATGTTTGTTTTTGTTTTTTTTATTGTGAAGCAAACAACAAATAGGACAAAATAACAGAAAAAAGTCAATGTGCATTACTATTCACCCCCCTAAAGTCAATACTTTGTAGAGCCACCTTTTGCGGCAATCACAGCTCCAAGTCGCTTTGGATAAGTCTCTATAAGCTTGTCACATCTTACCACTGGGATTTTTGCCCATTACTCCTTGCAAAACTGCTCCAGGTCCTTCAAGTTGGATGGTTTGTGCTTGTGTACAGCAATCTTTAAGTCTGACCACAGATTTTCTATTGGATTGCGATCTGGGCTTTGACTAGTCCATTCCAACACATTTATATGTTTCCCCTTAAACCACTCAAGTGTTGCTTTAGCAGTGTGTTTGGGGTCATTGTCCTGCTGAAAGGTGAACCTCCGTCCTAGCCTCAAATCACGCACATGGTACAAGAATACCCCTGTACTTAGCACCATCCATCTTTCCCTCAACTCTGACCAGTTTACCAGTCCCGGCTGCTGAAAAACATCACCACAGCATGATGCTGCCACTACCATGTTTCACTGTGGGGATGGTGTTCTTTGGGTAATGTGATGTGTTGGGTTTGCGCCAGACATAACGTTTTCTTTGATGGCCGAAAAGTTACATTTTAGTCTCATCAGACCAATGCACCTTCCTCTATAGATTTTGGGAGTCACATGCCTTTTCACAAACTCACAACATGCCTTTTTGTTTTTAGCTGAAAGTAATGGCTTTATTCTTGCCATTCTGCCATAAAACCTAACTCTATGGAGCGTACGGCTTATTGTTGTCCTATGTACAGATTCTCCAGTCTCTGCTATGTAAACCTTTGCAGCTCCTCCAGGGTTACCTTAGGTCTCTGTGCTGCCTCTCTGATTAATGTCCTCCTTGTATGGTCCGTGAGTTTTGGTGGGCGGCCATCTCTTGGCAGGTTTGCTGTTCTGACATGTTCTTTACATTTAGTTATGATAGATTTGATGGTGCTCCCGGGGATCATCAAAGATTTTTTATAACCTAACTGTGACACAGTGAGAGGTTTGGTGGTAAAAAACAGGTATTTTCCTCTCATCCTGTGCTGCTGGATGATTGCAGCCAGGTGAGGGCAAATACTGGACCGGATTTTAGGTGCCGGTCCGGGTTTTTTGGGTTAATACCTAGCTGCCTTTAAAAGACAGCTGGGTTTATGCAAAGTCTCTCTCTCTGTGTTTGGGATCTGAGCCCTGTGCTGGGCTGAAAAGCTGAGACCTGTGTGTCCGGAGAACAGGTTGGACTTTCCTGTGGCTGGGCTGACAGACAGGTGCGAACACGCACCTAAACCACACAGGTGACTTGATCCTGTCTTGGACTTTAGTTTTGCCTCAAGTTTTTGCTATTTGTATGAAGTAACACTAAGTGACTGTTTTGAGTTTTGTTTGTGCAAGTGTGAAATAAAACACTGTTTGCTGCACTACCTGGACTCCCTTTGCCTCTATACTGCACCCGCACCACTGTCTACCAGAGCAACTCCCCACATTTGGTGTCGGATGCGGGCAATTGCAGTGAGGCTGGCGGGAAGCCAAAACTTTTTGTAGCATTTTTTTGGGGCACTGTTGTATGTCCTGGATTAAGCCTGCCAAGCTGCAACCACCAACACAGGACAAGATGGAGGAGATGATAAAGCAGCTTGCCCAGGCCAACTTAAAGCTATAGCAGGCCATGGATGTCCAACAGCAGGCCATCGCACAGCAGCAAGAGACGAACAGACAACTGCTAGAGGCTAATCAGCGACAGCAGGACATGCAACACGTAATGGTGCTAGAAAAGTCAGGGATGCCTCAGGGAGTGCACGATGCCCGGAAAGCAGTCCGCATGGCCGTTCCCAAGATGACACCGACAGATGATGTTACATAGAATGTGTCGGCAGATAAGAACCATTTGGCCCATCTAGTCTGCCCAATATGCTGAATACTATGGATAGCCCCAGGCCCTATCTTATATGAAGGATGGCCTTATGCCTATCCCATGCATGCTTAAACTCCTTCACTGTATTTGCAGCTACCACTTCTGCAGGAAGGCTATTCCATGCGTCCACTACTCTCTCAGTAAAGTAATTCTTCCTGATATTACTTTTAAACCTTTGCCCCTCTAATTTAAAACTATGTCCTCTTGTAGCAGTTTGTCTTCTTTTAAATATTCTCTCCTCTTTTACCGTGATGATTCCCTTTATGTATTTAAAAGTTTCTATCATATCCCCTCTGTCTCTTCTTACTTCCAAGCTATACATGTTAAGGTCCTTTAACCTTTCCTGGTAAGTTTTGTCCTGCAATCCATGTACTAATTTAGTAGCTCTTCTCTGAACTCTCTCCAAAGTTTCAATATCCTTCTGCAGATATGGTCTCCAGTACTGCACACAATACTCCAAATGAGGTCTCACTAGTGCTCTGTAGAGCGGCACGAGCACCTCCCTCTTTCAACTGTTAATGCCTCTCCCTATACACCCAAGCATTCTGCTGGCATTACCTGCTGCTCTATGACATTGTCTGCCCACCTTTAGGTCGTCTGATATAATGACCCCTAAATCCCTTTCCTCAGATACTGAGGTTAGTACTGTATCACTGATTTTATATTCTGCTCTTGGGTTTTTACGCCCCAGGTGCATTATCTTGCACTTATCGACATTAAATTTTAGTTGCCAGATTTTTGACCATTCCTCTAGTTTTCCTAAATCCTTTTCCATTTGGTGTATCCCTCCAGGAACATCAACCCTGTTACAAATCTTTGTGTCATCAGCAAAAAGACACACCTTACCATTGAGGCCTTCTGCAATTTCGCTGATAAAGATATTAAACAATATGGGTCCCAGAACAGATCTCTGAGGTACCCCACTGGTAACAATACTATGGTCTGTTGGTCTGAAACCTACTTGGCTATGTTCGAAAAGGTGGCCGTGAGAGAGAGACTACCCCGAGACCAGTGGGCGGAGGTCATCGCTCCGTTTCTGGCGTCAGGACCCCAACAGGTTTACTTTGATTTACCGGACGACCAAGCGGCAGACTACTCTGTGGTCAAGGGTGAGATCCTGGCGAGACTGGGGGTGAATGTGTTGGTCAGGGCCCAGCAGGTACATCAGTGGGAGTTTAACCCAGCTGAGCCAGCATGACCCCAGTATTACAATTTGCTAAAACTCTTACAAAAATAGCTACCGCCTGACGTACTTAGTCCCACTGCTATGCTGGACCGTATTGTAGCTGACAAATTCTGGAGGGCATTGCCACTACTCCTCCAGCGCTGGGTTGGCCAGACATCTCCTACTAGTGCCCTGGAGATGGTGGACCTGGTCGAACGTTATGGGGCTACTGAGGAACTTAAGGGGGGAACTCTGGGGAAGGGAGCAATAAAACCCAGAAAATCCCCTCCCCAGACCCTGCGGCCTGAGCTGAGAAAGACCGCATGGGATGTGCCCTTTGGGGATCGGGACTCTATAATCTGCTGGCGGTGCCAGGAGCCTGGCCATGTACAGGCTAACTGTCCCCTCCTGGGTGAGCCCATGGATGTAAACTTTGGGTATCGACAGTCATGGTATGCCAGAAGGGTCGATGTGTCAGAGATTATCCATGATGAACATTTGTGTCGGGTGGAGGTGGGAAACACTCCAGTGGCAGCTCTGCTGGATTCGGGGAGTCAGGTGACCCTGGTGAGGGCTTCCCTGGTGCGACCCACAGAGTTTACAGGCCGGAGAGTCGGGGTTTTCAGCATTCATGGAGATTTAAAAGAATACCCCACTGCTCTGTTGTCTGTAAGCACGTGTGCCGGCAGGCAGGTCCATGAGGTGGCTGTAACCACGAGTATGCCCTATGATGTGATAATAGGTAGAGACTTTCCATTGTTCCCAGCCCTGTGGCCGGCCATTGTACGTACAGTTCCCAGACAGGTAGGAAAACTTCCAGTAGTGAGGCCTAGCCCAGGTGAGGTGTTAGAACCCCAGAAACCCAAGGCAGAGGGACACACAGTAGGTCCGGTGGGTGAGGGGAAGACAGTCCCCCTAAATAGGATAGGTAGAAAACATAGGAAGGTGGCTCAGCCAGGCCAAAGCAGGACCTACAATCGAGTGTCTGGGGTCCGTAGCCAAAGGGACCCGGGTTTGGTTGTTGGGCCACCTGTGGACAGTAAGGACAGCGCTAGGGGGAAGAGGACCTATAAAATAGCACAGAAAGTTGGAGACCCAAATTACAAGGTACACCAGCCAGGACAGCAAAAGCCGGAGCCGGTCTACCATGCAAATTTACGGAAACCTTGGAAGGTTAGAGAGACTTATATTGAGAACAACCCGCGGCCGGTTTATCTAGGGAAAGAGATTCCGGTCCCTCTGTCTGCTAACAGGGAAGCGGCTGCCACAGATAAAATTACTGGCATCCTTTCCACTGAACAGACTCAGAGAGCCAAGGAGTTTGTTAGTCGGAACACAGAGGTGTTCTATGATTTCCCTGAATGCCCTTCCATAACTCACTGTGATATTGTTACTGAGCCCCAGGCAAAAGTCTGGTTAAAGCCGTACCAGGTGCCCGTGGCTCGGCGACAAGCCATCTCTGAAGGAGTGATATGGGGTTGGCCGCAGCCTGTCACCACCTGGACAAAGAAGGAAAGTCCTGGGTCACCAGAGGGTTCGGGTGACTTCAGAACTTTAGATTTTCAGTGGAACACAGAGCAGGGCAGTTACAGGGAAATGTGAGTGCCCGGTTCTGGGTATACTGTCTGGCGTGTGTTCACCCCCTCAGGGTTGAACAAAAGGGGGGGGGGGGTATGTGACACAGTGAGAGGTTTGGTGGTAAAAAACAGGTATTTTCCTCTCATCCTGTGCTGCTGGATTATTGCAGCCAGGTGAGGGCAAATACTGGACCGGATTTTAGGTGCCGGTCCGGGTTTTTTGGGTTAATACCTAGCTGCCTTTAAAAGACAGCTGGGTTTATGCAAAGTCTCTCTCTCTGTGTTTGGGATCTGAGCCCTGTGCTGGGCTGAAAAGCTGAGACCTGTGTGTCCGGAGAACAGGTTGGACTTTCCTGTGGCTGGGCTGACAGACAGGTGCGAACACGCACCTAAACCACACAGGTGACTTGATCCTGTCTTGGACTTTAGTTTTGACTGTTTTGAGTTTTGTTTGTGCAAGTGTGAAATAAAACACTGTTTGCTGCACTACCTGGACTCCCTTTGCCTCTATACTGCACCCGCACCACTGTCTACCAGAGCAACTCCCCACATTTGGTGTCGGATGCGGGCAATTGCAGTGAGGCTGGCGGGAAGCCAAAACTTTTTGTAGCATTTTTTTGGGGCACTGTTGTATGTCCTAGATTAAGCCTGCCAAGCTGCAACCACCAACACAGGACAAGATGGAGGAGATGATAAAGCAGCTTGCCCAGGCCAACTTAAAGCTAGTCCATTCCAACACATTTATATGTTTCCCCTTAAACCACTCAAGTGTTGCTTTAGCAGTGTGTTTGGGGTCATTGTCCTGCTGAAAGGTGAACCTCCGTCCTAGCCTCAAATCACGCACATGGTACAAGAATACCCCTGTACTTAGCACCATCCATCTTTCCCTCAACTCCGACCAGTTTACCAGTCCTGGCTGCTGAAAAACATCACCACAGCATGATGCTGCCACCACCATGTTTCACTGTGGGGATGGTGTTCTTTGGGTAATGTGATGTGTTGGGTTTGCGCCAGACATAACGTTTTCTTTGATGGCCGAAAAGTTACATTTTAGTCTCATCAGACCAATGCACCTTCCTCTATAGATTTTGGGAGTCACATGCCTTTTCACAAACTCACAACATGCCTTTTTGTTTTTAGCTGAAAGTAATGGCTTTATTCTTGCCATTCTGCCATAAAACCTAACTCTATGGAGCGTACGGCTTATTGTTGTCCTATGTACAGATTCTCCAGTCTCTGCTGTGTAAACCTTTGCAGCTCCTCCAGGGTTACCTTAGGTCTCTGTGCTGCCTCTCTGATTAATGTCCTCCTTGTATGGTCCGTGAGTTTTGGTGGGCGGCCATCTCTTGGCAGGTTTGCTGTTCTGACATGTTCTTTACATTTAGTTATGATAGATTTGATGGTGCTCCCGGGGATCATCAAAGATTTTTTATAACCTAACTGTGACACAGTGAGAGGTTTGGTGGTAAAAAACAGGTATTTTCCTCTCATCCTGTGCTGCTGGATGATTGCAGCCAGGTGAGGGCAAATACTGGACCGGATTTTAGGTGCCGGTCCGGGTTTTTTGGGTTAATACCTAGCTGCCTTTAAAAGACAGCTGGGTTTATGCAAAGTCTCTCTCTCTGTGTTTGGGATCTGAGCCCTGTGCTGGGCTGAAAAGCTGAGACCTGTGTGTCCGGAGAGCAGGCCATGTAAAGACGGTCAGTGGACTTTTTGTGTTGCCAAGCATTCAGCCAGGTGTGAACTGACACCTAGGATTTGAGTTGATTAACTTGGAAACTGCTGGTGTTCTGTGGAGCTCTCAGGGCTGGATGCAATAGCTTGCAAAGAGGTGTGCAGTCTGCCTGAAAGCCTGAGGTTGGACTTTCCTGCGGCTGGGCTGACAGCCAGGTGCGAACACGCACCTATACCACACAGGTGACTTGATCCTGTCTTGGACTTTTGTTTTGCCTCAAGTTTTTGCTATGTGTGTGAAGTAACACTAAATGACTGTTTTGAGTTTTGTTTGTGCAAGTGTGAAATAAAACAATGTTTGCTGCACTACCTGGACTCCCTTTGTCTCTATACTGCACCCGCACCACTGTCTACCAGAGCAACTCCCCACATAACCCTGACTTATACTTCTCAACAACATTGTCCCTTACTTGTTTGGTCTTCATGGCAGCGTTTTGTTAGCCTCTGGGGTCTTTCAAAAAAGGTGTGTATATGTAATAAAGCAAAAGGTTGTTTTCCAGCTCACCTTCCAATTTTTTGTAGCCCCATGCAAGAAGTTGGTCAAGTTAGTCCATGTACTAGTTGTAACAAATTGAAGGAAGTATACTCCAGCATGGGTCCAATGTATTTGTAGTTGCACTATATTTTCAATTCTCCAAACAGCAGTAGCAAGTACAGACAAAAAACTCCACCTCCACCACAACAGTGACGCGTTTCAAAAAGAACGACTGTTCGAAAAGCGTCACTGTTGTGGTGGAGGTGGAGTTTTTTGTCTGTACTTGCTACCACTGTTTGGAGAATTGAAAATAAAGTGCAACTACAAATACATTGGAACCTTACTGAAGTATACTTCCTTCAATTTGTTACCACTAGTGTATATGTAATGACAGATGATGTGACACTTACATTGCACACAGGTGGACATCATTTCACTAATTATGTGACTTCTGAATGTAATTGGTTGCACCAGAGCATTTTATGGGCTTCCTAACAAAGGGGGTGAATACATATGCACAAGCCAATTTTCTGTTTTCTATTTCTAAACAATAGTTTTATTTATATATTTTTCTCATTTCACTTTACCAACTTAGACTATTGTGTTCTGATCCATCACATAAAATTCAGATTAACAAAACATTGAACTTAAGGCTGTAATGTAACAAAACACAAAAAAGTCAAGGTGGGTGAATACTTTTGCAAGGCACTGTATTAACCCTTAGGATACTGGAGTTTTTTTTCATATTTGCGTTTTTATTTTATTTTCCTATCTTCCGCGAGCCATAACTTTTTTAATTTTTCTGTTCATCTAGCTATATGAGGACTTAGTTTTTTTGCAGGACAAGTTGTACTTTCTGATGTGACCACTTAATATGGCATACAATGTAGTGGGAAGCAGGAGAAAAAATCCAAATGGGGTAGAATAGGGAAAAAAAATCCTCCACAGTTTTATGGGTTTTGTTCCCACGGCGTTCCCTTTGAGGCAAAACTGACCTGTGCCCTTCATTCTCTAAGTCAGGATGATTACAAGATAACACAAATGTATGTTCTAATGTTTAATTAGTGTAAAAATAAATTTAAACTGAAAAAAATATGAATATCATATAGCAGAAATACATTTTGGTGAAGGCGTGGAAGTGTGCCACATTTCCATATTGATTAGAACAAATTTAAGGACACCTGTCTGGCTAAAGGTTCATGAGTCTGAATTGGCTGCTACTTCTGCTACTTGTAGCAGAGACAGCTGAAAATCGGACACAAAAATTTGGTTAAGGGCTCATGCACACAAACGTAATTTCTTTCTGTGTCTGTTCCCTATTTTTTGTGGACCGTATGCAGAACCTCTCATGTCAATGGGTCCGCAAAAAAAACAAAAGTTACTCCGTGTGTACTCCGGGTCCGTATGTCCACCAATGATTTGGCTAAGTCAGAGTTTGGCTTGTTCACAACTGGATTACTGAGCTTAGAGTTGTTTTCTGGCCACACATTCTATTATCAATGACTGACCACAGAGCGGAG
This sequence comes from Bufotes viridis, assembly GCA_033119425.1. Taxonomy (NCBI): domain Eukaryota; kingdom Metazoa; phylum Chordata; class Amphibia; order Anura; family Bufonidae; genus Bufotes; species Bufotes viridis. The sequence continues at coordinate 241,631,659 of CM065593.1, read as the reverse complement.
GAGTCTAATGATGACTACTATGAAATAGAATTAACCCTTTCCCGACGTGGCATAATAGTATGTCACACAAAAGATATTTAACCCCTTCACTGCCAGAGAGTTTTTTTGTTTTTGAGTTTGCGTTTCAGGGCCATCATTTTTTTTTTTATTTCTTCATTCACATAGCCATGTGAGGGCTTGTTTTTTGGAGGACAAATTGTATCTTCTAATGGCACCATTTAATATTGCATACAATGTAGTGGGAAGCTGAAAAAAAATCCAAATGGGGTAAAATTAAGGGGAAAATGTGATTCCAAAACAGTTTTATTGTTTGTTTTTTAACTGTGTTCCCATGCGGTAATACTGACTAGTCACTTTCATTCTCCTGGTCAGTACAATTACAAAAATACTATATTTCTATAATTCTATAATTTTTTTTGTAGTTACGTGTATGGATCTGTGTATGGGATGATCTTTACTTTTCATGAATACCACCTTGGGGTATATATGACTTTTTTGATCACTTGTTATTAAATTTTTTATGGGAGGTTAAGCGACCAAAAAAGGTCAAATTTGCCATTTAGACTTTTTTTTTCCATTTCACTGTTTTCCATATGAAATAAATATTTTTATATTTTAATAGTACAGGTGTTTTCACATTTTGCAATGTCCATGATTTTTATTATTGTTTATCTATTTTTATTTCGGTAAAAGGGTGTTGATTTAAATTTTTATATATTTTTAAAAACATTAATTTTAATTTTTTTAACATGTTTAAATACTTCCTCTAAGGCACTTGAACAAGCAATCGTTGGATTGCTTCTCTCATAGACCTCAATACATTAGTAATGGTGTCAATTTGACTAATGTTATGTTCCTATAGAGCCCTGCCACAGGCAGTGGTTCACTAGGTATCTAATAACCACAGGCTCGATTCAATCAGGAGGATAAAAGGTTGCATCACACACACTATATTTATGTAATGGAAAAAGTTTGGTTACTTTATATGAATTTCATTCCAATCATTGAATGTTATAGTCTCCCTGAGTCACTTAAAAAGGTTAAAAAAGAATACATTTTAAAAAATGAATAAATAAACAAAAAATAAACCTCATAGCATCACTGTATCTGAAAATGATCATACTATTAAAATAAAAAACTTCCTATACAGTGAATGGCATAACAGAAAAATGATCGATTCAACATTTTTTTCATCGTTTCTTTATTCCCAGTTTATTTTTATTTTTTTATAAAAAGTGATCTAAAATTGTATTGCTGAAAATTACAGAACACAGCTCTGTAAAGGTAACTATCAAAAAATAAGGTGGTAAAAAGAAAAAATATTATTTCCATTTTTTTTTTCAGTATGAAAAGACAAGAAAAACAGTGCCTATGTGCCATTGTTTTAATCATACTGACCTAGAGAATGAAGTTCACAAGTCAATTTTATGACATAATGAGAGCCATAAAAGCAAAATCCTTAAAAAATGGCAGAATTTAGTTTTTTTTTATCAATTCCACCCCATTTGGAATTGATTTCTAGTTTCCCACTACATTTTATGCAATATTAAATAGTGCTTTTAAAAAGTACAATGTATCCTGCAAAAAAAAAAAAAAAAAAAAAAAGCTGTCATACTACTACAGTATATGAATGGAAAAGTAAAAAAGTTCCTCCAAGAAGGAAGAGAGTAAAAGACTAAACAGCAAAAACAGAAAATCACTGCCCCTACTACGACAACTATGGCAACAATTACCATCTCTATTACTACTAGTCGGATGTCTGGTGCTGCTACTACTAAACACATTCTAACTCTAGCATGATAAGGCCTGGGTTATCAATTTCCTATTAATTAAAAGCCATGATCACAAATTATTAAACACTACTAGGAAAATTACAAGTGCTTTTCTGTAATTTAAATACAGAGTTACAATTATATATTCCAAATCAATCCCCTTCCAGAAACACATTGCACGCTGGTATTAATAAGTTTTAAGGGTAATAATGCAATTTTTGCAGTGAAACATGTTTGAACTACACACTTTGATACAGTAACACTGACCCTTCACTAAAACACGTGTGTGACAATGCAATTTTTTTTTCAATGATATAAAAAATGTCTTTTGAATTAGACCCTGTGATGCAGTTAATGCCCTCACTAACATGGTCATATTTTATTTTACTTATATGAAATGCATTTGCTGCTTTGGCTATCTCTTATCTTGCGGCAATGTATAATGCATTCAATAACATAACTTTGGTAATGACGTTATTTATTGATTCAGATACAGCCGTGCTAAACTTGATGGTTAAGGCGTTAAGTAAAATATGGCACAAAAAGGTTAACTTACTCTTTTAATGTATTTCAATGGCTTGTCACACGATGGCACGAGGTAACAGTGCAACAAGTTATCAGAGTCAATTTTTTGCTTTGCTATATCTGTATATTATTGTGGTAAAATAATTGAATGTGCTTCTCAAAGACATAGGGGTGACAATAAAATATTTTTGCATTGATAATAAATGTCTTTTGAACTAGATGTTGTGATACAATAATGCCTTCACTAACACAGTTATAAGTAATGTTACTGATCTGAAATGCGTTTTCTGGTGTATCTACTCCTTATCTTGCTTCAATGTACAATGTGTTCACTAACACTGTTAGAATGCACTATAATTATAAACAATTACAAATGGTAAATAAAAATTTCTTCTGGTAAAAAAGGAAATTCCTCAGTGCTTGCAATAATGTAATTTTTATGGAAGTGTAGATATTTTTTTTTTCAAAAAATAAAAATGCTGTTTTTGCTGTGGGTTATGTCTGCAGCAGACTCTTAGAGCTTCCTCCAGGTGGCAACTGCAATGCAGAATTATGTTCTGCTCTTTTTCCTCCTTCGTAGATTTACCTGCCAACATTGGCAGTAAAATGGCATTGTGCTCGGTTTTTACACGATTTACTTGTAGCAAATCAGAAAAGCTTCAAATTCATTTTGCAGACAAATTTTTGTGAAATATCAGCAACAAAATTTGTGTATTAAACTTTTCATTCTCTTATCACTAGTAAATATAGTACACATGTAAACTGAGAATTTAAAATAAAATATAGATGCATACATGCTATAAATATGCATTACTTTGATGTGTTTTCTTTCCAGAGATCACAAGAAACTGACAGATATGACAGTCAGGCAATAAAATCACCAACAATGCAAAATTGTATTTGATTGACATAAAGAAAGATGAGTTTCAAAGAATGACCTTTATGGGTTGTTGTTTTTTTTGTTTGTTTTTTTTCTAGACATACAGACCTTCTAATATTGTAGTGTATTAAAACATGGACAATACTGTAGCACGGATTGAAAATGTCTTATGGGACTCCATGAATTATTTGCTCTCAATATTCTTTTCTTAAAAAATTATAGAGATTAAAATAGTGCAATATAAATATAAAATAAGTACAAACTTTGATATTATTTTCTATTTAGAATTCAAACAGTCATGTATTAAACTCAGTTATGGATAATTAAAAGTTAACATAAACATGCACACATCTTCATGTCAGCCATATAGAAGGAAACATAATTTGCAATTCCTGTTTGTACAGCTAAATTCAGTTTTATATTTTGCATACTATTGTTGATTTAACCTTTCCAAAATTATTGTCTGTATTAAAAATATAGATGCCTATTGAATTGCAATTTCAAGATTCACCTACATTTTTAAAATGTTCTACAAAAATAGATATGGTAATATTTACTTTCAAATAGTATAACCAATGAATAACAAGTATTTATTTATCTAAAGTACCAATGTAGGAAGCTTTCTCTACAGAAATATTCACACTCTCCAATAAGACTTTCCTTGACCCATCTCCTTTATCTAGCCATTGCCCCATCTTGCTACTCCTATTTGCAAAACTGCTAGAATAACATATTGAACTTGATTTTTCCTAACACTCACATTTTGACCAGCTCCATCTGGCTTCCAACTCAATCATTCCACTGAGGTCAGCCTAAGCACTAATGCTCTGCTAACTACCAAATGTGAATTGAATTAATATTTGGTCTTCCTCATAAACATGTCATCTGCCTTTTCACAGTCATTCACTCCTTCATGTTACAAACTTTTTCATTTTTCTGCATCAAAAAGACCTGGCCTTTTCTAGGATGTCTTCATGCTTCACCAACGGAACATTCAGTACCTCCTACTTAAACACCACCTCTTAATCCTGCCTCTTTTTGTTTAAAGAGAATCTGTCAGCAGATTTGTACCTATGAATGTATGTGCCCATATTAAAACTCTGTTTTTCTCAGCCATGCATGCATATGTGGGATCAACACAGATGCCTTTCGCTGCCAAACGTACATGCAACAGGTTATCCAGTTTCATACAAGCAATTGGCTGACAGATTCTCTTTAAAAACATTTCTCATATCCACACCTGTCCTTCAAACCATATACCCAACCCCTAAAATCTTCTGCTACCACCAATTTTAAAAACATTTCTTACATCCAATCCTTCCCCAAGCCTGAGCCAGCTAGAATGCCCTTACTAGCTGCCATCTAGATTATGGCAACAGCCTCTCTGTTGCGACCTATCTAACATTCAATCTCACACCTTTCCAATTGATCCTCAACTTGGTTAATCCTCTCATTTTTCTTCCAATTCTGCCCTCTGCTAATCCTTTCACTGCCTTACCATCTCCCATCAAATTTGGTTTAAAATAACAACAATGACCTGCAAGGCCATCCATAATTTGTCTCCTCCTTATATCTCTCACCTGCTCGCTCAAGACATCTGATATCTGATCCTTCCAAGACCTCTTCTTTGTTTATCAATGTTGAGTGAATCAAAGTATTCAAAGCGGACATCAATCCAAATTTCAGGAAAAATTTGATTCACTGCAATACTGAATTTCCTCATGCTTCGTGGTAACTAATCAATTTTGCCTGGCGGTAAAAAAAAAAAAAAAAAATCATACTCACCTCATCCTTATGAGTGTAAGGCCTCATGCACACGACCGTTTTTTTATGCTGTCCGCAAAAAGGGGTTCCGTTGTTCAGTGATCCGTGTCCGTTTTTGCCTTCCGTTGTGTTTCCGTGTGTCTTCCGTTTTTTTTGCGGACATGACCCAAAAGATTTTACCAAAAGACAGACTGACAATGTTTCCACAATGTTTCCCAAGTGCCTGCCAAGGGATCCGCAAAAAAACGGACACGGAACACGGATGACACACGGATGGCCATCCGCATTTTTTCACTGACCCATTGACTTGAATGGGTCCGTGAACCGTTTTTCACGGACAAGAATAGGACAGGTTATATTTTTTTGACGGACTGGAATCACGGACCACGGACGCGGAGGACAAACGGTGCATTTGCCGAGGTTTCCACGGACCCATTGAAAACCAATGGGTCCGCAGAAAATCACGAAAAACGGAGCAACGGACACGGAATCAAACAACGGTCGTGTGCATGAGGCCTAAAGAGTAGAGAAGAGCGAATCGAAGCTGACAAAGTCGAATTCATTCCGAATTTTAGGAAAAATTTGATTCTGAATTAATGTGAATTTCCTTGCGTTTTGTTGCAACAAATCACAATTTTTCCTAACATGGCGGCTAGCTGGCATACAATGGCGGCTAAAATGGTGACTACACTTTTGAGGACATGGGGCATGGAACTCTGGGAAGGTGGGATGACCCATATTGCCTTGCATGCAGCCAATCAGCAGTCAGCCAGCCCGTTGATGTCACAGCCCTATAAATACGGTAGCCATCTTAGATTCTGCCATTCACTATCTTACGTTAAGGGACAGACATGTATGCAGGCGCTAGGCAGAGTGAAAGAAAAACTAATTGTTAAACAAAAAAAAGGGAAAGGATAGTGAGAGGAAACATTTCACAGGCAGGGACATGTGCAGATACTAGAGAGAGTCACAAGAAAATACTCAATATGAAAAAAAGCGATTTAAAAGTGTCATTCCTGCAATTAGTTATTGGGGTGAAAGTGCTATGTTGAAAAGCCTTTAGTGGCCTTTATCTGTGGAAAAAGATAAATATATATGCAGGTCACTTTTGCTGTTAACTGCACTGATATCATTTAGTGGCCTATTTCAATACAATACGATAAATATTTACACAGGTCCCTTTTGTTGTTATTTGCGCTAAAAGCGTTCATTGCCATATTTCTAGAGAAAAAGAGAAAAATAAACGAAGTTCATATTTGCTATTTTTTGCGTTAAAAGCGTTTCTTGTCATATTTCACTACAATATGAGAAAAATAGACGCAATTCACATTTGGTGTTATTTGCGCTAAAAGTGTTTCTTGTCAAATTTCACTACAATACGAGAAAAATAGACGCAGTTCACATTTGGTGTTATTTGCGCTAAAAGCGATCATTGACATATTTCTAGAGAAAAATAGAGAAATAGACTAAGTTCATATTTGCTGTTATTGTCCCTAAAAGCGTTCTCATATGTCACTACAATACAAGCAAAATAGATGGAGTTCACTTTTGGTGTTATTGGCGCTAAAAGCGTTCATTGCCATATTTTAGTAAAAAAAATATGCAGTTCACTTTTTCTTTTATTTATTCTAAAATCGTTTAGTGGCCTATTTTAGTCCAATACGAGAAATATATACGCAGGTCAAGTTTGCTTGTATTTGTGCGGAAATAATTTAGTGGCCTATTTCAGGACAATACGAGAAATATATACTCAGTTCACGTTTGCTATTATTTGCGCAGAAATAATTTAGTGGCTTTTTTCAGTACAAAAAAAAATAATATATTTGTTGTTTTCAGAGGTTTTAATTTCTGTTTCATTAGTGCCGTGAGGCAGCGGCGGAGCCAGCAAGGTGTAAGCATGGCTGGGAGTTAGCAGGGTGGCAGCAGTGGGAGGTGGGGAACCAAATGTGCCCGGGGTATACCAGCCTACCTGACCGCGAAGAAGTAGTGCAGGGGCGGTAGCAATCAGTCAGTGTGGACTGTTGGGGGAGAAAATCACCTACTCGGGGGCGGGGGGTCAATTTTTTTTCCAAAGTGCCAGAGGGGATGAACGTGGCCATATGTCGCATCTGTGGGCAGAACAGGGTCGGCCATGTGTCAACATATGCAGCGTTGCCATACAGTGGCATAGGAAAACCGTGGCTCCGATGTGGTGGTCCAGCCTGCCATAGCAACCGCTACATCACCCAGTGGCACGCCCCCAGTTTCAGCCAGTCAAGGCTCCACCACCTCAGCCGAAGGGAGCTGTCTTAAAATCCCATCTGGTCAAGATGCTACTGGATGTAACAGGGTTAACACACATGCTTTATGCGACATATTAACTAAACTAAATGCACCTAAATGTGTTAAGCATTTGCTTTTTAATGGCTTTTGTTATTTGAGTTAAGAAATTTGATTTAAGAGTGTGTGTTACCCCTGCTACATCTGTACTTTGATGCTGCAACCCGCCTGATGCCACACATCTAATGCCAAGAGCTACCTATTTCACCCACCTTCATCAGTGGGTACTGGTATTGCCACCCACCGCCCCACTCTGTTACCGGGTCACTTTCAGGTCTCCTCATGCAACTGTTGCTGGCATTTCCAAACTATGTCACCTTGCCGCTCTGTGGTCACCTCCTGCTGCTGCCATCTCCACACTATGTCACCTTGCCACTCTATGGTCTCCTCATGCTACTGCTGCTACTGCCATCTCCTCAGTATATCACCTTGCCACTCTGTAGGATCCTGCTGCTGCTGCTGCCATCTGCACCCTATGTCAACTTGCCACTCTGTGGTCTCCTCCTGCTGCTATCTCCACACTATGTCACCTGCCACTCCGTGATCTCCTCATGCTGCTGCCATATCCACATTATGTCACCTCGCCACTTGCTGCCCTCATCATTCTGTTGCCATCTACAGACTCTGTTATTGTGCCACTCGGTGGCCTCCTCATACTGCTTCCACCACCAGATCCTGTCATTGGGCTACTCTGTGGTCACCTCATGCTGCTTTTACCTCACCACTATATCATAGGTCCACTTTGTGGACTTCTCATGCTGTTCCCACCCTCCCCACTTCATGACTGGTCCACTATTTTGGCTTTTGGCCTGACATCATCATCTATTTGACCTTTGTTCAGATCTTTCAGAAGGATGGAAAAATTAGACGAATAACGGATCCTGTCTGTGTTGCAGCTGTAAGGCCTGCATAGTCCTATCAGAATTGGCTTATGATTTAGTAGCCATAAGCAGGAGGGGTACAAAACACAGAAGACATGTAAATATTCCATTCACATGTCATCTCAGTTTTAGATCTATTCCTGTTTTTTTTTGTCATTAGCAATACTGATGGATTATTGAGCAAATGCTGACCGAGTGAAGGCATATGCTCCACAGACATGATCCATTTTTGTGGGTTATTGTTCTGACGGATCAGAGGATGGGCAAATTAATCAGTGATGTCAACACAAACTTACTGCTGACACCCTATCCACTCTGTCAGAGGTCTCTACTTGTAGAGGTGTTTAATAGAACAGGTTCTGTAGACATCTATGTGGAATCAGCTGACGAGGGTGTAAAAGGAGTGCGCTTCTTCTTTACACTATTAGATCAGTGATGAACTCAGCATCTGAGGAGTTCAATGAAATGGGGTGGCGCAATACCCGTTCCCTGTCATTGTGCCCGTTACTTACAAAGAAATGCGCTTTGTGACGAAGTAGCACACTCATCTACAAGACTTCTCCTATGCATTCCCCATACTCTGTAACTCACTACTCCAACAAATCAAACTCTCCCTCACCATCCAAACTAAAAGGATTTGTCACCTCAAAATGCAGTGCAATTTCTGGACATTATTTTATAGAGCAGGAGGAACTGAGCTGAAGAATATATAGATTTGTGGGAAGCAATTCAGTAAATCTTTAATGTATACATTTAACTATCTGCTATTTCTGACTTTAGTTGTACATGTGTTGTGTGTTACCAGTGATTTATATCATTATCTGCATAAGTGTGTATATAGAGAATGCTTTCAATGCCAACAACATACAATAAGCATTTTGACACTTCACTAAAAAAAGTTGGCAGCCAAAAAACCCAACCAAATCCCCATAGCCATATTGACAAATGAAAAGAAAAAAAAAATCTTAACTTACACATTTTTTTTTTTTTTACTTTCCAACAGGCTGAGTGGTACATCCTGAAATTGTCTTTTTCAAATTGCATCACCCTACCAACTTGAAATTCCCAGTCATTAAAACGGAGAGTTTTTTATGACATCATTTATATTGAATACAAAGACCCAATATGAAAATGCAAGGATCAAGTTTAATTCTTTATCTAGGATCACATTTCTATGATCCTTAGTCTCTGTTCAACATCTAAATAATTTTGACCACCATCAAAGGAATGCCTATATCTCTCCCCACATTTAGGGCAGAGTGAATCCCCTCACACCTTTATATTATGTAATAAGAGAGAGTACCATAAACCGTGGTTAAAATCATAAACGGAAAGTATGTTAGGCATTCGCAAACTTTTTTTTAGATATTTTAATGCCCCACCATTGTTTTAGATATATTAATGCCCCAGCATTTCCTATTATTGAGCTTTATAATGGAAAGATTATACTCTAGTAATATCGTATAAACCACAGAGATAACACCCCTCCTCTGTGTTCTCTTAGATAGACCATCATGCACCCTCGAGCCTTTAGTGTGAAAGGAGATACCTGTCCCAGCTTTCTTACAAATCAATTGTAGATATCTAAGCCAATCCTGACAAGTGATGGCAAATTATTTTTTAGACAATTTAAATGACTTGAGTTCCTCATTTAAAAAAGGTGTTCAACCAAATAACTACCTTTAGACAATCAAAAATCCATATCTATAACTTTATTACATTCTCCTAGGGAGTGATTCTTCCAAAGAGGAGTGGTCTGGATAACCTTTTATCCCTTCAATATTCTTAATGTTAAATCAAATCTTGTATTCTAATCTAAATATGTGCAATTCATATTAAACTAAATACCTCAGATTCCAATAAAGTAAACATTTCCTTTTTATATCCCCTTGTTCAACCATTACTTTATTCCACAAACATAGTATTGATTCCATTTTATTACATATTTTATTAGTGATAAAAACTGGGGAATTAGAAAAAATATGCAATATCTTTATTAAGTGTTACCTTCTTTCACACATTCTCCCCATCCCTAATATATCATAACAAAGGAGGAATAAGTACAAAAGTATAGGCAATCACCAGCAACCCATGTACCTAAATACATTTTTTATGTTATCCCATTTTGCAGAACTTCCAAATCTCTCCCGATCCACAGTGGTAGAAAACAAGATTTATTCCAATTGACTTCTAAACCAGAGCAATCTCTGAAGGTGTTGTACATTTGCATGACCCTTTCCACATCCTTTATGACATTCAAAACGAGAAGCATATAGTAAAACCTTTTCTTCACAACCCATAATTGAAGACCCCCCAACCTGGTAATCTGCTGTGATCATGGAGGCCAAGGGCTGAATCACAATAGCAAATAACAAAGGTGAAAGGGGACAGCCCATTGCTCTCCCCGTTCACCAATACTCTTGCCCTAGGGTTCCTATATAGTAGCGTAACTTCAACCAACCAATAAACTTTTTCACAAAGCCTCATTTTTCAAGGAGAACCCTCAAAAAATCCACTTGATCATATTAAATGTGACCAGAGCAAGAAACAGCACATTGTAGATAAAAATAAAAATAAATCTTATATTATAGGTTATAGACTTTGAGTGTAAATCCTGTCTGGGTGTATTAACTTTACAATAACTATTTATAATTGGTTAGATAACATCTTGGCCAATACTTTCATATCTGTATTTAGGAAAGAGAGATTGGATATTAATTTCCATTGGGGATTTGTCCTTCTTAGTTATTAATGAAATAACTGATTTCTCCATAAATGATGGCAAAGCAGCCTCAAATGTGGCAAGGAACTCCATCAAAACTTGTTTCTTAAACTTGATTAATGAATTTCATAAGGAATCCCATCCAAACTTGTCTTGTTGTTATTAGGGGATTGTTCTAACATTGTTATAATCTCCTCAATCCAACCTCTCCCCCTGTATTCTTGTAATAGACACTGTAATTAAAGTGAGTTGAGATATTCACTAATATGATTAACAGGTAAACATGATTAACACGTTTAGATAACTGTATAAGAAAGGTGTGGTGGCTCACACAGGTTGGGTATATAGATTAGGTGCTACTGCCCCGGTCAGAGGTACACCAATCCTCTGTATAGAAAAAAACTTTAAATAGTTCACTAATTAGGGCATGCACTCTACATCTGTATCAAAGATAGATCTTTTTCTCCTTATAAAAATAAATTCACATTTATTAAAAAGGCCACATAATACATAAAACTATATAATAAAAATAAATAATGAACAAGGAATACCAAAAAACAATGGAATAGACTGATCTCGATTGTAGATTGTCTCTTAAGTTAATCAATCGTTATCACCTAGAGAACCTCATCCATATGTTAAAATCCAATATGCCTTTAATATCATTTAGTCCCGATTTTGCTTTTGTCCCAAAGTCCGGGCTCTATATTGGATTAGATTTCTATAATATGATGGTGCATGTCTGAAATCAACAGTTCCCGATTATTGTAGCTCAACACGGTATGAATCTGGGATGTCCAAGTCCTTAATTTGGGCAAAATTTTTTCACACTCTGGTAACAAATAAGTCACGGCTCCTGAAGTTACACAGGTTGCTGGCCGAATCATATATATTCGGACAGTCCTTAATTTCCCAACTAAACTCATGTTGGGTTGAGCTTACTTGCGTCGTTTTGCGAGGTATTCCATTAGATTCATTTTCGATCCATCAGATTCAGGATCGTAACAAGATGAATTTCTATATTGATAAATCACCAACTCAGATACAGAATAGAATAGGTTCTACATTAGAAAAGATATAATGTTTATATTAAAAGATGACTTCCCATATACATGCAATCAGATATTTATGTTTAGAAACATTGATTGGTTTGTAAATACCCTGGAGATGTTATATTAGAGAAAACGCATTAATAGAAGAAAAAAAAAAAACGCATCATTACCGCAAGATGAACAGAGGTGCGGTTTCACAGTTTTACAGTTTTTTGAGGATTTTTTCTCCTTTAGAGTATATCGATGATGAGGAATAAGATCGATCTCAGTCAATAAGAGAGTTTCTTATCATGAAATAAGACTAATGGAAAAATCGAATAAATCCATCAATCGAAATCAATTTGGACATTGGTAAACTATATAATCGAATTGAGACATCCGAATTTTCTAAATTAGAACACTGGACCCATGAGTCCACTTTTTGTGTCCAACCCAATTGGGTTTAAAAATAGGGGCCAACAAGTGTGACAATACCACTGAGGAAGGGACCAGAACAGTCCCGAAACGTGTCTGGGTTGGAGTCCACATCTGTGAAAAGACCCCCTTCTAGCATGGCCATGCAAGGACTATACGAATGATACATAGAGATTCGGATGTCCCACCGACTTTCCTTATTTTGATTATACCTTTCCCAGGCGACATACGGAAACATCGCTACAGATCCCGCGAGACCTCGGGGCAGACAGCATACGTAGTACGGCAGGAGACGCCGACTGCACACGACTCGGCCCGCAGCCTGTTCAATTTAAGGAAAGGTAACAAATAGTAACATCGTTGATAACACGGCAGCAGACGCCAATTATATATGATTCGGCCAGCAACCTGTGTAACTTCAGGAGAGGTAAGCCGTGACTTATCCATTACCAGAGTGTGAAAAAATTTTGCCCAAATTAAGGACTTGGACATCCCAGATGGGATTCATACCGTGTTGAGCTACAATAATCGTGAATTGATTTCAGACATGCACCATTATATTATTGAAATCTAATCCAATATAGAGCCCGGACTTTAGGACAAAAGCAAAATCGGGACTAAATGATATAAAAGGCATATTGGATTTTAAAATATGGATGAGGTTCTGTGGTGATAACGATTGATTAACTTAACAGACAGTCTATTCCATTGTTTATTGGTATTCCTTGTTCATTATTTATTTCTATTATATAGTTTTATGTATTATGTGGACTTTTTAATAAATGTGAATTTATTTTTATAAGGAGAAAAAGGTCTATCTTTTGCTACAGATGTAGAGTGCACGCCCTAATTAGTGAACTATTTAAAGTTTGGATAACTGTTGATAACACTCAGCAAAAAGGCTGCTATTTCTTTAGAATCAGAAATACATTAGTTGTATAGCAATATATATTGATGACCTATCATCAGGATAGGTTATCAATATCAGATCCGCAGGGGTTCAACACTTGACACCCCGCTGATCAACTGTTTCAGGTGGAGGTGGCGCTCCATGCTAGCACTACTTTATGTTCATTACATTGTTTGTTGCCTCAGAAGTGCAATATAATGACAATTGCTGGCTCCATTCACATTAATTGGCTTCATTCTTTTAGAGCTGCAGCATAGTGTAATGAACAGGAGAGCCACCTCTTCTTCAAACAGCTGATCAGAAGGGATGCCAGGTGTAGAATCCCTACTGATCTGATATTAATGATCTATCCTGATGATAGGGCATCAACACATAGTGCTGCACAACACCTTGCAGTTAGTTATGTTTATTGCACTTGTTTTTGTTTTGTATTATGTAAATCCAATATTATATGTACATCACCTTGTAATTAATATTGCTTTAAAATAATAATAATAATAATAATAATAATAATAATAATAATAAATAATCTGCATTATGTTCAATAATGGTGCAAGATTTATCATTTTTTCTATTAGCAGAAAGGTAACAGACCTTTGAAGTGTCACATTTGTATTTTTAAGCAGTCTGTCCGTCCTCCCTACACTTCAGCTATGTCTATATGGACTCCTACTGACACTCAGCTGAAGATATTATCAGTTGTATTTAGTATTCTAATTACTGAAAGGCAGAGCAGAGAGGAGGCTAAGACAGGTCCAGCTCTGTTTTTTAAAGCAACCTATCCTGCTGTGTGATTGGGATGGCTTTTGTTTGTCCGAATTTGGTGGAAGCAATTTATTTCCTCTAATTGCCTCCTTCACAAAATGAGTCATCATAATTAATAAAATGTACATGGGAATGTATTTATAACAATGTAATATTTAAAAAGGACCTGTCACCAAAAAAGGCAATGTTATCTTTAGACAGCATGTTACAGAGCTGAATAGATCATTATATAGTTTTGTGAGAAAAGATTCAGTAAATCTTGTAATTTATACATTTAAATCTCTACTCTTTCTGACTTCAGTTGTGCTTGGAAAAGGTCATATCAGTGATTTATTCTCTGTGTAAGGGCTTATGCACACAATTTTTTCTTTCCGTGATTGTTCCTTTTTTTTTTTTTTACGGACAGTATGCGGAACCATTAATTTCAATGGGTCTGCAAAAAAAAAAAAAAACAGAAGTTGCTCGATGTGCATTCCGTTTCCGAATGTCCGTATTTCTGTTTTGCAAAAAAAAAAATGAAAATGTCCTATTATTGTCTGCATTACAGACAGGGATAGGACTGTTCTATTAGGGGTCAGCTGTTCCATAAAATACGGAATGCACACGAATGCACCACCCCGTGAACAATGAAATCAGAAAGAGGAGAGATTTAAATGTATAAGGGTCCTTTCACACTGGCGTTTTTGTTTTCCGGCATAGAGTTCCGTCCTCGGCGCTCTATGCCGGAAAAATCCTGATCAGGATCATCCCCATGCATTCTGAATGGAGAGAAATCCGTTCAGGATGCATCAGGATGTCTTCAGTTCAGGACCGGAACGTTTTTTGGATGAAGCAAATACCTCAACATGCTGCGCTTTTTGTTCCATCCAAAAATCCGTAACACTTGCCGCAAGGCCGGATCCGGAATTAATGCCCATTGAAAGGCATTAATCCGGATCCGGCCTTAAGCTAAACGTCGTTTTGGCGCATCGCCGGATCCGACATTTACATTTTCTCAATGGTTACCATGGCAGCCAGGACACTAAAGTCCTGGTTGCCATGGTAAAATGTAGTGGGGAGCGGGGGAGCAGTAACCTTACCCTAAAAGTAATATCAGGAAGAATTACTATACTGAGAGAGTAGTGGACGCATGGAATAGCCTTCCTGCAGAAGTGGTAGCTGCAAATACAGTGAAGGAGTTTAAGCATGCATGGGATAGGCATAAGGCCATCCTTCATATAAGATAGGGCCTGGGGCTATTCATAGTATTCAGCATATTGGGCAGACTAGATGGGCCAAATGGTTCTTATCTGCCGACACATTCTATGTTTCTATGTTTCTATCCGTGCGGCTCCCGGAGGCGCTCCAGAGTGATGTCATTGCGCCCTACACGCATGGATCACGTGATCGCATGGATCACGTGATCCATGCGCATGGGGCGCTCTGACGTCATTCTGGAGCACCCCGGGAGCCGCATGGACTGTAAGTATACCGCTCCCCCGCTCCCCACTACTACTATGGCAACCAGGACTTTAATAGCGTCCTGGCTGCCATAGTAACCTGAAAGCATTTTGAAGACTGATCAGGATCCTGATCAGTCTTCTAATGCTTTCAGGCGACTTGCGTTCTGACGGATCTGGCTGAACGGAAGTGCCTGCCGGATCCTCAGAACGCAAGTGTGAAAGGACCCTAAATTATAAAGTTTTACTGAATTTTCTACCACAAAACTACATATTCAACTGCTCAGCTTCTACTTCTATATAACATTGTGGATGCAGATTACAGTACATTGCATTTTGTGGTGACAGGTCCTCTAAGTATTTTCAGCAATTCCATTTAATAAATTTTAAGAGATCCACTTTAAATATTCGCCTTTTTTTTTTTTTTTTCCTTTTCCTTTTATGATTACCCCTCTCCACACTTCTTTTACATTCTCTTTAAAGTTTAGAGCATATAAAATTATTTTATCATTCATATCCAATATTGTTATATAAATTGTCTAAAGTATATTATTTAAAATTATATCTTGTAATTTGTAATAATACTGTGTGTACAAAACAAGTAAACAAGCATGAACATGGAATGTTTGTTAAAATAAGGAACCTTTAAGAAAAACACAAATGTGAATGGTTGCTAAAAGCTAATGCCCATAAATGCTTTGGCTGATAGAACAAGGAAATAATTAAGTTCATTAACCCCCTTAGTGGCCTTAACAACCAATCATTTTTTTTTCTCATTGTTCCATTGTCACTTTCCAAGAGCAATAACTTTTTTTTATGTTAATGGTATCATTTTTAATGGTATCATTTTGGGGTACACATAACTTACTAATAAACTTTTATTAACTATTTCTGGGAGAGAGATGGGAAAAAACAGCAATAGGGTACTTTTACATGACCGTATAAGTGGATCTGCATCCGTTCTGCAATTTTGTGCATTCATTTCAATGGGGTCGCAAAAGATATGGACAGTACACCATGTGCTGTCCCCATCCGTTGTTCCATTCCGCGGCCCCGCAAAAAATTTAGAGCATGTCCTATTCTTGTCCGCGGATGGGCATTCTCTATATAGCGCTGGTCATGTGCGGTCCGCAAAATGTGGAACGCACATGGCCGGTATCTGTGTTTTGCAGATCTGCAATTTGCGGACCGCAAAACCCTTATGGTCGTGTGAATGTAGCCATATATTCTGTATGATTACAGCAATACCAAATATATATATATATATATATATATATATAATATTTCTTTTTTTCTACAGAGCTAAGTGAGTGCTTGACTTTTATGGGGTAACTTGTAGTTTTCATTGGTTTCACTTTGGGGTACTACACATTTTTTTATCACCTTTTATTAGTTTTTTGGTAGTGAATAAGCCAAAAGCAACATTTCTGTCCATAAAAGTTGCCTGCCCAAACTAAGGCCCTTTAGTGAATATTTTTTGCCTTCCTCTGTATCAACTTGTAGGAAACAGGCTGAACTGGATGGACAAATGTCTTTTTTTGGTCTTATATACTATGTTACTATGTTGTAAAAAGGCATATTCATATTCACTGAGGGGTTTAGATATTTTGTCTTCTTTGATTAAAATAAAAGTTTCATACATTTATCTATAATTAAATGTTACTAATATTGTGGGTCAAAAAAGTTGAATTACTGTCTTGATGATTATTTTTTTCTTTCTTTCCTCCATTAGATATAATATGGTCACCTTCTGGACAACATCTTAAGGAATTCCACAGAGACTGTGCTCAAACACATTTTTCAGGATGTAAATACCATACTTTTCTTATGTAGAAATTTATAGAAACAATGGATGCTCACAGAAGAACATGCTTGACTGTTTTACCAGGCACAGTGTAACATTAAACCAAGCATATCCAAGGCATTTGGATTAAAAATTGAGAACTCTGCTAAAAAAAGGAACATTTTCTACCATGAGATTTACAAGCTCATCTGGTATTTGTCCAGTTCTAGTATGTCTCTGTTTTGTGCAGAGATGCTATGGAGCAACCCATCACAATCCCATAAAAGTGACCAGAAATCAAACCAAACACATAGAAGGAGAAACAGAAGTTCACCATCGGCCAAAACGTGGCTGGGTATGGAATCAGTTCTTTGTTTTAGAAGAACACATAGGACCAGATCCCCAGTATGTGGGCAAGGTAAAACTATTTTGACATATATTTAACATTACTCTCTTATTCTTATTGACCTAGTTATGTTATGAGACTGGTAGGATAATCCAATTTATCTTATAGTTTTCCATAATGAATGCATTAAATATAGCATTAAAAAAATGTTAATGTCATGAATATTTTAAGAAAATATCATAAAACTTACCAAAAATGAGGAAAAAATGCATATCACACACTTCTTAGTTCCAGTGGGATTGCTAGCTTCCAAGGCTATGGTAACAAATGTCCTCCAAAGTGACAAGTAAAGGTTTGGTGGGGTCCTGTAAATCTTTTGGTGAAATGGCCTTGCAACGGCTGTCTGCATTAGCCCTAATTATATTATAAAATATTATATTATGCCTAAACTTAATTTCCTCTATTTTCATACTGTGTGTCCACTTATTTGTTAACTGAAGCTACAGGTTTCCACTGTTATAAATTGAATGTTATCAAAATATGTGACGATCCTATGATTGAAGCAGTTACATATGTCTTATTTCAGTTGTTAGAGAAAAATCCCAGAATTGAACTTTTTCAATCAATTATATGCCTGTAGCAAATAATATGTTTTAATGTTTCATTACCTTGGGGGAAAAGTAGCCACTGAGAAATAATACCATATATTTTTCTTTCATGAATGTTTGAATATTTATATGTCTGTTAAAAGCAGGACATGAACAATATATTCCTTTTGTTTTGGTATTATGTTTTTTAACCTCTTGGCAAAATTTGACATAATAGTACGTAGAAGCCAGAAGTAACTTCACACACATTGACATACTATTACATCATGATGATTAAAGGGGCACAGGAGCTGTGCATGCCCAATCAATGCAGGGGCCTGGCTCTGACTAATTCCATATATACCTCAATTAATGGCTGGGTCTCATAGGCACAATGTTAGTAGGAAACTGATTCAATGATGTACAATAAAGAATGTCTATGTACAGATCCCAAAATGTTGAAGTCCATGTACTGGGACAATAAAAAGAGAAGTAAAAAAAATGGTTTTATAAAAAAATGTTTACAGTAAAAAATTGCCCCTTTCCCTTCATCAAGCGATTTTTAATAAAAATAAAATACAGTATGTAATCAAACTAGACATATTAGATATTGCCACGTCCATAATAATCGGATCTATAAAAATATCACATGACCAACTCACTTCAAATGTAGGGGTGCATCAGGGGGTCTTTAAATGCAACATGGCAACTTAAAATTATCCCGGTGAAATCTGCCCTCTAAAATCAATATGTTGCTCCTTCCCCTCTGCGCCCTGCTGTATACATAAGGTGTGTTTCTGTAAACTTTAGAATCAGGATAATAAATCTTGAGTTTTCTGATGCTGTTAATCATTTCTACCTTACAGGAAAAATTGGATTAAAATGGAAAATCTGAAAAAGAAAAAGAAAACAAAACAAAACATCATACTTGAATAACTTGAGGGGTGTAGTTTTTAAAATGGGGTAATTTATCAGTGTTTTCTATTATGTAAACTCCACAAAGTGACTTCATAACTAAATTAGTGCTTTAAAAAGTGAGTTTTGGAAATTTTCTTAAACGTTAAAAATTGCAACTAAAATTCTAATCAATCTAACATCCAAAAAAAAAAAAAATGATATTTACATGATGATGCCAACATAAAGTATATATATGGGAAATATAAAGTAATAACTATTTTATGAGATATAAGCAGAGAAATAAAAAATTTACAAATTGCTAATTTTTTTAATTTTCTATAAATTTAGTATTTTTTTTATAAATAAAAGTAAAATTTATCGACTCAGATTTACCATTGCCATGAAATGCAATGTGTCATGAGAAAACAATCTCAGAATGGCTTGGATAAGTAAACGTGTTGCAAAGTTATCACCACACAAAGTGACACATGTCAGATTTTGACCTGTTCCTTAAGGTAAAAAATTGCTCAGTCCTGAAGGGGTTAAAGCCCAAGCAAAAAACAAAAACAAAACATAGAAATAAAAATAAAAATGGGCTCTCTATGTTCTGTACTTTTTAAAGAAAGAGGTAGAGTCTATTTTAAGGTGACACTTTGGTAGAGTTAACAAATAAGCTTAATTTGGAATTCATGTGGCATTATTATAATACAGACGGTATTGCATAGTTTATTAATCATGTGATAGTCTGATGAAGTCTGAATTTTTTTATGCGTAATTTTGTATCATTTTAATGTAAAAAAAAAAAAATTAAAATATGTAAGCCCACTAAGGGGAATTGAATTTTAGTATATAATGGTATATCAAAAGTCTTATTGATTAATAAACCTAGATAACTTTGGTATTTTACTTAGATTAAATGTTATTTAATTTATTATTGTATGATGAATGATGTGTTTAAAGCAAACTTTATACAACTATATGCCATATTGCATATGCCCGAAATTGATTATTATTGAAGAAAAGGGTAACTTTTTATTGAAATTAAACATGCAAAACCAAAACTCCATGCTCCATTAGATGTAGATGATGTGTAGAGAAAAACATACACAAAAAAACGTTTATAGGACAGATAGAAAATGGAGTGTGTAACTGAAAAATTACATAGACATATACTGAGGGAAAAAAAACTATACACAAAGGGGAACATTTATTTAAAGTGGCATAAACAAAAGTCAAAGTTTTTATGCACACCCTATGTGCGGCAGAATCTGTGATTTCTCCCTCTTCTTGACACTTTTATGAAGTAATGGGAAAAGGGCCGGTGGGGGGGGCAACAATGTAGGGTCAGCAGAACACTGAATTCAGACAGAAATCTAAGGCAGCTAAGGCACTGCCATAGATTATTATCACATGGCAAGCAAAAACATGCACCAAAACTATGAGAGGCTTGCTCCTCTACATAAATTTGGCTGAACAGGGACAGATAAAAACTGATAAACAAAATGCCAGTCTTGATTAATGTCCCCCATAGTTCCTAGATGTATGAAAAAAAAGATATGCATTGTTTAACAGAAATATGCTCAGTTGTAGGTAATGAAATGGAGGGTGGTTTATACTTGAGGTGGGTTCCATTGCAACACAGAGCAAGATGAAGGTCCCAATGCCAGAATTATTCAAGTGGTAACTGAGGAACAAAGGAGTGGTGGACAAGATTGTGGAAGAGTGCTTTGGAATCGGAAGGTCAGCCATTCACAGTTTTTAGAATTTGCATACAAGTTCCTCCATTCTGCATACCATGTCTACTTTAGACAGCCTGTCCTGGATGCTGGGTTCTGAGATTTTCAGTGAAGGGGGATGAAAACTTAGCCAAATATATGGCAACATTTATGTTCATTAGTAATCTAGTTATTTCACATTTGAAACTTGTCAAGCCTGAATACCTAGGGTACAAAGTATAGAGAATAGGACAATTGTATGCCTTCAATATAGCAACAGTTTAGGTGTAGCTGGTTTCCCCTAGAGGAGAAGGGAGCCTCTCTTCAGCTGGGTGTGAGACAGCAAGAGTGACTAGGAGGCTGCTACAGGCAGTGAGGTGGGAATGCTGCCATTGATCTTCTCTTCTCCTAATGGTTTTGCTCCTAGTATAATTATTAGTTTATTTCCATTTTAAAGTCATTACAGGCCCTTCTTTAACTAATTGTGGACTGGTCTTATTCACTATTCCTCAAAGGCGGAATAGGCAAACAATGTCTGTTCACTAATCTTGTGCTGTTGTTAATGGTCAATAAATACTTAGTGTTTAGTGACTGGCTGTCTCAATGGAGGGTTTGAACAACAAAAAGTGACAGGCATCAGTCCCACTAAAAATGTTTTTTTGATAATTAAATTTATGGGCATTTTTAAATAGCAGACATTAACGTCTACTGTATGAGATCATCACATTTAACCTCTCAGATGCTGCCTCTGGCAGGGTTCCTTAGGAACGTAGTGAAATTCTCATAGACTACAATGCTAATGCATTGAAGTTTACAAGAGAAGCAATCTAATGATTGCTTGTTCAAGTTCCCTACGGCAATCATAAAAAAAAAAATGTAAAAGAAAGAAAAAAAGTTTAAAATATAAAAAATCCACCCCCCCAAACAAAATAAAAATAAACAGTTATACTTAGGCATCACTGTGTATGAAAACATCTATGCTATTAAAATATAAAATATTTATACCATACAGCAATGGCAAAATGGGAAAAAAGCAAAAATGTCTGATTTGTCTTTTATTATCTACTTAATCCTTCCAAAAATTGAAGAAATAGCGATCAAAAACTCATGCTGACTCCAAAATGTTATTAATGAAAACTACAGATCGTCCCAAAAAAATGAGCCCTTACACGGCTCCATACACATAACTACAAAAAAGTTATAGGGGTCAGAATATGGCAATAAAAAAAAGGAAAAAAAATTAAGATTTTTCAGTATTAAAATGCAAGAAAAACTATGCAAACATAGTATTCTCATAATTGTACTGACCTGGAGAGTGAAGATAGCATTATTACCACATAGGGAATGTCATAAAAACAAAACACACAAAACTATGGTGAAATTACACTTTTTTTTTCAATTCCACCCCATTGGGATTTTCTCCCAGCTTCTCACTACACTGTATGCAATATTATATGGTGCCATTAGAAAATATAACGTGTCCTGCAAAAAACAATCCCTCATATGGCTATATGAATGAGAAAAAAAGTTATGCCCAGAAAGGCAGGGAGTGAAAAACAAAAAACACTTTGTGTTACCAGCTGTGAAATGTTTCTGCAGTCTGACACATCAAATCAGTGCTACCAATAGCAGACCGTGCAGGGACACACACCCAACTGATAACACCCCTGGAACTTTATTGCTGATTGTGGGCAGGTGTGGAGAGGTGACAGAGATGATCAAATTAGTTTTATAAATTCAGAATTCACAATTCTAATTTTGAGCAAATCAGAATGAGAAAGAATAGGAAAGCCAATTTATATAGCACTATATTCTCAATCTTCGTTATATTCTAGCAGTACAACCATTAGGAACCCAGCTCTAAATTGAATTTGCCATGCGATTAATACAGGTTATATTAATCTCATTGCGATTATAACTTAGATCTGAGTTCCTAATGGTTGTATTGCTAGAATATAACGAAGATTGAGAATATAGCGCTATATTCGTTATATTCGTCAATTCTAGCAATATAACCATTAGGAACTTAGATCTGAGTTCCTAATGGATGTATTAGGAACCCAGCTCTAAGTTGAATTTGCAATGCAATTAATGCAGGTTATATTAATCGCATTGCAAATTCAACTTACCACACTCTGCGTCAACTACGTAATTTTCCATGGGTGTTTTGCCATGGATTCCCCTCCGGCATGCCACAGTCCAGGTGTTAGTCCCCTTGAAACAACTTTTCCGTCACTATTGTGGCCAGAAAGAGTCCCTGTGGGTTTTAAAATTTGCCTGTCTATTGAAGTCTATGGCGGTTCGCCCTGTTCGCCCGTTCGCAAAAATTTGCGTAAATTCGCGTTCGCCATTTGCAAACGGAAAATTTTATGTTCGCGACATCTCTACTAGAGAACTGATAGTAACACACTGAACATGCTCGACCTACAAAGGCTCAGAACTACATGTCGATGCCATGGTTAATTATGAGCAAACATAGTGGCTAGCAGAGGAAGAAAACTACTTTTATGACTACTGAACAGTAAATATGTGAAATTTACATTATATTAGGTAATTATTGATGATCAGTTAGTCTAAAAGATAAGTTATATTTATGGTAACAGAAATACCCCTTTAAGCCAGCATCTCATCTGCACTCAGTTCTTTTGAGGACAAAAAAAAAAACCTTACACAAAGCAGAAAATTGACCTAACAGAGAGGCCTTTGTTGGAGGGGGAGCTGTTTCTCATTATGGGGAGCACCTAGTATGTGTGAGGAGTATTGTAGGCCAGGTAACATTCCTGTGGGTATCTAAGAAAAATATTTGCATATAAGCATAGCTTCTATCTTGTGCATTAAAGCGGCATAGCTTTCTTTCCCTTTTAGATAGAAAGCTTATTTGCATATATTTGGGTTTCTTGGAAAGATATGTAAATTAGCTTCCTTTCAAAAGAAAAATAAAGCTAAGCCTTTCTAATACTAGCAGATGTAAATATGCTATTTTGCATATATTTTAACCAGAAACACAACGTAGTGTTGCCTGCCCTTACAATTAGAGATGAGCTAAAACAGGGATGGCCAACCTGCGGCTCTCAAGTTGTTGTAAAACTACAATCTCCACCATGTTCTGCTGTAGGCTGATAGATGTAGGATGTCTGAGCATGCTGGGAGTTGTAGTTTTACAAAGGCTGGAGGTTGGCCATCCCAG
The DNA here is from genome assembly GCA_033119425.1 of Bufotes viridis. NCBI lineage: Eukaryota > Metazoa > Chordata > Amphibia > Anura > Bufonidae > Bufotes > Bufotes viridis. The sequence continues at coordinate 241,607,701 of CM065593.1, read as the reverse complement.
AGCAAAAATATTCTACATAATCATTTTGTCCAATCAGCAGGACTTCTTCATTTGCACAAGCCTGCTGATTGGACAAAATGATTGTGTAGAATCTTTTAGCTCATCTCTACCTACAGTACTGCCCGTATGTGCAACATGCTTTCCATAATGAGAAAGTGTACCCTTCTGTTATGCTTTTTCATATCCCAAAGCTTCCAAAAAATGTCCCTTATCGGGGGCAGATAATGTTTAAACAAACATGGTGTTATGGGACAAAAAAAGTGGCTCAAGGGACCAAGTGTCCAAAAATTATGCTATTATAGGATTTGAATGCCTGCATATATGACATGCACAAGTGCTAATAGTCAGAAGAAAAAGCGGCTTATTGCGAACGAGCCTAAACAAATTCTCCCTTTTAACTGGGAGCAGCAGCAGTTCAGTGTGGCTATTGAATGGGTACAGTACGGGTATAGTGGTATTCGGCAGTAGAAGCAGCATAACATGGAACATACAAGGCAGTAGGTCACTGTGTATGGATAGTAGCAGTAGTATTAGTAGTGGTGGTAGTGGCAGATACTTTGCATTAATAACAGTGGCAGTAGTAGATTAGCAGTGAGGAGCAGCAGCAGCTGAGGCAGTGGATGCTGCAGCAGGACCCATATGGTGCATGTTGCCAGGCAGCAGCGTAATGGAGGCAGCCGCAACATTACAGAAGAGGATAATCATCAGGCTGCAGCAGTGACATATTGGCTTTAGTGGCATGATAGAAGCAGCAGCAGCCATACAGAACGTGATGGTAGACAAGTTGCAGCAGTGGCATGTGGTGGCAGGCAGACAGCAACAGTGGCAAGATGGGGCACTGCCAGCAAGGCCAGATCTATTCATCTGAATCTGTTGGAAGAGTATGAAAGTCTTCATGAGTCCAGGCATGGTTCTTTATGATAAAAGTAATGTTTTGATGTTTTGGACACTGGCAGAGGACAGCTTGGTCTGCTTGGGTGTCACCACGCCCCCCGCAACATTACCAATTCTCTCCAAGATGACACTAGAGGCTGGGTAAGAAAGAGAACATGCTGTGCCAGTTTGGGCCAACAGCTATAGGGTGGATGGTAGAGTTTTGTGGACACCTGGATGTTCGGATTCGATGAGTTCCACCGAACTTCGCAAAAAAGTTTGAGTTCGGGACTAAAATAGCTCTAAAAATGTCATGGTAAGGGCTTGAGCACTGGAAAAGGCAGCAAAATGTGCTTAAGACCATGGCAAGTGCTCTGCAACCAAATGTGTATTGGGAAATAACTTAAAAAAAAAAATAACAATCTTGAGCTAGGAGGAGGTAGATGTGGATTAGAAGATTGAGGAGGCAGTGACCATGGCGGTGTAGGTGTTTTTTTTTATTTTATTTGGGTAGCCCCCAAAATATTGGGACATAAAAATAAAAAAAAATAAAACAAAGAATAAGTGCACTTGAGTACAAGACTGGATGGTTGAGGCCAGTATAAATGTCTATTCTGCACAAGGTGCAGACAAGTCTTATGGAATCCAAACCTGGTTCATTTTAATAAACACGAGCTTGTCCATGTTGGCTGTGGACAGGCAGCTGCGCTTGTCTGTGAAAATGCCCCCTGCCGTACTAAATACACGTTCAGACAATACACTGCCTGCAGGGCAGACAAGCACCTCCAAGGCATAAAGGGCAAGCTCAGGCCTTGTGCCCAATTTGGAGACCTAGAAGTTGAATGGGGCAGACCCATCCGTCAGTATGTGTAGGCGTGTGCACACATACTGCTCCACCATGTTGCTGAAATGCTGCCTCCTCTAAGATGTTCCATATCAGCTGGTGGTGCTGGTTCTTGTGGCATGCTGTCAAAGCTTTTCCACATTTCGGCCATGCTAACCCTGCCTTCTGAGGTGCTGGTGGTGCCACAGCTGCGTTGGCGACCTCTTCCTCCTCCTCTGCCTTGGCCTTGTGCTTCCACTGAGCCCCCACTGTCAGGTGGGAATGCCATCAGCAGCAACGTCTACCAGCGTGCGTTTGTAGTCACGCATCTTTCGATCAGAAACAGACTTTTTTACAAAATTTAGTTCCCTGTCAGCAATGCAGAGCAGGGGTTTTTCACAGGCAAAGCTAAGTTCATGTCACCCACCAATGGAACAGACGATTATTAGAAATTTCTGTCCCTGTCACCCATGCAGAGCATGGGTTTGTATCTGGCAAAAATGGTAACATGTCACCCAACAATTGAAAATAAGAATTTTAGAAATGTAGGTACCTGTCACCTATGCAGTGCAGGGTTACTTGACAGCAAAAAATTGGAATATGTCAACCCCGGAACGGACAGATTAACTATATTATTGTCCCCGACACAAATGCAGTGCAGGCCGCAAAGGTTATTCCAAAAAATATGATTTTTTCACCACCAATGACAAACATGGATTTAAGGAGTATATTTTGGGGTGTAGGACCTCATCGTTCTCCACATCATCTTCCACCCAGTCTTCACCACTGCCCTCTTTGTTGGTCTGCATACCGCAGAAAGCCACAGCAGTTGGCATCTGTGTTTTGTCATCAGAGACGCCCTGTGGTGGTCATCTCATATCCTCATTCTGAAACATAAGTGGTTGGGCATTGGTGCACTCAATCTCTTCCACTTCTGGGGAAAGGCTATGTAGATGGCCCTGGGAAACCCTGACAGCAGATTTATCAAAAAGCATAAGATACTGCTGCATGACTTGGGGCTCAGACTGCTAGGCTGATTTGCAAGTGGGTGAAGTGCAAGATAGATGCCTATGGGCTGCAGGTGCCAACTCTGTGCTTTCAGCAGGTGAAGGGGTGGGAGACAACGTAAAGGAACTGGAGGCACTGTCAACCATCCAATCTACTACCGCCTCTAATTGTTCTGGCCTCAGCATTTGTAGAGCGGCATTCAGGCCTACCAAATAACGCTGAAGGTTCTGTCGCCTACGCGCACATGAGGAAGGTATTTCACTTTGGCGGGTAGCTGGCACAGAACAACCACATCCTCCCCCTGCAACAGGAGCTTCACCAACACCAGCAGCACAACGGCCAGGGCCACGACCCTTATTTGTCGTTCTCATCATTATTTGCTTTCACCCACCAAACTAACAGATGTTTTATCTCAGGTGGCAATTTAACTGACAATAGTCAACAATTAAGTTTACTAACAGTAAGGTAGTGCTGGTGTCATAAATTGACTACATTTATTTAGGTCACACAACAGTGTAACGTAGCAAGCAATTTAATAAAATTACTTCCCTATCACCAAAAATTAGATTTTTCCAACCGACAATGTAACAACAGAAGTTAACGGTTTAATTGGACTGTCAGAAATGCAGTGTAGTCCGCACATGTGCAATCTATCACAAAAACTGTGTTTTTTGCAACCAGCTATGTAAATGCAGTAGTTTACGGTCTTATTGGAATATCAGAAATGCAGACTACACCGCAAATGTGCAATCTAGCGCAAAACCAGGGTTTTTTGCAACCAACTATAAAAATGCAGTATTTCACTGGTTAATTGGAATATCAGAAATGCAGACTAGGCCGCAAATGTGCTATGTGTCACAAAACCAGTGTTTTTGTAACCAACTATAAAAATGCAGTATTTCACTGGTTAATTGGAATATCAGAAATGCAGACTAGGCCGCAAATGTGCTATGTGTCACAAAACCAAACCAAAGCTTTGGGAGGCTATTGTGTATGTGTGGATTCATAGAGATGCTTTGAATCAATGCATTTTTATGTTGAGTGTTTAGCGTGAATGCCAGTGTTGCACGTTGTGCAACACTGGACTAGGAAGCACCTCCAGTGGTTGTCTGATGAGAGGCCACTAGAGGTGTTCCTTGGCAGTAATGTAAATACTGCCTTTTTTTCTGAAAAGGCAGTGTTTACATTAAAAAAGCTTGCAGAAACATGCTATAGACACCAGAACTACTACGTTTAGCTGTTGTGGTTCTGGTGAATATAGTGTCCCTTAATATAGAGGAAAAAAAGAATCAGCACAAAACTATCAAATAAAATGGCTGTATCATTATTCTAAAAATAAAAAAAAAAGCACAACTTCTGACACAAATATATAGTACTTTGCAGATTACTTTTTTTTTTTTTTACAATGTGCAGATAGTAATGTACTACTAACCCCTCCATCCATCCATCCCTCCCTCACCCATAATAATTATTATAATAATAATAATAATAATAATAATAATAATAATAATAATAATAATATAGCTTACAGTGAATTACTGTAATTACTACAATTCTGAAGACTCCAGCAGGCTCAGGATCAGTGCTCTGGGCGGCTGGGCTCAGGGCTGGAAGTTACCTGCAGTTCAGGAAGGAGACAGAGGCTTGTCTCACCCTAGCGTTGCAGTGCCTCCGCGTGACGTCACGGTGTACGCAAAGGGCAGGGGAGGTCGGGAGGAGGAGCAAGCAAGTACTGCATTTTTTGCCCCATAAAACACAACTAGGTTTTATAGGGGAACAATAAAAAAATATGTTTCATTATACCTCAGATCAGACCACCAATCAGACCCCCAATGTTAATCAGACCTCAATAAGACCTCAGATCAGACCCCCAGATCAGACCTCAGCTCAGACCACAATGTGAATGACCCCCAATGAAACCTCAGAAAAGAGCCCCATGCCTCTCATCAGCCCCCAGTAGACTCATATCAACCCCCTAGCCTTATAGCAGCCCCCTAGCCTTATAGCAGCCCCCCTAGCCTCATAGCAGCCTCCAGTAGTCTCATAGCAGCTACCAGTAGCCTCATAGCAGCCCCCATTAGCCTCATAGCAGCCCTCATTAGGCTCATAGCAGCCCCCAGTAGCTTCTTATAGCAGCCCCCAGTGCCTCTCACCAGCCCCCCGAAGTGTCCATCACTCATATATAAAAAAAAAAAAAAAAAAAACTTACCTCTCCTGCTCCTGGATGCTGCCGCTCCTCTCCTCCAGCACAATCTGCTGTTGTCAGCTATGTTGTGAAGGCTGTGTACAGCCCTGCACAGCCGACAGCCAAAACATTTTTGGGCACTTCAGATAAGGTTGTGCACTACCCTGTGTATTGGTGTAGTAATCACTTATATATGGTAATTTGAATATAATCAACAAAACCCTCTTAAAAAACGTTGATTGAAAACATGTAAAGACTGAAAGAAAGGGAAAATTTTGTGTGCTACCCTGTTTATTGGTGTAGTAATAATGTGTATATGCTGATTTGAAAATAACATCCTTAATAAAGAAAAAAAAAAATTTGATGGGAAACTTGTGATCTGGGCTTGAGAGAATCAAGCTTCAGATCACAGATCTGAAGTCTATTCGTACAAAAATGTTGTTTTTAATGCTGTTTCCGTACAGCATTAAAATGTATTGGCTAGACTTTGTTGGATTAGTATGGTATTCCTATGTGCGTATTTAAAAACATTTTAAAATAGCAATCCAAAGTCAGCTTTGGTGCCAAGATACCAGCTGGTAGCAAAGTTGACTTCAGATTGCTATTCTAAAATGTTTTTACATACCCACCTAGATTATTAAAGTAAAACAAATGTGTGTATGTTTGTATATTTTACACAACAAATCCACTATACTATTGCTAAAACTAATAAATATAGAAATAAATGGGGAGGGATGTTTGCATGGGTGTGTACATAGTCTGATATGCTATTTCTAATACTATTAACGATTGCTACATATTTTTTTATTTTATGTATTTCTCTTAATATATATATATATATATATATATATATATTATTTTTACTTTTTAATTACTTTTTTAAAGTTAATTAACTCCTTTCTGCCACAGTCAAGGCAGGAAGAGGTTAATTCCCAACCTGCTGTCTGACATATAGCCAGAAGGTGGTGCTCATACATAACAAAAAGCGCTCCCTGCCGGCTTTTAGATTTTACAATTTAATAGATGCTTGTAGCATACAGCTACAAGTCTCTATTACTGCCTGACCGATCCCACTGGTCAGGGCACATTTCCCTGTGATCGCAGCTGTCTAATGACAGCACGGTTATACCTATCTGTTGCGGCACGGGCCACCGGCAGAACGCATTGTAACACGACTCTTTTATACGTCAGGTTACAGATAGGAGCCTACTATCATGACGTATACAGCCATGCGGTGGTAGGCAAGTGGTTTAATTGAACAATCCCCAAAAAACATATATTCCAACCGCATGTAAATGGAATTCATGGAAATGGACGATAGGGACCTGATACTCAAATTCACATTGACACTCACAGGTAGATGGCTGCACTATCCTGTGTTTCACTGTGGTAATAAGGTATATATTCTGGTTTAATTGAATTGAACAATCCCCCCAAAAATTACATTCCAACCGTGTGGAAATGGAATTCACAAAAACAAATGGAATTCAAGGAAACAATTTCACTTTAACACTCACAGGAAAATTGCTGCCCTAGGCTGTGTATTGATGTAGTAGCCATGTATATATGCACGTTTAATTAGATCGAACAATTCCCCCCAAAATAAATTCTAACCGTGTGCAGATAGAATAAATAGAATTGGACGAAAGAACCAACCACCCTCATTCATAGCCCAGCACAGAATGACATTCTACTTGTTTTGCTAGGGCACCTCTCTGCCTGCTGCAACACTGACTGGCTCATCCATGCTGTCTGTCAGCCTGTGAGCCAATCAGGGTAAGCCCCCTCCCCCACTTCTTCTCAGAGTCATGAGGGACCCCTTTTTCTTCCTCTCTAGTGTTTTTTTCCTGCAGACATCTGCACTAAAATGTTCTAAGAACCATTTTAGTGAATTCGTCTGAAACAAACCTGAAAATATTTGGGTTTGTCTGCTGTTCGAAAAATAGGAAAGTTTAGACTGAACCCAGTTCGGTGAGAACTGGTTCGGTCATCCTTATTACTATGCAATGACCTCACGATGAGGATTACATAACTATGACTGTGCACAGTGTGAATCCATCACTGGATAACAATTGGCATATTTTTTTTTTGTATTAATTCACTTCACCTGCATTTGCAAAGAAATACAATTTGGGTAGCAAGAGAAGAGGCCAGCGAACATGTAATACTTCTCAAGCAAAAAGCTGTGCAGATGAGTCTTCCTTTAAAAAGGAGAAAAAACTGAGTATCTCATATCACCAGATTTAATATAGCTATACAAAATTACCAATCAGTCTTTCAAGCAGGTCTTAAAGCACAACTTGGAAAAAAAAGCTAAGCTAGTTGCTCATTTAAATTCAGCTCTTTGTAGATCATTACTCCTTTATTAAAGCACTAGACATTAAGCCCGTTACAATAACGGACACTAGAACATTAGTGCTTGCACTGTTTGGGGGGGGGGGGAATCTGTGGATGGCACACTGTTATGGGGGGTATCTGTGGTTGACACTGTTATGGAGGGTGTCTGTGGCTGACACTGTTATGGAGGGTGTCTGTGGCTGACACTGTTGTGGAGGTTGTCTGTGCCTGACACTATTATGGAGGGTGTCTGTGGCTGACACTGTTATGGAGGGTGTCTGTGGCTGACACTGTTATGGAGGGTGTCTGTGGCTGACACTGTTATGTAGGGTGACTGTGGCTCACACTGTTATGGAGGGTATCTGTGGCTCACACTGTTATGGGGATGGTCTGTGGCTGACACTGTTATGGGGATGGTCTGTGGCTGACACTGTTATGGGGATGGTCTGTGGCTGACACTGTTATGGGGGTGGTCTGTGGATGACACATAGCATCTTATGCTATGTGTCATCCACAGATCCCCCATAACAGTGTCACTGTTTAGTGTGAATGTAATGGCAGCGCAGAGTAGTAATACTATGAATAAATGTAATAATAATAATCTTCATTCCTTCACTTACTAAACAGTGAGGCAGGAGGCCAGGCGGGCGGTCGGTCACTGGCAGCATAACTCACTACTTCATGCGCCTGCGCAGTGTGCTTCATTCATGAAGTGGGAGGAGCAGGGGTGTCACTTAGTGAGTTACGCTGCCAGTAACTGCCCGCCCGGCCTCCTGCCTCATAGTTTAGTAAGTGAAAGAATGAGGAACGTTATTATTATTACAGTTATTCATAGTATTACTACTCTGAGTGGGGCCCGGTGCAACACAGTGACTCCACCGGGCCCCGCTGCCATTGCAATAGGATCAGGGGCGTAGTGAGAAATGACTGGGCCCCATAGCAAAAAAAAAATATGGGCTCCCCCTCCTGGATCTCCCACCCCTACATACCTATCGGACCTCCCACACCTTCCAGAGCTCCCACCCAAACACCCCTCCAGGACCTCCCACCCCAAAATCCCCACACACCTTCCTAGATCCCACCCTCAGTGTCATCCACAGATCACCACCCTCAGTGTCATCCACTGATCCCCCCCCCCTCAGTGTCATCCACAGATCTCCTCCCCGCCCAGCGCCACCTCCTAGCTAATTTATTCACTGCACTTGCCTCTGAAATTGAAGAGAAGTGTCGTAATCTCGCACAGGCGCACTGGCAGAGGCCAAGAAGATGGTGCATGCACTCTTCGATGCCTCTGCTGTGTGCCTATGCAAGATTATGGCTCTTCTTTTCAATTTCTTAGGCAAATGCAGTGAATAATATTAACTAGGAGGCAGCCCTGGGCAGGGAGAAGCAGCATAGGGGCTCCATAGCCATTGCTATGGCGATCCCTATGCCACTGAATAGGATGTCACCCATGTAGTGTCCTTGGAGCATGTGCCAACTGGTCTGTACACTGCACATGCGCACTTGACAAATCAGCACACACGCATGGACACCACGCACACAGGGCTTTTATTAGTATAGATAGCAGAAAAAATAGGTTTAGTAGGCTGAGAGGCATTTGTCAGGATCTGACTAGTATGATTTCTCATTAGGGAGAGCACCAAGCTAATTTGAACATCTTTCCTAGAAACCCAAATATATGCAAATTAGCATTCCTTCGAAAAGAAAACTAAGCTTCCTTGATGTCACCAGATATAAGCTTATGCTAATTTGCACTTTTTTTCCCCAGAATCTTAGAGAATTGTTTCCTGGCCGACTACGCATAGTAGGAGCTCTCTGTAATGTGAAATATTATCCTCAGACCCTGATAAAGGTCTCTCAGCTAGCTAAGTCAATTTTGTCTGCTTCGCGCAAGGGTAATTTTCCAAAGTAGCTGTGTGCAGCTGAGATGTTGGCTTGGTTGTTATCCAATATATTGCTTGGGGTCCATTTAAAAGATTAAGCATTGACTGTAGATATCCCCACATGGTGGCTTGAGATGCCTAGTTTTCCTTTCTACTTGGAAGAAAAACTGATTTTCATCAATGTTTTTTCTCTCATAGAACTGGGTTCCTCAACGCTTAGCGTTGTGGAAAGAGTAGGTAAGATCATTGTTTTGGTTATTCTTCAATGTTTATCCAGGAAAAATTTAAATAATATATGTAAAAATTCAATGTTCTCAAAATATGTTCAAAAATTAAAGGAGACATATCCTCTTTAACCCCTTCAGGACCTTGGACGAGAATGCTCGTCCTAACTTGTGGCTACTTAATGCACTAGGACTAGCATTTTCGTCCAAGGGTTAATGCGCTCCCCGACAAGCGCTGCGGTAATCGGCAGCAGGGGCCCAGCTGATACTGACAGCCGGGCCCCTGCTGTATTCGCCAGCATCGGTGAAAACACAGATGCCGGTGGATTAACCCCCTGTATTAACCCCCTGACCGCGGCATACAGGAGGTTTGCGGCAGTTTGTACATCCTCATCAGGTCCCTGTGCTGTGGTGACGGGGACCCGATGGTTGCTATGGCAGCCCCGATGCCTTGAACAGGCATCGGGACTGCCAGCTACGGAAGCCCAGGAGATCCAGCCCCAGGTCTGGGTCTACTAGGCAACTGTTAGCATCTTACAGTGTAAGACACTGACAGTTCAATACAGCACAATACAGACGTATTGTGCTGTATTGAAACAGGGATCAGACCCTGAAATCTTGAAGTCTCATAGAGGGACAAAACATAAAGGGTAAAAAAAGAAGTTAAAAAAAAAAGTTTGACAAAAAAATTTAAAGTTTTAAGTAAAAAAAAAAAAAAAAGCACCCATTTCCCAAAATAAAGTAAATTTTTATTTATTTTTTAAATAGGAAAAAAAGAAAAGAAAAGTAGACATATTAGGTATTGCCGCATCCGTATCGAACGGCTGTATAAAAATATCACATGACCTAACCCCTCAGTAAAACACCGTCAAAAAATAAAAATAAAATCTGTGCTAAAACAACATTTTTTTGTCGCCTTACATCACTAAAGTGCAACACCAAGCGATCAAAAAGGCGTATGCCCCCCAAAAATAGTACTAATATAACCGTCACCTCATCCCGCAAAAAATAAGCCCCTACCCTAGACAATCGCCCAAATGATTAAAAAAAACTATGGCTCTCAGACTATGGAGACACTAAGTTTTTGTTTGTTTCAAAAATGATATTATTGTGTAATACCTAAATAAATAAATAAACAAGTATACATATTGGGTATTGCCACATCCGTAGCGACCTGCTCTATAAAAATACCACATGATCTAACCCCTCAGGTGAACACCGTAAAAAAAAAAAAGTGTCAAAAAGGCTATTATTTTTCACCTTACATCACAAAAAGTGTATTGACAAGCGATCAAAAAGTTATATGCACTTCAAAATCATACCAATCAAAGCGTGATTTCATCCTGCAAAAAATAAGCCCCTGCTTTATTATGTAAAACTGAAACAAACAACCAAAAAAAGTTCATAAATTTGGTATTGTTGCATCCTCAACAACCTGCTCTATAAAAATACTACTCCTGACATGCCTGTTTTAAAAGCTTCTTGCATTCCCCATGTAATAACCATTCTGGAACATCTAGCCTTATGGCTCTATGTTGTGTCATTCCTTTATTATTTATACTAGAAGTTATAAATGAATTGCTATTAGCCTACTGTAAGGGTACGGAGGGGAGGTGACCAGTTATACGTGGGACCAGCTCCCCGGCCCATAGGTACAAGTGGAAAGTATTGGGTGCCACATGCAATACATTCTATAGTTCATCAGTCAGCTTCTCCGGGTATGGTTAGCTTTAAATTAGGCCCTAATGACCTATGTGACCTGCACCTGTGGGCTATGGAAGCCCAGGACCGAAGCCCGGGTGGAGTGAGCGTCTCACTGCCAACCTCACTCACTCCAGGTCCCAGTATGTATTTTACAATCCGTCTATATTAGCTATGGCTAACATACACAAAACAGGCTATCATCCCTACTTATTCTGTATCTGGGTTAATCTTTTGTTTCCCAGAGACACGCCCAAGGCTTACCACACACAGTTTAACTGTTTCAATGACAGATATTGGTTCTCCCAAACGATACCCTTTTCACACTATACACAAAGGTGGTATCTCCTTATCATTATAGAAATGACTAGAATGAGTTAACTGCAGTAAAGGGATCTGTACAGACCAAGAAGTGGCACCAATTATTAGATATAGTGGACAGTGCAAAAACTGCTGGACTTTTTGTTTTAGTTTAAATATTAAAAGTAACATAATGAACACTTATTTAAAATATGTAAAACATAAAAAAAGTCATTTAAAGAGCAGGTCATTTTCTGATGACACATTTCCTTTAAGTATACCTATAACTGTTTCATGCTCCAATGCTCTCCCCTGCCCTGCGCTTCCACATGCAGAACAAGGGCTGCTTTGTTTATATTTTTACTTTCGCCTAGCTGTGTTCCCAGTGATGTCACAGTACTAATGGGTGGACTTTAGTGCTGCCCTAGCCTGTTTTAGCGCTGTGCTAGCCTCTGCCTAGCATTTCCATGGTGAGACCCAATATGTCACCGGATCTGCTGAAAAAGCCCTTATCCTGTGCAATTCAGCGCAGGAAAGGGGGAGTATCAGAAAATGAAATGCTCCAATACTCAACTCAGAGGGGCTGCCTGGGTGAACCCAGACAACCCCTTTAGCTAATAATAATATTTTTTTCAGATATGTAATGTATTGATTAGAAATGAGCAAACTTCAGTGGCATGATGGTGGCAGTGGCATGATGGAGGCAGCAGCAGCCTTACAGATGATGATGGCAGGCAACCAGGCAGGCACACAGCAACAGTGTGCTGTGTCAGTTACAGACACTGTTCCAGTCTGCCTGTATTTATTTGGGGTCAGGGAAAAGTATATTCACCAAAGACTGGCCAGAGTTTAGGTATGCAGGCCTGAACTTGCTGCCAACCTGGCACAGCACATGGAAAAACTGCTCCATCCGGTTGAGGAAAATAAACTGGCTGCTGCTACAGCTTCTGCTGCTCGTGGCAACAGGAGGGGGTGATTCTGCAGGGGGTGGAGGGGGGCCTCACTTTCAGACACGCTGGTGGCAGGTGTCTGCTCACCATTGGCTGTGGCAAGCTGCATACACCTTGTTTTTCCTGGTAATAACGTAATTTGTCCTCCATTTCAGTAAGAGGAAAAAATTCCCCCATTTTGGCTTGATAACGAGGGCAACCATCAGACGCCTGTCACTGCTTAAGCAAGTGAGTCTATAGGTCGCCATTTTGACTGAGACAATTGTGTGTCATGGCAAGTTTCATCATCATCATCATCCTCTTTATTGTCCAACTGCTCTTCCTCCTTCTCCTCAACTGGTAGCACCTTCTCCTCCCTCCCCCATCAGAGTTTCTCATTGTGGGTCCTCAACAGCTACAGGGCCACCTGTTACATGAGACACAGAATCTCTTCAAAAATACATATGAGGGGGATGAGGGACAACTGCAGCATGAATGGCATGAGCTGCCACTGGCCAATCAGGAAACATATGCTCCCTGCTGCTGAGGTGGTCTGGTGCATGACCAAATCATTCATGGCTTTCTGCTGCTTGTGCAAACACTCAAGCATGTGCAATGTTGAAATCCAGCGAGTTGGAACATTGCAGATTAAGCAGTGTAGCTGCACAACATTCTGATGCTGCAAGTCCAGGAGAGCGTTACTTACCATGTGAGAATGGCTGAAAAGAGGGACAGTCTCCTGGACATTGCCAGCACCTTGCACAAGCCAGTGCATTTTTTTTAAGTCCATGCAGGGAGCATATGTTATTTCCCCCAGGTTAAGAGTGGCCAGACTGTTGTCGCTCACCACCTTGCCCAGTTAAAATTAGTGGGGTGACAGCCAGTGGACATTTGCTGCCTGATCAACTTGAGCAACTGCTCAAAAGTGTGGCTACTCTCCCCCAGGCTAACCACTCCAACATGGCATGGCAAAGCTTGACTTCACACATTTGATAGGGAAGATGTGTAATGTGAGCGTCGCTGTGCCCAGCTGCTGTTGGGGACGGGAATGGGTCCATGGAGGAGGAGGTGGAAGTGGCAGATAGGTAACTGCTGTGGGAGCAAGCCCCATAATATGGTGGGAGGGATCAAATAGAATTGGCTATGTCGCTAGGGTGCTGCTTCTCCGCTGCCACAAAAACATGACCCAGTGGGCCATGAAAGACATGTACTGTCCCTGTCTGTAACAGATCTTTCAGGTGTCCACCATGGAGTGCAGTCTGCAGCACAGCGACAATTGCAAGGAGTGCATTTTCTGCCACATGAGATTACAAGGCACTACTACAATGGTAATGCTGCAAATTCACCGTCAGCAACAGAAGGGGCTTTCACTTATAAACAAGCTAATTGCTGGTGGAGAAAAGTTTTTTCATGGCCAAACATTCCATTATAGATGTCTCACGATGGAGCCGAGGACAAGGAGGAGTCTTAGCAAGAGAAGAAGGTGATGATGAGAAAGATTCCGTATTGATTAGGAATGAAGGTTTGCTGCCACAAAGAGGACCAGTAGAAGACTAGAATTGTTCTGCTTAGGAATGTTGTCAGTAGTATTCCCAATAGGATTCGGTGATGCCACCTCATGTGCTGCAATAGACCTCTGATACCTATAATTGTGCTTGAGCGGCCATAGTTTATTTTAATCCTGCAGATCTTGATCCCCGCTATGGTTTGGTGTGCCTGCATTGTGGAGAAAAAACACCATAGGGAGTTGCTCACTCAGAGCTACAGGCAGCCAAGCTGGGCTTAGCTCTAGCATACTTTGGGCCTAACCCACTTACAGTGTTCTTTGGGAGGTATGTGGTCTCTGCTCTTTATTGCTTCCGCCACCGCCCTTCTCCACTGATGTTGCCTACATTTTATCCATCTGCTAGTTTGGTGGGCATCGGCGGACATTTTTGCAACTGCAGTACATTTGCAACTGCATGTGAACTGTATGTGTGCCAGGGACATTACTTTAATTCTGTTCTGGTAGCTCAGTGGAGGACAAATTCCCGTTTTTTGGCTGGTTAAGTACCCCTGCGGCCTGCATTGCATACCTGGCAGTGAAACTTATTAAATTACATTAGTCTGTCACATACTTTTGGGACCTAAAGCGATTTTTTATCTGTCTGCAACATTTATTGCATATCTGACAGTCCAATAAAACTGTTATATGCTGCAGTTACCTTGCTGATATAAAAAAGCACACTTTTTTTGCTAGATAGTAAATTTATGGGTCATGCTTCATTTCTGACAGTCCAATGCAACCGTAACATACTGCATTTACATTGATGCTATAAAAAAACACACTTGTTGCACTAGATAGGTGACAGGGATGTAAATTTGTAAAAATTGTCTGTTCCATTGGTGGGTGACATTTTAAAATTTTTGCCGTATACAAACCCCTGCTCTGCATTTGTGACAGGGTGGTAAATTTCTAAAAATCGTCTGTTACATTCTTGGGTGACATTTTACCATTTTTGCCGTATACAAACCCCTGCTCTGCATAGGAGACAGGGAGGTAAATTTGTAAAAATCGTCTGTTCCATTGGTTGGTGACATCTTACTATTTTTGCTGTATATAAACCTCTGCTCTGCCTAGGTGACAGGGAGGTAAATTTCTAAAAAATCATTTGTTACATTCTTGGTGACATTTTACCATTTTTGCCGTATACAAACCCCTGCTCTGCATAGGTGACAGGGAGGTAAATTTGTAAAAATCATTTGTTACATTCTTGGGTGACATTAACCCAGTTTTGCCATTTACAAACCCCTGCTCTGCATAGGAGACAGGGACGTACATTTGTAAAAATCGCCTCTTCCATTGGTGGGTGTTTATTTTGCAATTTTTGACGTCTACAAACCCCTGCCCTGCATAGGTGAAAGGAAGGTAAATTTGTAAAAATCAACTGTTACATTATTGGGTGAAATTAACCCAGTTTTGCCATATATAAACCCCTGCTCTGCATAGGTGACAGGGAGGTACATTTTGTAAAAATGTCTGTTACTTCGCTGGGTGACCACAAAAAATTAGGAGAGTGTCAAATAAGGGGCGTGGCCCTGGTCGTGGTGCTGCTGGTGTTGGTGGAGCTCCTGTTGCAGGGAGAGGACATGGTCAATCTGTGCCAGCTACACACCAAAATGAAACAACTTCCTTAGGAGCGCATAGACGACAGAGCCTTCAGCGTTATTTAGTAGGCCTGAATGCCGCTCTACGGATGGTGAGGCCAGAACAAGTACAGTCGCTAGATGATTGGGTGGTTGACACTGCCTCCAGTATCTTCACATTGTCTCTCACCCGGTCCACTGCTGAAAAATCAGAGTTGGCACCTGCAGGCCATGGGCATCTATCTAGCACCTCACCCCTTTGCAAACCAGCCAAGCAGTCTGAGCCCCAAGTTATGCAGCAGTCTCTTATGCTTTTTGATGTCTGCTGGCAGGGTTTCCCAGGGCCATCTATTTAGCCCTGCCCCAGAAGTGAAAGAGATTAAGTGCACCAATGCCCAGCCACTTATATTTCCGGATGTGGACATGGGAGGACCACCGCAGCACGTCTTTGATGATGACGAAACTGCTGCGGCTTTCTGCACTGTGCAAACCGACAAGGAGGGCAGGGGTGAAGACTGGGTGGAAAATCATGTGGAGGACGAGGAGACCTAGACCAAACATGGAATCAAGGTCATGCGAGTGACCTGTGCAGTTCGGAGGGAGAGAGAGGCGGTGGTCGCACAGAGCCACCAGCACAGCAAAAGCGGGAGCAGGGTGCAAAAGCACAGCGGCCATCCGCTAGACAGTACACCTGCTACTGCCCACTGCACCCAGGGACCGAGCACAACAAAGCCAGCTCCAAGGAGTTCCCTGGCGTGGCAGTTCTTCAGACAATGTGCAGACTACAAGACACGAGTGGTTTGCACGCTGTGCAATCAGAGCCTGAAGCGTTCAGCTGTCCATCTTGCAAACAATGGAGCGAAAGAGGAAGTATCCCCCTACCCACCTACGATCTCTAGCCATGAATGCCAGCATTTAAAAATTCCTGGCCTTTGAAATGCTGTCATTCTGTCTGGTGGAGATGGAGAGTTTTAAAATACCTTATAGCCTTAGCTGTCCGCGTCGCTCTCAACCACCACTACTTTTCCAGACGAGCCATCCCTTACCCGCACAAACAAGTAGTGGACGAAATCAGGTGTGCGCTGCGAAACGCCATCTGTGGCAAGGTCCACATAACTACCGATACATGGGCCAGTAAGCACGGGCAGGGATGTTATATCTCCCTAACAGCACACTGGGTAAATACAGTGGCGGCTGGGCTTGAGGCGGATAGCTGTTTGGCGCATATCCTTGCGCCATCAAGGATTGCAGGGCATTTCTCTGCCTCCTGTTGCCTCCTCCTTCTACTCCTCTTCCTCCTCTAACACCTCCTCATCAAGTCAGCATAACACCTTCACCACCAACTTCAGCACAGCCAGGGGAAAATGATAGCAGGCAGTTTTGAAACTCATCTGTTTGGGGGACAATCCCCACACCGAGCAGGAGCTGTGGATGGGCATGGAACAACAGACCAATGAGTGGTTGGTGCCACTGAGCCTCAAGCCCAGCCTGGTGGTGTTCAATAATGGGCAAAATCTTGTTGCAGCTCTGGGCCTTGCCGGTTTGACGCACATACCTTGCCTGGAGCATGTTCTGAATTTAGTGGGGCATAAATTCCTGAAAAACTACCCCGATTTGTCAGAGCTGCTGCAGAAAGTGTGGGCCGTCTGTGTGCGCTTTCGGCGTTCTCACCCTGCTGCTGCTTGGCTGTCTGCGCTGCAGCATAACTTCGGCCTTCCCGCTTACCGCCTCCTATGCGACATGCCCACCAGGTATACCTCCACCTTGCATATGCTGGAGAGTCTGTGCAAGAAGCAGCAGGCGATAGTGGAGTTTCAGCTGCGACACGCACGGGTGAGTTTCTTCTGCGGAATAGCACCACTTCACCGCCACTGAGTAGGCCTGCACTACTCCACTACTCCACCAACAAGGCCAGTGCCAATGACGCTGTTCTCAGCGTTACTATCCCACTTCTATGTATTCTTGAGAAAACGCTTCAGGCGATGATGGAAGAGGATGTGGCACAAGAGGATGAGGACGAGGAAGAGGGATCATTTCCACGGTTATCAGGCCAGTCATTCATAAGTGGCTCAGAGGGTTGGTTTTTACACCAACATAGGCCAGGTACACAATTGTCCAGCCAGGGCACAGTTCTGGAGGATAGGGAGAAGGAGGGGGAGGATGAGGAGGAACTGTGTTCACAGCAGAGTGGCACCCAAAGCAGCTCAGGGTCATCACTGCAGTGTGGCTGGGTGGATACCGAGGACAAAGACGATACACCTCCCACAGAGGACAGCTTGTCGTTGCCTCTGGGCAGTCTGGCACACATGAGCAACTACATGCTGCAGTGCCTGCGCAATGACCACTGATTTGCCCACATTCTAACTTGTGCTGATTACTGGTTGGCCACCCTGCTGGATCCCCATTACAAGGACAACGTGCCTTCCTTAATTCCCTTACTGGAGCGTGATCGGAAGATGCGCGAGTACAAGCACACGCTGGTAGACGCGCTGCTGATGTGGAAGCTTAGTGGAAGCACAAGTCGAAGGCAGAGGAGGAGGAAGAGGTCGCCAAAGCAGCCGGGGCACCACCATCACCGCAGAAGTCAGGGTTAACATGGCCAAAATGTGGAAAAGCTTTGTCACCACGCCACAACAACCAGCACCACCAGCTGATATGCAACGTCTTAGCAGGAAGCAGCATTTCAGCAACATGGTGGAGCAGTATGTGTGCACATGCCTACACGTACTGACGGATGGGTCCTCCCCATTCAACTTCTGGGTCTCCAACTTGGGCACATGGCCTAAGCTTACCCTTTACGTCTTGGAGGTGCTGACCTGCCCTTCAGCCAGTGTATTGTCTGAATGTGTATTTAGCATGACAGGGGGCATTATCACGGACAAGCCCAGCCGCCTGTCCACAGCTAGTGTGGAAAAGCTCATTAAAATGAACCAGGCATGGATCCCACAAGACTTCTCTGTACCTTGTGCAGAATAGACATTTATACCGGCCTCAACCATCCATTCTTGTACTCAAATGCACTTATTCTTTGTTTTATTTTTTATATGTCCCAATATTTTGGGGGCTACCCCGATTAACAAAAAAAAAAAAAAAGTGTTTGCTACCTCCTCGACCTCCACCCCCGCTTCCACCTACACCGCCACGGTCACCGCCTCCTCAACCCCCTACTCCACATCCACCTCCTCCTCCTAGTTCAAGATTGTTATTTATAATTTTTATTTATTTTATTTTAAGTTATTTCCCTATCCATATTTGTTTGCAGAGCACTTGCCATGTTCTTAAACACACTTTGCTGCCTTTTGCAGCACTCTAGCCCTTTCCATGAAATTTGTAGAGCCATTTTAGTGCCTAAAAGTTTGGGTCCCCATTGACTTCAATGGGGTTCGGGTACGTTGCCAAGTTCGGGTAACAAACTCGATCTTTGTGGCAAAGTTCTGCCGATCCCGGTGAACCTGAACTTCCAGGTGTTTGCTCAACTCTATTATACAGCCTTTGTTGGGGTTTATTAATAAGAAAAATAAGACATCCACCGCTTCCTTCAGTAGGTGGGCAAGTAATGATGATGAGAGTTGTGTGGGAGCTGGTATTGCAAGCGGTCATACTCCTGACCGTGAGACTATTGAGGTGGATTTCAGTGATGTGCAGACAGTAGTAGATGATGATGTAGACGATCACACTTGGGAGCCGGGTAAAGAAGAGGATTCATCATCATCAGGAGAAGAGGATGGCAGCTTGTGCGTGAGGCAGTGGCTGAGCCAGCAAGGTGGTACCGTGGCAGTGAGTCAGCAGGGTGGTAGCAGTGGGAGGTTGGGAGCCAAACGTCCCTGGGGTAGATCGCCCGCTTCGCAATAGCCTTCAATAGGTTCATCGAGGCAGCGGACGTGTGGAATTGTAACAATGATCAAGTACAATATATGTCTGTTACAGCCCACTAGGTAAATATGGTTCCTGCCCAGCCACACCAGCAAATTGGCCAGGTGATGCCTCTGCCGCCTACACGTTCTCACACCGTTGGTCCTGCAACAATGTCCGCCTATGCCTCCTCATCCTCCACCGTGTCCTCAGCCTCCACTGCAGGGGAAATTCACAGTGCTCCTCCACATACCACATATGCAAGGCATGGCGGTGTCACGCTGTTCTGCACCT
This sequence comes from Bufotes viridis, assembly GCA_033119425.1. Classification (NCBI taxonomy): domain Eukaryota; kingdom Metazoa; phylum Chordata; class Amphibia; order Anura; family Bufonidae; genus Bufotes; species Bufotes viridis. The sequence continues at coordinate 241,588,163 of CM065593.1, read as the reverse complement.
AGTTTGACTGCACCTAGTTTGACTGAGCGAACAGAGTCACACAGGGGAGGAGCTGCTCTGCGTATTTCATTAAAAAATCAAATCCTGGCTTTCTCCTCGACTATTCAAAATTGGAACCATGGTCACCGACAATGGGAAGAACATGATGCCGCTGCTGCGTCAAGGAGGGATGAGCCATGTGCCCTGCATGGCGCTTTTGTTTAACCCGATTGTAAAGCTGTTCCTGAAGTCCTCCATTCATCTGCAAGACATACTGAAAACGGCCAGGAAACAGTGCATGCACTTCAGCCACTCTTGAGCTGCAAAGGCAAAATGGCTTTCTTAACATTGGCTAATATGCAATGTTTCCACCTGTTGAAACACCACCCTCCGTATGTTGGACCGACTATATGAAAATACAAAGGCCATCAATGATTTTTTGACGATACAGGCAGACAGAAGTGCTCCCCTGTGTAACTTTGATGTTAACAAGTGGCAGATCATGTGTGAAACTTGCCGTTTGCTCGGCACCTTTGAGGAGGCCAGTTTATTTGTCAGACGCCAGGACCACGGGATGAACAACGTCATTCCACTTCTTCATGTCCTGGAACAGAAGTTGCTAAATCTGGCTGGCGAGGGGACAGGAGACATGGCGACTATATCTCATGGCCACATGAGCCCTGTGGGGGCTGAACTAGAGGAGGAATAGGAGGAGGAAGACGTCCAATCACGAGCAATGTGTAGAGAAATGGCTAGTTTTTCTACACAGGTGATAGGAGAGCAGGAGCAGCTGGAGGAGCTACAGGGGGGAGAGGAAAACTAGGCAGATGACCCAGACACACTGTGGCAGAATGTAGTGGAGATGAAGGCAGGGAGTGCCTCTGAGTAACTTGCTCAAATGGCCCGATGCACGCTCAGTTGCTTGTGTAGTCACAGGCGAATTGTCACTATTTGGCATAGGGATGACTACTGGCTCTCCACCATGTTAGACCCTCGCTACTGGACCAAAATGGGGGCCTTTTTTCTAACTGGTGAGAGGGAGCATAAACTGAACTACTATAGAGACATCCTATGTAGTCAGTTGGCCGCTGACTATGTGCACCATCGTCCATCCTCACGCAGGTCTGACCGGGTAGGCCCTCTACGTTCCACTGCCATTACTGTGGCATACTTGGACTGCACCCTACCACTGCACATCGAAGATCACCTGGTCTACTGGGCAGCCAAACTTGATTTGTGGCCATAAATGGCAGAGTTTGCCCTGGATAAGCTTTCTAGCTCGGCCAATAGTCTGGCATCAGAGTGGATGTTCAGTGCAACGGGGGACATAGTTACCCTAAGGAAAACTCGCCAGTCCAAAATGTGGAGAAACTGACTTTTGTGAAGCTAAATCAGGTGTGTATCAGCCAGGATTGACACACACCAGTGCCTGATACATCACACTAGATCATCAATGGTGCCACACTTAAACTTTATCAAAAGAGACCTTTTCCTTCTGGCTACCTGCTGCCATCTCAACACTCTCTGGTCTTCTCATGCTGCTGCCACCTCACCACTGAGACACTTTGTGGACTTCTCATGCTGTTCCCACCCTCCCCACTCCATAACGGGGCCACTATTTTGCCTTTTTGACCTGGTTGACATCACCATTTATTTGACCCTTCTTCTGATCTTTCAGAAGGAAGGAAAAATTAGACACACAATGGAACCTGTCTGTGTAGCAGCTGTTAGGCCTGCATTACATGGTCCCTATTTTGCATCAGAATTGGTTTATGATTTGGTAGCCAAGAGCAGGAGTGGGTACAAAACATAGAAGACATGCAAATATTCAATTCACATGTCATCTCCGTTTTGGATCCACTCCTGTTTTTTTTTTTTTTTGTCCTTAGTAATACTGATGGATTTCTGACCAAATGCTGAATAAGTGAAGTTGGATGCTCAACAGACAGAATCCATTTTTTGTGGGTTATTGTTTTGACGGATCAGAGGAAGGGCAAACTAATCTGTGATGTCAAAACAAACTTACTGCTGACACCCTCTACACTCTGTCAGGGGGAGTCTACTTATATCAGTGTTTAATAGAACAGTTTCTGTAGAAATTAGAGTTGAGCGCACACCTGGAAGTTCGGGTTCGAGAGGTTCGGCCGAACTTCTGGAAAATGTCCGGGTTCGTGATCCGAACTCAACCCGAACTTCATCCCGAACCCGAACCCCATAGAAGTCAATGGGGACCCGAACTTTTGGGCACTAAAAAGGCTGTAAAAGACTCCCGGAAAGGGCTAGAGGGCTGCAAAAGGCAGCAAAATGTAGGTAAATCCCCTGCAAACAAATGTAGATAGGGAAATGATGACTTAACATAAAATAAATAAAAATTAACCAATATTAATTGGAGTTAGGTCCCATAGCACAGAATCAGGCTTCAAATCACCCACCAATGGAGAAGGTCGCTTACTATTATTTCGACCCCAGCATCCAGACAAAGGAAAGAGGTCCCACAGCAGAGAATCTGGCATCATATTAACCACCACAGGAGAAGGCCGCTTTCAGTGACTTAGGCCTTAGCACCCAGACAGAGGAGACATGTCAGATAGCACAAGCATTACATTTATACCATCCAGCACAGGAGAAGGCCACTTGTAGTTACTTTGACCCCTGCACCCAGAAAGAGGAGAGAGGTCCCACAACAAATATTCAGGCATCATATCACCCACCACAGGAGTAGGCCACCATTTAGTTAATTTGACCCCTGCACCCATGTCAGATGGTACAAGCATCAGTTTTACATCACCCAGCACAAGATAAGGCCACTTTTAGAGACTTTGACCCCTGCACCCAGACGGAGGAGAGAGGTTTTCACAGCAGAGAATCAGGCATTTAGATCACCCACCACAGGAGTAGGCCACCATTTAATGGGACCCCGGCAACCATGTCAGATGGCCCAAATATAACATTTATATCACCCAGCACAGGATAAGGCGACTTTGAGAGACTTTTACCCCTGCACCCAGACGGAGGAGAGAGGTTTCACAGCAGAGAATCAGGCTTTTAGATCACCCACCACAGGAGTAGGCCATCATTTAATGGGACCCCGGCAACCATGTCAGATGGTACAAGCATCAGTTTTACATCACCCAGCACAGGAGAAGGCAACTTTGAGAGACTTTGACCCCTGCACCCAGATGGAGGAGAGAGGTTTCACAGCAGAGAATCAGGCATTTAGATCACCCACCACAGGAGTAGGCCACCATTTAATGGGACCCCGGCAACCATGTCAGATGGCACAAGTATAACATTTATATCACCCAGCACAGGAGAAGGCGACTTTGAGAGACTTTGACCCCTGCACCAAGACGGAGGAGAGAGGTTTCACAGCAGAGAATCAGGCATTTAGATCAACCACCACAGGAGTAGGCCACCATTTAATGGGACCCCGGCAACCATGTCAGATGGTACAAGCATCAGTTTTACATCACCCAGCACAAGAGAAGGCCACTTTGAGAGACTTTGACCCCTGCACCCAGACGGAGGAGAGAGGTTTCACAGCAGAGAATCAGGCATTTAGATCACCCACCACAGGAGTAGGCCACCTTTAGTTAATATGACCCTGCACCCAGAAAGAGGAGAGAGGTCCCACAGCACATAATCAGGCATCATATCAACCACCTCAGGAGAAGGCCATCATTTAGTTACTTAGGCCTTAGCACTGACACAGAGGAGACAGGTCAGATAGCACAAGCATCAGTTTTACATCAACCACCATAGGAGAAGGGCACTTTTAGAGACTTTAACCCCTGCAGCCACACGGAGGAGAGAGGTCCAACAGCAGAGATTCAGGCATTTATATCAGCCAGCACAGGAGAAGGCCACTTTCAGTGACTTAGGCCTTAGCACCGACACAGAGGAGACAGGTCAGATAGCACAAGCATCAGTTTTACATCAACCACCACAGGAGAAGGGCACTTTTAGAGACGTTGACCCCTGCAGCCACACGGAGGAGAGAGGTCCCACAGCAGAGATTCAGGCATTTATATCAGCCAGCACAGGAGAAGGCCGCTTTCAGTGACTTAGGCCTTAGCACCCAGACAGAGGAGACATGTCAGATATCACAAGCATTACATTTACATCATCCAGCACAGGAGAAGGCCACTTTTAGAGACTTTGACCCCTGCACCCAGAAAGAGGAGAGAGGTCCCACAACAAATATTCAGGCATCATATCACCCACCACAGGAGTAGGCCACCATTTAGTTAATTTGACCCCTGCACCCATGTCAGATGGTACAAGCATCAGTTTTACATCACCCAGCACAAGATAAGGCCACTTTTAGAGACTTTGACCCCTGCACCCAGACGGAGGAGAGAGGTTTTCACAGCAGAGAATCAGGCATTTAGATCACCCACCACAGGAGTAGGCCACCATTTAATGGGACCCCGGCAAACATGTCAGATGGCCCAAATATAACATTTATATCACCCAGCACAGGATAAGGCGACTTTGAGAGACTTTGACCCCTGCACCCAGACGGAGGAGAGAGGTTTCACAGCAGAGAATCAGGCTTTTAGATCACCCACCACAGGAGTAGGCCATCATTTAATGGGACCCCGGCAACCATGTCAGATGGTACAAGCATCAGTTTTACATCACCCAGCACAGGAGAAGGCGACTTTGAGAGACTTTGACCCCTGCACCCAGACGGAGGAGAGAGGTTTCACAGCAGAGAATCAGGCATTTAGATCACCCACCACAGGAGTAGGCCACCATTTAATGGGACCCCGGCAACCATGTCAGATGGCACAAGTATAACATTTATATCACCCAGCACAGGAGAAGGCGACTTTGAGAGACTTTGACCCCTGCACCAAGACGGAGGAGAGAGGTTTCACAGCAGAGAATCAGGCATTTAGATCAACCACCACAGGAGTAGGCCACCATTTAATGGGACCCCGGCAACCATGTCAGATGGTACAAGCATCAGTTTTACATCACCCAGCACAAGAGAAGGCCACTTTGAGAGACTTTGACCCCTGCACCCAGACGGAGGAGAGAGGTTTCACAGCAGAGAATCAGGCATTTAGATCACCCACCACAGGAGTAGGCCACCTTTAGTTAATATGACCCCTGCACCCAGAAAGAGGAGAGAGGTCCCACAGCACATAATCAGGCATCATATCAACCACCTCAGGAGAAGGCCATCATTTAGTTACTTAGGCCTTAGCACTGACACAGAGGAGACAGGTCAGATAGCACAAGCATCAGTTTTACATCAACCACCATAGGAGAAGGGCACTTTTAGAGACTTTAACCCCTGCAGCCACACGGAGGAGAGAGGTCCAACAGCAGAGATTCAGGCATTTATATCAGCCAGCACAGGAGAAGGCCACTTTCAGTGACTTAGGCCTTAGCACCGACACAGAGGAGACAGGTCAGATAGCACAAGCATCAGTTTTACATCAACCACCACAGGAGAAGGGCACTTTTAGAGACGTTGACCCCTGCAGCCACACGGAGGAGAGAGGTCCCACAGCAGAGATTCAGGCATTTATATCAGCCAGCACAGGAGAAGGCCGCTTTCAGTGACTTAGGCCTTAGCACCGACACAGAGGAGACAGGTCAGATATCACAAGCATCAGTTTTACATCAACCACCACAGGAGAAGGGCACTTTTAGAGACCTTGACCCCTGTAGCCACATGGAGGAGAGAGGTCCCACAGCAGAGAATCAGGCATCATGTCAACCACCACAGGAGTAGGCCACCTTTTTTTTCTTTGACCCCTGCACCCAGAAAGAGGAGAGAGGTCCCACAGCAGAGAATCAGGCATTTAGATCACCCACCACAGGAGAAGGCCGCTTTCAGTGACTTTGGCCCCCTGCACCCACCCAAAGGAGACATGTCAGACAGCATAAGTATAACATTCATATCACCCAGCACAGAAGAAGGACACTTTCATGTACTTTGGCCCCGGCACCCAGACAGAGGGAAGTTTCATTCAACTCTGGGTTGCACCCCAAGATCCTAGTTAATTTCAAAAATTGATTTTTCAATGAAGAAGTGGCCAGGAGTACAAGACAACATGGTTTAAGGCAGTTATTAAGGACTACTCTGCACAAGGGAGGGTCAGGTCTTGTGGGATCCATGCCTGGTTCATTTTTATAAACGTCAGCTTGTCCACGTTGGCTGCGGACAGGCGGCTGCGTTTGTCAGTAATGACGCCCCCTGCCATGCTGAATATGCGTTCAGATAAAACGCTGGCCGCCGGGAAGGACAGAAACTCCAAGGCATAACATGCTAATTCTGGCCACGTGGACAATTTGGAAACCCAGAAGTTAAATGGGGCCGAACCATCCGTCAGTACGTGGAGTTGTGTGCAGACGTACTGTTCAACCATGTTCCGTATCAGGTGGTGGGGCAGTTAGCTGTGGCGTGGAGACAAAACTTTTCCACATTTCTGCCATGCTAACCCTGCCCTCAGAGGAGCTGGCCGTGACACTGCTGCGTGGGCGACCTCTAGCTCCTCCTCTGCCTTGGCCTTGGCCTTCCACCTGTTCCCCTGTGACAGTTGGGAATGCTCACAGGAGCGCGTCTACCAGCGTGCGCTTGTACTCGCACATCTTCCTATCACGTTCCAGTGCAGGAAGTAAAGTGGGCACATTGTCTTTGTACCGTGGATCCAGCAGGGTGGCCACCCAGTAGTCAGCACACGTTAAAAAGTGGGCAACTCTGCTGTCGTTGCGCAGGCACTGCAGCATGTAATCGCTCATGTGTGCCAGGCTCCCCAGAGGTAAGGACAAGCTGTCCTCTGTGGGAGGCGTATCGTCATCATCCTCTGTATCCGCCCAGCCACGCACCAGGGATGTGCCTTCGCTGTGCTGGGTGCCACCCCGCTGTGAACCTGCTTCATCCTCATCCTCCTCCACCTCCTCCTCATCCTCCTCGTCCTCCAGTAGTGGTCCCTGGCTGGCCACATTTGTACCTGCTCTCTGCTGTTGCAAAAAACCTCCCTCTGAGACACTTCTAACAGACTGGCCTGAAAGTGCTAAAAACGACCCGTCATCCTCCTCCTCCTCTTCCTGGCCCTGGCCCACCTCCTCTTCCATCATCGCCCTAAGCGTTTTCTCTAGGAGACATAGAATTGGTATTGTCACGCTGATAACAGTGGCATCGACACTGGCCATGTTGGTGGCGTACTCGAAACAGCGCAACAGGGCACACAGGTCTCGCATGGAGGCCCAATCATTGGTGGTGAAGTGGTGCTGTTCCGCAGTGCGACTGACCCGTGCGTGCTGCAGCTGAAACTCCACTATGGCCTGCTGCTGCTCGCACAGTCTCTCCAACATGTGCAAGGTGGAGTTCCACCGGGTGGGCACGTCGCATATTAGGCGGTGAGCGGGAAGGCCGAAGTTCCGCTGTAGCGCTGACAGGCGAGCAGCGGCAGGATGTGAACGCCGGAAGCGCGCACAGACGGCCCGCACTTTATGCAGCAGCTCTGACATGTCTGGGTAGTTGTGAATGAACTTTTGCACCACCAAATTCAGCACATGCGCCAGGCAAGGGATGTGCGCCAAACCGGCTAGTCCCAGAGCTGCCACGAGATTTCGCCCATTATCGCACACCACCAGGCCGGGCTTGAGGCCCACCGGCAGCAACCACTGGTCGGTCTGTTGTTCAATACCCCGCCACAACTCCTGCGCGGTGTGGGGCCTGTCCCCCAAACATATGAGTTTCAGAATGGCCTGCTGATGTTTACCCCGGGCTGTGTTGAAGTTGGTGGTGAAGGTGTGTGGCTGACTGGATGAGCTGGTGGAAGCAGAGGAGGAGGAAGCCGAGTAGGAGGAGGAGGAGGCTACAGGAGGCAAAGAATGATGCCCTGTGATCCTTGGCAGCAGAAGAACGTGCGCCAAGGAACTCTCCGCCTGGGGCCCAGCCGCCACTACATTTACCCAGTGTGCAGTTAGGGAGATATAGCGTCCCTGGCCGTGCTTACTGGTCCACGTATCTGTGGTTAGGTGGACCTTGGCACAAATGGCGTTGCTCAGTGCACACTGGATTTTATCGGACACTTGCATGTGCAGGGAAGGCACGGCTGTCTTGGAGAAGTAGTGGCGGCTGGGAACCACATACTGGGGGACAGCCATGGCCATCAGCTGTTTGAAGCTGTCTGTGTCCACCAGCCGGAATGACAGCATTTCAAAGGCCAGTAGTTTAGAAATGCTGGCATTCAGGCCAAGGGCTCGAGGGTGACTAGGTGGGAATTTACGCTTCCTCTCAAAGGTTTGAGAGATCGAGAGCTGAACGCTGCTGTGTGAAATAGTGGAGACGCTAGGTGACGGTGGTGGTGGTGGTGGTGGTGTCAGTGGCACATCCTCTGTTTGCTGCTCGGCAGGTGGCAACATTCCTCTCGAGGCGGAAGCCGAGGCAGCAGCGGTAGAGGGAGCAGGGGGAGCCTGAACAGGTTCCTTGTTTTTAAGGTGTGTACTCCACTGCAGTTCATGCTTTGCATGTAGATGCCTGATCATGCAGGTGGTGCTCAGGTTAGGAACGTTAATGCCTCGCCTCAGGGTCTGATGGCACAGCGTGCAAATCACTCTGGTCTTGTCGTCAGCACATTGTTTGAAGAAGTGCCATGCCAGGGAACTCCTTGAAGATGCCTTTGGGGTGCTGGGTCCCTGTTGGCGCTGGCCAATAGCAGGCAAACTCTCTGGAAGGCGGCTGTTCTGCTTTTGCCCCCTGCTCCCTCTTTGGCTTCGCTGTTGTCTCGGTCTCACCACTGCCTCTTCCTCTGAACTATTTAAGTCAGCGGCACGACCTTCAGTCCATGTGGGGTCTAAGACCTCATCGTCCTCTGCATCGTCTTCCACCCAGTCTTCCTCCCTGACCTCCTCCTGTTCAGTCTGCACACTGCATTAAGACGCGGCAGTGGTCACCAGTGTTTCGTCATCATCAGAGACTCGGTCACTCTGCTGTGGTGGTATTCCCATGTCCTCATCATCTGGATACATAAGTGGTTCTGCCTCAGTGCATGGAATGTCTTCCACCGCTGGGGAAGGGCTAGGTTTATGCCCCTGGGAAACCGTGCGAGCAGAGTCTTCAAACAGAATAAGAGACTGCTGCATAACTTGAGGCTCAGACAGTTTCACTGTTATGCATGGGGGTGATGTGACAGACTGATGGGGTTGGTTTTCAGGTGCCACCTGTGCGCTTTCCACAGAAGACTGGGCGGAAGACAATGTGGTGAATGTGCTGGAAGCACTGTCGGCCACCCAATCGACTAATGCCTGTACCTGCTCAGGCCTTACCATCCTCATACCGGCATTGGGCCCCACCAAATATCGCTGTAAATTCTGCCGGCTACTTGAGGGAGTTGGTTCACTACTTTGTGCGCCTGAGGCCGAACGGCCACATCCTCTGCCAGCAACAGAGGCTCCACAGACACCACCACGACCGCGTCCTCGTCCCTTAATAGAATGTTTCCTCATTGTTGCGATTCAACTCGCACCACAATAAAATATATTATTTTTTATCCCTAAAATTCCCACACTGGAAGATATAATTCCTTTTTCCGGTATTAATTACAAGAAAACTGCTGCAAATTGGACACTAGAATTTTTAAAATGCTAGTTTTGGTACATAGTTTCCACACGGGGAGATATAATTCCTTTTTACAGGAGTAAAAACGTGTGGCCTACTGTTTCTGGTCTAACTAACAACAGATTGATTAAATTGGCCTTTTTTAACCAAAATTACAACACTGGACAATGTAATGCCTTTTTCAGGTATTAATTACAAGAAGACTGCTGCTAATTGGACACCAGAATTTTTAAAATGCTAGTTTGTGTACATAAATTCCCACACTGGAAGATATAATTCCTTTTTCCAGTATTAATTACAAGAAAACTGCTGCAAATTGGACACCAGAATTTTTTATATGCTAGTTTTGGTACATAGATTCACACACGGGAGATATAATTCCTTTTTACAGGAGTAAAAACGTGTGGCCTACTGTTTCTTGTCTAACTAACACCAGATTGATTAAATTGGCCTTTTTTTCACCAAAATTGCAACACTGGACAATGTAATGCCTTTTTCAGGTTTTAATTGCAAGAAGACTGCTGCTAATTGGACACCAGAATGTTTAAAATGCTAGTTTGTGTACATAAATTCCCACACTGGAAGATATAATTCCTTTTTCCGGTATTAATTACAAGAAAACTGCTGCAAATTGGACTCCAGAATATTTAATATGCTAGTTTTGGTACATAGATTCCCACACGGGGAGATATAATTCCTTTTTACAGGAGTAAAAACGTGTGGCCTACTGTTTCTGGTCTAACTAACACCAGATTTATTAAATTGGCCTTTTTTTCACCAAAATTACAACACTGGACAATGTAATGCCTTTTTCAGGTATTAATTGCAAGAAGACTGCTGCTAATTGGACACCAGAATTTTTAAAATGCTAGTTTTGCTAGATAAATTTCCCACACTGGAAGATATAATTCCTTTTTCCGGTATTAATTACAAGAAAACTGCTGCAAATTGGACACCAGAATTTTTTATATGCTAGTTTTGGTACATAGTTCCCACACGGGGAGATATAATTCCTTTTTACAGGAGTAAAAACGTGCAGCCTACTGTTTCTAGTGTAACTAACACCAGATTGATTAAATTGGCCTTTTTTTCACCAAAATTACAGCACTGGACAATGTAATGCCTTTTTCAGGTATTAATTACACGAAGACTGCTGCTAATTGGACACCAGAATTTTTAAAATGCTAGTTTGTGTACATAAATTTCCCACACTGGAAGATATAATTCCTTTTTCCGGTATTAATTACAAGAAAACTGCTGCAAATTAGACACCAGAATTTTTAAAATGCTAGTTTTGGTACATAGATTCCCACACGGGGAGATATAATTCCTTTTTACAGGAGTAAAAACGTGTGGCCTACTGTTTCTGGTCTAACTAACACCAGATTGATTAAATTGGCCTTTTTTTCACCAAAATTACAACACTGGACAATGTAATGCCTTTTTCAGGTATTAATTACAAGAAGACTGCTGCTAATTGGACACCAGAATTTTTAAAATGCTAGTTTTGCTAGATAAATTTCCCACACTGGAAGATATAATTCCTTTTTCCGGTATTAATTACAAGAAAACTGCTGCAAATTGGACACCAGAATTTTTAATATGCTAGTTTTGGTACATAGATTCACACACGGTGAGATATAATTCCTTTTTACAGGAGTAAAAACGTGCGGCCTACTGTTTCTGGTCAAACTAACACCAGATTGATTAAATTGGCCTTTTTTTCACCAAAATTACAACACTGGACAATGTAATGCCTTTTTCAGGTATTAATTACAAGAAGACTGCTGCTAATTGGACACCAGAATTTTTAAAATGCTAGTTTGTGTACAAAAATTCCCACACTGGAAGATATAATTCCTTTTTCCGGTATTAATTGCAAGAAAACTGCTGCAAATTGGACACCAGAATTTTTAATATGCTAATTTTGGTACATAGTTTCCCACACGGGGAGATATAATTCCTTTTTACAGGAGTAAAAACGTGCGGCCTACTGTTTCTGGTCTAACACCAGATTGATTAAATTGGCCTTTTTTTCACCAAAATTACAACACTGGACAATGTAATGCCTTTTTCAGGTATTAATTACAAGAAGACTGATGCTAATTGGACACCAGAATTTTTAAAATGCTAGTTTTGCTAGATAAATTTCCAACACTGGAAGATATAATTCCTTTTTCCGGTATTAATTACAAGAAAACTGCTGCAAATTGGACTCCAGAATTTTTAATATGCTAGTTTTGGTACATAGATTCACACACGGGGAGATATAATTCCTTTTTACAGGAGTAAAAACGTGTGGCCTACTGTTTCTGGTCTAACTAACACCAGATTTGTTAAATTGGCCTTTTTTTCACCAAAATTACAACACTGGACGATATAATGCCTTTTTGCGGTATTAATTACAAAAGGACTGCTGGTATTTCAGAACACCGGAATTTTTAAAATGCTAGTTTTGCTAGATAAATTTCCCACTCTGGGAGAAATATTGCCTAAGCCTTTTTACAGTATTAATTACAACAGGAGTGCTTCTTCTGGTCTAACACCAGAATAATTTTATTATTACGGTGAAAGCTTTTTTTAATTTATATTTCTGGCACATAAAAAAAAAATATTTCTGGCTGACAGTATTGGACTTGGCTTTAGTGGCACTGGCTAGCCTAGCTGGAACAGCACATTCATGGGATTTGCTATCCAAGTGGGTTACTTTCAGTTTCACCACTGATATATTAAATATCTTTGCAGTTAGTAGGGGTGACACAAGCACAGCCAAACCCCTGATGTAGTATATCTATGCAAAAATCAACTATTACATGAGATTAATGGACGTTGTGGCAGCTTTTGCTGTAGCACCACAAGTCCCAAAATGGCCGCCGCCTATCAGCCCAGTAACATGTGCCAGAAAACGGTCTGCCCAGCCAGAAAACAATTTGACTTTGACTGAGCAGCTGAATCGCTGTTGTTCTGATTCACAGGTGTAGATTTTTCACTTCTTTGGAGCTTTGGTTTAGACTCTGTGGCAGCTTGTGCTGGCGCACCACAAGTCCCAAAATGGCCACCGCCGGTCAGCCCAGTTACATGTGCCAGTAAAAATCGCTCTGGCCAGTCTAAACAAAATAGTGACTTTCAGTGAACAGCTCAGCTGAGTTGTTCTGATGCACAGGTGTAGAAAGGTAGATCATTCACTTCTTTATCCCTGCCTATCTCGCCCTCACAGAAGCTGCATCCTCTCCCTACACTAATCAGAGCAGTGTGACGTGCGGCGCTACGTGACTCCAGCTTAAATAGAGGCTGGGTCACATGCTGCACTTGGCCAATCACAGCCATGCCATTAGTAGGCATGGCTGCGATGGCATCTTAGGGCAACTAGTATGATGCATGTTGATTGGCTGCTTTGCAGCCTTTCAAAATGCGCCATAAAACATGACGAACTACGAACCCGAACCCGGACTTTTATGAAAATGTCCGGGTTCGGGTCCGTGTCACGGACACCCCAAAATTCGGTACGGACCCGAACGATTCTCGAACTGTTCGCTCAACACTAGTAGAAATCTCAGTGGAATCAGCTGACGGTCTAAAAGGGGTGCGCTCTTTAACGCTATAGTAGGATCTTGTGCCTCTGCACGGTTCTTTGTACCTGGCGCTAACATTGACCTGTAAGGTTAAGTACACACTTGAGTTATTTGGTCAGTTTTGGCTACATGACTGCCCAAATAAGTGAAGTGTGAAGTTATTCTAAGAGTGACGCCTGTCACCTGCGTGTCATACTGACTCACAGTATTGTTTCACTACCAGAGCATACTCCCTATGCATGTTTCTGCCAGGCACAGTGTTCTACACCACTATACAGGCTCTCTGTAGTCAGGAGATAGCTGTTGTTAATGCAATTCATCACAAATACAGTTGCAAGAAAAAGTATGTGAACCCTTTGGAATTATATGGATTTCTGCACAAATTGGTCATAAAATGTGATCTGATCTTCATCTTAGTCACAACAATAGACAATCACAGTCTGCTTAAACTAATAACACAAGAAGAATTAAATGTTACCATGTTTTTATTGAACACACCATGTAAACAATCACAGTGCAGGTGGTTAAAGTATGTGAACCCCTAGACTAATGACATCTCCAAGAGCTAATTGGAGTGAGGTGTCAGCCAACTGAAGTCCAATCAATGAGATGAAATTGGAGGTGTTGGTTACAGCTGCCCAGCCCTATAAAAAAATACACACCAGTTCTGGGTTTGCTTTTCCCAAGAAGCATTGCCTGATGTGAATGATGCCTCACACAAAAGAGCTCTCAGAAGACCTACGATTAAGAATTGTTGACTTGCATAAAGCTGGAAAGGGTTACAAAAGTATTTACAAAAGCCTTGCTGTTCATCAGTCCATGGTAAGACAAATTGTCTATAAATGAAGAAATTTCAGCACTGCTGCTACTCTCCCTAGAAGTGGCCATCCTGTAAACATGACTGCAAGAGCACAGTGCAGATTGCTCAATGAGGTGAAGAAGATCCCTAGAGTGTCAGCCAAAGACTTACAAAAGTCTCTGGCATATGCTAACATCCCTGTTAGCGAATCTACAATACATAAAACACTAAATAAGAATGGATTTCATGGGAGGATACAACAGAGGAAGCCACTGCTGTCCGAACAAAACAGTGCTGCATGTTTACATTTTGCACAAGAGCACCTGGATGTTCCACAGCAGTACTGGCAAAATATTGGGTGGACAAATGAAACCAAAGTTGAGTTGTTTGGAAGAAACACACAACACTATGTGTGAAGAAAAAGAGGCACAGCACACCAACATCAAAACCTCATCCCAACTGTGAAGTATGGTGGTGGGGGCATCATGGTTTGGGACTGCTTTGCTGCGTCAGGGCCTGGACGGATTGCTATCATCGAAGGAAAAATGAATTCCCAATTTTATCAAGACATTTTGCAGGGGAACTAAAGGCCATCTGTCCACCAGCTGAAGCTCAACAGAAAATGGGTGTTGCAACAGGACAAAGCATAGAAGTAAATCAACAACAGAATGGCTTAAACAGAGGAAAATACGCCTTCTGGAGTGGCCCATTCAGAGTCCTGACCTCTTCCCGATTGAGATGTTGTGGCATCACCTCAGGAAAGTGATTCACAACAGACATCCTAAGAATATTGTTGAACTGAAACAGTTCTGTAAACAGAAATGGTCAAGAATTACTCCTGATCGTTGTGCATGTCTAATCTGCAACTACAGGAAAAGTTTGGTTGAAGTTATTGCTGCCAAAGGAGGTTCAACCAGTTATTAAATCCAAGGGTTCATATACTTTTACCACCTGCACTGTGAACGTTTACATGGTGTGTTCAATAAAAACATGGTAGCATTTAATTATTTGTGTGTTATTAGTTTAGGCAGACTGTGACTGTCTATTGTTGTGACTTAGATGAAGATCAGATCACATTTTATGACTCATTTGTGCAGAAATCCATATCATTCCAAAGGGTTCACATACTTTTTCTTGCAACTGCATATTCAGATCGAAGCAAATCTTTAAGAAAAATTTGTGAACATCCAAATAAAATTTTTGAGGAATTTAGTAATCTCTTCTAATCAACAACCCCAATAAACAAATAAAAATGAATGATAGGAAATGTGTTTGTGAACACAAAAATAAAGGTAAACTATTTTAAGCTTATATTTGTTATCCCTCACATATACTTTTGGTTGCTGGTCTGTGTATTGCTGTTAACCATCTATATGCTGGTTACTTAACTTGAACAAGTCCCCAAAAAATAAAATGTCAACCATGCTGAGAAATAAATTAATGTTTATGAATTATTAAGGGAAAGGTCTCACGCTCAATTTTATATTAACACTCACAAGAAAATTGCTGCCCTAGCCCATATATTGTTGTACTGATCACCTACAGTATCTCACAAAAGTGAGTACACCCCTCACATCATCATTTTCATGGGACTACAATGAAGATGACACTTTGATCTAATGTAAAGTATTAGCTGTATAGGTTGTATATTAGTGTACATTGGGTGTGCCCTCAAAATAACTCAACACATAGCCATTAATGTCTAAACCGTTGGTAAAAAATGTATAAAAAAGTGAGTACACTAGTAAGTGAAAATGGCCAAATTGTGCCTAATTAGCTATTTTCCCTCCCTGGTGTCATGTGACTCATTAGTGTTACAATGTCTCAGGTGGGAATGGGGTGCAGGTGTGTTAAATTGGTTTTATCACTCTCACACTCTCTCAGACTGGTCACTGAAAGTCTAACATGGCACCTCATGGCAAAAAACTCTCTGAGGATCTGAAAAAAACAGATTTGTTGTTTTACATAAAGATGGCCTAGGCTATAAGAAGAATGCCAACAACCTGAAACTGAGCTACAGCACTGTGGTCAAGACCATACAGCAGTTTAACAAGACAGGCTCCGCTCAGAACAGGCCTCGCCATGGTCGAACAAAGAAGTTAAGTGCTCATGTTCAGATTTATATCCAGAGTTTGTCTTTTCAAAATAGACATATGAGTGCTGCCAGCATTGCTGCAGAGGTTAAAATGGTTATTTATATATATATACTAGTAAATGAATTTGAACAATCCCTCCAAAAAATTAAATTGCAGCCATGTGAAAATCGATTTGACGGAAACAGACTATTGAGACTGGATGCTCAATTTCACGTTAACACTCAGAGGTAGATTGCTGCCCAACCCTGTGTAGTGCTGCAGTAATCATGTATATATGCTGGTTAATTAAATTTACAAACCCCCAAAAAAATTACATTCTAACCGTGTGGAAATGTAATGCGTAGAAATAGAATTCACAGAAACAGAGCATTGACGCTTGAAGCTCAATTTGTCATTATCACTTGCAGAAAAAGTATTTTGGTGAACCACCGATTTCCTACAGTATATGCTAGTTTAATGAAATTAAACAAGTCCACAAAAAACTAAGTTTCAACTGTGTGGAGAAATAAATTAAA
This sequence comes from Bufotes viridis, assembly GCA_033119425.1. Taxonomy (NCBI): domain Eukaryota; kingdom Metazoa; phylum Chordata; class Amphibia; order Anura; family Bufonidae; genus Bufotes; species Bufotes viridis. The sequence goes on along the minus strand of CM065593.1, from coordinate 241,571,616 downwards.
GTTAACTGATGATTAAGTGCCAAGACATGTTGAATTTCACACTAACACTCACTGGTAGATTGCTGCCCTAGTCTGTGTATTGCTATAGTAATCATGTATATATGCTGGTTTCATTAAATTGAACAAGTCCCAAAATAGCATAGAATTTCAACTTTGTGGAAAATGAATATACTGAAAACGGATGATTGAGTCCTTACCCTTAATATCATGTAAACTCTCACAGTTAAATTGTTTGCCTAGTGTGTATTGTTCTACTGATCACCTGTATGCTGGTTTCATTAAATTCATGAACTCCCTCACTCCAAAATAAAAAAATTGGAACTAAAGTGTGTTTGTAGAGATAATAAACAGATTTGGCCTTAATATTCTGTTCTGAATCACTGACTATATAAATATCTAAATTGAATTCAGTATGTAAGATGATACAGAGTTCTCGCTAGTGTTCTATATGCTATGATAGACTGATGGTAGAACATGTGTTGGTACAGTTTTTGCTTATGGAGTGCTCCTTTACTTTATATTTTCAACTAAATGTTTATGGCACATACAAGGGATATTCCACAAATTTCAAATAGGTGGACTTTTCAAGATAGTTTAAAGAACTCCTTTAACAATCCAGCAGTTTGGCCTGAGCTCTGCTCAGGCTTGGAGAAAAGGACTTAACTGTTCAGCCCGAGCAGAGATTGTGCAGCAGGCTGAGGGGGGCTGATGTAGCTGCTAACGTCTCCGGATTGGTTGTAGTTAGATATAGGCCTGGTCCTGTTTGAAAATGATCAACAAAATCAGAATACCATCATCTCCACTACATCAGGAGATAAAGCTATTAGAATTTTGGTCAGGACTGAAAGCTTCCGATGTAGCAGAGTTAATGCTCTGATTCTTGGAATGACAGTTTTCAAACAAGACTAGGCTCATATCTTTAGCTACTACTAATCACAAGATGTGAAGGTTATAGCAGCCCAACCTTCTTCACTCTGGAGGAGGAGTGGGCCATTTGGAGATCCAACAGCCTGTATGGAATAAAAAAAGAAGTGTATATATACAGTGGATATAAATAGTCTACACACCCCTGTTAAAATGTCAGGCTTCTGTGCTGTAAAAAAATGAGACAAAGATAAATCATTTCAGAACTTTTTCCACCTTTAATATGACATATAAACTGTACCACTCAATTGAAAAACAAACTGAAATCTTTTAGGTGGAGGGAAGAAAACAAAAACAAAATAACTAAAATAATGTGGTTGTGACTTGGCAAGATGTGCCCACTCTTCTTTGCAAAAACATTCCAAATTTGCAATCGGATTCAGGTCTGGGCTCTGGCTGGGCCATTTCAAAACTTTAATCTTCTTCTGGTGAAGCCATCCCTTTGTTGATTTGGATGTATTATTTGGGTCGTTGTCATGCTGAAAGATGAAGTTCCTCTTCATGTTCAGCTTTCTAGCAGAAGCCTGAAGGTTTTGTGCCAATATTGACTGGTATTTGGAACTGTTCATAATCCCCTCTATCTTAAGGCTCCAGTTCCAGCTGAAGAAAAACAGCCCCAAAGCATGATGCTGCCACCACCATGCTTCACTGTGGGTATTGTGTTCTTTTGGTGATATGCAGTGTTGTTTTTGCTCCAAACATATCTTTTGGAATTATGGCCAAAAAGTTCAACCTTGGTTTCATCAGACCATAACACCTTTTCCCTTTAGACTTCAGATGTGTTTTTTGCTAAATGTTGCCTGGTTTTTCTTTGTATGAAATGGCTTTTGTCTTGCCACTCTACCCCATAGCCCAGACATATAAAGTATACGGGAGATTGTTGTCACATGTACAACACAGCCAGTACTTGCCAGATGTTCCTACAGCTCCTTTAATTTTGCTGTAGGCCTCTTGGTAGCCTCCCAGACCAGTTTTCTTCTCGTCTTTTCATCAATTTTGGAGGAACGTCCAGTTTTTGGTAATGTCACTGTTGTGCCATATTTTCTCCACTTGATGATGACTGTCTTCACTGTGTTCCATGGTATATTTAATGCCTTGGAAATTATTTTGTACCCTTTTGATGACTGATACCTTTTAACAATGAGATCCCTCTGATGCTTTGGAAGCTCTCTGTGGACCATGGCTTTTTCTGTGGAATGTGACAAAAAAGAATTCAGGAAAGACCAAATAGAGCAGCTGAACTTTATTTGGAGTTAATCAGAGGCACTGTAAATGATGGCAGGTCTATGCTGACTCCTATTTAACATGATTTTGAATATGACTACTTAATTCTGAACGCAGCTACATCCCCAGTTATAAGTGCACACTTATGCAACCACATTATTTTTTATTTATTTTTTCTTCCCTCCACCAAAAAGATTTCAGTTTGTTTTTCAATTGAGTGTTACAGTTTATAGGTCACATTAAAGGTGGAAAAAGTTCTGAAATTATTTATCTTTGTCTTATTTTTTACAGCACAGAAAGCTGACATTTTAACTCCTTATGGACCGGTCTCATTTTCACCTTAAGGACCAGGCCATTTTTTGCAAATCTGACCAGTGCCACTTTATGTGTGAATAACTTTAAAACGCTTTTACTTATCCAGGCTATTCTGAGATAGTTTTTTTTTGCCACATATTGTACTTCATGTCACTGGTAAAATGGAGTCAAAAAAATTCATTTTTATTTATAAAAAAATACCAAATTTACCTCAAATTTGGAAAGATTTGCAAGTTTACAAGTTTCAATTTCTCTACTTCTATAATACATAGCAATGCCGCCAAAAAAAGTTATTAATTTACATTCCCCATATGTCTAAATTATGTTTGGGTCATTTTGGGAATGACATTTAATTTTTTGGGGACGTTACAAGGCTTAGAAGTTTAGAAGCAAATATTGAAAATTTTCAGAAATTTTCAAAAACCCACTTTTTAGGGACCAGTTCAGGTCTGAAGTCACTTGAGGTGTACATAATATAAACCACCCCAAAAAGACCCCATTCTAGAGACAACACCCCTCAGGGCAAAGACAAACGTCTTTAATCCTTTAGGTGTTTCACAAGAGTTATGGAGATGAAATTTCAGAATTGCAATTTTTTGGAAAATTTTAATCCATTTTTTCCAGTAACTTAGCAAGGGTTAACAGCCAAACAAAACCCAATTTATTGCCCTGATTCTGTAGTTTGCAGAAACACCACATATGTGGTCGTAAACTACTGAATGGCCACGCGGCAGGGCGTAGAGGGAAAGGAGCGCCGTGTGGTTTTTGCAAGGCAGATTTTGCTAGATTGGTTTTTAGACACCATGTCCCATTTGAAGCCCCCCTGGTGCACCCCTAGAGTAGAAACTCCCAAAAAGACCCCATTTTGGAAACTACAGGATAAGGTGGCATTTTTGTTGGTAATATTTTAGGGTAAATATGATTTTTGGTTGCTCTATATTACACTTTTTTTGAGGCAAGGTAACAAAAAAATAGAAATTCTGAAATTTAATTTCCATTTCCAATAACTCTTTTGGAACACCTAAAGTGTTAACAAAGTTTGTAAAGTCAGTTTTGAATACCTTGAGGGGTGTAGTTTCATAGATGGAGTCACTTTTTTGGAGTTTATACTGTAGACATGCATCGGGGGGCTTCAAATGGTACATGGTGTCAAAAAACCAGACCAGCAAAATCTGACTTCCAAAAACCATATGGCGTTCCGTTCCTTCTGCGCCCTGCCGTTTGGCCATACAGCAGTTTACGACCACATATGGGGTGTTTCTGCAAACTACAGAATCAGCACAATAAATATTGAGTTTTGTTTGTCTGTTAACCCTTGTTTTGTTGGAAAATGGATTAAAATGGAAAATTTGCAAATAGCTGTTTTGGCACCATTTTTATTTTGTGTTATTTTCAGTGTTGATCTGACAGGTTAGATTGTGTTCTATTTCTGTAGAGCAGGTAGTTTTGGATGTGACAATACCAAATATGACTACTTTTTTGGGGGTTTTGTTTCAGTCTTACATAATAAAACATTTTTGAAAAAAAATGATTTATTATTAATGTCTCCACATTCTGAAAGCCATTTTTTTTTGCGACTGTCTTATGTAGGGGCTCATTTTTTGCGTAATGAAATGGCAGATTGAAATGGCAGTATTTATATTTTTTTTTTTTGCTGTATTCATCTGAAGGGTTAGGTCATGTGTTATTTTTATAGAGAAGGTTGTTATGGACATGGCGATACCTAATGTGTATACTTTTTAGTTATTTATTTAAGTTTTACACAATAATATTGTTTTTAAAACAAAAAAAAAATCATGTTCTACTGTCCCCATAGTCTGAGAGCAATATTTTTTTATTTTTTTGGGCAATTGTCCTTTTCATGAACAGGACCTCTGTGTGGAAACCACAAAAGATTTAGCCAATGAGAGAATTTATGAAATCAAACAGAACAGAATATTAACAAATGCTATGTTAGTAAGTGAATATAGTCATCTTACAAACATATTGATCAACAATAGCCAGAAAGTAACCAACCCCTTTAACATTTTATAGTTTTACCATTTTGAAGACAAAGATGATTATTATAATGTAACTGTAATTATGTTAATTATGAAAGGAAACATTCTGGCTTTCCAACTTGTCTATTTGAGATTAGTAACCTTTTCATATGGATTTCCACTGCTGAATTAAACCGAATGATGTTGAGATATTACAAGGTTACATTTTGTTTGTCATTGTTCCATGTTAATGTAATGAAAATCATTTTTTATTCCGCTTCAAATCCTTAATTTTTTTCTTTTAAGACAGTCCTATTAACATTTACATTTTGCACATAATCCTGCTCACAATAACATCTTCTTACAGTTCTGTGTGGCGCTTTATATATTCTGCATTCAGAAATGACATTTTGTCTCTAAATGTGCTGAGGAGTGATTCGCATAATGCAATTCACATATCAAAGGAAAAGTATAATTATTTCCTCCCATATTGTATAATCTGTTCTAACTCTGGTTTCTATGGTTTCTTAATTTTAAATTGAGGTACAGCTAATGTACCAAATGATTGCAGCAGATGAAAATGCTCTTAACCATTTAAAACATGTTTAAATATTTACATTCTGTTGTATCATTTGTAAAATGGAAATGGGATAATCCTGTCTCACCATTTTGAAAAAGAGCCTATTGTACTTTTAAGGATATGCTCACATCTTTGCTAGTTTTTCCATTTTTTGTTCTTCCAAGGAATTTATCATGTTCTAGATGGTCAGATCCCTGGAGAAAATGGTTTAGAAGGTTTTTTATATGGTGCCTCATAGTCAAAGTCAGCTTCTGGGAGATATCATATAATTTGTTTTAATACTAAGACTTAATAATAAACAGGTTCTGTGGTTACAAAAAACATAAAGTCCACAGTACATTTTGTACATATCCTCGAGGGGACATCAAACATACAGATGATAGAAGGAGTGACACCATCCATGTAGTGAAAACCAAGTAGTCTTTATTCCTACAACAGACTGCATACTGTGATGTGTTGACCCATGCTGCAGTCTTTGTCAAGGCTTGAGAAAGTCCCCTTTAGAGGTCAAAAAGTCACTATATATGGTACCAAAATAAAAATTATTTTTTTTCTGCAGTCACCTCTAATTAAGGTAAGTCCACATTGGTCAAGAATATTATTCCCTTGGATGTTACTGCAAATCTGTGGTGAATCCTCAGCAAAATCTGCATGTTATATAACTAGTGAGAAATTAGATGAAAATCCACAATATAAATTGACATGCTGCAAATTATAAAATTGGCATTACATTTTAGTTCCATTTAAAAAGTTTACAGGTGTGGATGTGTTTTATAAAATCTCAACTTGCCTATAGCTGTAATGTGAATTTGTTTGTCTTGTAACATATCACCTGACAACATTGTAGATATACAAATACAAAAGCCACCAGACTTTGAAACCTGATTTTTGTAAAGGACATAACTTTTGTAGTGTCACTGCAGTTTTTTAGATAATTATTTAGTGCTACACCATACTTGACTTTGACTACCATCATCACTACTATAGTTTAGCTTTGCTGCATCTGTATTTATGCTTTTTAAAATAATGGTTCAAAAATGATTTTTTTTATACTATAAAACACATGGTCCAATGCAATATAACAATGCAGTTTTGGAGTAACATTATTTTAAAATACGTAATTTGCATTTTATATCACTAGTTTAAAAATTTAATTTTGTACTACAGTTATAGTAGACTTAACACACTAGATGTGCATGATGAGTTAAGAACTTTGAATTAAGAGTTTGAGTGTTAACCCTGCTACATCCATATAAAAAAAAAGCATGATGCTAGGCTATAATGCACTTGCCTACCACCAATATAACTATACAGTGCAGACAATGATATAGTGTTGGCAGTAGAGAGTATCTACTCTAGGGGTGCATCAGGGGGTCTTCAAATGTGACATGGCAGCTTAAAACTATGCCAGTGAAATCTGCCTTCCAAAAACCATATGGCATCCCTTTCCTTCTGTGCCCTGCCTTGTGCCCGTGCCTTGTTTTCGACCACATATTGGGTGTTTCTGTAAACTACATAATCAGGGCGTGTAGTTTCTAAAATGGGGTCATTTTGGGGTTGTTTCTATTATGTAACCCTCACAAAGTGACTTCAGACCTAAACTTGTCCTTAAAAAGTGGATTTTGGGAATTTTCTAAAATATTTTAAGATTTGCTTCTAAACTTCTAAGACTTCTAACGCCCCCAAAAAATAAAATGGCATTCACAAATAATCCAAACATGAAGTATACATATGGGAAATGTAAAGTAATAACTCTTTTTTGGGGTATTACTATCTATTATAAAAGTAGAGAAATTAAAATTTGCCAATGTGCAAATTTTTCCAAAGTTTTTGGTAAGTTTGCTATTTTTTATAAATAAATATGATTTTTTTTAACTCAATTTTAGCACTGTTATTAATTACAATATGTGCTGAGAAAAAAATCTCAGAATGGCCTGGATAAGTACAATTGTTGTAAAGTTATCAACACATAAATTGACCCATGTCAGATTTGCTAATAATGGCCTGGTGCTTAAGGTGAAATATAGCAGGGTCCTTAAGGGGTTAATTAATACTTACTTCAAGAAAAAGCTAATGTGAGCATGGAGTAGGGGAAGTTTAAAACATCAGTTTATCTGACTATTCTGTTACTCTCTTTTTGATTATAAGATCTTTTATATCTGTGGTTTGAGGCTAGAAAAAGAGTATGTTGAAGAGTAAGTTAAAGTGAATCTATCAACAGATTTGTACCAATGAAACTGAATAACCTGTTGCATGTGCGGTTGGCAGATGAAGTCATCTGTGTTTGTCCCATTTTCATATGTGCCCATTTTTCCTAGAAAAAAAATGTTTTAATATACCCAAATGAGCCTCTAAGAGCAATGGAGGTGTTGTCTTTAACACCTAGAGGCTCAGCTCTCTCTGCAACTGCTGCACCCTCTTCCCTTTAATTGACAGGGCCAGGCAGTGAAAACATCATCACACCTGACCCTGTCAATCAAAGTGGAAAGGGTTCTACAGAGAGAGCAGAGCCACTAGGTGTAATGGCAACACCATTGTTGCTCCTAGAGGCTTATTGGTATATATTAAAACATCATTTTTCTCAGCAATGCTGGCATATATAGGACTCACACATCTGCCAGGAGCACATGCAACAGGTCAGCCAGCTTAATTACTACAAATCTGCTGAAAGATGCCTTTTATATCTTGAATTACAATGGTGTAATAATATTAAAATACTGTACATTATTTATATTTTTACTTTGTTTGAAGCCCCAACCTTTCATTTGGATATGGATATCTTTGATGGTGTTTTAACACCCATAAATGGTGTTAATTATTTCTATTTTGTTAGCTGTACAGTGTATGTTTCCTGACTATTATGCATGCTACATTTTACTTTAAGGACTATTCTGGTTATTGTACCTTGAAATAAAATAAAAGAAGCAGCAGGTTGGGCATGTGTTCTGCTGCTCCATTCATCTCTTTGGGACCTACCAGAAATAGCTGAGCACTGTACTTGACTATTTGAAGCAATCCCATAGAGATCTGTCACACTATTCATTTCTGGGGGCCAGACAGGAAACAAGGTCCAAATTCTCATGATCAGTGAGGACCCCTGCAGTAGAACTTCCACCAATCAAAAAGTTATCCTTTACTCACAGGATAACTTAAACTAACCAGCATATGCCTTTAAACACTATATTGTACAGTTTACCATTCTATATTTTCTTCTAATACTGTAAAGGATGCTAATTAATGGCATTCTTATTGAACGTATCTGCAGTGCACACTCTCTACTTTCTATCAAAGCTAGCTGGAAAATTATGGAACTGATGCATTCTGACCATGGCATTCAGCACATATGTCTCAGCAAGTTTAAAATCCTAAAACATCCAACTTTTAACTATGATAAAGTATTAACTATGAGAAACAAACCTTTGGATAGTAGTGGTCCTGTCTGTCACCTGGTACCAGACATTCAGCATAGCCAGAAATGCGCTTAGCAATGTTGTATGGCTGACAGCAACTGGCAGGACTCAATATAGTTCTATCAAATGTAATTTCTACATGCCAGACACTTTATACAGGCTCCAAATCTCTGATTCTGGAATTTTTTTTTTCAGTATGAATTGTAGTTTTCAATGGTACAATTAAAGTATTTTAATACAATAGTTTTAAATTGGTTTATGCAATCTTTTAGTCCTGATATGGGATCACGAGATCATGCCTGTAATGTACTGCAAAAATGTTATACTGCAGTGTTTTCAGCCTAAGGGCTCTTTCATATGAGTGGATGCCATGCGTGGAATCCGCTGCGTGAAAGAGTGCCAAGCTGTGCTCTGGACAGCAGAGACACATGGTTGATAATACTCTGTGCCTCTCTGTGATCTTTTTACTACAAAATTACAGTGAGATAAAGTTGTCACCATGATTTTGTAGTAAAATGATCACAGAGAGGCACTGAGCATTATCAATCATGTTAATGCTCCGTGTCTCTGCTGTCCAGAGCGCGGCTTGGCACTCTTTCACGCAGCGAATTCCATGCATGGCATCCACTCTTGTGAAAGAGCCCCCTGGGCTGCTTCAAACACAAATGTTTCCATACTGCATGTGATTGTTATGGTATTTTGTTAAGTGGCTTTTTGTACAGTAGACAACTGTAACAACATTTTTTTCTGCCATTTTTCCGCATAGAGAAAGTTTTATGGCATAGAGAAGTAGGTGTCAAAATGGTAGAAAAAAATACTTGTGCATTCTGTGTTTCATGTTTCCATAGACTTTCACCTAACCTCTGGTGCTGGTATTCCTATCACAAAAATAAATAATAAATAAATAAATAAATAAATAAATCATTCTAATAAATTAAAAACAACAACAAAAAACATTAATACTATCATCTTGATTTTGTGTTACATTCAGTACTGTATTCATTTCTATATATACTTCATCTTTGTCTACATCAGTTTGCCCTATTTTTCTTTTCCTCTTTGTGTGTTCTCAGTTTTTATTTAGTTTTTATATCTAAATTATAAGGATGGTTTTAAGGGGTTGACCAATTTCTAAAAAATATTTTCCTATAGCCCCTAATTTTTTATTTTATTTCTGTTTCATACATCTTACCACTGCCATGCAGCAGATGGACCAAAATTCCTCAGGCTGCTGCTTCCATAGAGTGCTAGATGGCAGCGGTGATGTTATTGAACAATCCCATCTCTTTCTGCGCTATCCATGGACTGATCCTCTTCTGCTCATGCTCTAAAAAGTAAATGAACATGTTCTAGGGACATCACAAAAAGCAGTGACATAAGTGAATCATTTTACCACTGCCATTGTGCTCCCTAAAGGTGCAGTGGAGGTGGATTATAGGAGTTTATAGAGCCCACAGATTGGCACATGGGGGCTAACTACTGCTTGATGGGAGTAAGATATGTTGTAGCTTACAGATGTATGTCACTCAAAAGATGGATTAGGGGCTAATGGAAAACATTTTTTTTTTTAGAAATGTAGTGTCTTTTCAAGTAGGCTTTGGTTCTGCATGTTTCCTTTAGTGTAATGTATTATACTCATGTGAATTTTGCAGGTTATTTAGGCAGAGGATTTGAATAACTGCTATATGCTTCATTTACCTTTGACGAAAGCTCAAATATAATTTTCAGTTTGAAAGTGCAGTTCCAATTAAAGAGATTCCAGTTGGTATTATGACAGGATAATAATTCCTAGAAACAGCAGGCGGTTTATTTAGTTGATCTCTGTATTTATTAACTACAATATGCTTTTGATGCAATGTCATTTAAGAACATACACAGCGCTTGAATATATTAAGCAATGTTTTTATCTCTTTTCTGTATAACATTTATGATAGCCAACATGTGGTTCATTTGAAAATCATTTTTTTCTGGATTATTCAATATTTGAATATGTGCAGTATCTTATTCTGTGAAAAATAAAATTAGAAAATAATACCAGAGCAAGGGGGCAGACTGGCTATAGACCCTACAGGGAAGTTTCCCGGTAGGCCGATGCCCAGGGGGCCACTCAAGCCCTCTTGATGGCCGCAAACCAGATACTGTAGATCAGTGATGCCCAACCTGCGGCCCTCCAGCTGTTGTAAAACTACAACTCCCATCATGCTCTGTTGTAGATTGGTAGCTATGGGCTGTCCAAGCATGCTGGGAGTTGTAGTTTTGCAACAGCTGGAGGGCCGCAGGTTGGGCATCCCTGCTGTAGATGCTCAATGGCAGCAGGTTCCCTCCTGAACTCAACTGTGTCACTGTCCTCATGATGGTGATACAGTTAAATAGTGTGGTGATGGCAGCAGTATTTTGTGCTGTCCTGTGGTATTTGGTTCTGCTGTGGCAGTATTCTTCATGGCTACATTATTAAAGCACTATAGTATTTAAGGCCTCGCCTACTGCCTTCTTATTTTGGTCCTTCTTCTGACAATTTGAACCCACCTACAACATAGGACAACTTTTTTTTTTTTTTCCAGGGCCACTTTAAGTTCCAAATCTGCCCCTGACCAGAGCCCCTTATCCCTTAGCCCCTGTATGTAAAATCAGAAAGGGTAATTTAAAAAAAACCTCAATGGGGCAGATTTATTAATTAAAAATGCATCCGCTTTTAAGAGCAATTGAGAACTTGAGCTTGCAGAGTTCTGGAACCCGCGCCATCTTGGAGTCCCCAGCGGAGAAGATGACGGCAGCGACAGCAGCAGCATCGGCATCCTGCAGATGGAGCGGGTTCCGGAACTCTGCAAGCTCACGTTTTCACGGTTCTCGCGAGAACTTGAGCTCCTTCTCCCTGGCTCTAAGCTGAGCGCTGCGATTGGATGCGCTCGCAGCCAGTGAAAAGTGAACACCGCCCAGCAGAACTAAGAGGTCAACGCCTACTATAACCAAGACGCCTCATTGGCATATGAGGCGCTGAAACTAACGGGAAGCGCAGCGGGCGAAAAGGGGGGTCCTTTGAAAAAAAGAAAACATGTCCGGACATCACTGGCAGAAGCACAATAGGGTAGTGTAAGAATTGGACTATGATTTTTTAGATGAAAGGTCCTCTTTAAATGTGACTGTGTGCACAAAAAATGCACTAAATGTTGCCACATCTTTGGAGTAAAACCAAGCCAGCAAATATGTGGTGTAAACTTAGACTATACAATCTACCTGTGTCCCAGATTTATCATATAGCCACTGTGATAAACCTGGCAGAGTTTAAGGCTGTTTAAGTTTGTATTAAGTACATTTGTTTACATTAAGTTTGCATTAGTGATAAACAAATTTCTTGAAATTCAGTTTAGACTTGATTTGGCTGAATCAGTTGGGCAATATAATTCGGGTTCGAATAAATTCTACGTAAATCAAAAGTTCTCCAATTGCCCTAAAAAGTTGTCAATAACATTCTGAGGCCTCCTAACTTTCTGTAAAACTGATTTCAACCTCTTTAAGGTCAAGCCAGTATTAAGAATCTTAAAGTGAAAGTGACACATATGACTATGGGTAAACACATGCCTGCTGGTAGTAAGAAACAGCCTCTTTACAAACCAAATGCACAGTAAGATTTTTTTTATGCTGTAGCCTGCTTCTTGCTGACTAGGCCTCTCTATCTCTCTCTCTCTCTGCTCCTTCACTCCCTCTAGCTCTTAAAGGGCCAGCACACATGCACCCTACTCTCCCCCAGACAATGGCTAGCTATGTTTTTCTGCCCATTTACTGACTTCTGGTTGTTTCCTGGATTTGGCCCTTTGTCGTCTGACCTGACCTCTGCATGATCTCTGAGCTGATCTTGCTCTGCCTGCCCTAACTGACTGTCATCAGATCACACAAACTCTGTCTGCCCTGACCTCAGCCTGTCCAGATTATGTTTTTCGGCTGACTCCTCGATGCTCTGCACTGGTCACTCTTGACCCTGTGGGTTAACAGTCACTTGAACAGAGACTACTCCAAAAGGTAGCAGCCTGGTGGCATCCCTGCAGCTAAGTTGAGATCTCTATACAGGGGTTAAAGAGGACCTGTCACCAGAAAATGCAATGCAATTTGAAAGCAGCGTGCTATAGAACATGAAGAGCTTAGCAGATTGATGTACATTTTTGTGGGAAAAGGTTCAATTAAACCTATAATTTATGCATTTATAGGTTAGGTTTTTTGACCTCCTGTGAATATCTATCAGGGAGGAGATATAATCAGTAACTGGCAGCTATTGCTATATGCACACTTATACACACAATACCAACAATCACCGATAACACCTCCCTCTTGCACCAATATTCACAGGAAGCAAAAAAAGCAAATATATAAATATATAAATTACAGGTTTTACTGGATCTTTTTCCACAAAAATATATATTAATCTTCTCAGCATCTCCTGCTCTATAACATGCTGCTTTTAGATTTCATTGCATTTTGAGGTGACAGGTCCTCTTTAAAGGGTGAATATCAATGGAGCCACTTAAATAACGCCCTTAGGAGTCAAAGCCAAATCTGGTCGGGTGACAGAGCAGATTCATCATCCACATTGTAACAGAGTATGATCTTCTGAACAATGTTGTCATGGGAAACTATGAACCCTGCCATTCTTATGGATGTTGCCTTAACATGTACCATCCATCTTAACATGTTGAAGACCAAGTTCATGTCGAGAAGGGTCAGAGCTGTTTTGGCAGGATGAAGAGGACCTACACAATATTATGCAAGTGGTTTTAATGTAATGGTTTATCAGTTTATATATTTTCATATTAGCTGTTTTAATATATAAACTAGATATATTGATCATAAATTTAAATCTTTAATGAACTTACTATACCTCAGTTTGTACTCTTTCTTTGTTTTATTTCTATTTTTCACATTAATAACGTAAAAACTTTTTTTTTGTTTCATTGCATTTAGTTTTTATTGATGTGTAACAGTAAATTGATCCTGCAGTTTAGGCTTTCATTAAAAGGACATTCACTTTCAACAAATATTTATAACAGGAACACTGAACACTGAAATCAATATTAAATATCAGAAGCTCAAAAGGTCATTTACCATTGCAGTATTGCACTTTTCTGAATCTAAAAAGAAACAAGATTACCCATGTCAATTGCACATTTTTTGCCTACTAAGTCTACAGTTTGTTTTCTATACTGTAAACATTAATTTAATGTGGCACCTAGTAAGAAGGAAATGTTGCTAATAGAGAATGCAAAAATGTCTCATGCCGTATTGGTGGGAAAATAAATAACAGTCTGGCAGTAAAGTCTATGGTGATAGTGACAACAAAGCTATAACGAGTATTGTCAGGGATGTGTGACAGCAATAGTGTTTTGCACAAGTGCAGGTGGCTCATGTGGCAATCTTTTATCAGCAGATTTTTTTCTGAAAGGTAAAGATTTGTCCAAAGAATATTTGTATGAGTGAGGCTTAAAGGCTATCAACACTTGATGAGGTAATTTTTGAAAATCATTATATTTTACTCATTTTGGGCTAAAATGATTTTTACAATTAGTCTTTATTTATCTAATTTTTCTACAATTTTAGCTCACTTTCAATGATTCTGCATCTGAATCTTACTTTTTGTTTTATATGGAATTTGTCTTTAAGCTTCTCTGATGGTCTGATGCAAACCAGGCCTTGTCTCAGACGTACTACCAGCTGATAAATGCTCATTACAGAAACATTTGCACTGTGAATTCTGTACTGTAATCTGGTCACTGTATCCTATAGTATCCTTCTGTAATTCTACAGGAATTCAAGCTGGTCCAAGTGCCCTAACAAATTGGTATATAACATGTTATCTCTTTTTGCTCAATTTTATACAAATTTTTGCTCTTTCTCTTCCCCCCTCACTAAGCTCTTGAATGCAATAACAGCAATAGCCAATCATGTCAGAGTGAAACTGACAAACATAACTATGGGTAAAAGTATGTTTGATTGTCTTAACACAGAGCATATTTAAAAACACATTGCTCTGCCGCATATGTTATGCTTTTTTTAATTTACAAAGCTTCCAAAAATGATCCTTTATGGAGGCAGATGGTGTTTAAACACACACAATGTTATACGAAGAAGATAATGGCAGTTTGGGACCAAGGAAGTCATTTATCAAACTGGTGTAAAATATTTTCCAAAGCACCAGTTTGATAAATGACCCCCCAAGTGTCCAAAAATCAGGCCTCAATGGGGGAAGATTTCATATATTCACTAAAACTTTGGTGTGACTGCATTTTTTTGCAGTGATGCCAGACATTTTTTGAATTAGACACTGCAATGTTGTTTCCTTCATTAACATGGTTTTAGTTTGCATTACTAATGTAAAATTCATATGCCACAGAACCTTATCACCCCTTATCTTGTAGCAATGTACATGTTTAATAACATGACTATGATAATGGCTTTATGATTGCCTTATAATAACTTTTATTTCAGTACAATTGAAAACTAAAAGATTAACACACGTTAACTAAAACCTGAGTGTGACTGCAATTTTTTTAACTAGATGTTATCATCCAGTTACCTTTAATAAGATAGTTATAATTTGTGCTACTGATGTGAATTTTATATTGGATGGTATACCCTATCCACCAATTATCCTACAGAATTAAACATGTCCAGTAACACTGCTATAACACACTGAAATGCCCAATTACAAACAATAAATAGAAAGTGGTTTCTAGAAAAAAAGGGCAATTCCTCAGTGCTTGCAAGAATGCAATTAATTTTTCTGTGTTTGCAGCAATCTGTAATGTAGAAGAAGTTACCAAAAGCTTAGCTTACAGTAGTCTGCCAGCAAATACACCTGATCATGACCAGGTCTTACTTCTTTTCCCTGATTGCATCCCTTAATATAACCCCAATTCTCAAATATATCTCCTATTCTCTCCCTTTAATCCTCTTATACTGTCCCTATCAAAATGTAATGGATTGCTGTTTGGCAGACAGAGCCACAACAACGGATCTTTCCAGGTCACAAGTACAATACAGAATGACATTCTGCTCATTCTGCACAGGAACCTCCCTGCCCACTGCCCCTCTGATTGGCTGAACCAGTCGGTATGTCAGCCGCTGAGCCAATCAGGCAAAGCATCCCCCCTCTATTTCCTCCCAGTGTCAGGTGATGATCCTTCTTCTTCCTCCCTCATGGTTTTGCCCGCCAACATGGATAATAAAATGGCACAGTGCACTGTTTTACACAATTAGTCCAAAACAAATCAAAATATTAGCATTTTAGTGACAAAGTTTTTGTGAGATTTGTAACAAAGCCAATTTGTTCAGAATCAGTTTGCTCATCCTTTCTCTGAATTAATTTAGTACAAAAATAAAATATTGTGGCATGTTTATAAAATTGGCCTGCCTAAACATTTCACATTGGTATTTTATTACAGCCTGAATTGACAGGAATTGTTGCCTTTTCCAAGCATCAAAGGCATTCATCCTTTGGAGCCACATGAATTCAGCCTGTCATACAGGCCCCTGTTATGTGACAGCTTTTTCATATAAGATGACATATGATTATTTCTAAGGCACAAATAAACACTTAGTGGACTGTCATTTATTTGACATCAGCTAAAGAAAATCTGTTTTCACCCTACCGCTACAGAAATAAAGGTTGTACTTTGTGGATTGCTATCACAATTAAAGAAAAAATAACTTTCTCAGACAGAGTAAGTAATGAGGCGACATGCCTAATTTGCATTTCTTAGTTCTCTCTTGCTGACAAGTATTTATCTTTGCAGGCACACTAAGGATCAGAGAAACAGGATAATGGTTTATACCACAGATAAACCCATATGACTATTCTATTCACTTACAATTGTAGATATATCTTAATATTTATTTCATGTATTAATTTATTTAAAGTGGATTGTCCATTCCTTTACTATTGTTGGCCTATCCTCAGTATAGGCCATCAATATCTGATTGACATGCTGTAATCAGCAATTTCACAATAGCTCCTGTGTCTGAAGACAGCATCAGAACTACATAGCTCTATTCATTGTGTAGTGGACAGGATTGATTACTGGAGAGCTGCTCCCAATAAAGTGAATAGAGCTACTCTGACACAGCATTTCAGCACGGGTGTAGGGTGTTGGATTCCCACGATCAGATACTTAATAATAAAACTATGGAAACCCCTTTAAATAATTTTAAAATATTCATCCACAAATATACTTGATTGAATTCACTTGCGTTCTCAAGAAATGATTACTATTGTTGCCTTACAGCACTGAGGGTCTTGGTTTAAATCCAACCAAAGGCAACATCTGCATGCATTTTCTCTTGCGTTTTCAAGTGGGTAGTTCAGTTTCCTCCCCCACATACTGGTAGGTTAATGTGAAATTTAGACCCAATTGAGACAGGCACCAATGTGAAAGATGATCATCTCTCTACAGGTCTGGTGGAACATGTTGCTTATTTTATAAATGAATTAAATAAATAAAGCCTCACTTAAAGAAAACTTGTTACCACAAAATGCAGTTCAATATACATCTTATAGAGCTGAGCAGACTGATAAAGTTTTGCAGGGAAAGACTGAGTTATACATGTAATGTAAAGATTAGGAAATTTCTTCATTTTTTTTTTTCCTGAAATCATTTAGAGAAAAAAAAAATATAGTCCTAAAGGAGAACAAATACTTCACTGGAAATGAGGAATACAATCAATTTCTCATTCTGCATGGACACTGATTACTCAAGTGGAGTACTGATTATCTCAAGAAAAAATTGTTCTGGTTAGTTGAGTGAACTTGGGGATACTGTTGGGGGTGCTCTTTCTTTTAGGAAGGCTACTTTATATGAGGAGTATTGCAGTCCAGCCAATGCTGCTCATTCTTTTTGAGAAACATATATGCAAATCTTAGTATATTACATCTGTTGGCATTATATAGGCATAGTGTTCTTTTCTTTTTTTGAAGGAAATGTAATTTGCATATCTTTGGGTTCTGGGACAGATAGACAAATTAGTTTTCCTTCCAAAGAAACATTACAATGTACACCAGTTAATATCCAGAGTAACTACTCACCTACAGTAACAGCTCACCAAGAGTAACTGTTGTAAGCAGCACTGAAAGCAGGTAGATGGGCTTGTAGTGACTCAATAAGGCACTTGTAGGTTGTTACAGGTATCTGGAGCCATGCTGACTAAAGTGCATCCCACATCTGCTGGATGGGATGTGGGGAGAATCCATAGAGTTAATATGATGATCAAAATGGTCCCACAGATGCTCAATCGGGTTCAAGTCTGGGGAATTAGGGAGCCAGGGTAGTACTTGGTAGTCTTGGTAATGCTCTTCCAACAAGTGTCAGACATTTCTAGCAATGTGACACATTATATTGTTCTGCTGGAAGATCTGATCGCTAATTTGCAATAGTGCCTTTGTCCACTCAGGAAACACTCTCACCACAGCAGATCGCAAACAGCTCACAAATAGTTTAATTTCACAAATACAGCCACTTAAGGCCCAAAAGCCAATAATCATCCCTTTTTTCAACTCTGATAAATCTCCCCTTTTACCTATAACAACATAGTGGGATAAGTCTGCAGATAGCCTATCACAATCATTATACACCCACGTATCTAGCTCAGTACAGGTGACATTTCATGGGCTACTCATCTCCGACATTGAAAATAGGAAGTGGTCATAATAATGTGACTTGACTGTGTATATCTAGTCTATATCAGGAGTGGTCTTCTCACAGAGGTGATCATTTGAAGGGGTTTCAATGTATATCTTTTTTACATTAGTGGCTCATACTCCTTTTTTATGTAATTTGTTAGAATATAATTAATAGAGAATATACTGGTCAGTGGTAAAAATAGAAAAAGTATAACACAATCTTTTCACAGTTTTCTCTTTTCACAACTAGTTTGTCTCATTATTATATTGTTCTTATGTGTAGCACTTCTTCATGCTAGACTTGCAATTGTGTTTATTCTCACTTGGCAAGATATTGAGGCAAACAGTTTATTGCAAATAAAGACTCTGTCAATGTCACATTTGGGTACATGAAAAACACTAGAGGATTGCTGAGTTGAATACCCTCAGAAGAATTCTAAGATTTTCTTAATGCCTCTTGAAAGTCAAGTATACACTTTTGAAAACTAACTTTATTTATAGAGTCTTGATTATAAGGCATTTTTGCAATCATTAACATATGAAATCAGTTGTTGAATATTGTCTTAATGTAGAATTGGTCCATGCATGCATTTGAGATTTTCCATATTGGACATTTTAAATAAAATTATGCTATATCAGTAGAATCAAATATTTGTTAGAATAAAGCTCATATGGATTTTGTTTTTAAATAAAATTTAATAGACAAATTAAGAATAGAAAGATTAAGAGTTGTGCCAAGTTATTAAGTTACTCCCAATCCACAGAATAGGGGATAAGCATCTGATCATTGCAGAACCAACTGAAGGCATCAGATTCTGAGACAAGAACATGGCTACCAAGCTCCTGAATGAATTGTGTAGCAGAAATTAATTCATAAATGAATTGTGTATCACACACAACTGCAGCCTCTCCATGTATTCTCTATGGGACCCCCAGAGATAGCCAAGTAGGGGATAAAAAAATAATTTGGCAAAACCCCTTTAAGCAGAAATTAACCAGGAATATATAAGGAAGTCAGAGTTTTCAGTCATGTTCCAAAAAAACATTTCCATGTGCTGTTATCAAGGATGTGACATGGCCATAAGAAGAACAGGCCAACTACAGCCAGTATTATCCCCTGTACTGTAGGGTGTGTTAATAATGGGAGACATTTATTAAGATTGGTGTTTCCTGTGGCATCCTTAAGAACCATTTTTTTTCCTTCCCAAGATCCATGTTTGTTTGTTTTTTTTCTCCATTCAGATAGACACATAGGGCTTGTTTTTCATGGGACAAGATGTAGTCTTTAATAGCACCATTCAGCTTGCCATATTTTTTAGTACACAGTGGGTAAAACACACTTTGTAGGCAAAAATGTAAAACAATAAATTAAAATTCTGCCAAAATTTTTGGGGTTTTATATAAAAATGACATAAAAACCTTATTGTGTGTGTCCGTATGATTAAGGCAATACTACATTCATATAATTTTTATTATGTTTTACTACTTTTAAAAAATGAAAACCTTTAAAAAAATTAAAGCACTTTGCATCACCATATTCTTTATCCATAAGTTATATACCATAACTTTTTCATTTTTGCATTCACAGAACTATGCAAAGGCTTGTTTTTTTTGTGGGTCAATCTTTAGTTCGGTCAGGGCCATTAGAGCAAAAGCTCAGCTCTCTGTTGCTGGCACCCTAGGAATAAAACCCCTTAATGACCGAATTGGCAATCATTAAGGGGTTAATAGTTCACAGATTTTAGGATATGTCAATAGGTTTATTTTTTATTGTTTATTTTATATGTAAAATTTGAAAAGAGGGTGATTTGTATGTTTAATTCTTTAGATTTAAGAAGTTTTTTGTGCTCTTTTAATTTTTTTTTAAAAATCCCCCTAGGAGGCTTGAAAATACAATCCTTCAATTGCTTATACCATAGACTACAATAGTATACTTTTGCAGTCTTTGCAATTTCTGATGGCCTAATCGTTAGTTGTCTGACAATCAGTTAAGGGGGGTGGTCTCTGGAAGTCAGAGGAAGTCACTCATAGGTGTCAGCTATATTGAACCATTTACACACACTGCCTATTAGGCATGGTTATTCATGATCGCACCACATACACCACTCCTGCATTGCTGATACACATTTACTTGGGAGGGATCTAATCCATAATTGAAGTACAATGAGCCAACTATATAAAGGGTCCTTGCTGTATGAGCACATTATGGCATAAGAAATAATAAAAGTCTGTGGAGGCCTACCCCACCCCCCAATAAACCCTGTCCATATTTCCAAAGTTGCAAAAGGAGTTAAAAGTAAAAAAAAATGTGTATATGCCAATATTTTCTATTGCAGACACATAAAGGCACTACAATGCTTAATATTTAGCTATGACCTCACTTTCACTCAAACAAATAAATGTAAGTTGTGCCTCTGAATAAGGGCTCATGCGGTCCACAAAAAACAGATCCGCAAAAAATACGGACAAAGTCCGTGCACATTCCATGTTTTGTGGAACGGATAATAGAACAGTACTATCATTGTCCGTAATGTGGACAATATTAGAACATGTTCTTTTTTTTGGTGGAAACGGACATACAGAAACGGAAGGCACATTTTTTTTCATTTTTTTTTTAGGACCCAGTGAAATGAATGGTTCGGCATATGGACCGCAAAAAAAACAAAAAAAACGGAACGGACACGGAAAGAAAATACGTTCCTGTGCATGAGTCCTAATACAGTGAGGCCTTGAGATGACCAACCAAAATTCCATTGTAAAGTAGTTTTTAGGAAGATGATCTCAAAGAGATGGCCAGTAGGTGTCATATATGGTGGAATATAAAATCTGCTGCAGAATATCAGCTGTATAGTGAGATGACTTTGCCAAAGTGGTGGAATTTTTGAGTGTTCACTGCAGAATTATTTTGTGTGCTTTGTCTTGTTTTCTACAAAATCTATTAAATTGTGTTCCCATCATATTTGTGGTGTATCTGCAATATACACTGACTATCTCTTGACATGTTTTCTGAAATGTTACACAAATAAAACAGTCCCCTTGATCACCTCTAATGTGAGGCTACGTTTGGAGACTGCATACTTTTTAAATTATATTTAATAGAAAATCATTCCATACTAGAAATGTTAAATGTTTTCTAATCATATGTTTTTTTTTGGTAGTTAATTATGTGTGTGCCGAAATCATGCATAACAGATAAATGTATAAATATATTAATTGAAGAAATAAGCTGCACACCACAAAATTTTAATGAAACGGAGAAATTTTGGCTTTTGTGATATATGGGAAAACACAGTACTCTAGATTAAATTTCAATCATGTAGATTTTAATTACTCAGAAATGGATTTCAGTAATGGACTAGCTATTATAATGATGATGGGAAACAGTTACTTTCAGGTTCCAAAATAGAAGCCTAGAAAATATATATATTTTTTTCCAGTTAAACATATAATAATCAATAATTAGTGTTGAGCAAACCC
Organism: Bufotes viridis; assembly: GCA_033119425.1. Classification (NCBI taxonomy): domain Eukaryota; kingdom Metazoa; phylum Chordata; class Amphibia; order Anura; family Bufonidae; genus Bufotes; species Bufotes viridis. Next base: position 241,550,046 of record CM065593.1, on the reverse strand, counting down.
GAACTACAAATTTTAGGTCCGTACCAAACTTTGAGAGTTCGGGAACCCGGACCCGAACCCAAACTTTGCCTGCAAAAGTTTAGGTTCAAGTTCAGTATTCGGCATTTAATAAAGCTTGTTGAAAGGGTGCAGTGCAGCCAATCAACACGCTTTTAAGCTGTGGGCACTTAGAAGCCATCACAGCCATGCTTAGTAATGGCATGGTTGTGATTGGCTGGTGCATCATGGGACCCTGGCTCTACACAATCTGGATCACGTGTAGCATCATCCATCAGCTCTGAGTAGTGCAGGGACAGGAAGCAAGCAGCTGAAGTGAGGGAGAGTGTTAGGAATTTCACCTGGCTATTTATTCTATGGGTGACCTATAGTGATTTAATAAGGGTGTAATAAACCAGCTTTGCACCCATGACACAGAAATATAATAAGTAGTCTAGCTGTTAATTCTGTGAGTGACCTCTAGCGATTTTTTGAGGGTGCAATGCACCATCTTTGTACCCCTGACACAAAAATGTAATAGTTAATCTGTCTGTTAGTTAGGTGAGTGACATACCCATTTTTGGTATGAGATACAGGTGCACTTTATACGTGACAGGGAAATTAATATGGTTAATCTGACTGCTACCGTAGTTCGGTGAGTGACATATACACATTTTTGGTGTGGGGTACATCTGCATTGCATCTGTGACAGGGAAATTAATATAGTTAAACTGTCTGTTAGATCTGTGGGTGACATATACACATTTTTGGTGTGGGGTACACCTGCACTGCATCCATGACAGGGTAATTAATGCAGTTAATCCGTCTGTTAGTTCGGTAGTTGACTTATACCCATTTTTGGTGTGAGGTACACATTGCACTGCATCTGTGACATGGAAATTATTATAGTTAACCTTTCTGTTAGATAGGTGGGCGATATATACCCGTTTTTAGTGTGAGGTACACCTGCACTGCAAATGTGACAGGGAAATTAATGTCGTAATCCGTCTGTTAGATCGGTGGGTGACATATACATATTTTTGGTGTGAGGTACATCTGCACTGCATACATGACAAGGAAATTATAATAGTTAATCCGTCTGTTAGTTTGGTGGTTGATAGAGATGAGCGAATTTATCAAAAGTTTGATTCGGCCATTTTCCCAGAAATTTGGTTTGATCTGAATTTATTTCTGGCAAATTACGTTAAAAAAACTATTTTCTGGCAGTAACATGCATAGGGAGTGAAACAATACAGTGAGTCAGTTTGACTTGTAGATGACAGGCATCACTCTTAGAATAACTGCACACTTCACTTATTTGGGCAATTACGGGGCCAAAACTGACAAAATAACTCAAGTGTGAACTTATAGGTCAATGTTAGCACCAGCTATAAAGAACCTTGCAGAAGCCAAAGATCCTAGTATAGTGTGAAAGAGCGCTCTCCTTTTACACCAATTCACTTATTCCACATATGTAGATTTCTACAGAACCTGTTCTTTTAAACGCTTATACAAGTAGAGCACCCCCCAACCCCCCCCCCCCACCCCCCGACATAGTGGAGTGGGAGTCAGCAAAAAAGGCTGTTTAAAAACAAAATTTCACCACTGAATGGCTAATCGACGCAATTACTCAGTCCCTACAGAAGAAAGTCTACACTCACGGACCATATTTCCCAAGAAAGGCTGTATCACAAACAAATTTCACCACTGAATGACAATGTAAATTCACCGCAGAATGGCTAATAACATGTACTTATTTTTCTCAATAATACACCCCAACAATGGCTGTATATCAATGTGGGTTCACTGCAGACCGACTAATAAGATGTATTCTTTTTCCTATTAAAACACCCCCAAAAAATAAATGTAACTATCACAATTCACTGCTGAACGGCTAATAGGATGTATGTATCTCTCCCATTAATACACCCTGTTAAATGGCTGCAGGACAATGGAACTTCACCGCTGAACGGCAAATAATAGTTTTTTTTTCCCACTAATACACGCCAAAAAGGGCTTTAGATCATATGACTGCGGTCGTGAACCGCAAATAATACTTTTTTTTGCCACTAATACACGCTAAATAGGGCTATAATTTTCTTACTTCACCACACAATGGCTAATAAGCCCCTTCTCCCCCCCACTAATACACACCAAAAAGAGCTTTAATTTTCTCACTTCACCACACAACAGCTAATCAGACCCTTTATTCCCCCCACTAATACACCAAAAAGGGCTTTAGAACATCCATCTGAAGCCGTGAATGGAAAATAATACTTTTTTTGCCACTAATACATGCTAAATAGGGCTGTAATTTTCTCTCTTTACCATACAACAGCTAATAAACCACCCCCCTCTACTAATACACGCCAAAAAGGGATTTCATTTCCTCAATTCACCACACAAGAGCAAATTAGCAACTTTTTTTTCCCCACGAAAACAAGCCAAAAAAAAGCTTTGGAACATATAACTGCCACCGTGAACGGCAAATAAATTTTTTTTTTGCCACTAATACACGCCAAAAAGGGCTTTAATTTTCTCACTTTACCACACAACGGCTAATAAGCGCTTTTTCGCCACTAATACACACCAAAAAAAGGGTTTAGAACATATAACTGCGGCTGTGAACAGCAAATGAAGTATTTTTTTTTCACTAATACACGCCAAAAAGTGGTGTAATTTTCTAACTTCACCACACAACGGCTAATAGACCCATTTTCCCCCCCACTAATACACAACAAAAATAGCTTTAAAACATATAACTGCGGCCGTGAACGCCAAATAATTTTTTTTTTTGCCACTAATACACACCAAAAAGGGCTTTAATTTTCTCACTTCAACACACAACGGCTAATGAGTCCTTTTTCATTTACCCCACTAATACACGCCAAAAAGGGCTTTAGAACATACAGTATAACTGCGGCAGTGAATGGCAAATAATACTTTTTCCCCCCACTAATACATGTCAAAATGGGCTGTAATTTTCCCACTTCATCACACAATGGCTAATAAGCCCTTTTTTCCCCCACTAATACACACCAAAAAATGGCTTTAGAACATATAACTGCGGCCATGAATTTCAAATAAAGTTTTTTTTGCCACTAATACACAATCTAAAAAGGGCTATAATTTTCTCACTTTAACAAACAACGGCTAATAAGCCCTTTTTCATTTTCCCCACTAATATACACCAAAAAAAGTCTTTAGAACATATAACTGCGGCCATAAATAGCAAATAATATAATTGTTGGCCACTAATACACTCCAAAAAGGGCTATAATTTCTCAATTCAACACACAACAGCTCATAAGCCCCCATCCCCCCCCCCACTAATACATGACCAATGACCAAAAAAGGCTTTAGAACATATATATAACTGTACTGCATAAGGGCTAATAGGACCTTAATAACAAGAACTGTTTTCTGGAATCGCAGATGTATTGCAAACCTGAAATGAGCAGCACTGTAATGTCAATTTGGATCCGCAGTCAGTGCAGCAAGGTTTAATAGGATTGTTCCTATTACCCAGGCTGTAAACACCACTATTGAACCCTGTTCTGCTTCAATACTGTGGAATAATTGCTCCCTGTCCTTTCCCTACACTTCTAATGCTCTTTCCCTTCTATTGAGCAAAATATAACTTTTCAAGTCTTGCTAGCACTGTTCCTAGAACCTTCTAACATTTCTCCCTGCACTAAGTACACAGTAAAATGGCTGAATCCAACATGGCTGTGGCTATTTAAAGGGCTGTGGCATCACAGGGCTGTCTGGCTGCTAATTGCTGCATGCATGACATTGTGGGTGATCCCTTGTTCCAAGAGCTCCTTGCTCCATGTCCTAACATGTGCAGCAGCCATTTTAGGAAAAAATGAGATTCGTTATCACGAAGCATGAGTAAATGTCAGTGCGAATCGAATCATTTCTGAAATTCGGATCGAATTCCACTTTGTCAACTTTTATTCGCTCATCTCTAGTGGGTGACATATTCCCATTTTTGGTATGAGATACACCTGCTCTGCAACCGTGACAGGGAAATTAATGTAGTTAATCCGTCTGTTAGATCGGTGGGTGATATATACGCATTTCTGATGTGAGATGCCCCTGCACTGCATCCGTGACAGGGAAATTGATATAGTTAATCCATATGTTAGATCGGTTGGTGACCTCAAAGAGTTAGCACCTGCAGCCTATGGGCATCTGTCTTTCACCTGACCCCCTTGAAAATCAGCTAAGCAGTCTGAGTCCCAAGTCATGCAGCAGTCTCTTATGCTTTTTGATGACTCTACTAGCAGGGTTTCTGTGGGCCATCCAATAAGCCGTGCCCCAAAATTAGAAAAGATTGAGTGCACTAATGCACAACCACTTATATCTCCGGATGTGGACATAAGAGGACTGTAGCATGTCTCTGATAATGATGACAAAACATAGGTGCAAACTACTGAGGCTTTCTGCAGTATGCAGACCAGCAAGGAGGGCAGGGGTGAAGAGTGGGTGGAAGATGATTTGAAGGATGATGAGCTCATAGACCCCATGTGGATTCACGGTCATGTGAGTTACGTGTGCATTTCAGAGGTAGAGGCGGTGGTCACACAATGCCAGCCACACATCAAAAGAGGGATCAGGGTGCAAAAGCGAGGTGGCCGTCTCCTATCCAGTATGCCTGCTACTGCCTATCGCACCCAGGGACTGAGCACAACAAAGCCAGCTCCAAGGAGTTCCCTCGCATGGCAGTTCTTCAGACAATGTGCTGACGACAAGTCACGCTGTAAAATCAGAGCCTGAAGCGAGGCATAAAGGTTCCTGAGCACCACCTGCATGACTAGGCATCTAAATGCAAAGCACAAACTGCATTGGAGTACACACCTGAAAAACCACAAAAAGATCTCAGGCTCCTGCTGCTTCTTCTTCTGCTGTGGTCTCGGCCTCTTCCTCACCCTCTGAAGTGACAGTGGCACCTGCCCCCCCATAACAGATAATGTGGCAGCAACGCCACCATCTCTACCACCGTCACCAAGCATCTCCACACTGTCCCATGGAAGCATTCAGCTGTCCATCCCCTAAACATTGGAGAGAAAGAGGAAGTACCCCCCCTCCCCTACCGACCCGCGATCCTAGGCCCTGAATGCCAGCATATTAAAATTCCTGGCCTTTGAAACGCTGTCATTCCATCTGGTGGAGACAGAGACTTTTAAAAACCTTATGTCTGTGGCTGTTCCACAGTACGTGGTTCCCAGCCACCATTTCTTTTCCAGGCGAGCCATCCCTGCCCTGCACAACCAAGTGCCGGACAAAATCAGGTGTGCACTGTGCAAAACCATCTGTGGCAAGGTCCACATAACCACTGATATGATATGATATGTTGACTAGTAAGCACAGGCAGGGATGTTATATCTCCCCAACTGCACACTGGGTAAATGCAGTAGCGGCTGGGCCTGAGGCAGATAGCAGTTTGGCGCATGTCCTATCGCAACCAAGGATTGCAGGGCATTTCTTGTTGCCTCCTCCTCCTACTCCGCTTCCTCCTCTACCGCCTCCTCCAGTCAGTATAACACCAGCACCCCCAACTTCAGCACAGCCAGGGGGAAACGACAGCAGGCTGTTTTGAAACTTATCTATTTGGGGGAAAAAATCCACACCATGCAGGGGCTGTGGACAGGCATGGAACAACAGACCAATGAGAGGTTGGTGCCATTGAGCCTCAAGCCTCAATTCCTTCAGTTAGGAATGCGCGATTTCTCAAGCAAGTTTATTTAGTTTTGTCTGCGATTGCGTTCAGTGGTTCCGTTTTTTTTGCGTGGATGCCATGCGCATTGATGCGTTTCTCACACGCATAATAAAAAACAGAAGGTTTACAAACAACATCTCTTAGCAACCATCAGTGAAAAACGCATTGCATCTACACTTGCTTGTGGATGAGATGTGATTTTTACGCAGCCCCGTCACCTCTATGGGGCCAGCGTTGCGTGAAAAACGCAGAATAAAGAACATGCTAGGATTTTCACTCAACGCACAAGTCATGCGTGAAAAACAAAGCTCATGTACACAGACCCATTGAAATAAATGGGTCCGGATTCAGTGCGGGCGCAATGTTTTCGCATCACGCATTGCACGGCGCGGAAAACTCGCTTGTGTGAAAGGAGCCTTAGATCAGGGGATGTGATAAGCTAACCTAAAAAGATGTATTTTTAGAGTGTGCCTAAAACTATGGATATTGTGAACTAACCAAATTGCTTGTGGTTTTCAGTGCAGAGATGGCAGTGGATTCCACCCTCTTCACTGCAACTGATGAAATTAAGGATGAGTGAAGTGAGTGAAGTCGATTCGCTTAAAATTTCGTCTCCATACAGCATTAAAATGTACATCATCTGACGAGGCACATTCAGTTATTCATAGTCTCGCAAGCGACTTTTGTATTTGATTTTTAAGCCCAAAAAAAAAATCAAAACTTGTGTCCGAACTTGGCTTCATTTGATTTTAAAACTACAACTTTTTTACCCCTTTAGGACCCTACCATTTTTCACCCTAAAGACCAGGCTATTTTTTGCAAATGTGACATGTGTCACTTTATGTGGAGATAACTTTAAAACACTTTTACTTATCCATGCCATTCTGAGACTTTTTTTCTCGTCATTTTACTTCATGACAAATTTGAGTCCAAATTTTTCATTTTTTCTGCTTTTAAAACAGATAGTGATACCTCCTAAAATAGTTATTGCTTTACATTTCCGATATGTCTACTTCATGGTTGGATCATTTTGTAAATGACATTTTCTTTTTTTGGGACGTTAGAAGGCTTAGAAGTTTAAAAGCAAATCTTAAAATTTTTAAGAAAATTTCCAAATCCCAATTTTTAAGGACCAGTTCAGGTCTGAAGTCACTTTGTAGGGCTTACATGATATAAACCACCCATAAATTGCCCCCATTTTAGAAACTACACCCTCAAGGTATTCAAAACCTGTGTTCCACAAGAATTAAAGGATTTCACTTTTTTTGCAGATTTTCCATTTTAATCCATTTTTTCCAGTAGCAAAGCAAGGGTTAACAGCCAAACAAAACTCAATATTTATTCCCCTGATTCTGTGTTTTACATAAACACCCCATATGTGGTCATACACTGCTGTAGCGGCAATAAGGCAGGGTCCAGAAGGAAAGGCACCCCATATGGTTTTTAGAGGGCAGATTTCACTGGAATAATTTTAAGTTGCCATGTCACATTTGAAGACACCCCTAGAGTAGAAACTCCAAAAAAGTGACCCCATTTTGGAAACTACGGAATAAGCTGGCAGTTTTGTTGGTACTGTTTTAGGGTACATATGATTTTTGGTTGCTCTATATTACATTTTTTGTGAGGTAAAGTAAAAAAAATTGATGTTTGGCACCATTTTTAGTTTTAGTTTTTTTACATTGTTAATCTGACAGGTTTGATCATGTGCTATTTTTTATAGAGCAGGTTTTCATGGACGTGACAATACCAAATATATGTATTTTTGTTGTTGTTTCAGTTTGATATAATAAAGCTTTTTGTTTCTTCATTTTCTGAAAGCTACATTTCTTTTATTTTTCTGCCGATCGTCGTGTGCAGGGGCTCTTTTTTTGCAGGAAGTGCTGATATTTTTACTGGTAGAATTTTTGGGTACATATGATTTTTTGATCATTCAATATAACCCTTTTTGGGGCAAGGTGACCAAAAAATGGCTATTTTGGCAGTTTTCATTTATTTTTTTTAACAGGGTTCAACTGAGGGGGTAGTCACGTGCTATTTTTATAGAGCAGGTTTTTATGGATGTGGCAATACCTAATATGTCTACTTTTTATATTTATTGCAGTTTTACAATATAAAAGAATTTTTAAAGAAAATGTCTTTTTGATCGCTTTGTATTACACTTTTTTGATGAAAGGTGATAAAAAATTCAATTTTTTGGACATTTTTTTTATGGTGTTCACCTTAGGAGTAAGTCATATATTATTTTTATAGAGCAAGTCACTATGGATGTGGAGATACCTAATATGTCTACTTTTTTAAAATTTATTTCAGTTATACACTATAAAAGCATTTCTGAAGTAAAAAAAATCATGTTTTAGTGTCTCCATTTTTTAAAAAGCTATATTTTTTTTATCATTTGGGCTATTGTCCTATGTAGAAGTTTGTAGGGGCTCATCTTTTTGCGGGAAGGGATGACGGTTTGATTAGTACTAGATTGGGGTATATATGTCTTTTTATGGTGTCCACCTGAGGGGTTAGGCCATGTGATATTTTTTTGGTTTTTATGGTTATGGCAATACTTAATATCTATACTTTTTAAAAATGTATTTCAGTTTTATACTATAAAAGCATTTTTAAAATCATGTTTTAGTTTCTCAATTTTCTGAAAGCCATATTTTTTACCTTTTTGTCGATTGTCTTAGGTAGGGCTTCCTTTTTTGCAGGAAGAGATGGCAGTTTGATTGCTATTATTTTAGGGTATGTATGACTTTTTGATCGCTTGGAATTACACTTTTTGTGATGAAGGTGACCCAAAAATTGCATTTTTGGCATAGTTTTTATTTTTTTTTTATTTTTTACTGTGTTCACCTGAGGGGACAGATAATGTTATTGGTTTATAAAGCAGATGATTATGGACGTGATGATACCTAATATGTCTGCTTTTTTAACATTTATTTCAGTTTTACACATTAAAAGAATTTTTGAAGAACAATAAATCATGTTTTAGTGTTTCCATTTTCTGAAAGCCATATTATTTTATCTTTTGGGCGATTATCTTATATAGGGTCTCATTTTTTTGCGGGAAGAGATGATCGTTTGATTGGTAGTATTTTGGGGTACATATTTCTTTTTGATCGCTTGAAATTACACTTTTTGTGATGCAAGGTGACTAAAATATGGAATTTTTTGCTCAGTTTTTTTTTTTTTGTTACAGCGTTCACCTGAGGTGGTAGATTATGTGACATTTTTTATAGAGCACGTTGTTATTTATTTTATACACTATTTTATGGTGAGGGGGCTGTTTTATTACTTGAAACTGATAAAAAAACACTTTTTTTCACGTTTTACTTTTAATATTTGTCGCACCTTTTCAGGGTTTGATCCTTGTTTCAATTCAGTACAATACATTATGTATTGTACTGAATTGAACTGTTAGCGTCTTACACAGTAAGACGCGGACAGTTGCCTAGGAGACCCAGCCCTCAGCCCTGTGGAAGGCATTGGGGCTGCCATGGCAACTATCAGAGACCCCTCCTCCCTCTGTAGACCACGCACGTGCCACTGTCAGCGGCATGTGAAAAGGTTAATCCGCCTTTTAATCCGCCAATAACAGCCAGGCCCATCCAACTCCTGCACCCGCCTGATCACATCATGTACATGCACATGAGTATGTGTCAAGAAGCCGCATCCACCCACGTACATGTATGTAAAATTGCGTGAAGGGGTTAAAGCTTGGATCTGAACTCGGCTTCTATATAGAGATTAATATTATTAATATTATTATTAATATTACTATTATTGCAGCTTTTGTCAGTCTTTGTCACGGTTTTTCCATGAAATTCAATAGCAGCAAATGAACCCTAAAACTCTATAGATTGTTGTAGACACTTTTATCTCATAGGTGCAAAAACAATCCTCATTCCACAAGGATTGCCACATAAATTCCCGAGATCAAGTTTCCCTGCCCTGCACCTTAATAATGAAGACTTAATGAAGACCTTATTAATGACATTTTATTGCCATTAATATTTTTTGTAGTTAAGCATTCCAGAGATCTTCCATTCATCATGATAGCAGAAGTTCCTTTCTACCCCATGTGATTGATGTATTTATGGCTGCTATCAATCTGTGTATTTGCCAAAACATTTTGGTAGCTGATTAGGACAGGGTTGCATCAGAATAAGTGGGTCATTTCCCTACATCTGATGAAGTTTTAAATTTGGAGAATTTAGCAAACTTTCACTCACTTACTTTGTAAGCTGATAATAGGTGAACCTGTACTAATGTGTTTCTAGCTACAGGTTGGTTCTTCCCTACCTCTCGTCTCAAAATACCCAGAGATGAGTGACACAAAATGGTCAGTTGTTTTGCAGGCAAGATTAAAGTTAAGGAAGAACATATTGATATAGAGCAAATAAAGTATAACTGCCATTTCATTTTTAATGTGTAGGGACAGTCACTTTGTAATATATTTTATTGGGACATTATGTAAACACTTATGAGAAAAATGCATGTAATGTGTATCATCAGTAACTCCCTGAGCATTGCTAAGGGAATTTCATCTTCAGCACCAACTGAATGCTAAAGACAGATAACTATAAGATTCAGAGGCAGGCTTCTCATCCTACTTTTCTTCTCTCTGCTCCATCCACTGATTCAACAATTGTAATATATTTTACCCAAAAAACTATGGGGGATGTATCATTTGCTGTGCTGGTGGTTCAGTTTTAAGTCTGTCATTGCTTTGTGAGATTGTGCCAAATTTATGAAATGGCTCATAGTAATAATATACTTTACACAAGGGCAATGTGTAAGCTTTTCCATCTACTTGACTTGTTGCAAGCACTGATCACTGTCAGTCTCAAAATATTCTGTCTGCCCTTAAATATGCCTGGAGCTGATTTGAATATCTTTTGCAGAAACTGAAATGTATGCAAATTAGCTGTGTGCCAGTAGCAGCTTATATAGTAGAAGCTGCGATAGGTGATGTGTCGTACTAAAAACTCAACTTCTTTTATTGTTGATTTTTTTGTTTACCTGTTCCATTATGAAGTACTCTCTCACTTGCTCTTGAGCTAGCCAGAACATTATAGTATAAGAATATATTCTGTAAAAGGTCTATTCACATGTCATTTAAATTCTGATTTGTATCTAGGTTTTAAAGCAAATATTATAAGTGGATCATAAACAGAGGGGGGTTTATATACCGTATTTTTCACCCCATAAGATGCTCTGGCCCATAAGACGCACCTAGGATTTAGAGGGGGATAATAAGAGAAAAATATTTTTCATGACACCTCAGGTCAATCCACCAATCAAACCCTCAATGTTAATAAAACCACAATAAGACCTCAGATCATATATGCCCCCATTAGTCTCTTCAGCCCCCAGTAGCCTCATAATATGCCCCCAGTAACCCCAGCTATGCTCACTGCAACCTCATATATACCCCCCTGTAGCCTCATATATGTCCCCCTATAGCCTCATATATGCCCCCAGTAGCGTCCATCAGCCTCATGTTAAATAAAAAAAACACTCACCTTTCCTGCTCCAGACACCGCGCTGCCGCTTCTCACCTCCTGCACTCAGTCTTCCACCTCTTCAGTCTGCTGTGTGGTCACGCACAGTGTGAGGTCACATCGCAAACCTCACATGTGCGCAGCCATCACAGCGGAGCGCGAAGACCAGGAAGCGGTGAGTACACACTGCTTCCCGGTCCTCCCGTACTAATGAAGTGTATCCAATATGGAAGCGCTTCATTAGTATTTGTCCCATAAAACACAAGGGGCATTTTTTCCCCACTTTTGACTTTATTGGGCGAAAAATATGGTAGATAATATCCCAGTTCTCTTCTTTTTTCCACTCATAGTTTTTGGCTTTGTAAACTGCATCAAAGATTCACATGTCAAAGTACCTTAACATATCCTTGGTTTTGTAATTGCTTCCTTTGCAAGTGAAATCAATCAGATAATATGCTTGTAGAGCTGCAGGGAATTTATAGTCTAACTAATTTCCTATGAGGTCAATTAGCAGAATGTAGGTTGTAGCTTACACCACAACCACCTTTTTTGTATGGGCAAGGAGACAAGTTTATTGGCAACCAACCTGTATTTTGCTGATTGGAAAACAGTGAGGCATATTGATTTCCAATTATTGTCCACATACAGAAAGCTCCCTATTAATATTAATAATAATAATAATAATAATAATAATAATAATAATTAAACTGTTAGACAAAATGGCTATATGTGAGCTCCTGGATGCTGCAAAGCAGTGCAGATGGAAAAGACCCGTGCCAAGAATATTAATTGGATTTTGTTTTTGGCTGTTCTTTTATTAAACACATACAAAATGGAAATTTTGTGATACATTAGGAACATTGTTTGGTACTAGACACATATGGTCGCATATCACTGTTGATGTTTTTGCTCTTTCTATTTTTTCGTCCATGATTTTAAATAGAATTGATTCAAAATTAAATGTATGTGTTTTTATGTCATTTAACAAGCTAAGCCATATTGACACAGAACAAAGGTGTCCGCAAAACTATTTCATATGATGCACATAGGTGCACTGATTTACTTATTTAAGGGATTGTACAGCATTAAAAAATGACCAGTTTAACTTAGAGTGCCATATTTATCTATGGTCTGCATTAGAACACTATTATCAGAGATCTGTATACAATGACACTACGTGTAAAAAATACAAGAAATGAGAACAAAATTATTACTAAAACAATAAAAGCAGAAAAAAGTGCACACTGTACTGAACCCACACAAACTGGCATTAGACATCCTGTGAGACACAAGTTCATTTTTCATACATGTCAGATATTTAATTAAATAACATATATATAATGCATGTTAACACAAACAATGTTTAGCTGTTCTGTCCCTATCTTATCTACTTTTGTACCTTCACTAAAAATGTCAGTACCCAGAGAATAATCACCTATATGCAGAGGCAATATACAAAGTCTTTATTCTCAGTACCATAGCAACATCATACATTATATAATGTACAGATATTAGGCATCACTAGGTATTGTTGAAAAAACTATGTTAAAAAGTGAAAAAGTTGATGCTTTCTGACCATTTTTCTTGAAGAAGGCCTAAAATGTAAAGGATATCCCATTTGATTTTAAATGATAATGAACCCCTCATTAAAAATCATCTTCAGAATACAAAATTCAAGAGGTGACATTTTGTTCTGGGCTGACATCAGCACTGGCCAGTATGGATTCTGTAGCAGACTGAGAGGAGATCACCAGGTACTTTAACTACACATTCCCATGTGATATAAAATGTTTGTGAGGAACAGGAAAGTCCCTTTAAGACCACATTAGTCATTAAACGGTTAAACTCTGTGACTATGATAAATCCTTGTCCAAAGTACCATAGATACATTTTTTTTATTCCTTAGAGTCTCATCCTAGGATAACCAGGCAAACACAACGTTAATGCTCAGTCAAATGGATGTCTACCTTGAATCAGTGAACTAGATATAATAAATAAAAAGCCATCTCTAAGGACTCAAATCCATAAATTAGATTCTAAAAAGTTCAATATAGTTTTTTGCTTTTTAGATATACGGTGGAAACATTCTGACATGTCCAGTTGATAACTTACTTGATAAGTTATGGTATTAAATAGAACTATTCATCAAACCTAACAAAGGATTTTAGCAAACAGTTTAACCTTTAGATAAATGTATATAAGATTATTTTCCCCCAAATGAGGAGGACAGAATGCGAATTATATGTGTCCAAGTTAACATTTTTTTTAACTTTTAAACTTTTTTTTTAAATTTAACACTTAGTAAAAAAAAGTCAGACTTGAAATTATTGTCTGAGGAGCATATACTTATTCATTTCAATTAGAATACAAATTGCTTACACTAAAGAAAAAGTATTAAGTATTAAAAGTACTATTGAATTTTAGAGGCTATCTCAGACATTTACACTTTTAACCCTTAGGATACAGAATGTTTTTTCGTTTTTGTATTTTCATTTTTCTTCCCTATCTTCCTTGAGACATAACTTTCTTATATGTCCCTTCACTTAGCTGTATGAGGGCTTATTTTTTGCTGGACAAGTTTTATTTTCTAATGCCACCTTTAATTATGGCATACAATGTAGTGGGAAGCAGAAAAAAATTCCAAATGGGGTGGAATTGGGAAAAAAAGCAATTCATCCACGGTCTCACAGTTTTTTTTCCGATGGTGTTCCTTTTGTGGCAAAACTGACCAATGCCTTTCATTCTCTGGGTCAGTATGATTACAACGATAACTTTTTTTAATAGTTAAATCTACTGAGCTGTGTGGGGGCTCATTTTTTGAAGGACAATCTGTAGTTTTTATTGATACCATTTTGGAGTGTGTGTGACTTTTTGATCACATTTTATAAAAAAAAAAAATTGTGGGTAAGAAAAGCAATGCAAAAATGACAAATTGGCCATTTTGACCCTTTTTTCCATTATGCCATTCTAAGGAGAATGGCGTAATGGAAAGAAGGGTCAAAATGTGGAAAAATATGTTTAAATTTAATAGTACAGGCATTTTTTTATCACGGTGATACCAATGATGTTTATATTTGTTGTTATTTATGTATTTATTTTTTTATTATACGGAAAGGGGGTGATTTAAATGTTTATATTTTTTATATTTCTTATCTATTTCTTAAAGGGTTCTCCGTTAATTAAGAAAATTAAAATTAATTAAGTATACTTATAAGCGACTCACTACCTTGGCTGCCCTGAACAAGGTGCTCTGTCTATATGATTCACCCTGTCACAATGATAACAAATGTATATAACTAGGCAGCCACTCTTCATTTGGAGACATTTATGTCTATTAAAAATATTTAATATTATACATTCCCTAAAAATATACATAACAAACCTAATTGACACAATCAAATAAATAAATAAAATAAAATAGATAATACCTCACTTAAAAAAAAAACAATATATCTATCTCTGCATCAACATCCAGTATGGCTGTACATATAACTGTTAGCAGTATTTATTGTGTTAATTGGCGGTATTTAATTGTCACATATATACTATGATGCAGTATATATTATAGCCATATACTCTTGCGGTTTATTTATAACATATTGATGATAATTTTCCTATTTTTCAACTCAAATTGTCCACATTTGTAGAAGTGCTATTTGCACATGTTACATATATTAGTTGTTCACTAATATGGAATATCATTTAAATTATGTCCACAACTCACGTTATCTTATTTTTTTCATTCACCTTTAGGTTATTGTAATTTAATCTTTAGTTATATGTCCTTAATGATGGTAAAGATCATGTACTCACTGTTGGTAATTAACTGTTTCACCGGCCGTGCCGTCCCACGTGGTGGTAGTTCCACTCACCTAAGGTCATGCTGAAGTAGTCCGTGGAGCGCTCTGCACTTTACATTACTTCTCCAGCATAAGCGGTATTTCTTCAACAAAATATTGTTTTTTTTTTTCCTTCCAATGGGTTTTATGGATATCCTTATTGCAACCAGATGCATTTCGGAGTTTATTCAACTTCTTCTTCAGTGGCCACGATATTCCATATTAGTGAACAACTAATATATCTATATGTGCAAATAGTACTTCTGCAAATGTGGACTATTTGAATTGAAAAAATAGGACAATTTTCAATGATCAATATGTTATAAATAAACCACAAGAGTACATGGCTACAAAATATACTGCATCATAGTATATATGTGACAATTACGGTATATACCACCAATGATCACAATTTATACGTTTATATGTACAGCCATATTGGATGTTGATGCGGGAGAGATATATTGTTTATTTTTTAAGTGAAGTATTCTATTTTGTTTTATTTATTTGATTGTATCAATTAGGTTTGTGTTGTATATTTTTAGGGAATGTGTAATATGAAATATTTTTAATAGACATAAGTGTCTCTGGGTGGTTCAAAATGAAGAGTGCCTGACTATAGTTATATACATAAAAAAATTTAAATACTTAAATATTACTTTATAATAAATATATTCCCAAATACCTTTCATTAGTTATAATGGCTTGTTTTTTCTAAGGAGTAATCACTGGTGGAAACAAAATGGCCACCATGCTATTATAACACACAAAACCTGTCCACACAGGAGGACAAATTAATTCATAGCACTGAGGTGAAGAGCTGCCTCATCCTCCTCTCTACCCTACTGGTCAGGGATTATGATCCTTAATTCAGCTGATAAGAACTTTAGCCTTATCTTTGGGGAATTTAATATAGAGAGGATGGACAGGACAGGCTGTGGTTATGTGGAGTTGTGGTAAAAGAGACTTCATACAAGTGTTGCTTCTCATTAGCTATATCCCCACCCTCCTCTCATGTCTCGTCATCATCTCCATTCCCACAGAGATTCACCTGTATTCAGGATCATAATCCCTGACAAATAAAGCGGAGAGGCGGAGGAGGAAACTATTTAACTCAGTGTTGTAAAGTAACTTGTCCTCCTGTATGGTTTTGTGTGTACTAATAGGATGGCAGCAATTTTATTCCTCCTAATGATTGCTCCCTAGACAAAAGAATCCATTATAACTAATGAAAAGTATTTGGGAATATATTTATCATAAAGATACTTTTAAGTATTTTCATTTTTTTAATTCCCAGGGAAAATCCCTTTAACAGTTGTTTTTTTTTTTTACTTTTTTGTACTAATTTTGAAGCTCGTAAAAAATCCTTTTTTTTTTTGAACAATCATTGATTTTTAAAATCCAGTTATTACTGACTATTTAAATTATCACTTCTTATGTTGGTCTACCTGGTGGCCAAAATAAGAATTGCAGCTTCAATGCCCTCAGCCTCTATACTCATGATCTTCTGGGGTTTTCACCCTTTAGATGCCGTGATCTCACTTAATCATGGCATCTAAAGGCTTTAATTACCGCAATCAGCATTATTGCAGGTTGCAGTAATTAGCAGTGAGTCTCTGCTCGGCCATGTTTGCTTATCGCTCAAGTCCCATACATGTACGGCTAGGGTATCAGAAGGGTTAAAGGTATTTCAAGGAATCTATCAGTATGTTTTTTTTATATGTATGGTAGGAGGAAGCAAATGCAATAGTGAGAAGAAAATACAAACTCCATATAGATGCCATCCGTGATCAAACTTAGAACACCAAACTATTCAATAACTTACAACAAATTTACATTAAGAAATCTCGGGGAGGCCATGCCTCGACAGATCATTAGTTTTTTGGTGGCATAAGGGGGACCTACAGAATATGGCTCATCAAAGTAATTATGTAAATATAAATAAGTTTACTTTAGGTGATTGACATGATTTACATATTTAGCATTTACATACTGAAAGGAGAACTCCAGTTGAAAGTTATCAAGAATAAAGGAGTTTTACAGAAATTTGTTTATTATAGATGGGGGTTCCTCCAAGCCAATTCAGATTTATAAGGGTATCTTACTCTCGAATAGGCTAAAATGTGCATGCATGGCTAACAAATGCCCAGGCATAGCTTCCTCCATTGATAGCAAATCACTGAGTATTAAAGATGCTGGACCATGCAGGTGTGTTATCATCAGGTCCCTTTTTTTAGCCACTTTCTGACCGTCCAACATAAAATACATTGGGGGTTAGATAATTAGATAACCTTGTACGGCGGATGTCTGGTCTTTAAAGATGGCGCCTGCTCATAGTGGTAATGCCAATCGCGGACATTTGGCCTCAAATGTGACCGCGGCATTTGAGAAGCAGGAAACCCGGGAATTCAGGCCAGCAGGTGGAGGCACTGAACTGTAATATTCCTATTTCTGTATAGGACAATGGAAAAAATTCTATTACCCCATACAAATAACAATTTGATTATTGCATGTTGGACCACTTGGGGACCTAATAAAAAGAAAAAAAAAATGGTGATACAAAGAAAAATATTTCTCCCAAAGTTTTTATTAAGTTTTTTTTTAGTATTAAAACGCAAGACAAACATGTTATCTTAGTGATTGTACTGACGTAGGGAATGACACTAAAATATCAGTTTTACCACACAGGAAATGCCATAAAAACAAAACCCATGAAACTGGTGAAACTGTGTTTTTTTTTATTCCACCCCATTAGAATTTTTTCCCCCCACCCACTTCCAACTACATTGTATACAATAGCGATGAGTGAGCACCATAGTGTTCGGGTGTTCTGTTACTCGGTCTGAACACATAGTGATATTCGTGTGCTCGGCTGAGCACCCGAGTATAATAGAAGACAATGGGAGACAACCAGGCACCCCCTGCTCGGGTGAGGGAAGGATGCCTGGTCCATTGGAAATGGTCAGAAAGTGACAGAAACACCACAGAAATGGATCTGGAACAGCATGGGGACCATGTATGGGTACAACTTGGACTCTAATGTCGCTGCTGGGAACCATATTGTCCCAGTTGTCCGCCATTTTTACATAGCGACAAAATCACGCCCAAAATCTTGCCCCCTCAAAAAAAAAGAAAAACATTTTTAGAGGTAAAATTGTTAGGAGACATTCTTTCCTGTATATTCAATTGTATATGCAGTGCAAATGCTGGCAAAAATTACAAGGAAGAAGCACTCCGATACAACCTGTATATCACATAAAGGAGGGGCTGATTCACACGGTGCTACAATTGTTCAGATACACTGTTGCACTCATAAAGCCTATGCACTAAGTGAAAGGGCTGCCAAAAATTACAAGGAACCTGCACCCCAATACACTATTTATTACACATAAAGGAGGGCATCATACACACCCTTGAAAAATGATCATTGATGGCCTACTGGTGACCCTCAAAAACATTTAGAGCAAGGACATGCTGGGTACCCTCTAAAACATTATAGTTGAGGGCCTGAAGGTGAGTGGACCCAATAAAAAATTGTAGTGAGGGCCTGAAGGTGAGAAAACCCCATAAAACATTGCAGGGATGGCCTACAGGTGAGCAGACAGTATAAAGCATTGGAATTGAGGGCCTGAAGCCTAGTGAACTCCATAAAACATTGCAGTGATAATCTACAGGTGAGCAGACGGTATAAAGCATTGGAGGTGAGGGCCTGAAGCCTTGAGAACCCCATAAAACATTGCAATGATGGACTACAGGTGAGTAGACCTTATAAAACATTGTAGGTGAGGGCCTGAAGCCTAGAAAACCCCATAAAACATTGCAGAGATGGCCGAAAGGGGAGCAGACCTTATAAAGCATTGGAGGTGAGGGCATGAAGCCTAGCGAACCCGACAAAACATTGCAGTGATGGCCTACAGGTGAGCAGATGGTATAAAGCAATGAAGGTGAGGGCCTGAAGCCTAGTGAACCCCATAAAACATTGCAGTGATGGGCTACAGGTGAGCAGACCTTATAAAGCATTGGAGGTGAGGGCCTGAAGTCTAGTGAAACCCATGAAACTTTGCAGTGATGGCCTACAGGTGAACAGCTCTTATAAAGCATTGGAGGTGAGGGCCTGAAGCCTAGCAAACCCCATAAAACATTGCAGTAATAGCCTACAGGTGATCAGAGGGTATAAAGCATTGGAGGTGAGGGCCTGAAGCCTGCAGAACCCCATAAACCATTGCAGTGATGGGCTACAGGTAAGCAGACGGTATAAAGCATTGGAAGTGAGGGCCTTAAGCCTAGAGAACCCCATAAAACATTGCAGTGATGGGCTATAGGTGAGCAGACCTTATAAAGCATTGGAGGTGAGGGCCTGAAGCGTTCAAATGCCTGTGTTATCAACATTTGGATGCTGCACCGGGACAGGGAAGTGGATGTTATTGCAGACGGTTCATGCGAAGGTCCAGATGCAGGGCGAGGGGCATCCGGGCCTACGCCTTCAACAGGGATTGGCCAGCAGTGCGTAACAAAGGGGAAGTGAAGGCAGTGGTGGGACCCGCAGACGCAGAGTGCGGACTTAGGCTTTCAGACCACTTATTAGGGTGCTTGGATGCCATGTGGAGGATCATCCTGGTGGTGCAAACTACCACTCTTTTGTTGTCTGCACTTTCCTTAAAAAAGCTCCATACTGCTGAACACCTACCCCTTGGCAAGGTCGATTTACGCATGGGGGTGCTCTGTGTAACCCCACTGCCTCTTCTAGACAGATGCGGTGCTACAGATCTCACCCCCTCTGCACTGCTGTCCTCGCTCAGCTTTTCACCTAACCTTGTTGGGTCAGTGACCTCATTGTCCACCACCTCCTCTTCCACTTCCTCACTCTGCTCATCCTCCTGACTTGACCTAAGCACCACCTTAGTGATTGGCAACTGTGTCTCATCATCATCCACCTCATGAACGAATGATTGCGGTTCATCACCGTCATCTTCTTGAGACTGTGAAGGCTCAAGAGGTTGGGCACAATATCTCAGGTACCTCTTCAAGCATGCTTGGTTAGAGAGCCAAACCAAGTACTCATGATGAAAAGGGGTCATGTGAATATCCAATTGTGGGATCACTTGTTTTGCCAGATGCGACATGGTGGGAGGAAGGAGGATCAGAGTGAGGATTCGTTTGACCAGACTCTTGGCTACAGAGACTGGACTTTGTGGAAGAGAGGGTGGTGCTTAACTGACTGGAAGCATTATCTTCTGCAGTCCAACCGACCACCTGTTCGCACTGGTCCGAATTGGACAGTGTTGCCCTGCGCCGCCCAGCTAATTTGGCCATTAAGAAGGGTAAGGTGGATTTTTTTGTTTTTTTCTGGTGCTCTGGCAGCAGACACAGTTTCATTGCACCAAGGGCCACGGCCTCGGCTTGCACCATCAGCATCACGCCCAGGGCCACGGCCTCTGCTTGCACCAACAGCATCACACCCAGGGCCATGGCCTCTGCTTGCACCATCAGCATCACGCCCAGGGCCACCCCCTCTGCTTGCACCATCAGCATCATGCCCAGGGCCACCGCCTCTGCTTGCACCATCAGCATCATGCCCACTTCCCCCTCCCTTTGTGCTCGCCTTCTTCATATTAATGGTTTTGTCTGTAGATGTGGCACAGATTATTTTACTGTCCGCTGAAGACAGTAAGTTTTCTGATGCAGGACAGTACTGGACACAGATTTTCGTTACTACACTAGCCCAGAGATAATGTAATTTTTACAGTACACACTGTAATTGCTTGCTGTAATGCAATTTTGACAGAGAAATACAAATTTTAGGCACTACACTAGCCCAGAGATAATGCAATTTTTACAGTACACACTGTATTGGCTTGCCTTAATGTACTGTAGACAGAGAAATACAAATTTTAGGTACTACAGTAAGCCACAGATAATGAAATGTTTACAGTACACACTGTATAGGCTTGCTTAAATGTACTGTAGACAGAGAAATACAAAATTGCGGCACTACACTAGCCCGGAGATAATTACATTTTTATCGTACACACTGTATTGGTTTGCTATAATGTACTGTAAACAGAGAAATACAAATTTTAGGCACTACAGTAGGCCACATATAATTACATTTTTAAAGTACACACTGTATAGGCTTGCTGTAATGTACTGTAGACAGAGAAATACAATTTTTTGGCACTACACTAGCCCAGAGATAATGACATTTGTACAGTACGCACTGTGTAGGCCTACTGTAATGTACTTTAGACAGATGAATACAAAATTTTCAGCACTACACTAGGCCACAGATAATGAAATTTTTACAGTACACACTGTATTGGCTTGCTATAATGTACTGTAGACAGAGAAATTCAAATTTTCATCAACATAGTAGGCCCCAGATAATGAAATATTTAAAGTACACTCTGTATCGGCTTGCTGTAATGTACTGTAGACAGAGAAATTAAAATTTTCAGCACTACACTAGCCAAGAGATATTGACATTTTTACAGTCCACACTGTATGGGCTTGCTGTAATGTACAGTAGACAGGGAAATACAATTTTTCGGCAATACACTACCCCCACAGATATTTTAATTTTTACAGTACACACTATAAAGGCTTTTTGTAATGTACAGGAGACAGAGAAATACAATTTTTCGGAAGAACACTAGCCCAGAGATAATGTAATTTTTACTGTACACACTGTATTGCCTTGCTGTATTGTACAGGAGACAGAGAAATGCAATTTTTCGGCAATACACTAGCCCAAAGATAATGTAGTTTTTACAGTACACACTGTAAAGGCTTGCTGTAATATACATGAGAGAGAAATACAGTTTTTCAGCAATACTCTAGCCCAGAGATTATGTAATTTTTACAGTACACGCTGTATTGGCTTGCTTTAATGTACAGGAGACAGAGGAATACAATTTTTCGGCAATACACTAGCCCAGAGATAATGTAATTTTTACAGTACACACTGTATTCGCTTGCTGTAATGTAAAGGAGACAGAGAAATAACATTTTTGGGCAATACACTAGCCCAGAGATAATGTAATTTTTACAGTATATACTGTATTGGCTTGTAATGTACAGGAGACAGAGAAATACAATTATTCTGCAATACACTAGCCCAGAGATAATGTAATTTTTATAGTACACAATGTAAAGGCTTGCTGTAATGTATAGGAGACAGAGAAATACTATTTTTTGGCACTACACTAGCCTAGAGATAATGTCATTTTTACAGTACACACTGTATTGGCTTGCTATAATGAACAGGAGACAGAAAAATACAGTTTTTTCAGCAATACACTAGCCCAGAGATAATGTCATTTTTACAGTGTACACTGTATTGGCTTGCTGTAATGTATAGGAGACAGAAAAATAAAAATTTTTGGTAATACACTAGCCCAGAGACAATGTAATTTTTACAGTACACACTGTATTGGCTTGCTATAATGAACAGGTTTTAGAGAAATACAATTTTTTGGCAATATACTAGCCCAGAGACAATTTAATTTTTATAGTACACACTGTATTGGCTTGCTGTAATGTACAGAAGATATAAATACAATTTTTCAGCACTATACTAGCCCAGAGATAATGTCATTTTTACAGTACACATTGTAAAGGCTTGCTGTAATATACAGGAGACAGAGAAATACAATTTTTCGGCACTACACTAGCCCAGAGATAATGTAATTTTTGCATTACACACTGTATTGGCTTGCTGTACTGTATTGGATACAGAGAAATACACACTGATGCACAAATTAAGTTAATTTCCCAAGAACAAATAATTTATTTGATGGTACAGTGTATATCTCTGTAGCAGGAACACTATAGTGAATAAGCCCCTTTTAATAATGTCTGCCCAACACACTGCTTTATAGTGGTGCAGTGTATATCTCAGTACCAGGAACACTGAAGTGAATAAGCCCCTTTTAATAATGTCTGCCCAACACACTGCTTTATAGTGGTGCAGTGTATATATCAGTACCAAGAAACACTGTAGTGAATAAGCCCCTTTTTATAATGTCTGCCCAACACACTGCTTTATGATTGTGCAGTATATATCTCAGTACCAAGGAACACTGTAGTAAATAAGCCCCTTTTGATAATATCTTTCCAACACACTGCTTAATGATGGCGTATTGTAGATGTCACTAATTGGAAATCTTTCTGTCTTTTAGAAGTTATAAAAGCGATTTTCAAGCCCTGCACTATCTGTCCCTTCCTGGTGACGCCTGTCCCTGATAGTGCTGAATTAACCCCCTTCTTAAAGAAAAAAAAAAAAAAAAGGTGCTGCACTGCTGTCCAACTCACACTCTAGTCCTTAAAAGGACTGTTGGGTCTTTCAATAAGGTTTTTGAAGTGAAATCAGTAAGCTTAGAGCAAAACTCTATCTTTCCCTGCCTTCTGTCTGCTCTCCCTGACGCTAAATAAGCCGAGTGCCGGACCTAAGCTCCTATAGAAATCGTATCACGTGTTATAGCCAGCCAATCAGTGTAAGGCTTACAGCTAACTTTGCTATGGCCTTACACTGAGGGGAATTACTTACCTGGGCCTTGATTGGCTCCTTAGAAGCCGCCAAATGTGCGGAGAAATGATACATGTCAATCAAACCCATCTATAGCGACCTTATGACTGTTTCCTGACAGCAGATATCTGAAAGGAGAAGGATTAAGAAGTTGCATTTAAACATTCCTGATTGCTTTGTTTGAGAGAAATTAAGCTGTTGCGAGGGGGGTCTGGCATCGACTTAAAAGGCATCTGTCAGCAGATTTGTACTCATGAAACTGGCTAACCTGTTGCAAACAGGCATCTGTGTTGGTCCTATGTTCATATTAACCCACATTGCTGAAAAAACTGAAGTTTTAATATATGTTAATGAGCCTCTAGGAGCAACGGGGGCATTGCAGTTACTCCTAGAGGCTCTGCTCTCTGCAAACTGCCACGGCCTCTGCACTTTGCCAGGCAGTGTAAATGTCATCATGTCTGGAACTGATTTCTTCTGAAGTTTTTCTCTTCAGTATCTGACACAGGTGCAGTAAAGGAAAGAGACTCGCCAGCAGTTATTTTCTGTACTGTGAGTCTCTTTCCTGTACTTTGCCAACGCCGCATCCTGAAGCACACAGCACAGTGCAAGACTGCATGTGAAGTCAGGCCCAGGCATGATCATGTTTACACTGCCTGGCCCTGTCAATCAAAGTGGAGAGGGCAAGGCAGTTTCAGAGAGAGCAGAGCTTCTAGGTGTAATGAAAACACCCCCGTTGCTCCTAGAGGCTTATTTACATATATTAAAACTTAACTTTTTTTCAGTAATGCTGACACATATGAACATGGGACCAACACAGATGCCTTCAGCTACCAAAACACACATGAAACAGGTCAGACAATTTTATGGATATAAATCTGCTAACACTAAGCCTTTGCCTCTATTTAGACCTCATGCCTGCATGCTTGTATGTGGGATTCTGGAGAAGAACCGTAGCTGTTGGCTGAAGATGCATTCAGCTGACAGTTGTACTTAATTTGTTTAATAGCCTTAAGCAAAATGTGTCTTTAATAGGGAGAGGGGAGTAATAGCGCATTGACGTGCGGATGGAGCAGGCAATTATCGGGAAAGAACTGAAATTGCAGCAAATCGCTACCCACAAAGCATTTCACTGGAATTACCATTATGCTTGTTCATTAGGTGATTGGCAGCACATTTGCATTGGCAGATTATTGGGAACAAGCATTTGTACTAACTTTCATTCTCGGAAATTTGGCTGTGTAAATCCACCGTAAGCCTCTGCCACAAACTCCTGGCATTGTCTAATCTCCCGCGAGAACAAAAGGATCACATGTGTTTAAATCTAAACGTTACATCTACTATCGAAGGAGTCAGGAGGCGCCCATACAGACTAGATGGTAGACCAATGCCACCAAAATCATTAGTGTTGAGCGCGAATATTCTAATTGTGAAATTTTATTGCGAATATCAGCACTTTGAGAATTCGCGAAGATCTAGAATATAGTGCTATATCTTTGTAATAGCGAATATACTTGGTTTTATTATCACTAGATAAACCTATAATCATTTCTCACTTATTGTATATAGCTATTCTTTATCCTTATCATGCTATCATCCATACCTTTATTTTCTTTATAGTTATTATTTTAGCTATCATTAATAAACTTTTATTATAAATATTTTACTACCTATCATTAATATTTTTTTTTTATAGATGCTATATTATTTTATTTTTAAAATAAATCATTACCTATAACATATGATAGACAACATATAACAGACAATCACACAAAGGCTGTATGCCAAAAGCCGGGTATGTGCAAGCCAACAACCTATCCATAAGACAGGTACAGTCAGTATAGCTTACAATGGCAGCCTTGTGCACTATGAGACATATAGGACTGACTCTATCCAAAAGGAGAAAGCCAGCGAGCCTCAAAGTGTTTGGATGCCAGCTAAGGGTACTCTCCTTTGCCGGGCTGTATGCAAAAGGATATCATTTATTTCCGGATCCGGATGCGGATCCGTCTGATAAATGCATTGAAATACCGGATCCATCTCTCCTGAGTCATCTGGAAAAACAGATCCGGTATTTATCTTTTTCATATTTTTATGCGTAGACCAGAAAACCGGATCCGTTTTTCTGGAACACTTGGTACCAGATCCGGTATTAATAAATTTCAATGGAAAATAATGCCAGATCTGGCAATCCGGCAAGTGTTTATGAAATTTTGGCCAGAGAAAAACCACAGCATGCTGCGGTATTTTCCCCGGCCAAATACTGTGAAAGGGACGGAACAGAAGACTTTCCATTCAGAATGCTTTAGGACAAACTGATGCATTTTTTTCCAATATTGAGCCCCTATGACGGAACTCAATACCGGAAAACTTTAACGCTAATGGGAAAGTACCCTAACTCTTATCTCACTGCTTAGGAGGGCTGCGTAAAACTTTTCAGTTTTTTAATTGTCCTAACATTATATTCAATAACCTTTTTATACTATTTTGTTATGTTAACTCATTGGATAAAGTTGAGCATATGGGAAAAACATGCAAATAGTGTTTCAGCTGAAAAACAAGGCAGATTATGCTAATTTGCATGCCTTTCCCATATGCCCAAGTTTATGCAAATGAGTTTGCATGATAAAACAGTTTAGAGAGGTCATTGAATATAATGTTAGGACAATTAGTAAAAAGGATATGTTTTATGCAGCCCACAAGCATTGAGAAAAGAGTTAGCTGGCATCTAAAAAAAATTAAATTTTTGTCACCCTTATGATAATGATCTAGGTGCACAGGTCCCCCAAGCCATCCAATGCAAATGAAGCTACTTTGAGGCTTGTTAGCTCTCTCCTTTTGGATAGTGAGCTGGTCTTGTATGTCTCATAGTGTACAAGGCTGCTATTGTAAGGTATGCTGACTTTACCTGTCTTTTGGATAGGTTGTTGGCTTGCACATATTTTGCTTTTGGCTTACAGCTTTTATGTAGTAATAGGTAATGAAATTGTGGGCACAATATGTACATATTACATTGCTGATTTTTGCAATTGAAAATGTATGGTAAATATTCAGTGAAATATTATGAATTTAAATATTACCTATGCTGCTAATCACTAAAAATCAGCAGGTTTAGCAGACATTAATCTATAACATAATGTTATGGCTATCTTATGAGAGTTACCACAAACATGTCACATGTCACAAACATGTCACATGTCACAGTTGCAGAGGAGTATTCTCATGAAGAAATCTTTGGACTATGTTAATCGATTTTATGCCATCCATGAAATGATATGCAGTAAATCCTGTAAGTGTACACCTGGCAGTATAAGGTACATCTTTAGTCATCATTGGATCTTTTCTAAAAAGTATCTTAGAAATGTTAAAACAGCAAATGCATCAGTAATAAATTTGTAAATTGTAAACATTTTTCCATAACAGTTACAATGCATCATTTCATTTTTTATAGAGACACAATTACATTCTTGACAGTCTGCCCTTTTATTTATATGTTACTTGGGAAACCCTGTCACAAAAAGATGAATGTGTAAACAAGTATTGGACGTAATATACTGTAAGCCAAATATATATTGAAAGGGCACATCTCAAAAGTAAATAACATTGTATGTACTCACCAATAGGTAGTAAATAAAATATTACATCTTTACAAAGTAAGTAATTTTTTGAATTGTTGCTTACTGTGAGGAGATATCTGATCTCTGAATAGAAGCATGACTTTAAAGTTTCAGTCTAAGACAGCATGAATATATTCATATTTGACTTTGGTAATTATCATGTTTTTTTTTTTTCTGCAGTCCATTAAAACCATGTAATTTTAAACCTTAACAGGGTACTTTGTATGAGATGCCTTGGTTGGGGTCTGGATTGGTGCTAGTTTTTTTGGGGAAGTTTTGTATTCCAGTGTCAGGCAGCCAGGGAGACAGATGCATTCTCATCAGAAGCATGTTACCAAATGAAGACATGTCTCTCATTTTCCCAGGTGGTCTCCCGCCCTCTGGCGGGACATGCCTCACCCCTTGCTGGCCAAGAGGGGCAGGGTGTTGCCCCCAGAGGGCGGAGCTAGTAATCGTTCACGCTTTACATCAGGCATCCTCAAACTGCGGCCCTCCAGCTGTTGTAAAACTACAACTCCCACAATGCCCTGCTGTAGGCTCATACCTGTAGGCTGTTTGGGCATGCTGGGAGTTGTAGTTTTGCAACAGCTGGAGGGCCGCAGTTTGGGGATGCCTGCTTTACATGCACACCTCACTCTGTAAGATCCAATCTGGTTCTTTGTACTGCTGGGAGACAGGACACCATTCTTACCAGCGCTGATGCTGACCAGGGGTCCCAGGATGCCAGAACTCCTAGCGTCAGCTGTTACCAGGGAACCTCTGTTGTCATGTCTCCTGACTTAGACATGTGGTGGGAGGTTCCTTCCTCTGCACACTCTCAGCCCTCACCTATACTTCCCTGGTCTGAGGGTAGAGATTGGGTATGACCTCAGCAGTGTCAGGTGATCTTTGGAGGGAAATTTTAATTTTTCCCCCACTCACTGATTATACAGTTGCTTCCCTAGTTCAGGATCTGAAGCTATCTGGTGAGTGGTTTCTCTGGTTATTGACTCTGGCTTTGGTTTTGGTTGTCTTCTGGTTATTGTGCCCTGGCTTATGTTTACTGACCATTCTCGTGTTTCCCTATTGACCATTGCATAGTGTCACGGTATTTACTTTGGGGTTTTGCCCACCTGCGGCCGGTGTGCCCAGACACCAGCCACCCTGCTATTTGGGAAGGGCTCTGCCAAAGTCCCTCTTCTTGCTGGAAGTGGGTGAAGAGTACCCCGGCCCCCAAGGGTGTTTAGAGTGTTACAGCTTGCTCAAAGTGTGTGGTATGCCGCGTTTGCTGGCCATCAGTTTGGCTTTATCATTACATTAGCATTATACCTATTTAATTCTCCTCTGGGTTTCTGAGAAAAATATATAGAAATGAGCATATCTTAACATCTGATGGCATTAGATAGGCTGTTTTTTTTTTTTGTTTTTCATTTAGAAGGAAAGCTAATTTGCAACATATGTTTCCCAGAAATTCAAGATATGAAAATTTGATTTCCTTTCAAAATGAAATAAAAGCTTAGGCTCTCTGATGCTGACAGATATAAGATATTTTTCATATATATATTTACCAGAAACCCAGAGAAGCATTGCCTAGGCTACAATGCTGTTCACACGTACATACACTCAATCAATGTGGAACCGCAAAGGCTATGTGATAGCCGAAACGCAGCAACTTTTTATATTCACGTTTTTCATGTGAGCAGTTCCCAAAATAAAGGGATTTTTCAACCGGACATGCTGCCTCCATCATCTCTTCCTGAATCGTCTACATAGGAGCCTGTATGGATCTAGGGCTCCAGGCTGGCTGTTGCATTCCGGTGGACCATATGATCTGGCGAGTGCGGTTCCACATTGATTGAGTGTACGTGTTGGATCCAAGGAACAAGCACCAGGGTTTTGAAAGACTTCCAAGATGGAGGGCACCTTAGGATCTACAAAGGTCAGAGAAACTGCCTATGTGAAAACGTGTCTATACACTAAATAACAAATTCAGAGACTCATCAATGGGGACAGTGGGGATGTGTCATTTTTGAGCACCCCCTCGGTAGACCTGCTCAGAAAGAAATTCGAGCATGAGTCTAAGAAATTGGTCACCATGGAGCTTCACCTGAATACTCTGAGGGAATATTATCGCTCACAACGTATCCCCAGGGGATTACGATCCCATCTCAGACCGACTCTCTTCCCCAATAACGAGGAATTTTGCAAGACGTTTGAAATGATAAATAACAAGTATGACTTTGAATTGATGCTACTTAATATTGACTTTCTTGGTCGGGAGATTGAGACAGTCAAACAATCAATGACTGCCATTGAAACACAGATTCAGGGATTACTGAATACTGATGAATTTATGGCACTTATGGAGAAAATAAAAACGTACACACAGCGACACAAGTCGGAAGTAGAAAAGATCAAAAGTGACAAATGGCACTGAGACCTGGAAGATTACCAGGGTGGTCATGTGTATAATTGGCAACAACAAACGCAAAGCAAACCACGGAGAAAGAAGGGGAGAAAATTTGACCAAAGCCGCTTTGGGTTTACGACCGGCGACTCTGATTCATCTGATGACATTAACAAAGTACCTTTTTTAGTACCTTCACAATCAGGCGCAAAAGACGTAGCCGGAGGAGGGGTGGACGGAAGCACCACAGACCTCAGAAAGAGTTTACCCCCGCTTTACCAGAAAACCAACAGGGGCACACGGGGACGGAACACGAGACGCAACCAGATATGACCAACAATCTGGTAGTCAACATCTCATCTAATGAACTGACTATGGAGCAATTGAGCATCTTGGGACGTGGACTGTCGTTTTGTCCTGATCAAGAAAGGAACTGGTTCAATTTAGAACTTGATTTACACCGGTTTTATCGGGTGCTGAGGTTAAAAGCACTTTTCTCCACTAAGAAGGAGGGTATTAGAAGACCATGACCTGACACCAATGATGGAGCGGAGTTTGTACTTAAGGCATTAGACCTGAGGGTGAAAAGCGATTTTTCACCTCCCCATAACAATCATGTTGTGGAAGCATATATCAACATTGTGTCACAACAAATCGATTCACTAAGGGAATGTCATGTGGGAGGCACCATGTCGAACCTGACCAGAAGAGAGAGGGAGGCACTAACACAATTGGAACATAACAAATCAATTACTGTTAAGCCAGC
This sequence comes from Bufotes viridis, assembly GCA_033119425.1. Taxonomy (NCBI): domain Eukaryota; kingdom Metazoa; phylum Chordata; class Amphibia; order Anura; family Bufonidae; genus Bufotes; species Bufotes viridis. The sequence continues at coordinate 241,519,718 of CM065593.1, read as the reverse complement.
TGACAAGGGGGAGCGGTGGTGATCATGGACACGGTGAGTTACAATCGGGAGGTACATAGACAACTGAGTGACCGGGAGGTATATACGGAACTACAGAATGATCCCAAATGGGAAATTATGCGTACTCTTGATAACATCATTAAGGAAGCCCTGTATAAGGGCATTATTGATAGTGATGTCAGTGACTTTCTCCGAATACAGCACCCGGTCACTCCTCTTCTCTATGTACTCCCCAAGATTCATAAAAGCCTCATTGACCCTCCAGGCCGACCCATTGTGTCGGGCCGTGGTTCGGTATTCAGCAATATTGCTGTATTCCTGGATAGGATTTTGCGTGTCCATGCCACCAGCGCTCCCTCCTACATTAGGGATACCAGTCATTTTTTGCTAAGACTCAGGGACCTGAGTTTGCCGGCCCGTCCTCTTCTGGTCAGCTTCGATGTGGTCTCACTGTACACATCTATTGATCATGTATTTGGATTGAATGTTGTCGATGTGGCTCTGGCCGGCACCGGGCTCTCCCTGGGAGGCCGTGGGTTTGTCCTCCATCTCCTGGAGGTGGTCCTGAAGCGGAATTATTTCCGCTTTGGTGACAGCTTCTACCAACAGCAGCGTGGTATGGCCATGGGCTCGAACGTGGCACCTACATATGCTAATATGTTCATGGCGGAGGTGGAGGACAAATTCATATATAGGTCGTCCTTGTTTAGGGGGGCCCATTGCTGGTGGCGCTACATCGACGACATTTTTGTTGTTTGGGGTGGCTCCTTGGAACTGCACCTGTTCCATCAACATCTGAATTTACGGTCACAGTATCTCCCACTGAATTGCAATTCTTAGATGTAATGGTACATACCAGAAATGGCACTATCTCTACAGATATTTATCACAAGCCCACAGACAGAAACAATCTGTTGAGATATGACAGCAACCACCCACGCCGGATGGTTGAGTCCCTCCCCTGGAGTCAGTTGTTAAGGGTAAGAAGGGTGGTATCGGGCGAGGAACAGTTTGAGAAAAGAGTAGATGAGATGGGCAATAAATTCCTCAACAGGGGTTACCCACACAGACTAGTTGAGAAGACAAAACAGAGGGTGGTGCTGGTTGACCGAGAATCCACGCTTCACGGTAAAGTAAGGAGGACAGAAAACAAGAGAATCCCTTTTGTCTCCACCTATGGTGCCCTCAGTGGGAAAATCTCACAGATTATACGCAAAGAGTGGCACATTCTACAAAAAGGGTTGCCCTCGATACCTGAGTTTGAGAGTTTCCCAATGATGGCATACAAGAGAGGGACCAATTTATATGACAAATTGGTGAAAAGTGAAATCACTGAGCCCCGTGTGGATGGACAGACATATTTGGCACCAAGAAAGATGGGGTGTTACCCTTGCCTTGGTTGCTGCAACTGTGGAAATATGATCAAGGGTGATACATTTTGTCATCCTTACAGTGGCAGAGCCTACAAAATTAAAGAGTTTTTTTCATGCAGATCACCTGCCCCTGTGGACTCATCTATATTGGTGAGACCACCATGGAGGCACGTGAGCGAATGAATTCACACAAGAGCAACATAAGGAGGGGTCTCATTGACAAACCAGTGGCTAAACATTTTGTGGAGTGTGGGCACTCGGTCAACCAGCTACGCTTTCGGATCATTGACTCAGTGGGTAGCATAAGCCGAGGGGGAGATAGGGAACGTCTCCTAAGAAAAAAAGAGCTCAGATGGATATTTGAGCTGAAAGCCCTTCAACCATATGGGCTTAACATTGAATTCAGTCTGGGGTCAATATAATTTATTTATGATGTGATCTGCTGAATTATACTCAGTGATGAGTTTTTATACATAATTATCTTGTTTTTGTACAGATTGGGGGTGGGATATATTATCATTGCACAATCAGCACTTTAGGTTGTGGTGGGTGCTGCGGTCCCATGATGCACTCTCTGGAACATCTATATGCGACAATTTGAGATGTGGCTTAATTTACTTTTTCAGTGATGCGGTCCTAGGATGCACTAGTGTGAACAGCAACATATGCTGATGAGGTCCATATATTCTGACATTTTTGTGGTTTCTCCATGAATCTGTAGGCTGTTTGGCCCTGCATCATACATAAGGGCAGATGATCGAGAGTTTAGACAACCCTGTGATCCATTTAACGTATTTAACCACTGTACTATGCTGTTTATGTCACATGATCGCAAGGACGAGTGTGTCCGCGATCATGTGATTGATCACTTGTGTGTGAGTGTTCCTTCTCTCGATCACGCCCCATAGATGCAGGACGCGCTGCCATGTGTGATCACGTGATCATTGTGATCACGTGGTCGCGACCCTCCCTCTCCCTTCTCTGACATGCGCACTGGTGATCACCAGATGCGCGGATGAGCGTGCATCATGACACCGTACTTTTCCTCTATATTTATACATGATCAGGTGAGAACACTATGCATGATTGACCTTAAGGTTTTATATAAAGCAGCCGTTGAGCAGGGCACGGATTGGATGTGTAATGTTAACCATTTATGTGAATGACTAACAATGAGAAACAATGATTGGACACATCTCCATGTGGAGGTGGAGTCTTTATTTTATAAACACGTGTATGTATAATTCACACTGTGCTTGACAAAGGCTATGTGATAGCCGAAACGTAGCAACTTTTTATATTCACGTTTTTCATGTGAGCAGTTCCCAAAATAAAGGGATTTTTCAACCGGACATGCTGCCTCCATCATCTCTTCCTGAATCATTCACACGTACATGTCACTCTCCATAAGAAAAAAATAGTACTCTAAAACTTTAACCAAGACATCTTAAGCAGCTAAGGTAATTATCTGTTTTCTGTTAAAAAAAGAGCTTTTTGCTGGTATATTCAGTTTTCTTTATCTCTAGAAATGATGACTAGTTTGCATGTGTCTTTTCCAGAAAAGTCTTACAGTGAGACATTTAGGAGTATTCTCTCTCTGTTATTTGACTGAAATATATCTCAATAATTTGGTTTAATTAAAATCTGAGTATTTTGAAAAGTTCTGTAACTAGTTAATTCAGTACAAAAGCCCTTAATCAGAAAAAGCAGATAAGAACCACCTTTCTGGTTACAAGGCCTTAGGGAGAATCTCTGGGTAGGCACTATTTCTATTATGGAGACCAGTTAATATAAATGACAACTATTGCAGGCCAGACAACGCTCCTCTGGATTTCTCTGTAAAATATTTGCAAATTATCATGTCTAACATCTAACGGTGTCAGAGAGGTTTAGGAAAGCTAATTTGAATATCTTCCCCAGCAATCCAGAGGGACATCATCTGGTCTACAGTATCACATACACTTACTCAACATATCAGGCATATTACCTGGCCTACAATACTGTGCACATGTACTTGACATAGTAGGGGCATCACATAGCCGATGCCCATGCATTATGGGCTGCACACATTCTTGTGCATGACCCCTTACTATGGAGCCTTCCATAGGAACTTATGTGAGGCAGCCTTGGATCACGCAGGCCTTAGATTAGCAATGCTGTGATTAGCATTGATAGCAGCATCTAAGAGATACTAGAGCAGCATAGAGCAAATACATTGGTACACAAAAGCCATGCAAAAATACAATCAAAGGGGTTCTCTGGTAATAATGCCATTTTACCAAGCGCCAGCAGCCTGCCCCACTAAGCTAAGGATTTATACTTACCTGCTACTGTCTTCTCTGGACAGTAGTCATGGTAAGTCCGGTAAGTACAAATCCTTAGCTTAGTGGGGAAGGCTGCTGGCACTGGTGTCAATGATATCTGGCATCAGTGACTCATAATGTCTTGATCACCGGGAATACACTTTAGAATGGTTTGACTTCAGAAAAAAAATGAAGCTCTTTACAGATTAAATTTTAATTATGTTTAGTGACCTTTACAGTCAGCTTCACTCTCTCTTTCTATGTTCAATGCATCAGTGAAACATTATCAAGCAGGAACCTGTTATGGTTTTTGTTGATTAATTGAGCTACTGTTACAATGAATGCTTTTAAAAGCGACAGAGACATTGATTTCTTTGTTACAATATTAGATTTTCCATCTCTATTCTATTTATTAACTGATTTGAATCTTGCATTTAATACTCAAAAAATACTGAAAAATATGTATACTGGTCAATTAGTAAAAAATGAAAGCAAAGTGGATTATCAATCAGTAAATAACATCTAAGGATACTTTAACATCTAAGGGTACTTTCACACTTGCGTTAACGTTTTCCGGTATTGAGTTCCGTCCTAGGGGCTCAATACCGGAAAAAAAAAATGATCAGTTTTATCCTAATAAATTCTGAATGGAGAGGAATCAGTTCAGTCACTCTAACGGTATTCCGGAACACTTGCTGGAATGCCAGATCCGGCATTATTTTCCATTGAAATGCATTAATGCCAGATCCGGCACCAAGTGTTTCTGGCAAAACAGAACCGGTTTTCCGATCTGGACATGCGAAGACCTTTACAAATGCAAAAAAAATAAAAATAAAATACCGGATCCATTTTTCCAGATGACACCGGTGTTTCAATGCATTTGTTAGATGGATCCTCATCCGGATCCATCTACAAATGCTTTCCATTTGCGCACGGATTTCCGGATCCGGCAGGCAGTTCCCGCGAATGAACTGCCTGCCAGATCCTCACAACACAAGTGTGAAAGTACCCTGATTCTTATAATAGGTACATGCTACCCTTGGGTTCAATGTATGGCTTATAAACTGGGAATTTCTCTAGACTGAACAATTAAGATAACAAGATGACAGATATTGCTCCCAATACCACATTCACTAGTGGATCTGCCAAGTATCCATATATTCTAAATAGTGAGAAAAAAGCCTCTGCCAGAGAATTCTAGTGATAGCTTGCATCCATTTAGAAAGGATTCTTCTCTTCCTTGACATATCCCGCCCCAGGATAACATCAGAACACTGTGATACACATTACATGGTCCACCATTCCTGCTGAAATTGGTATGTTCAGATATCATTCATTAAGTGTTCTTGCATGGCAAGACAACTTACTGTTATCTCAAAAAAATATATTTTTACTATAGCCAAATTTACCACCCTAACTCCTCCCACAGTTTTTACACTAAATAGACAGTAATATAACCGAAACGTGTGGATTGTTCCTCATTAATTTGTTATTACTTTGTGGAACGTTTCGCCAAATGGTTCACGAAATATCGGTGGGAGCTGACAAAAGCTAGAGTGTGAAACAAAGAAACAAAAGGTATTGTGGTATACGCCCTCAAAATACTTCAGAAAAAATAATAATATAGAGGAGGAATGTTAATATAAAACAACAAAAGTTTATTAGTATATATCAATAAAAATAAAAGGGGGTCTAGCCAGAACACCCTTTCAAACCTAGAATAGCTAGGCATGTATCGCTAGTATGGGATCCCCACCAGGGCAGTGTGTGTCTTACGCTACTGTGACATTAACCACCAGTGTGAGGGTACCCTAATAAGAGGCCCACTAGCTAATCATAACAATGGTGCTGCTCTGAGGCCCATGGGGAAGATGACTGTTTTGACTCATATACAGTCAACCAACATATGGAAGGCTCCCTAGTAAGGGGTCATGCACAAGAATGTGTGCACCCCATAATGCACGAGCATTGGCTATGTGATGCCCCAACTATGTGAAGTACATGTGCACAGTATTGTAGGCCAGGTAATGTGCCTGATATGCTGAGTAAATGTGCGTGATACTCTAGACCAGATGATGCCCTCTGGGTTGCTGGGGAAGATATTCAAATTAGCTTTCCTAAACCTCTCTGACGCCGGTAGATGTTAGACATGATAATTTGTAAATATTTTACCCAGAAATCCAGAAAAGTGTTGTCTGGCCTGCAATAGTTGTCATTTATATCATGACCTCGATGCATTTCAGTGCACAACCAGTGCACTTCCTCAGGAGGAATAAGCACAATAAGCCTCACCTAAGCCGTATGCCTCTACACCAAGGAACGGCATGGGAGCACAGATAAGCCGTATACCTCTGGTTTGAGGCACAGCGTCTGTCTATGGAGTACAGGTAACCTGCTTCAGCTGTGCACCTCTAATCTGAGGGACAGCGTGCTAGTGTAGCAACAATGTAACTCGGCGCTCAAATGCCACACACTGCCTTAGTGGGGATCCCGTACTAGTGATACGTGCCTAGCTATTCTAGGTATAAGAGGGTGTTCTCGCTAAACCCCCTTTTATTTTTATTGATATCTACTAATAAACTTTTGGTGTTTTATTATAACGTTCCTCCTCTATAATATTATTTTTTTCAAAAGCTAGAGTGTGAGCTGAAAAATCAGGACATGATTTCTTAACTGCCACCACTCCCTCATTTTCAAGCCCACCTACACAAATCTTATATCAAAACGTTCAGCTATGCTGCCACTAAAAAGCTATAGTCCTAATAATTTTCACAATATGACCATTTGTTTGCAACTCACGCCGTCCAATGACATTCATTGAAACTCCACTCTAGCCACAATCAATTGGTTAGTGTAATGTTTACTATCTTTACTCACTTCAAACAGTCCACACAGTTACTCTGCCCACTCCATAAAGTTACTCTGCCCAGTCCAACCTTTCCACAGATTCTCCAGCCACTCCAACCAGACAACAGTTACTTAAGCCACCCCACCCAGTTACTCTGCCTACTCCAGTTGTAGACTACTGGTGGAGGCAAGAACACTTCACACAATTTCCCCAGAAATTGCAGCTTTTCTAGTCAAATTTTGATTAACACACTTTAACATAATAATTAGTCAGATGTATGACAAAAAGTATGCAACATGGGGGGCACTCAAATATCCGGGAAAACTGCATCCAATACCATTGCATAAAATTATTTATTGAAATCTGTATCACACTCTAAAAAAACAATCAAAAACACACTAAAAATAATCTAAAATCACACTTGTAGGTAGTAGATATGCTTGCTGATATGGCGACTAGAATATAACAGCGTATTAGTAGTAGTCCTTATGCAGGTATAAAGTGTATTCCCAAAGTAAATTAGTCATATAGATGTTTGGTAAGAACACTCAGACCAGATATATAGCAGCGTCTTAGTAGTAGTCTTTATGAAGGTATAAATTGTATTCCCAAAATAAATTAGTCGTATAGCTGCTTGGTGAGAACACTCCGGCCAGGTATGGTTTGAATTGAGGACATATATATGATTGTCCCTGTATAAAATGGAACCGGTGGCCTTGGTGTAGAGATGAAATGTTTCTATTGCCACCCAATTATACCTGTACTGGCTTCCACTCAAGATAATAATACCGGCTTCCACATAAAATAGTTCCAGCTTATACATAGACAAAGTTCCAGTTTTCCACACCCAAATGTTAGGGTTTTGGGGAACATCCACTTATTTGGGTTATGGGGAACTTCCCTCAATATTAGGTAGAATCACTGAAGGTGTTAGCCGGTAATGTTAGTGAAACAACAGGTAGGTAAATTGATGAATTGTACTTTACCGCCCTTCTCCTTGGAATGATCCCCGTTGTTTCTGTATGCCGTTCGGACCTAACAAGGCATCCCGTGTGGTCTCGCCATCAGACGCGGCATCCCACGTGACCTGCGGCATCTCACGTGATCGTTAGTTGATCCTCGTGACCAGAGAGATTGGGTGGGTATCTTGCAGGTCCTGCAGCTTTCGTATACTTGTGTCACTAATGAAAATAATAATGTTCTTTAGTAGCTTTATCAAACGTTGTCCATATTGGAATTTGGGGCTTGTTGGCACTCCTGACCATACGTGTTTTGGGGTTTACGCCCCTTCTTTAGTGGTAGTGTTGCAAGCCTAAGAGTATGGTCTATTTATACTTTGGAATTTGGTGCTAGGGTTGCTGGGATATGGGTAAACAATACATACTGGACTGGATAATTATAAAAGGAATCAGATTGTAATCAGCTTCATTATGTAGAAGCAGACACACATACTTTAATTAAAATGGATATGCTGCAAGTAGTCAGTGTTATTACACAAAAACTACTTAATAGATGGGGAAAAATATTGCACGGGCTTATCAAAGGTTTCCTCTCATCTCCCTTGGGATGGTGATCTGTACCATTCACAGTAGCCTGCAGGTAATAAATGCTCCGACCATAGTGAGGGTCCGCAAATACAATAAAAATATTTATTTGGACATATACTCACAAACAATTTCTTTTATAAAATCACAATATAAAAAAAGACTCCCAGCATCTTTGGTTTGCCCGACCCAGGTTTCGCTCCTGGAGCTTCGTCAGGGGCGTACGTCATCAATTTCCTTCCTGAGACTTTGTAAAAAAAAATATATAGATATATATAAAAATTTTCTGTGAACTCGCCATGCCCCTCACGGAATACCTTGGGGTGTCTTCTTTCCAAAATAGGGTCACATGTGGGGTATTTATACTGCCCTGGCATTTTAGGGGTCCTAAAGCGTGAGAATCCAAATCCGTAAAAATGCCCCATGAAATCCTAAAGGTACTCATGGGAATTTGGGCCCCTTTGCGCATCTTGGCTGCAAATAAGTGTCACACATGTGGTATCGCCGTACTCAGGAGAAGTAGGGCAATGAGTTTTGGGATGTATTTTTATATATACCCATACTTTGTGTGAGAAATATCGCTGTAAACGACAACTTTTTAAAAATTTTTATACAAAGTTGTCAATTTACAGAGATATTTCTCTCACCCAACATGGGTATATGTAAAAATACACCCGAAAACACATTGCCCTACTTCTCCTGAGTACGGTGATACCACATGCGTGACACTTTTTTGCAGCCTGGGTGCACAAAGGGGCCCAAATTCCAACGAGTACCTTTAGGTTTTACATGGCTGCTCACAATTTAGCCCCACCCAAAATGCCAGTACAGTACAAACACCCCACAAATGACCCCATTTTGGAAAGAAGACACCCCAAGGTATTCGCTGAGGGGCATAGTGAGTCCATGAAAAATTGAACTTTTTGTCAAAAGTTAGCGGAAATGGAGACTTTGAGAGAAAAAAGAATAAAAAATCAATTTCCGCTAACTTGTGCCAAAAAACAAATCTTCTATGAACTCGCCATGCACCTCACGGAATATCTTGGGTTGTCTTCTTTCCAAAATGGGGTCCTAAAGCGTGAGAGGAAAAATGCTTAAAAATGCCCTCCTAAAAGGTGCTCATTGGAATTTGGGCCCCTTTGTGCATTCTGGCTGCAAAAATGTGTCACACATGTGGTATCGCCGTACTCAGGACAAGTAGGGCAATGTGTTTTGTGGAGTGTATTTTTACATATACCCATGCTGGGTGAGAGAAATATCTCTGTAAACTGACAACTTTGTATACATTTTTTTTAAAAAGTCATTTACAGAGATATTTCTCACACAGTATGGGTATATATAAAAATACACCCCAAAACACATTGCCCTACTTCTCCTGAGTACGGCGATACCACATGTGTGATACTTTTTTGCAGACAAGATGCATTCTAATGAGTACCTTTAGGATTTCACAGGGGATTTTTACGCATTTGGATTCTCACGCTTTAGGTTCCCTAAAATGCCAGGGCAGTATAAATACCCCACAAGTGACCCCATTTTAGAAAGAATACACCCCAAGGTACTCCGTGAGGGGCATGTCGAGTTCACAGAATTTATTTATTTTTGGCACAAGTTAGCAGAAATTGATATATATATATATATTTTTTTTGTTTTGTTTTGTTTTTTACAAAGTCTCATATTTCACTAACTTGTGACAAAAAATAAAATTTTACATCAACTCACCATACCCCTCACGGAAAACCTTGGGGTGTCTTCTTTCTAAAATGGGGTCACTTATGGGTTATTTATACTGCCCTGGCATTTTAGGGGTCTCTAAAGCGTGAGAAGAAGTCTTCGTAAAAATGCCCTGTAAAATCCTAAAGGTACTCATTGGAATTTGGGCCCCTTTGTGCACCCAGGCTGCAATACAGTGTCACACATGTGGTATAGCCGTACTCAGGAGAAGTAGGGCAATGTGTTTTGAGGTGTATTTTTACATATACCCCTGCTGGGTGTGAGAAATATCTCTGTAAATAACAACTTTTTAAATTTTTTTATACAAAGTTGGCAGTTTACAGAGATATTTCTCTCACCCAACATGGGTATATGTAAAAATACACCCCAAAACACATTGTACTACTTCTCCTGAGTACGGCGATACCACATGAGTGACACTTTTCTGCAGCCTGGGTGTGCAAAGGGGCCCAAATTCCAATGAGTACCTTTAGCTTTTACATGGCTGCTCACAATTTAGCCCCGCCCAAAATGCCAGAACAGTAAACACACCCCACAAATGACCCAATTTCGGAAAGTAGACTCTCCAAGGTACTTACTGAGGGGCATAGTGAGTCCGTGGGAGATTTTATTATTTTTTTGCCAGAAGTTAGCAGAAATGGAAACTTCATTCTTTTTTTTTTTCCTCAGAAAGTGTCATTTTCCGCTAACTTGGGAAAAAAAATGAAATGATACATGAACTCACCATATCCCTCCGCGAATACTTTGGGGTGTCTTCTTTTTAAAATGGTGTCATTTGGGGGGTATTTATACTATCCTGACATTCTAGCACCTGAAGAAACATGACAGGTGCTCAGAAAGTCAGAGGTGCTTCAAAATGCGGAAATTCACTTTTTTGCACCATAGTTTGTAAACGCTATAACTTTTACCCAAACCAATAAATATACACGTATTGGATTTTTTTTTTATTAAAGACATGTAGAACAATACATTTTGCGAAAAATTTATATAGAAATGTAGTTTTTTAAAAAAAAAATTACAACAGAGTGAAAAATGTCATTTTTTGCAAATATTTTGGTCATTTTTGATTAATAGCAAAATAAGTAAAAATGTCAGCAGGAATGAAATACCTCCAAATGAAAGCTCTATTAGTGAGAAGAAAATGAGGTAAAATTCATTTGGGTGGTAAGTTGCATGACGGAGCAATAAACGGTGAAAGTAGTGTAGTGCAGAATTGTAAAAAGTGGCCTGGTCATTAAGGGTGTTTAAGCTAGGGGGGCTGAGGTGGTTAAGTATCTTCATTATAAACTCCACCACTTTCAATCCACAATAATTCATTAATTTCTCCCATTCCTCCAATTCATGTATATCATCTGTATTAAGTGAAAGTTGCCAACGTAATCCCTCCGGGATCCTAACTTCTGCCAGAAATTTTTCAAAGGATAATAACCCCCACGTGGTTTTAATTTCCGTACATAAATCTCTTTCCAACTCTATAAACATATCCTTCATCATTTTCTCTTCCTTAATTTTTCCATTCACAGAAAAGATGCTCTCAACATCACAAACCATATTAACTCTAAACTCAAAAATATCCATCTTATATCGACTCGGTAAATTGCCCACACAAAATAAAATAAGCTTTTTTAAACCGGCCGACGTGAATGGATATATCGTTCTGTCTAGTTCAGTGTTTCCCAACCAGTGTGCCTCCAGCTGTTGCAAAACTACAACTCCCATCATGCTCGCACAGCCAAAGGCTGTCCAGGCATGCTGGGAGTTGTAGTTTTGCAACAGCTGGAGGCACACTGGTTGGGAAACACTGGTCTAGTTGTCACTATGCATCCTGGTTACTCAATGTTCTCAAAAACTAGGTCCAGAGAATCCATAGAAACTGTACTGATGTAGCAGTTATCAGAGAGCAAAGAGAAGTGATCAAAAGTAGGATGATGGAAAAGGGATATGAAAAGGAACAACTAGAGAAGTATATTAAGGAAGTAGAAACCAAGAAGAATGACAGTTCCCATAAGGAAAATAAAAAACCTCCAAACTTCTGTTTTTCCTTTATGACCCAATACACACTCTGCTTTAGAGAACTGAAAAATGCATAAAAAAAATTGGTACATCTTAAAAAACGACCCTGTACTTGGACCCATGACTCCTGAGCAACCATATTTTATATATAGAAAAGCCCCGATTATACAGTCATGTGAAAAAATTAGGACACCCTTTGAAAGAATGTGGTTTTTTGTAACATTTTTAATAAATGGTTATTTCATCTCCGTTTCAACAATACAGAGAGATTAAAGTAATCCAACTAAACAAAGAAAACTGAAGAAAAGTCTTTTCAAGATCTTCTGTAAATGTCATTCTACAAAAATGCCTATTCTAACTGAGGAAAAAGATAGGACACCCTCACATGTATTCCCTCTTAAATTGGCTCAGATCTCACACAGGTATATCACACCAGGTGCACATAATTAGTAGATCGTTACTCTGCATGTTGAATGAGGCTTGCCCTATTTAAACCTCAGACATTTAGTTTGGTGTGCTCCTGACTGTTGAAGTGAGAGTGAGCACCATGGTGAGAGCAAAAGAGCTGTCAGAGGACTTCAGAAAAAGATTGTAGCAGCCTATGAGTCTGGGAAGGGATTTAAAAAGATCTCCAAAGATTTTGAAATCAGCCATTCCACTGTCCGGAAGATAGTCTACAAGTGGAGGGCTTTCAAAACAACTGCCAACATGCCCAGGACTGAGTCGCCCCAGCAAGTTCACCCCAAGAGCAGACCGCAAGATGCTAAAAGAGGTCTCCAAAAACCCTAAAGTGTCATCTCGAGAACTACAGCAGGCTCTGGCTACTGTTGATGTAGAAGTACATGCCTCTACAATCAGAAAGAGACTGTACAAGTTTAACTTGCATGGGAGGTGTGCAAGGAGGAAACCTTTGCTTTCCAAAGAGAAACATCGAGGCCAGACTGACATTTGCCAGAGATAAAGTTGACAAAGACCAGGACTTCTGGAATAATGTTCTTTGGACAGATGAGTCCAAAATTGAATTATTTGGACACAACAGCAGAGGACATGTTTGGCGTAAACCAAACACAGCATTCCAAGAAAAGAACCTCATACCAACTGTGAAGCATGGAGGTGGAAGTGTCATGGTTTGGGGCTGCTTTGCTGCAGCAGGACCTGGTCAGCTCACCATCATAGAATCCACGATGAATTCTACTGTGTATCAGAAGGTGCTTGAAGAACATGTGAGACCATCAGTTAGAAAATTAAAGCTGAAGCGGAACTGGACCATGCAACATGACAATGACCCAAAACATACTAGTAAATCAACCAAAGATTGGCTGAAAAAGAAGAAATGGAGAGTCCTGGAATGGCCAAGTCAAAGTCCAGATTTGAATCCCATTGAAATGCTGTGGGGTGACTTGAAAAGGGCTGTACGTGCAAGAAACCCCTCAAACATCTCACAGCTGAAAAAGTTCTGCATTGAGGAGTGGGGTAAAATTTCCTCAGACCGATGTCGAAGACTGGTAGATGGCTACAAGAACCGTCTCACTGCAGTTATTTCAGCCAAAGGAGGTAACACTCGCTATTAGGGGCAAGGGTGTCCTATCTTTTTCCTCAGTTAGAATAGGCATTTTTGTAGAATGACATTTACAGAAGATCTTGAAAAGACTTTTCTTCAGTTTTCTTTGTTTAGTCGGATTACTTTAATCTCTCTGTATTGTTGAAACGGAGATGAAATAACCATTTATTAAAAATGTTACAAAAAACCACATGCTTTCAAAGGGTGTCCTAATTTTTTCACATGACTGTACATAATCGCTTAGTACATAGTGCAATACAACCTAAAGAAGCCAGTAAAGGGAGGAACCAATTAAATTGGTGTGGTTTTTGTAGTGCCTGTAAAAATAAAAGAAGGTCTGAAAGACTTCAAAAAACGAAGACGGTTTATACTAACACTAAGAAAAAAGAACTGGAAGTAATAGGGAAAATGACCTGTAATAGCAATGGGGTTGTCTACGTACTCGAGTGCCCGTCGAACCTCAAAGTTCGTATTTAAGAACATATAAGAAATATTAAGAAAGGATGTGAAAGTCATGGAGTCTCCCTACATTTAAAAAAAAAAACACATAAAAAAAAATCCAGAGGGTCTGAAATTTACAGGTGTCGAATTAGTGAAAGGTAATTGGAGAGGTGGTAGTTATTTAGAGAAAATAAACAAACATGAAACCCAATGGATTTATGAAATGAAAACCTTACAGCCTTTTGGTTTAAATTTTGATTTACAGGCAGCCCTGAATTAGTTGTTGGTTCTTTTTTAATAATAATGGATGTTAACTAAACATGCATTTTTTCTGAGGGGTTTGTGAATGGAGCACAAGGATAAGAATGAATATAATTGTTACTTAATAAGAGGTGACATTAATATAAAAAGGAGTGTTTTTGGTACTGGGATTAGGTACTTTCATTTAGATACAGTGGACCTTTTTTGATTTGTACATTAACCGCTTCAGCCCCCCTAGCTTAAACACCCTTAATGACCAGGCCACTTTTTACAATTCTGCACTACACTACTTTCACCGTTTATTGCTCCGTCATGCAACTTACCACCCAAATGAATTTTACCTCCTTTTCTTCTCACTAATAGAGCTTTCATTTGGTGCTATTTCATTGCTGCTGACATTTTTACTTTTTTTGCTATTAATCAAAAATGACCGAAATTTTTGCAAAAAAATGACATTTTTCACTTTCTGTTGTAAATTTTTTTTAAAAAAAATACATTTCTATATAAATTTTTCTCTAAATTTATTGTTCTACATGTCTTTGATAAAAAAATCCAATAAGTGTATATTTATTGGTTTGGGTAAAAGTTATAGCGTTTACAAACTATGGTGCAAAAAAGTGAATTTCGGCATTTTGAAGCAGCTCTGACTTTCTGAGCGCCTGTCATGTTTCTTCAGGTGCTAGAATGTCAGGAAAGTATAAATACCCCCAAATCACACCATTTTAGATAGAAGACACCCCAAAGTATTCACGGAGGGGCTTGGTGAGTTCATGTATCATTTCATTTTTTTCACAAGTTAGCGGAAAATGACACTTTCTGAGAAAAAAAAAAAAAAAAAAGTTTCAATTTCTGATAACTTCTGGCAAAAAAAAAAAATCTCAGACGGACTCACTATGCCCCTCAGTGAATACCTTGGGGTGTCTACTTTCCGAAATGGGGTCATTTGTGGGGTGTGTTTACTGTTCTGGCATTTTGGGCGGGGCTAAATTGTGAGCCGCCATGTAAAACCTAAAGGTACTCATTGGAATTTGGGCCCCTTTGCGCACCCAGGCTGCAAAAAGTGTCACTCATGTGGTATCGCCGTACTCAGGAGAAGTAGGGCAATGTGTTTTGGGGTGTATTTTTACATACACCCATGTTGGAGTGAGAGAAATATCTCTGTAAATTGTCAACTTTGTATAAAATTTTTTAAAAGTTGTCGTTTACAGAGATATTTTTCACACAAAGTATGGGTATATATAAAAATACACCCCAAAACACATTGCCCTACTTCTCCTGAGTACGGCGATACCATGTGTGCCACTTTTGCAGCTTAGATGCAAAGAGCCCTAAATCAATGATTACCTTTAAGATTTCACAGGGCATTTTTACGCATTTGGATTCCAGACTTCTTCTCACGCTTTAGGGCCCCTAAAATGCCAGGGCAGTAAAAATACCCCACATGTGACCCCATTTTGGAAAGAAGACACCCCAAGGTATTCTGTGAGGGGTATGGTGAGTTCATGTAAAATTTTATTTTTTGTCACAAGTTAGTGGAATATGAGACTTTGTAAAAAAAAAAAAAAAAAAAAAAAACAATTTCCGCTGACTTGTGCCAAAAATAAAAATTCTGTGGACTCACCATGCCCCTCACAGAATACCTAGGGGTGTCTTCTTTCCAAAATGGGGTCACATGTGGGGTATTTATACTCACCTGGCATTTTAGGGGCCCCTAAAGTGTGAGAATCCAAATGCGTAAAAATGTCCTGTGAAATCCTAAAGGTACTCATTGGTTTTAGGGCCCCTTTGCGCACCCAGGCTGCAAAAAGTGGCACTCATGTGGTATCGCCGTACTCAGGAGAAGTAGGGCAATGTGGTTTGGGGTGTATTTTTACATATACCCATGCTGCGTGTGAGAAATATCGCTGTAAGCGACAACTTTTTAAATTTTTTATTCAAAGTTGTCAATTTACAGAGATATTTCTCTCACCCAGTATGGGTATATGTAAAATACACCCCAAGCACATTGCCCTACTCTCCTGAGTACGCCGATACCACATGTGTGTTACTTTTGCAGCCAAATCGCAAAGGGGCCTAATTCCAATGAGTACCTTTTAGGAGGGCATTTTTACGCATTTTTCTTCTCACGCTTTAGGGGTCCCTAAAATGCCAGGACAGTATAAATACCCCACATGTGACCCCATTTTGGAAGAAGACACCCCAAGGTATTCCATGAGGGCATGGCGAGTTCATAGAAGATTTTTTTGGCACAAGTTAGTGGAAATTGATTTTTATTGTTTTTCTCACAAAGTCTCCGTTTCCGCTAACTTTTGACAAAAGTTTAATTTTTCATGGACTCATTATGCCCCTCAGCGAATACCTTGGGGTGTCTTCTTTCCAAAATGGGGTCACATGTGGGGTATTTATACGGCCCTGGCATTTTAGGGGCCCTAAAGCGTGAGAAGAAAATGCGTAAAAATGCCCTCCTAAAAGGTACTCGTTGGAATTTGGGCCCCTTTGCGCATCTTGGCTGCAAAAAGTGTCACACATGTGGTATCGCCGTACTCAGGAGAAGTAGGGCAATGTGTTTTGGGGTGTATTTTTACATATACCCATGCTGGAGTAAGAGAAATATCTCTGTAAATTGACAACTTTGAATAAAATTTTTTAAAAGTTGTCGTTTACAGCGATATTTCTCACACCCAACATGGGTATATATAAAATACACCCCAAAGCTCATTGCCTACTCTCCTGATACGGCGATACCATGAGTGACACTTTTGCAGCCAAATGCAAAGAGCCCTAAAACCAATGAGTACCTTTAGGATTTCACAGGGCATTTTTACGCATTTGGATTCTCACGCTTTAGGACCGCTAAAATGCCAGGGCAGTATAAATACCCCACAAGTGACCCCATTGTGGATAGAAGACACCCCAAGGTATTCTGTGAGGGGTATGGTGAGTTCACAGAAAAAAAATTTGGAACAAGTTAGCGGAAATTGTTTTTTTGTTTTTTACAGTCTCATATTCCACTAACTTGTGACAAAAATAATATTTTCCATGAACTCACCATACCCCTCACGGAATACCTTGGGGTGTCTTCTTTCTAAAATGGGGTCACATGTGGGGTTTTTGTACTGCCCTGGCATTTTAGGAGTCTTCGCAATCATTACACGTATGGCCAGCATTAGGAGTTTCTGCGATTCTCCGTATATTGAGCAGACGGGTAATGAGATTTTTTTCCGTTCAGCCTCTGCGCTGAAAAAAAAAAAATGAGCGGCACAGATTTTTCATTCGCATCGATCAATGTGGATGAAAAAATCTCTGCCAAATCAGTGACTGCGGTGCGGTGGGCTGGGCGCTAGCTACCTAACAAGTAGCTAGCTAACTGGCGGTAAAGGGGCCCTTATGCCCCATTCACACGTCGAAATTCTGTTTGCGGAGCGGAATTGCGGACCCATTCATTTCTATGGGGACAGACTTTGTCCCGCTCGGATCGGAATTACGGATCTGCGCTTCCGAGTCTGCACTTCCGTTCTGCAAAAATATAGAACATGTCCTATTCTTGTCCGCAACTGCGGACAAGAAAAAGCATTTTCTATATAGTTCTGGCAATGTGCGGATCTGCAAAATGCGGAAAGCACATTGCCGGTGTCCGTGTTTTGAGGATCCGCGGATCGGATCCGCGGATCGGATCCAGCGGATCCGTGAATCCACGGATCCGCAAAACACATATGGACGTCTGAATGGAGCCTTACAAGGGGTGTGATCAATGACAGGGGGTGATCAGGGGTCTAGATGGGGTGATCAAGGGGTTAATAGGTGAGGGGGTGGGGGGGTTAGTGTAGTGTTTGGTGCAACTTTACTGTGTTACCTGGTCCTCTGGTGGTCGATCCCAGTAAATGGGACCACCAGAGGACCAGGTAGCAGCTATATCAGGCGCTGTTCATAAAACAGCGTCTGATATAACAGTTTGATGCGATTTTATTCGCATCTACAGCCTGCCAGCGATGATCCATCGCTGGCAGGCTGTAGCCAGGCTGCTGTGCCGCGCTTCCCTGTGAGCAGCGCGCGCTGCAGCGTTCACAGGAAATCTCGGCTCTCACGAGATGACGCGCCGACGCGTCAACTCAGAGCTACAGGGCCGCCCGCAGGACGCATCCCTGCGTTAGGCGGTCCTGTAGCGGTTAAGTTATTCATATATACAGTGGTGGCCAAAAGTTTCGAGAATGACACAAATATTGGAAATTGGAAAAGTTGCTGCTTAAGTTTTTATAATAGCAATTTGCATATACTCCAGAATGTTATGAAGAGTGATCAGATGAATTGCATAGTCCTTCTTTGCCATGAAAATTAACTTAATCCCAAAAAAAAACTTTCCACTGCATTTCATTGCTGTCATTAAAGGACCTGCTGAGATCATTTCAGTAACTCAGGTGAGAATGTTGACGAGCACAAGGCTGGAGATCATTATGTCAGGCTGATTGGGTTAAAATGGCAGACTTGACATGTTCAAAGGAGGGTGATGCTTGAAATCATTGTTCTTCCATTGTTAACCATGGTGACCTGCAAAGAAACGCGTGCAGCTATCATTGCGTTGCATAAAAATGGCTTCACAGGCAAGGATATTGTGGCTACTAAGATTGCATCTCAATAAACAATTTATAGGATCATCAAGAACTTCAAGGAAAGAGGTTCAATTCTTGTTAGGAAGGCTTCAGGGCAACCAAGAAAGTCCAGCAAGCGCCAGGATCGTCTCCTAAAGAGGATTCAGCTGCGGGATCGGAGTGCCACCAGTGCAGAGCTTGCTCAGGAATGGCAGCAGGCAGGTGTGAGCGCATCTGGACGCACAGTGAGGTGAAGACTTTTGGAAGATGGCTTGGTGTCAAGAAGGGCAGCAAAGAAGCCACTTCTCTCCAAAAAAAACATCAGGGACAGATTGATCTTCTGCAGAAAGTATGGTGAATGGACTGCTGAGGACTGGGGCAAAGTCCTATTCTCTGATGAAGCCTCTTTCCGATTGTTTGGGGCATCTGGTAAAAGGCTTGTCCGGAGAAGAAAAGGTGAGCGCTACCATCAGTCCTATGTCATGCCAACAGTGAAGCATCCTGAGACCATTCATTTGTGGGGTTGCTTTTCATCCAAGGGAGTGGGCTCACTCACAATTTTGCTTAAAAACACAGCCATAAACAAAGAATGGTACCAAAACACCCTTCAACAGCAACTTCTTCCAACAATCCAACAACATTTTGGTGAAGAATAATGCATTTTCCAGCACGATGGAGCACCGTGCCCTAGGGCAAAAGTGATAACTAAGTGGCTCGGGGACCAAAACGTTGACATTTTGGGTCCATGGCCTGGAAACTTCCCAGATCTTAATCCCATTGAGAACTTGTGGTCAATCCTCAAGAGGCGGGTGGACAAACAAAAACCCACTAATTCTAACAAACTCCAAGAAGTTATTATGAAAGAATGGGTTGCTATCAGTCAGAAATTGGCCCAGAAGTTGATTGAGAGCATACCCAGTCGAATTGCAGAGGTCCTGAAAAAGAACACTGCAAATACTGACTCTTTGCATAAATGTCATGTAATTGTCTATAAAAGCCTTTGAAACATATGAAGTGCGTGTAATTATATTTCACTACATCACAGTAACAACTGAAACAAAGATCTAAAAGCAGTTTAGCAGCAAACTTTGTGAAAACTAATATTTGTTTCATTCTCAAAACTTTTGGCCACAACTGTAGTGGCTGTCTATATCAGGTTCTTGTGGCTAAGGTTGCACACAGTTTGTTCATGCGATTGGAAGACTGAATGAAGGAGGTCCTTATGCAACAGGTGTGCAAGGGTTCAGTGTGGTTATAAAAAGGATGGGGGAGGGAATTGATGACGTATGCCCCTGACGAAGCTCCAGGAGCGAAACCCGGGTCGTGCAGACCAAAGACGCTGGGGATCTGTTTTTATATTGCGATTTTATAAAATAAATTGTTTGTGAGTATATGTCCAAATAAATATTTTTATTGTATTTGTGGACCCTCACTATGGTAGGAGCATTTATTACCTGCAGGCTACCATAAATGGTACAGATCACCGTCCCAAGGGAGATGAGAGAAAACCTGTGATAAGCCCGTGCAATATTTTTCCCTCTGAGTAGAACTGGTACGAAAGGGGTCATATATTATACAGATCCTCACTATTTTTATTTCCTTAAGAAGTTGCAGGATACCCTTGAATAGTGGATATCTGCAGACCTCGTGTTCCTTAGGAAAAGGACAAGATGGATTTAACGGCTCTTTGATTCTCTGCTACTCTCGATTCTGTCTTCTTGAATTGAAAAGTGTGAGCAGTGCCCACAACACTATAGAGACTCGCTGTTGTTTGGACTTATTACAGACTGGTGATATAACTCTTTATTATCACTGATCAATATATTTGAATAAATTGGAATAGATACAATCAATCCCGGAGACTATTGGTCTCCCTGGTGGACAGTTGAGATTTTTGTGTATTTTTGTAACACAATAGAATGCTGGAACTCGTTTCTGTGTTCCTAGGATGAATTTGGCCTCATTATCCACTAAATAACCTTTATTTAAGCCTTTTTACAAAGTGCCATTAATTATTTTAAAAAAATCTTCTGTGGGATTTTTTTTAACTTTTTATATGTGGTACTATCACTAAGTTGTCTCGAACATTCTTTTCTATAGAATTCAGTATCCATTATTACAAAGGCTCCTCCCTTGTTGGCTGGACATATTATGATCTCGTATGCCTGTTGAAATTGTTGTATAGCATCAATCTCTTTTTGGGTAAGAATATTTTTTACTTTAGCATTTTTTAGAGATCTAATTTCTCTTTCTACGTTCTTCTTAAAAGCTGTTATATGTTCTCCCATTTTTTGCTTTGGATATTTCCTTTATTTATCTTTTAGTGTTGTATGTGAATATTTATTTATTTCTTTATATGCAATATTAGTAGGACATATCGGAAAAAAAAATATTTTTTCAAGCAGAGTCTCCTTACAAATTTTTCTACTCCAATGTACGTTAAAAATTTGTTACATTTATTAGTTGGCGCAAATTTAAGACCTTTGTTCAGAAGTATATTTTGTGCTTCAGTGAGCTGAATTTTACTTATATTAATTATACTTGTTGTGTCTTGTAGTGACTGTGATTGTAATTTTCTCTTCTTTTGGGAATGTCTCCCTCTTCGTATCTTCCTTGTCTGCCGTGTGACCTGATATGATTCATTCTGTGATGTGGACTAATTTGGTTTGTATGATTGTAATAGTATCTGTTTGTGCCCGTATTCCTGTGTTTGTTGTCGTGATCTGAGTGTTGATGTGTTTGGTGTCTCTGTGGGAAGTCCCTCCTTTATTTTGGCATGTGACTCGGAGTTGGTGACCTTCTTGGTCTTACTTTGTGGTGAGGGGGAGTGACATCTAAAATAAGGGGTGAGGATAACACTTTGTACCTGTTTGCTGTATATACATTAGTAATTATACATTAGTTTGTTTACTATTATTAGATTTTTTCACATTGGAGTTATGGTTTCTTGTTTCTGCTTGTGTATGTTTTTTTGTTATTGTTGTCCTCCTTTTTATCTACATTTTATCTACATTTTAAATTTTTTTCAGTTTCTTTTGTATTATTTCTCTTTCTAAATTATAATTAATATAAGTAAAATTCAGCTCACGGAAGCACAAAATACACTTCTGAACAAAGGTCTTAAATTTGCACCAAGTTTTCAACGTACGTTGGAGTAGAAAAATTTGTAAGGAGCTTGAATAAAATATATATTTTTTTTAAATCTGATATGTCCTACTACTATTGCATATAAAGAAATAAATGGGAGAACATATAACAGCTTTTAAAGGGAATCTGTCACCTGCATACTAGCAAAAAAATGTTTTCATGAATCCATGTTTAATAAATTACCTTATTTCCATATGTGTTCGTGTTTTTCTTTTGTGCCTTGTCATTTCTTCTAAAAAACGCTTTTTCTGATATGCAAATGAAGAACATAGAAAGAGAAATTAGATCTCTAAAAAATGCAAAAGTAAAAAATTATCTTACCCAAAAAGAGATCAGTGCTATACAACAATTACAACAGGCGTACAAGATCATAATACGTCCAGCCCACAAGGGAGGAGCCGTTGTAATAAAGGATACTGAATTCTATAGAAAAGAATGTTTGAGACAACTCAATGATAGTACCACATATAAAAAGTTAAAAAAAGATCCCACAGAAGATTTTTTGAAAGAATTAATGGCACTTTTTAATAAAGGCTTAAATGAAGGTTATTTAGTTGATAATGAGGCCAAATTCATCCTAGGAACACAGAAACGAGTTCCAGCATTCTATTGTGTTCTAAAAATACACAAAGATCTCAACTGTCCACCAGGGAGACCAATAGTCTCCGGGATTGATTGTATCTCTTCCAATTTATCCAAATATATTGATCAGTGGCTACAACCACTGGTCAAAAAGACCCCTTCTTGTATAAAGGACACAACAGAAAAAATTAGGATATTGGAAACAACAAAGTTAGAACAACATTACATTATGGGATCACTAGATGTTAGTTCGTTATACACAATAATCGAACATAAAAAAGGTATACATGCGTTGAGAGAATGCTTTACAAAAAAGCAATATTTACAAACAAAAAAAACAATGATTTCCTTATGGAGACTGTTCAATATATATTGTCCCACAATTACTTTGTTTTTGAAGACACTTTTTATTTGCAGGTGACCAGGACGGCCATGGGCACCAGATTCGCCCCCAGCTATGCTGACCTCTTCCTTGCTAATTGGGAGGGGGAGGTCATTGGCCCTAGGCTGGGGACTAGAGATGTCGCGAACATAACATTTTTCATTTGTGAACGGCAAACGCAAACTTCCTCAAATGTTCGCGAACGGGCAAACTGGGCGAACCGCCATAGACTTCAATAGGCAGGCAGATTTTAAAACCCACAGGGACTCTTTCTGGCCACAGTAGTGATGGAAAAGTTGTTTCAAGGAGACTAACACCTGTACTGTGGCATGCCAGAGGGGCATCCATGGCAAAACTCCCATTGAAAATTACATAGTGGACGCAGAGTCGGGTTTTAATCCATAAAGGACATAAATCACCTAATATTCCTAAATTGTTTGGAATAACATGCTTTAAAACATCCACTGTGTGTAAACAATCAGGTAT
This sequence comes from Bufotes viridis, assembly GCA_033119425.1. NCBI lineage: Eukaryota > Metazoa > Chordata > Amphibia > Anura > Bufonidae > Bufotes > Bufotes viridis. Next base: position 241,496,457 of record CM065593.1, on the reverse strand, counting down.
GATGTTGTATCGATCAGGTAGTGTTGGGTTACGCCCGCTTCACAGTGACAGACCTAACTGTGACAGACCAAACTCCCCATTTAACGCACCGCAAAGAATCGCAAACAGTCCATTTGCACAACCGCAAACTCCCCATTTGCACAAGGTTGGATACCAAGCTAGCCATGTCCCGTTCCTTGTCCTGACTGACGTCATTGAAGGGCTCTTCCTCGCGCAATGTACTGTGCCACCCTATATGAGTGGTGTGTTCAGTAATTAGTAGTACTATTTTTATCAGTTTAATCCCTGTTACATCCCCTATCAGGGGACGTGTATCGAATAGATTTTAGGAACCGAGAGATGGAAAAAGAAGCTTGGTCGTTCCTCTTACTTCCAATCTGGGTCACTGCGGGTGCGCCGTGCAATGTACTGTGCAACCCTATATGAGTGGTTTGTTAACTAGTACTATTCTTATCAGTTTAATCCCTGTTACGTCCCCTAATCGCAAAGGTAATCTAGACTTTTTTGACCTAGGCGACTTCTCTTGTCAGTGACAATACCTCCTGCTGCGCTGAAGGTCCTTTCTGACAGGACACTTGAAGCGGGGCAGGCCAGAAGTTCTATCGCAAATTGGGATAGCTCAGACCACAGGTCAGGCCTGCACACACAGTAGTCAAGGGGTTCATCGCTCCTCAGAGTGTCTATATCTGCAGTTAAGGCGAGGTAGTCAGCTACCTGTCGGTCGAGTCGTTCTCTGAGGGTGGACCCTGAAGGGCTGTGGTGATGCGTAGGACTTAAAAAGCTCCGCATGTCCTTCATCAACAACACGTCAAGCATCCTTGCCAGCGTGGTCGTGGTAGGGGGAGGATTACTTTGACCTCTTCCCCTGTTTGATTCCCGTTGTGCTGTGACATCACCCTTATACGCTGTGTAAAGCATACTTTTTAACTTGTTTTGGAACTGCTGCATTCCCAGGGGAATAGCCCCTGGGGAGCTGGGGTGGTGCAGTTGATGATGTGGAGCAAGACACAGCAGTAGAAGAGGACTCAGCCGAGGAGGTTAGTGAAGAGGATAGAGTAGGAGGAGTAGAGGAGTTGGCAGCAGGCCTGCCTGCAAGTCGTGGCGGTGTCACCAACTCCGCTGCAGAGCCACGCATTCCATGCTTGGCAGCCGTCAGCAGGTTTACCCAATGCGCAGTGTACGTGATATACCTGCCCTGACCGTGCTTTGAAGACCAGGAATCCGTGGTCAGATGGACCCTTGCCCCAACACTCTGTGTAAGACATGACATGACTTTCTTTTCCACAATAAAGTACAGGTTGGGAATTGCCTTTTGTGAAAAAAAAATTCGGCTGGGTACCTTCCTCTGTGGTGTCCCCAATAGCTACAATTTTTTTGAAGGCCTCAGACTCCACCAGCTTGTATGGTAAAAGCTGGCGGGCTAAGAGTTTCGACAAGCCAGCTGTCAGATGCCGGGCAAGGGGGTGACTCTGTGACATTGGCTTCTTACGCTCAAACATTTCCTTGACAGACACCTGACTGTGGGCAGGTGAGAGGCGGAGTGGCGGGTGGTTGAGAGGGGGCAAGGAGGACAGCAGTGGTTGATGTAGCTGAAAATGTTGGACCAGGAGGAGCATGGTGGCTTTGAGTTTGTGTCCTGCTTGTACTCATGTGTTGATCCCATAGGCGTTTGTGATGTGAGATCATGTGCCTTCGCAAAGCAGTTGTACCTAGGTGGGTGTTGGACTTCTCACAACTCAGTTTATTTTGGCACAGGTTGCAAATAGCATCACTGTTATCAGAAGCAAACACACAAAAAAAATGCCACACTGCTGAGCTTTGCAATGACGGCATTCTGGTGGTGGCAACAGCATGTGTTGATTGGCGTGCTGTCTGGCTAACCCCGGGTTCCGATACATGCTGTCTGACTGTGCCACTAGCTCCTTGTGAGGACCTCCCCCTGCTTCCAACTCATCTCCTCCTCCTCTCTGTCTCCCTATCTGAACTTTCCCCCTATTCTTCTTCTCTCTGAGCGGGCACCCACGTGACATCCACAGACACATCGTCATCATCAACCGCTTCACTTGTATCTGACAACTCAGCAAAGGAAGCAGCAGCGGGTACAACATCATCATCATCACACCATACGTCCATGTGTGTAATGTTGCTTGACTGAGACATATCCCTGTTATCTACATCCGCAAGCAATAATTGTTGCCCATCACTCATTTCTTCCAACTTATGTGTAAATAAATGCTCTGGCAGATCAAATAAAGGGGCTGTGGTGCTAGAGTTGGTGGTGGCGGCGGGCGGGCGAGTGGTAACTTGAGAGGTGCCCGATGCTGAGCTGAAGGAGGATGGTGCGTCAAGGTTCCGAGCGGAAGCTGTAGAAGATTGGGTGTCCTGTGTAAGCTAGTCAACTATGTCATCAGAATTTTTCGAGTTCAGTGTATGTGGCCTCTTAACACTGGGCATTATTCTAGGGCCAAAGGAAATCACAGCACTACGACGGCCCCTGCGGGGTGGCCTGCCTCTGCATGTCATTTCTTTTTTGATTAGTGGTACTATGCGTGCAAGGTACTGTGCCACCCGGTATGAGTGGTGCGAACTTGCAGTGGGCACACTTCAGTCAGTGGAAGTAAGCCTGACATACACTGGCAGACAACTAACCTTAGATTAAAGGGTAACAATTAAATGCCTTATTTATCGGCAAGCTACTGTGCCACAAGGTATGAGTAGTGGGCACTGGCAGTGGGCACACTACAGTCAGTGGAAGTGGGCCTGACACACAATGGCAGCAGGCAGGCAACTATAATTAGATTAAAGTGAAAAAATTAAATGCCTTTTTTTTATGCAAAGTCCTGTGCCACACGGTATGATAGTGGGCACTGGCAGTGGGCACAATACAGACAGTGGAAGTGGGCCTGACACACACTGGCAAGCAACTAACCTTAGATTAAAGGGTAAAAATGAAATGCGTTATTTATCGGCAAGCTACTGTGCCACCCAGTATGAGTGGTGGGCACTGGCAGTGGGCACACTACAGTCAGTGGAAGTGGGCCTGACACACACTGGCAGCAGGAAGGCAACTGAAATTAGATTACAGTGTAAAAATGAAATGCCTTATTTATCGGCAAACTACTGTGCCACCTGGTATGAGTGGTGGGTACTGGCAGTGGGCACACTACAGTCAGTGGAAGTGGGCCTGACACATACTGGCAGCAGGCAGGCAACTGAAATTAGATTAAAGTTTAAAAATGAAATGCCTTTTTTATCGGCAAACTACTGTGCCACCCGGTATGAGTGGTGTTTACTGGCAGTAGGCACTCTACAGTCAGTGGAAGTGTGCCTGACACACACTGGCAGCAGGCAACTGAAATTAGATTAAAGTGTAAAAATTAAATGCCTTATTTATCGGCAAACTACTGTGCCACCCGGTATGAGTGGTGGGTACTGGCAGTGGGCACACTACAGTCAGTGGAAGTGGGCCTGATACACACTGGCAGCAGGCAGGCAACTGAAATTAGATTAAAGTGTAAAAATTAAATGCCTTATTTATCGGCAAACTACTGTGCCACCTGGTATGAGTGGTGGGTACTGGCAGTGGGCACACTACAGTCAGTGGAAGTGGGCCTGACACATACTGGCAGCAGGCAGGCAACTGAAATTAGATTAAAGTTTAAAAATTAAATGCCTTTTTTATCGGCAAACTACTGTGCCACCCGGTATGAGTGGTGGGTACTGGCAGTAGGCACACTACAGTGAGTGGAAGTGGGCCTGACACACACTGGCAGCAGGCAGGCAACTGAAATTTGATTAAAGTGTAAAAATGAAATGCCTTATTTATCGGCAAATTACTGTGCCACCCGGTATGAGTGGTGGGTACTGGCAGTGGGCACACTAAAGTCAGTGGAAGTGGGCCTGACACACACTGGCAGCAGGCAGGCAGCTGAAATTAGATTAAAGTTTAAAAATGAAATGCCTTTTTATCGGCAAACTACTGTGCCACACGGTATGAGTGGTGGGCACTGGCAGTGGGCACACTACAGTCAGTGGAAGTGGGCCTGACACACACTGGCAAGCAACTAACCTTAGATTAAAGGGTAAAAATGAAATGCCTTATTTATCGGCAAGCTACTGTGCCACCCGGTATGAGTGGTGGGCACAGGTAGTTGGCAAACTACAGTCAGTGGAAGTGGGCCTGACACACACTGGCAGCAGGCAGGCAACTGAAAATAGATTAAAGTGTAAAAACTAAATACCTTTTTTTATGCAAAGTTCTGTACCACACAGTATGAGTGGTGGCGGTGGGCACTGGCAGTGGGCACACTACAGTCAGTGGAAGTGGGCCTGACACACACTGGCAGCAGGCAGGCAACTGAAATTAGATTAAAGTGTAAAAATGAAATGCCTTATTTATCGGCAAACTACTGTGCCACTCGGTATGAGTGGTGGGTACAGGCAGGAGGCACACCACAGACAGTGGAAGTGGGCCTGACACACAATGGCAGCAGGCAGGCAACTGAAATTAGATTAAAGTGTAAAAATGAAATGCCTTTTTTTATGCAAAGTCCTATGCTACACGGTATGAGTGGTGGGCATTGGCAGTGGGCACAGTACAGTCAGTGGAAGTGGGCCTGACACACACTGGCAGCAGGCAGGCAACTGAAATTAGAATAAAGTTTAAAAATGAAATGCCTTTGTTATGCAAAGTCCTGTGTCACACGTTATGAGTGGTGGGCACTGGCAGTGGGCACACTACAGTCAGTGGAAATGGGCCTGACACACACTGGCAGCAGGCAGGCAACTGAAATTAGATTAAAGTGTAAAAATGAAATGCCTTATTTATCGGCAAACTACTGTGCCACCCGGTATGAGTGGTGGGTACTGGCAGTGGGCACACTACAGTCAGTGGAAGTGGGCATGACACACACTTGCAGCAGGCAGGCAACTGAAATTAGATGAAAGTGTAAAATTAAATGACTTTTTTATGCAAAGTTCTGTGCCACATGGTATGAGTGGTGGGCACTGGCAGTGGGCACACTATTGTCAGTGGAAGTGGGCCTGACACACACTGGCAGCAGGCAGGCAACTGAAATTAGATTATATAGTAAAAATTAAATGCCTTTTTTAATGCAAAGTCCTGTTCCACACGGTATGAGTGCTGGGCACAGGCAGTGGGCACACTACAGTCAGTGGAAGTGGGCCTGACACACACTAGCAGCAGGCAGGCAACTGAAATTAGATGAAAGTGTAAAAATGAAATGCCTTTTTTTAAAGTTCTGTGCCACACGGTATGAGTGGTGGGGGCACTGGCAGTGGGCACACTACAGTCAGTGGAAGTGGGCCTGACACACACTGGCAGCAGGCAGGCAACTGAAATTATATTAAAGTGTAAAAATGAAATGTCTTTTTTTTATGCAAAGTCCTGTGCCACACGGTGGGCACTGGCAGTGGGCACACTACAGTCTGTGGGCCTGCAGCCTCTCACACACTGGCAGGCCAGGCAACTGCAATATATATATGGAGAAAAAATAAATAAAAGCAGACTAATGTAGCAGCCCTAAAAAGGTATTTTTGGGGTGCTGTGACGCTGTCCTTACAGCAGATGAGTCTGTGGACACAGAACACTGGCCTCGTTAATGGTTTCCCTATGAATTCATCAGCAGCATAGCAGCAGCTTCACTCTCCATGCTCTCACTAACACACTGCAGCTTCAGACTGAATCCAAAATGGCTGCAGTTTTTTTTGGAGGTGGGAAGGTGTAGGTGGGAAGGTGTGGGTGGGAGGTTCCTGATTGGCTGGAATGGTTCTGCTGACTGTGAGTTACAGGGTCAAAGTTTGCTCAATGATGATGTATAGGGGCGGACCAAACATCGCATATGTTCGTCCGCTGCGGTGAACGCGAACAAGCTATGTTCGCTGTCGAATAGTTCGGGACATCACCACTGGGGACAAGTCTGGTGCTCTGGCGTCGGTATATCAATGACATTCTCTTTATCTGGAAGGACAGCAGAGAATTATTGGATGTGTTTTTGGAGTAACTCAATGAAAATGACAGGAACCTAATTTTTACCCCCACTATCCATAATGAAGAAACAATATTTTTGGATATTAATATTAAAATTGAGACATCTAAACTAATTTGTAGTACCCACACAAAATCGGTAGCAAGAAATAGTTATTTACGATATTCTAGTTGTAACTTACCATGCTGGCTCATTAATATACCAGTGAGCCAATTTAGGAGACTAAAACGTAATTGTTCAAAAGCAGAACAATTTGATAAGGAAGCCATTGCACTCAGCCAACAGTTCACGGAAAAGGAGTACCCTATATAGGTTATCACTGAAGCCTTAGATAAGGTACAAAAGATGAATAGCGAAGATTTTTTTCATTCAAAAAAACAAACCTTAGCCAATGACACAATACATCTCATCTTACCCTTTCACCGACAATATCGTCCAATAGAATAAATTATAAAAAGATATTGGCATATTCTACTAGATGATAAACTCTTGGGATCGATTCTTACAGTAACACCACATATAACTTATACTAACGCTGCTAGTTTAGCTTCAATAGTAGCGCCAACAGTGGTGAATTGGAAAACTAAAAATCAAGAGCAAGCATCAAATTGGCTGAATATTAAGGGTCTCTTTAGGAGTGGGACGTGTTCAAATTGCATGGTAACTTCATTCCCGATGAAGACAGTAAAGGCCGAATCCACACAGAATGACTATTTTTATGGATATTAGAGAAACTCTAACTTGTGAGTCAAAGGATGCTATTTATTTTTTGGAAAGTGGATGTTTTAGACAATATCTAGGACGTACACAAAATATATAAAAAAAAAAAGGGTTATGGAACACATTTTCAACATCTGTAAAGGATACGATCTCCGTCCCCTTTCAAAACATTTTAAAGAGATCTATAACTGCGACCCCTCCTCTCTAAAGTTTTTAGAGTTAGAGAGAGTAAAAATATCATGGAGAGGGGGCAACCATGTCATGAGAATGTCAAGACAGGAATCTCCTAGGATTTTCGATTTTAATACCAACATTCCCAAGGGACACAACGCAGAGATGGAGCTGTTCGGGTTCCTGTAAAAAAGGTTGGTCTGGCGGTGATGCGGGATCCAAGTCAGGCTGTCTTCCAGCACTTAGACCCCTCCTCCCTGTCAGACCACCCCTCTGAATCTACACATTTTCCTCAATAGGGCCTTCTATTATATTCTAATTTATTGTCATATTTTAACTCATATTTTAACTTTTATGCATTTGCTTAAGGTTTATTCATTTGGGATGTTTTTATCTATTATGTAGTTTATGCGTAATAACACTGACTACTTTCTGCGTATCCATTTTAATTAAAGTTTGGGCTTCTACATAATAAAGCTGATTACAATCCGATTCCTTTCATAATTATCCAGTCCAGTATGTATTGTTAACCCATAACCCAGCAACCCTGGCACCAAATTCCAAAGTATAAATAGACCATACTCTTAGGCATGCGACACTACCACTGAAGAATGGGTGTAAACCCTGAAACGCGTATGGTCAGGAGTGCCAACAAGCCCCAAATTCCAATATGGACAATGTTTGATAAAGCTACTAAAGAACATTATCATTTTCATTAGTGACACGAGTATACGAAAGCTGCAGGACCCCTGCAAGATACCCGCCCCATCTCTCTGGTCATGAGGATCAACTCCCGATCACCTGGGACGCCGCCTCTGACCGTGAGACCACACGGGATGCTGTGTAAGGTCCGAACGGCATAAAGAAACAACGGGGATCACTCCAAGGAGAAGGGAGGTAAAGTACAATTCATCAATTAACCGACCACTAACATAGATAACCGGGCCACCATTACCGGCTAACACCTTCAGTGACTCTACCTAATATTGAGTAGTGATGAGCGGCAGGGGCAATATTCGAATTCGTGATATTTCGCGAATATTTGGGCGAATATTCGCCATATATTCGAAAATTCGCAAATTCGTAATCTCCAGACATTATTTTCTTGTTTGCGAAAATTCGCATATAAAAAATTTGCATAAATTAGCATAAAAATTCGCATACATTAGCATAAAAATTCGCATAAACTGGCATTTAAAAGATACCTTTTAAACACCAGCTTATGCGAATTTTTATGCTAATGTATGCAAATTTTTATGCTAACTTATGCAAATTTTTTATATGCGGATTTTCGCAAACAAGAAAATAATGACATTATTTTCTTGCATGCGAAAATTTGCATATAAAAAATTCGCATAAAGCGAATATTCTCAATTGCGAATATATTTAGCGATATTCTAAATATTCGCGAATTCTCGAAGTGCTGATATTCGCGATTAAAATTCGCAATTCGAAAATTCGTGATCAACACTAATATTGAGGGAAGTTCCCCATAACCCAAATAAGGGGACGTTTACCACAACCCTAACATTTGGGTGTGGAAAACTGGAACTTTGTTTATGTATAAGCTGGAACTATTTTATGTGGAAGCCGGTATTATTATCTTGAGTTGAAGCCAGTTTAGGTATAATTGGGTGGCAATAGGAACATTTCACCTCTACACCTAAGCGACCGGTTCCATTTTATATAGAAACAATCATATATATGTCCTCAATTCAAACCATACCTAGTCGGAGTGTTCTCACCAAGCATCTTTACGACTAATTTATTTTGGGAATACAATTTATACTTGCATAAGGACTACTACTAATACGCTGCTATATATCTGGTCTGAGTGTTCTTACCAAGCATCTATACGACTAATTTACTTTGGGAATACACTTTATACCTGCATAAGGACTACTACTAAATACGCTGTTATATTCTAGTCGGCATATCAGCAAGCATATCTACTACCTACAAGTGTGATTTTAGATTATTTTTAGTGTGTTTTTCTTAGTTTTTTTAGAGTGTGGTACAGATTTAAATAAATTATTTTATGCAATGGTATTGGATCCGATTTTCCCGAATATTTGAGTGCCCCCCAGGGGAGTGCACCAGTCCATTTTTCACCACGAGGTGAGCCACTGAATATTTTTGCTTTTCAGTATGCCAAAAAGTGTTGTTTTGGTATATGACTAATATGCATAGAGATAATGTGGCCTCCCTGTTATTGTAAAGCACAGTTGACTGCATCTGTCGTGATTATTGTATGCAAAGAAACATGTAGATGTACTATACTGTATAGGCATATAGATGTATACCAGAGCACGAGCACAAGACCAAAAATATGTACTTAACCAGTCTGACAAAAATTCTTTTTTTAATTGATTTTTTCTATTGATTTTAAAGGAGCAAAACTCCAAAGTAAGAGCCTTTCTATTTGCACAAGTGGGGACAACATTTTCTATATATATATATATACAGTTTAGAGAAAAAGTACTCATATCAAACATGGCATTTTTTTTCACAATTGTTATACTTTTCTTATCTGTGCCATTCTCGGCCATTATGTTTAAACTAGGCCTCACTGTTACAGTATGCTATTATATCAAGCTATTATTCAGGTATCATTGGTAATTAGTGATGAGCCTGACGCAATATTTTGGAGAATATTCATCATATATTCTCAAATTTGCGATTATATTCTAGATTGCAAAAATCGGCAATGTAATATGCATGTAATGCGCGTGCAATACAGGTGTGGGTCACTTATGCTACATTTTTCTAGCTGGTATAAGTTTCCTGAAATTAGAGAAAATGGTTGGCACGGCAGAACAATTCAATAGCTTTATATGCAGATGGAGTGTATCTGCATATATTCCCGATTGTGCAAATCGACAATTAATTTTGCGCATATTTTGCCACAATACGTGCAACTGGTGACATCACAGCACTATGTCTGTAGCATGTATGTATGGACAGCAGAATCTATCACACTACCTAACACCCTGCACTGGAACCAGCTACACTATATCACTATCTAACCTACACTGACTATCCCCCCCTAACTATCTGAATTATATATATATATATATATATAAGTTAACTGTATAATGTAATACAACAAAGCACAGAGCACAGGAATCACACTGCTGTCTCTTTCATAACTGCATTAAACCTTAGAAAATGGCTGCTGGGGAGGTTCTTGTATAGTAAGGGGTAGACAGCTTTCCTATTGGTTGCTAGGGATGTTGCTAAGCTCAGACAAAGACATTGAAGCCTTCCTATTGGCCCACAAGCAAGAAGCAGGGAGGGATCATGGGTTTAGATGAAAAAAAGATGTAGATTATTCATGAATACGAATATCTAGCACTATATTCTAAATCTTCGCAAATTCTCAAAGTGTAATATTAGCGATTTGAATATTCACGCCCAACACTATTAGCAATATTGTAAATTCAAACTAACAAATGGTAATAAAAACACTGTTAAGAAGGTCTATTAACTATTCCTATATACATTTTGCCCCATGCCTCAATTATACATCTGTACACCAAAACAGTAATAGACATACTGTACAGTATAATGTACACAATCTGTTTTAATAGATAAGTCAGAGAATTTGACAGATCAATCAACAATGGACATCCAGTTGCATCTTTCTTTAGCAGAATACATGTTTTCTATTAATTAAAAAATAACGTTATATAGCACATACATGGTGTCACTATAACCTTAACTATAAATTTTAAAAAGCAGTGCTTGATATTTGTGGTTTTCCTTTAACTAAAGTCATTGAGGACATTTACAAAGCTTTTTAAGTCGCATTTAAAAAAAAAAAAACTTCACACAATATGGCACACAGCATATGTTCACCATACTTTTGCAAAGTTGTGAGAAAAGGGGATGGGCCTCATAGAAGTGGCAGTCTTAGCACTGCCACCAGATTTACTATATATTACACCAGAAACTGATGTAAGGTATAGCTGAAATCTATGCTAACCCCTTCAGTAGTGTTCAGCAAATCAAAGCCAAACTTTCAGGAAAAATTTGATTTGCCATAAAGCCAAATTTCCTCATGCTTCATGGTTACTAATCTATTTTCATGAAATGTAAGTAAAAAAAAAAAAAAAAACTCACCTCATCCATTTGCGCTTGAAGAAGCCATCACAAAATCTCACACAGGGTGACGTATGACCGCAACGTCACCACTCCTGGCCAGCGTGATGACCTGATGACCACTCAACATTTCGCTCAGTGTCTTCAATCAAAATGGCTAAGTGAGCAAATAGATAAGGTGAGTATCTAACTCCAGCGAAGGGAGATCAAGACATGGTATGCCACGCTTGATAAATTCATTGGTTTATAACATGGTTAAATTATTCTATATACAAAATTTACCTTTTTCCAGTTTTTGAATAAATAGATTACATTTATAAAAAAAGATTCTTCTGGGACATATACATATAACAGTGTCCTAGAGCTGTTTCGCAGCATGTACATGTCCCATACACTACTTACTATAGCCTTACCATGTTGAGAATAGAGCTTATACTCATATTGAGTAGAGGGGTTTTCTGACTTAGAAAGCTACTACATATTACTGGTTTTTTAAAAGACACAATATATGGTTAAAGAACACAGTAATATATATTAGCTTTCTAAGTAAAGAAAATCCATCTGCCCAATATGTTAAGGCTGTAACCTGGAAGTATGTGGTCAGGCTAGCATATAGATGTCCAAGGATTCAGCCCTTCCCCCTGATGCACCAATTTGCTCATTTGCATTTTAATAAAATGCAGATATCTCTGCAACTGTTTAAAATACAGACCAAAGAAAGGTTTTAATCAGCAAGATAAACTCCACGAGACAGTATGCTTGTTTAACAGGGGTCAGCTTTAAAGACAGAGTGTAAGAGGTACAATGCTTAAGCATAAAGTAGAATGACACTATACTTTCAGGGAAAGGCATATACTTTCAGGGATTGTTTCTATAGGTTTGGAGGGAGAATGCACTTGAACGTGTCTGAGATCACTCCACAGAGTTTTTTTGTCCTCCTCTGTATCAACTTGCAAGATAACAGGCTGAATTGGCTGCATGTATGTCTTTTTTTCAGCCTTACATTCTATGTTAGTATATAATTTTTGGGTTGACATACTGCATTTCTGTAATTGGCTTAATAAACCCATACTGTTGTGCCACAGAGCACGTTTGCATACAAAGTTAAAAAAACAGTTGTAAAATTTTGCGTTAAAAAACTGCTTTTCTGTAGTTGGGTTAATAAACCCGTACTGTTGTGCCACAAAGCACGTTTGCATACGACGCTGAAAAAGATGTTTTTAAATTTTGCGATGAAAAACTGCATTTCTGTAGTTGCGTTAATAAACCCGTACTGTTGTACCGCAGAGCACATTTGCATACAACGCTGAAAAAACTGTTTTATAATTTTTGGGGTGACATACTGCATTTCTGTAGTTGGGTTAAAAAACCTGTACTGTTGTTACACAGAGCACGTTTGCATACAACACTGAAAAAACTGTTTTATAATTTTTGGGGTGACATACTGCATTTCTGTAGTTTGTTGCAAAAAAACACTGGTTTTGTGCTACATAGCAGATCTGAGGCCTACCCTGTATTTCATTCATTTTTAGTAACCTGTGAAACTCTGCATTTGCGTAGCAAAAACACTGGTTTTGTGGTAGATAGCACATTTGTGGTGTACGCTGCATTTCTGACAGTCAAATTAAACTGTTAACCTCTGCTGTTACATTGTTGGTTTGAAAAATCAAATTTTTTTTGATAATGAAGTAATTGTATTGAATTGCTCTGTTACACTGTTGTGTGACCTAAAGAAATGTATTCTGTTTATGACACGGGGTCTGCCTTACTGTTAGTGAACTAAATTGTTGACTTTTAAATTGACACCTGAGATAAACCATCTGTTAGTTTGGGGGGTGAACGCAAATAATGAGGAGAACATCAAATAAGGGACGTGGACATGGTCGTAGTGGTGTTGGTGGAGCTCCTGTTGCTGGGAAAGGACATGGCCATTCTGCGCCAGCTACAGATCCAAGTGAAACACCTTCCTCTGGTGCGAGTGGGCTGCAGTGTTATTTGGTGGGCCCGAATGCCTCTCTACGGATGGTGAGGCCAGAACAAGTACAGGCGATAGTAGATTGGGTAGCTGACACTGGCACCAGTTCCTTCACAGTATCTCCCACCCAGTCCTGTGCAGAAAGCTCAGAGTTGGCACCTGCAGCCCATGCCCTTCAGTCTTTCACCTCACCCCCTTGCAAAGCAGCCAAGCTGCCTGAGCTCCATGTCATGCAGCAGACTCTTATGCTTTTTGATTACTCTTCTGGCAGGGTTTCCCCGGGTCATCCACATAGCCCTGCCCCAGAAGTGGAAGACATTGAATGCACTGATGCCCAACCACTTATGTTGCAGGATGAGGACATGGGAATACCACCGCTGCATGCCTCTGATGATGAGGAAACACAGGTGCCAACTGCTGCGGCTTTCTGCAGTGTGCAGACCGACGAGCAGGGCAGGGGTCAAGAATGGGTAGAAGATGATTTGGAGGACGATGTGGTCCTAGACCCCGACTGGACTCATGTTCATGCTAGTCACGTGTGCAGTTCTGAGGAAGAGGCGGTGGTCGCACAGAGGCAACAGCACAGCAAAAGAGGGAGAAGGCTGCAAAGGTGGAGCGGCCGTCCCCGAGACAGTACGCCTGCTACTGCCCACCGCACCCAGGGACCTAGCACACCAAAGCCAGCTCCAAGGAGTTATTGGCGTGGCAGTTCTTCAGACAATGTCCTGATGACAAGACACAAGTGGTTTGCACGTTGTGCTATCAGAGCCTGAAGCGAGGCATAAACATTCTAAACCTGAGCACAACCTGCATGACCAGGCATCTACATGCAAAGCACGAACTGCAGTGGAGTAAACACATTAAAAACCAAGAAAGGTCCGAGACTCCTCCTGCTTCCTCTTCTGCTGTTATCTCTGCCTCTTCCTCCACCTCTGGAGTCACAGTGGCCCTTGCCACCCAGTAAATAGAGGATGTTCCACCAACAGCACCACCTCCGTCATCATCTCCACCATGTCTCACGCAAGCGTTCAGATGTCCAACTCCCAAACACTGGAGAGAAAGAGGAAATACCCACCTACCCACCCTCGATTTCTGGTCCTGAATGCCAGCATTTCAAAATTACTCACCTTTGAAATGCTGTCATTCCGTTTGGTGGAGACGGACAGTTTTGAACAGCTGATGGCGGTGGTTGTCCCACAGTACGTCGTTCCCAGCCTCCACTACTTTCCCAGACGAGCCGTCCCTTCCCTGCACAACCAAGTGGAGGATAAAATCAAGTGTGCACTGGGCAACCCCATATGTGGCAAGGTCCATATAACCACAGATACATGGACAAGTAAGCAGGGACTCTATATCTCCCTAACTGCACACTGGGTAAATGTAGTGGTGGCTGGGCCCGAGATGGATAGTGGTTTGGCTCATGTCCTTCCACCATCGAGAATCGCAGGACATTATTCTTTGCCTCCTGTTGTCTCCTCCTCTTAATCTGCTTCCTCCTCCTCCTCCTCTTCTCCCACCTCCTCATCCGGTCAGCGAAAGACCTTCACCACCAACTTCAGCACATCCAGGGGTAAACGTCAGCAGGCAGTTTTAACACTCACCCAAACCGCATAGGAGCTGTGGAGGGGCATAGAAGAACAGACCGATAAGTGGTTGCTGCCAGTGAGCCTGAAGCCCGGCCTGGTGGTTTGCGATAACGGGCGAAATCTCGTAGCAGTTCTGGGACATCCTTTGCCTGGCGCATGTGCTGAATTTGGTGGTGAAGAAATTCCTTAAAAACTACTCAGACATGTCAGAGCTGCTGCAGAAAGTGCGGTCCAGATGTGCGCACTTTAGGCATTTTAACCCTTCTGCTGATCGCCTGTCTGCACTGCAGCGTAACTTCGGCCTTCCCTCTCACCGCCTCATATGCTACGTGCCCACCAGGTGGAACTCCACCTTGCATATGCTGGAGAGACTGTGTAAGCAGCAGCAGGCGATAGTGGAGTATCAGTTGCAGCACGCACGGGTCAGTCGCTCTGCAAAACAGCACCACTGGAGTGGGCCTCCATGCTAGACCTGTGTGCCTTGTTGCGGTTTTTTCAAGTACTCAACCAACATGGCCAGTGCCGATGACGCCATTCTTTGCATTACAATACAACTTTTTTGATTACTCTACTGGCAGGGTTTGTCTCCTTGAAAAAACACTTAGGACGATGATGGAAGAGGATGTGGCATAGGAGGAAGAGGGGTCATTTCACAGGGTTTTAGGCCAGTCATTCAGAAGTGGCTCAAAGGGTGGGTTCCTGCACCAGCAGAGGCCAGGTACACATGTGGCCAACCAGGGAACAGTTCTGGAGGATGAGTAGGAGGAGGATGAGGTAGAGGAGGAGGAACCGGGTTCACAGCAGGGTGGCACCCAACTCAGTTGATGGCCATCACTGGAGTGTGGCTGGGGGGATACGGAGGACACAAACGATACACCACCTACAGAGGACAGCTTATCCTTACCTCTGGGCAGCCTGGCACACATAAGCGACTACATGCTGGAGGTCCTGCTCAACGACCGCAGAGTTGCCCACGTTTTAACTTGTGCTGACTACTGGGTTGCCACCCTGCTGGATCCCCGTTACAAAGACAACGTGCCATCCTTAATTCCCTCACTTGAGCATGATAGGAAGATGCATAACTACAAGTGCACGCTGGTAAACGCGGTACTGAGGGCATTCCTAACTGACACCAGGGGACAAGTGGAAGCACAAGGCAAAGGATGAGGTGGAGGAGGAGGAAGAGGTCGCCAATGCAGCTAGGTCACGGACAGGGTTAGCCTGGCCGACATGTGTAAAAGCTTTGTCACCACTCCACAGCAACCAGAACCACCAACTGATATGGAACGTCTTAGCAGGAGGCAGCATATGAACAACATGGTGAAAGAGTACGTGTGCACACACCTACACGTACTGACTGATGGTTCTGCCCCATTCAACTTCTGGGTTTCCTAATTGTCCACATGGCCTGAGCTTGCCCTTTATTCCTTGGAGGTGCTGGCCTGCCCTGCAGCCAGTGTATTGCCTGAATGTGTATTTGGCACAGCAGGGGGCATCATTACAGACAAATGCAGCCACCTGTCCACAGCCAATGTGGACAAGCTCACGTTCATTAAAATGAACCAGGCTTGGATCCTACAAAACTTGTCTGTACCTTGTGCAGAATAAACATATATACCCGCCTCAACCATACATTCTTGTACTCAAGTGCATTCTTTGATTTCTTTTTTTCTTTTTGTCCCGATATTTTGGGGGTACCCCAATAAAAAAATAAATAAAAAAACATTTTTAGCTGGCTATCTCCTCCTCCTCCATCTCCGCTTCCACCTACAAACCACATTCACTGCCTCCTCAACCTCCGACTCCACATCCACCTCCTCCTCCAAGATGCAGGTTAATAATTTTAAATTATTATTTATTTTAAGTTTTTCCCTATCCACATTTGTTTGCAGAGCACTTGCCATGCTCTTAAGCACATTTTGCTGGCTTTTGCAGCCCTTTAGTGCTTTCCGTTACCTTTTTAGGGCCATTTTAGTGCCCAAAAGTTCGGGTCCCCATTGACTTCAATGGGGACGGGTTCGGGGTCAAGTTCGGGTTAAGTTCGGATCCTGAACCGGAACGTTTTTGGGAAGTTCGGCCGAACCCGTTGAACCCGAACTTCCAGGTGTCCGCTCAACTATTTTTGTGACCAATGTTTGTGTAAGATGATTATATGGCACTTAGTAATAAAGCCTTTGTTACATTCTGCACCATTTTCTATATTTCAGAAGCCATGCCTTGTTAGGTAACTCTCCTGTGCTGTCCAAATAGAGGTCCTGCCCATATGATGGCCACTGGTGGAGGAACATGTTACCAGGAAAATCACCTCCATCTGGGGTCCCCTCTAGAGATTAGAGAATCAAAGCTGACAAAGTGGAATTCGATCCGAATTTCAGGAAAAATTTGATTCGCACCGAAGCCGAATTTCCTTACGCCTCGGGGTAACGAATCGTACATTTTCCTAAAATGGCTTCTGCATGTGTGAGGACATGGAGAAAGGAACACTGGGAAGGTGGAATCACCCACAATACCATGCATGCAGCCAATCTGCAGCCAGCCAGCCCTGTGATCTCACAGCCCTATTAATAGCAGAAGCCATCTTGGATTCTGCCATTTTCCAGTGTACTTAGTGCAGGGAAAGACGTCTGCAGGCGCTAGAGACAGTGTTAGAAAAAACGTTATTGTGCAATAAAATAAAATAAATGATTTACAAGTGCAGGGAAAGGTTATTAAAGGTGTAGAGAAAGGATAGGGAGAAATCATTCCATAGCATTTATGTTGAAGAGGGTTCAGTAGGGGAGCTTAAAGCCTTGTTAATAGGAACAATTTGATTATACCTTGCTGCACTGACTGGGGATCCAAATTGTCATTATACAGCTCTGGAATTCCAGAAAACCGTTCTTAGTGGGGTGCAAGTGCTGTTTGATACAGGCATTAACAGGGTTTATTACAAGGAACTATTTCTAAGTTTTATTTGCCCTTGTGTGGTGCAGTTATATGTTCTAAAGCATTTTTTGACTTGTATTAGTGGGAAAAAAGGGCTTATGAGTAGTGTTGATGGAGCACCAAAGTGCTCGGGTGCTCTGGTGCTTGAGTAGAACAATTTGGGATGCTCGGGTGCTCTGCAGAGCACCCGAACACAATGGGAGTCAATTGGAGAACCCGAGTATTAAACCAGGCACCTCCTGCTGTGAAGAAGTGAGGGTGCCGATCCCACTGAGGTCTATGCAGAAGATCGCTGTACAGTGAGGGAATCCCCCATTGTGAGTCCACGGCTTAGGAGTCCCTGCTATAGCTATGTCCATATATGGAGTCAGTGCTTGGGGACACCCAGTGTATTTAATTCTAATTCATCTATTTCTGAAAAGTTTCTGATGGGATTTGAACTCATTTCTACAGTAGAACAAGAATCTTACCCACTACACTATACAGCTACATGTTAACCTGCTGTATATGAATACTTACTAAATGACAAACTACTATGAGGTTTCTTCTGACACAGTTTATTATTCAGCTTTATATCTGAGTGGTTATGGTCCTTGCCTTTAATGTAGAAGGTTGTGAGTTCAAATCCTGGTAGAAAATTTTCAGAAATAGAGGCTAAAATAGATTTAAATACACTGACTCGAGCATTGCACTTGAGCACTCGCGGTGTTCGGCCGAACATCGCGATGTGCCGAGCTTCGCGATGCTCGAGTCGAGCACCAGTTTACAGCCCTTTTTAACGTGTATTAGTGAAAAAAGAATAAATGTCTTTGCTGCTCAGCGGTGCAGTTATCTGTTCTAAGGCCCTTTTTTTCGTTTATTAGTGGAAAAAGAAAAAAATATCTTTCCCGATTAGCGGTGCAGTTATCTGTTCTAAAGCCTTTTGTGGCCTATATTAGTAGAAAAAGGAAAAAAATATTTGCAGCTCAGCGGTGGTTATCTGTTCTAAAGCCTTTTGTGGCATGTATTAGTGGGAAAAAAGGGCTTATTATCCGTTGTGTGGTGAAGTGAGAAAATTACAGACTTTTGGGGTGTTTTAATTACCTTTTTATTTATTTTACTTAATCTATCAGTTTATCAGAAAGAGAAGTGCCAGGCCCTGCACAGGGGAATGGCAGAGGTGTAAATGTTTTTGGCGCAGGCAGAGGTCACATAAGAGTAAGGGACAGTGGCAGCAGGTGTCACTTCGAGAGGCCTAAGCTCCCAATGTCAGCTAGCGGTCGTGTTATGACCAGCAACCCAGCTATTCTTGAGTGGTTGACTTCATCTTCGACTTTGTCGCAAGTGACATCAGACACCCCCAGCCAAGAGTCAGTGAGTTCGTCAGACACAACCCTTAGTTGGCATGGCCCGGGCGCAGGCCCTGTGCCCTCACCTGTCCTCAGCCTGCCTCTGTCCTTTTCTGTTCCCACAGCCAGAGAAGTATTGTATCCCTTTTTTACATTTATTAGTGGGAAAAAAAATGTATATATTTGCCACTCAATGGTTCAGTTATCTGTTCTAAAGGCCTTTTTTGTGTGTATTAGTGGAAAAATAAAAAATATATTTTCTTATCAGTGGTGCAGTTATCTGTTTTTAACCTTTTGTGGCTTGTATTAGTGGAAAAAGAAAAAAAATATTTGTCACTCAGCGGTGGTTATCTATTCTAAAGCCTTTTGTGGCATGTATTAGTGGGAAAAAAAGGCTTAGCCGTTGTTTGGCGAAGTGAGAAAATGACAGACTTTTTGGGGTGTTTTGATTTCCTTTTTTTTATTTTTTATTTGATCTAACAGTATATCAGACAGAGAAGTGCCAGGCCCTGCACAGAGGAGTGGCAGAGGTGTAAATGTTTCTGGCGCAGGCAGAGGTCACAGCAGAGTAAGGGACAGTGGCAGCAGGTGTCACTTCGAGAGTCCTAAGCTCCCAGTGTCAGCTAGCAGTCGTGTCATGACCAGCAACCCAGCTGTTCTTGGGTGGTTGACTTGATCTTCGACTTTGTCGCAAGTGACATCAGACACCCCCAGCCAAGAGTCAGTGGGTTCGTCAGGCACAACCCTTAGTTGGCATGGCCCGGGCGCAGGCCCTGTGCCCTCACCTGTCCTCAACCTGCCTCTGTCCTTTTCTGTTCCCACAGCCAGAGAAGTATTGTATCCCTTTTTTCCATTTATTAGTGGAAAAAGAAAAAAAAAAAAAAATTGCCGCTCAATGGTGCAGTTATCTGTTCTAAAGTGCTTTTTTCTGTGCTTTAGGGAAAAATAAAAAATATATATTTGCCGCTCAGCAGTGCAGTTATGTGTTCTAAAGCCCTTTTTTGCATTTATTAGTAGAAAAAGAAAAAAATGTCTTTGCTTATCAGCCGTGCAGTTATCTGTTCTAAACCTTTTGTGGCTTGTATTAGTGGAAAAAGAAAAAAAGCATTTGCCGCTCAGCGGTGCAGTTATCTATTCTAAAGCCTTTTGTGGCATGTATTAGTGGGAAAAAAGGGCTTAGCCGTTGTTTGGTGAAGTGAGAAAATTACAGACTTTTTAGGGTGTTTTGATTTCCTTTTTTTATTTTTTATTTGATCTAACAGTATATCAGACAGAGAAGTGCCAAGCCCTGCACAGGGGAGTGGCAGAGGTGTAAATGTCTCTGGCGCAGGCAGAGGTCGCAGCAGAGTAAGGGGCCATGGCAGCAGGGGTCACTTCGAGAGGCCTTAGCTCCCAGTGTCCACTAGCGGTCGTGTCGTGACCAGCAACCCAGCTGTTCTTGAGTGGTTGACTCGATCTTTGACTTTGTCGCAAGTGACATCAGACACCCCCAGTCAAGAGTCAGTGAGTTCAACAGACACAACCCTTAGTTGTTATTGCCCGGGAGCAGGCCCTATTCCCCTTACCTGTCCTCAAACCGCCTCTTTCCTTTTCTGTATCCACAGCCAGAGAAGTATTGTATCCCTTTTTTCTGTGTATTCGTGGAAAAAGAAAAAAAATATCTTTGTCAATCAGCGGTGCAATTATGTGTTCTAAAGTCCTTTTTTGTGTCTATTAATGGAAAAAGAAAAAATATATTTGCCGATCAGTGGTGCAGTTATCTGGAATGGATTTTCCTTTTTCACCTCAACTTTTAACATAAGGATATACGTTAACAAAATGTCCCCCATTACCACAGAAAAAGCAGAGTCTTTTCTTAACCCTGACATTTTTATTATCAGGTCCAGGAGTGACTTCCCCCAACTGCATTGGCTCATTATCAGAAATAATCTCAATTGCCTCCCTACCCAAACTGTCAGATGAGGCTGCCTTCCCATATGATGCCACCTCCCCAGTGCATCCCGAGAGAGAGAAACCTTAGACCTTTCCCTCAGGTGTCTATCAATACATACAGCCAGAGACATGACTGTCTCCAATGACTCTGGATATTCATGAAATGCCAAGGCTTTCTTTAGGTTCTGGGATAACCCTTGACAGAATTGACTACGGAGAGATGGGTCATTCCACTCAGTATCAGTTGCCCATCTCCTAATTTCAGAGTGTGGGAGTGTTCTTGGCAGGTGCGCTCATCAGCTGGCTATTTCAGCCTGTGAGCATGGAGCCTCATGGTCAGTCAGTCTTGTTTTGTTCTGTTATTATGTGTTTGCCCCTTGCTACTGACCCTTGGGGGCCCTTCTGCTGTTTGTGCATGTCCATGTTTCTGTGTGGTATCCCTTGTTCAGCATTGTTGTGGTTCCTATTTCCGTTTGGGTGCCATGTCATGTCTTGCCTGTTCAAGTTATGTACCATGTCTTGTTGCATCCGTTATTCTGTCTAGCACCTAGCAGAGCGTATCTGCATCCGATTAGTGTTCCTGTTTGACTTTTATCTGTCTAGCGCCTAGCAGTGCGTAACTGTGTCTATTCTGTCCTGCGCCTAGTAGTGCGTAACTGCGTCTGTTATTCCATTCTTGTCTGTGCAGCTCTGCCTGGGGTCGCTGTGCTCCTACTGCCTTCGGCAGAAGTACCTGCTTCTGTCCCTGTCCTTGCCTGTATTCTATTTTGCCTTGCCTTGTCCTGCTATATGTCTGCTGGTACCATCGTTTGTACCTTCCTGTCTGTCTATTCATGTTGCCACTGACTAGTTTTTGCTCTGGAGTCACCCCTGGCAACTACCGATGGTCAAGTCTATCTTTTTCCTGGTTATATTCTGTATGTCGCCTACATATACAATCTGCCCTGGATGGCGGACCCATCCTATCGTGATGGCGTCCTCACACACCTCTGATGCCATATATTTTTCAACGTCGATTCTAAGGTTTTGAGACCCATCAATTCTGTCTGTTATTTCTACACAACCGGCACACTCCTGAAATACTCTGTGTTGCTGGGGACCCAGCCCTTTCCACCTTGTAACTCTTAGTCCACATTCTTAAACAAGATAAATCACACCAGAGACAATTAGAAGTATCCCTTAAACCACATTTATTAAGCCATAAAGGTGTGATATGGATTTGGTGCAAAATAATAAATTTAACCAAAACTCGATTAAAATTATAAGAAACTAAACTTACATTCGCCAATATATTATCCCAATTTTCGAGGGAAATTCCCGGACAATCAATTTGCCAAGCGTTTTGTCCAGGAGAATGTGTATTATTAAATTGTGTTTTAAGCAACACATTATAAAGTTGATAAATTTTAACCTTCTGTTCTGTCCCATATTCCCTATAAATGAATAGATGAAGTGGGGAGATCGAGAAAACGATTGAAAAAGGGAATGGGGAGGAGGGGTCAAACAAAAAATGAGAGGAGGACACGAAGCAACATATATTCGATACTTCAAACTTTAAACCTGTAACCAGTTCCCAACCGACACCCAAGATCCAAGGAGGGGGGCGGCAGGTAGCAGCAAAGACCGAAACGTCAGAAGTAGGGTGACCGCCCTGCCTGCGAGCGAGGCAGCAAGCAGACACCGGCAGAAAAGGCTGACAAATTCAGGGGATCCGCTGAGAGTCTGGTCCAGCAGAACACAAAGGGCCCAGAGGTAGTGGCGTCCCGTGGTTCAGATAGTGAGGCTTGTGTCTTTCATTGTGCTGTGGGATAGAACGGTCGGATGGAGGAGAAACATAGCAAACCTACGTGCTCTGCTCTGATGTGGTGGTTCAGCCTGCCGCAGCAACCGATGCATCACCCAGTGGCATGCAGACGATTTCAGGCAGTCAAGGCTCCACCCCCTCAGCCAAAGGGAGCTGTCTGTCCTTCCCATCATTTACCGATCCTGATGCTCTTTCTCCTCGTCCTCCTACTCCTCATCACTAATTCCGTCAGCAATCGATCACCGCTCTCCTGTTGTCTCCAGTTTTGTTTTGCCATTATCTGCAGTTCCAGAACTACAGACTGTCCAGACTGCTTCTCCGATTGTGGTGTGGTTTTCCTGTGTCTCACCCATCTGTCTAAGTTTTCTACAGTCAAGTTCTGCCAAAAACACATAAACAGTATGAGTGACTGTTCAGACTGTACCTGTGTTTTGGTGCATTTTTGGTGAGTTTTCACTAAGTTTTGCTAAGAGCTTCAGGTGCTTTCACCAGATTCCCTGACCCCATTGGGTAAGCTGCTAACTATACTGGAACTTCCTAAGAGGTAGCCATTTGGTCCCTACCCTGCAGTGAAGTTGAGATCCCTGCATAGGGGTTAAAAGGTAAATACCAGGAGAATGCTGGAATAACACCTTTAGACTTTAGCCCAAAGCCAAACTAGTTAGGTGGCATAGTGGGTCCTCATTCACTGATCCATGACAATCATTTCTTATCCAAGCCATAGCACCTGATCACTTTGGGCATAACTTGCCATTGTAGTCAGCTGCTTTGTGTGAGACATCTTAATAGCACTTGCTCAGTTAATTCTATTTGTTCCATAATTGTCGCCACCATTGTCCTCATGACATTTTCATCAATGGAGTAACTGACAGGAAAAACCTTCATGATCACTACTGCTATATTTTGTTCTAAAATACTGAAAAGCATATTTTATTTGTTTATTACTTCTATGTGGATGACAATACCATTTGATATTTGTTTTTCTTTGATGTTGGCTGCCTTGTATGCATGCATTATGAAGATATACGTCTAGATTCAGTTCATAGATTTTACCATATGTATTGCAAATTTTGCAGTCTATGCCTAGCATAGATTAACATTCTGCAGATTCACACTCTATCTGCTTTACTACAGTTGTAAACGCTGTTAATTTTCTACCCTTAATTCGACATAAAATCTGCAACATATCTGCACCATGTGAACATACCTTTTTGTCACTTTGAAAATTAAATATAGATATTTTGGGTATCAATTATCAATATGAAAAACAACTAAATTAGGCATATTTCAGGCACAGATTGTGGTGCAACAACTAGTTGCACCGCAATCTGCAAGTTCTCCCGGCTCATGCCAAGTCTAAAATTGTGGTAGCAGCCTGGGCAGGGAAGGGCTGGCAGATGCAAATTGGCATATAAAAAGGTTTAAATGTAAGACAGCTACAGTAGGAAGCCGCCACCTCTTCATAACTTTGGCGGAACCAATACCAACTTTGGGCATTATTAAGACTGACGTCTAAAACACCGGTCTTAATAAATGTGCACCTTTATTTATTGAACTTTTGCCCTTTTATCATAAATATTTGATTAATTTGGCTGTTTTTGCATACATACAGTGCCATTATGATTGGTACAATATTTAACACCTTTGGATCAGACTAACTTCAATGCAATACAAATTATTACAATATTGATAGATAGATAGATAGATAGATAGATAGATGTGAAATAGGTAGATAGATAGCTTTTTGGAAATAATAATATATCTATGTGGGAATGGTTTGGAGGAAAGCCATTTTCTATAATTAATGCAAATAATAATAACAAAAACAATATAGTAGCTGTAATGGCTACAAATACTATAGTAATTCTCTCTTTCATATGTGACTAGATGGATCATCAATCAACACGAACAACTATCCGTGTGACATCTGACTAATAGTTTCATTAATGTACATGATTACCTCTGTTATATTATGGGAATTGCTTGACTTTGGGGATTTCTTTTGTGCACCTGAACAAAGTTTCAGTTAATTGCACTGGTGAATCCCATCACTGCCAGCAGTCCTAATGATATATACTATAATTGTTCATGTGTTGAATATGTTACATTAAATAATATGACATCCCTTTGCATGTGAGGTAAGCAGCAATCTTAAGGATGTTAAAAGGGAAATTACAAATTAAATCCATTCTTTCCTAAAGCTCTGAATAAAATATAATATAAACTTCAAGCAATTTAACAGACATGCAAATTGATACAAAATGTTTCTTATTCCTTTATATGATGTACGTATTTAAAAATAAATAATTAACTATAAAGCATGGCTTGAATGAGTAGATACCCCCCACAATTTTAAGAGTCATATTTGGAAATCTATGAATAAGACCCCAAACAATGGAGTTTCAAATATGACAGACACTTGTTAGCTGAATAAAGACACTTCAAAGGAAACTTCAGAGCCACAGAAAAAGCCTTGAACTTATCACTAGCTGAGTGCATTATGCTCCCAGGCAGCTTCAGGTAAAGTCAATACAGAATACTACAACAGTGCTTTACAAGTAATCACATTCCAAGACCCAAAGTTTTCCTTTCCTTTCTCTAAAGATGAACACATCCTAAAAAAATGCCCTGGGCTGTCATGGTGCTTGTATGGTCTATATAATGATGAATATAAGTCAAGAAGCTGCTCATACCCTAAGGCTGGCATTTTTATGAGGTTTTTTTTTTTAAGTTTTGATTCGAGCAGCAAAAATCATCTGGAAAACCATATTGGTAAATAACGGATGCGGTTTTACCTCTGTAATTTTTTGTTTCAACAGATTAAACAACTCTCAGCAGAAAGTTATAGTGGTTTCATCTATTTAAAACTACCTGCATTCTCTTCTGATGCGTTTTTACAGATGGCATTTTATTGATTAAAAACACCCTGCATGAACCCAGCCTAATGGATATTTTCATTGCTTCTACCTGTGTATTAATTCTGTACTTTTTAATAAATTATTTGCTAATAAATGTATGTATTCATAATTCTAATGCTGACCATTACCAGTAAGGATTACTACACGTACTGTACTAATTGACAGCATTCAATACCACTAAATTGATGGCTATGTGGTTAATTTCTACATATAATATGGCATATGAAGTGATAATTGAATTAAAGGGCAATAATGGTACTGGCTCATATAATTTAAAAAATTGTGTAAATCTCATGGTATATACAGATAAGCGAATCAAAGTTGACGAAGTAGAATTCGATCTGAATTTCAGGAAAAATTAAATTTGCAGCAAAGCCGAATTTCCTCACTCTTCGTGGTAAAGAATCACATTTGCTGCAAGTGTGAGGACATGGAGAAAGGAACTCTGGGAAGGTGGGATCACCTAAAATGCCATGCATGCAGTCAATCAGCAGGCAGCCATCCATCTTAGATTCTGCAGATTACCAGCGTACTTAGTGTAGGGAGGGACAGTGATAGGAAAGACTGGATTGTGGTGAAAAAATGATTTATAACTGCAGGGAAAGAATAGGTAGGAATTGTTCCACAGCATTTATGTAGAACAGGGTTCAGTAGGGGAGGTTACAGCCTGGGTAATAGGAACAATCCTATTACACCTTGGCGCACTGACTGGGGATCCAAATTGCCATTGTACAGGTCTGTCATCCTAGCAAACCATTCTTGTTATTGAGGTGCAAGTGCTGTTTGATACAGCCATTGACAAGGTTTATTATAAGGAAATATTTCTACAGTATGTCATATTTGCCCTTGTGCAGTGCAGTTATATGTTGTAAAGCCTTTTTTGCCATGTATTAGTGGCAAAAGAAAAATATATTTGCCCTCGTGCGGTGCAGTGATATATTCTAAAGCCCAGTTTGCTGTGTATTAGTGGCAAAATAAACATATGTTTGCTGCTCTGCGTTGCACTTATCTGTTGAAAAGCCTTTTGTGTTGTGTTAAATACTGATGAGTGGCAGGGGCAATATTAGAATTTGCAATATTTCGCAAATATTTGGCGGAATATTTGTCATATATTTGCAGATTTGAGAATTTGCGAATATGGTCTTGTTTGCGAAAATTGGCAATGTAATATGCGCGAATCCATGTGCAATACAGGCGTGGGTCACTATAGCTAAATTTTTCAAGCTGCTAGAAGTTTCCTGAGACTGAAGAAAATGGTTGGCACAGCTGAACATAACTTTATATGCGATAGAGTGCTCCAATATATTTGCTATTGCGAAATCGGCACTAATGATGCAAATATTTTGGCGCAATACGTGCAACTTCACATTTTAACAGGTCTGACTACATATTAGTGATTGGTGCACTAAGTATTGTTGTGAACTTGTGACATCACAGTACTATGTATGTATGTATGTAGCATGCATACATACATACATACATACATACATACATACATACAGCACTATGTATGTAGTATATATGTATGGACAGTAGAACCAGCTACACTATATCACTATCTAACCTACACTGACTATCTTCCACTAACTATCTGTGATATATATATATATATATATATATATATATATATATATATATTAACTAACTATCTAATGTAATGACACAGGACAGCAGATAACACTGCTGCCTCTCTCAGATCTACAAAATACTGCATGCAATGGCTGCTGGGGAGGTTGTTATATGCTAAAGGGGTAGGCAACTTTCTTATTGGTTGCTAGTGATGTTGCTAAGCTCAGACAAAGACATTGCAGCCTTCTCATTTTCCCACAGGCAAGAAGCAGGTTGGTATCATGGTTTCAGATGAAAAGAAAATCTAGAATATTCCAAAAATTACCAATATATCACTATATTCTAAATATTCGCAAATTCTCGAAGTGGCGATATTCACGATTAAAAATTGCAATTCGAATATTCGCACCCATCACTAGTGTTAAAGTGGAAAAAATGAGGGCCTAATTGCTTTTCTGCGGTGCAGAGATATATTCAAAAGCCCAGTTTACCATGTATTAGTGGCAAAATAAAAATATATTCGCCGTTCATCGTTGCACTTATCTGTTGAAAAGCCTTTTGTGTTGTGGAAATGTGCAAAAAAATTAGGGTCTATTTGCCGTTCCGCGGTGCAGCGATATATTCTAAAGCTCAGTTTGTAGTGTATTAGTGGCGAAATAAAAATATATTTGCCGTTCAGCATTGCACTTATCTGTTGAAAAGCCTTTTGTGCTATGTAAAAGTAGAAACAAATTAGGGCCACACTGTCATTGTGCCACTCTGTGGCCTGCTCATGCTGCTTCCACCTCCACACTATGTCACCTTACCACTCTGTGGCCTCCTGATGCTGCCGCCACCTCCACACTGTCATTGTGTCACTCTGTTGACTCCTCCTGATGCCGACACCTCCACACTGTCATTGTGCCACTCTGTGGCCTCCTGATGCTGCTGATGCCACCTTCACACTGTCATTGTGCCATTCTGTGGCCTCCTCATGCTGCTTCCACCTCCACACTATGTCACCTTGCCACTCTGTGGCCTCCTCATGCTGCTTCCACCTCCACACTATGTCACCTTGCCACTCTGTGGCCTCCTCATGCTGCTTCCACCTCCACACTATGTCACCTTGCCACTCTGTGGCCTCCTGATGCTGCTGTCACCTCCACACTGTAATTATGCCACTTTGTGGCCTCCTGATGCTGCTGATGCCACCTTCACACTGTCATTGTGCCATTCTGTGGCCTCCTCATGCTGCTTTCACCTCACCACTATGTCATAGGGCCACTCTGTGGAATTCTCATGCTGTTTCCACCCTCCCCAGTTTATGACTTGGCCACTATTTTGCCTTTCGGCCTGACTGACATCATCATTTATTTAACCCTTCTTCTGATCTGTCAGAAGGAAGGAAAAATGAGACACACAACTGATCCTGTCTGTGTTGCAGCTGTAAAGCCTGTATGGTCCCATCAAAATTGGCTTGTGATTTGATAGCCAAAAGCAGGAGTAGGTAAAAAACACAGAAGACATGCAAAAATTCTATTAACATATCATCTCTGTTTTGGATCCACTCCTGTTTTTTTTGGCATTAACAATACTGATGGATTACTGACCAAATGCTGACTGAGTGAAGGCGGATGCTCAACAAACAGGATCCGTTTTTTGGAGTTTATTGTTCTGATGGATCAGAGAAAGGGCAAAATAATCAGTGACATCAACACAAACTTACTGCTGACACCTGCTCCACTCTGTCAGGGAGGGCTCTACTTGTATAAGCATTTAGTAGAACAGGTTCTGTAGACATCTATGTGGAATCAGCTGACAACAGTATAAACGGAGTGCGCTTCTTCTTGACGCTAACATTTACCTGTAAGGCTGAGTTCACACTTGAGTTATTTGGTCAGTTTTGGCCCAGTGACTGCACAAATAGTGAAGTATGCAGTGATTCTAGGAGTGATTTTTCCCCAAAAATTTGCGAACCGGTGAATCAGATTTTTGAAAAATTAGCTCATGTCTAATCTTATACATAACTTAAATTGACACATGCTGACTTACAATCTGCACGGTAGGTCGGTTTATGGTGTGGAGATATATATATATTTTTTTCTATAGCATGTTGCTGGTACTCTAAAATACACATGAACCCTAAAAGCTAGTGTACATGCTGTAGTTTATATAGTTGAAGGTTGAAAGACATAGATCCATCAAATCAAACTTACAATACTGCATCTTTCAACCAGAGGCAAGAAAAAAATAATACAAAGATCACAATAAATCCCTAGACCCATCCCCAGCAATCTAGCAAATATGACTTGTAAAGTAATATTTTTCTAGAAGAGCATCCAGATGGTGGATGAACAGGATATTTGTTCAAAAAAATGGTCAGATATGACACTTATTTCAACCACTATGTATGCCAGACAAAGTCATTGGGGAAACATGTAGCAGAGGTGGCTGGGAAAACTTCCCGTTTTCCACTTCTATTTGTGTATTTTATTTACATAAATTGTTCATGTGTTTATTTTGTATTATACTTGATACTGTGTCTTTTGGGTGTCCTTTGGAGGTGCTGTTTGTTTAGATCTGTACATTGTTATATATCTTTGATTAGCGTGGGTGCACCATTAATTACATTTTATGAACATGACTTATTTTTTTTATACCTGTTGGTCTGGCATGGAGTTTATTTTTGTAGGTACTATTCATTTTACTGAGTGTTAATGTCATTGATAGGATAAGTAGGAGTAAATATTGCTATAGCTTGAAACATAACTTAAAGGGCTTGTCGTTCAAATAATATTCTAACGTTTTCATATAGGAACCTGAATCTGAATACTATTGTAATTACATGTAATCTATCCATCATTTATTGTTTTCTCTTTTTCTAATTTCTTTGTCCTGTTCACTGAGATGGAATCACACGCTGCTTCTTCCCAGCAGCTGCCACTAGCTGCAGTAAAATGACACTCCCTTTAGGCTGGGTTCACACGAGCGTGTCCGGATTAGGTCCGGATGCGTTGCAGATGCGTTCAGTGAAAACTGAGCGTTTTCACAGGCAAAGCCATTCAGTTTTGCCTGCGATTGTGTTCAGTTGTTCAGTTTTTTCCGCGCGGGTGCAATGCGTTTTGATGCGTTTTTCACGCGCGTGATAAAAAAACTGAAGGTTTACAAACAACATCTCCTAGCAACCATCAGTGAAAAACGCAACGCACCCGCACTTGCTTGCGGATGCTATGCGTTATTAACGCAGCCCCATTCATTTCTATGGGGCTGCGGATGCGTTTATAACGCATAAGATAGAGCATGCTGCGATTTACACGCGTTGCAGAAGTGATGCGTGAAAAAAAAACGCTCATGTACACAGCCCCATAGAAATGAATGGGTCAGGATTAAGTGCGGGTGCAATGCGTTCACATCACGCATTGCACCCGCGCGGAAATCACGCTCGTGTGAATGCAGCCTTAAGCTGTCAGCTTGAAAGGAATCTAGTAAATCAATCGGATCAATGAATGGGGAGACCTCTGGATCCATGTAAGGTGCAGGACTGCTTCTAACTTTGATAGAAATAGGTTGTCATACTAGCCTACCCTATGTATGATTTTCTTTTTTACATGATGGGAGTGCATTTGTTTCTTGGTCTGTTGGTTTAATCCAGGTGCAGAAAGTCCACCAAGCTAGGACAATGAGGCTGTACTGCTTGTCCACTTTAAACATTTTATGAGTAACTTCTGAAAGAGTTATTATGACAGCAAAATCTGTTTTCTTTTATAGCAGAGCTTCATTCTGAGCTGCTAGGGCATTGTTAAAACCTTTCCCAATTGAGAATGCATATGTACCCAATCATTGCTTCAGGCAGGACAGGCGTGTGATGTAATATAGTAGAGTAGTTAACTTGGTTTGAATTTATTTGGACAAGTTCAGATTCCATTAATATCTTTGTACACTGCCACAGAATTGCAGAGCATTGAGTACTACGTTGTCATTTTTGGATATATATTAGACAGTAAAAAAACAAAAAAACAAATGATGATAATGTGTTGTAAAAGTGAGAAATGCTGCACAGCTACAATCATGTCTAACAAGGATTCTCAGCATGAGTGTGAATTATAAGATATTTCATTTTTGTTATAGTATTGCACAATTGTTATTCACCAGGATACAGTTTCAGAATGCCTTATTTATGAAAGCAGAAAATAAATACCAAGAGAGCAGCTCATAAGACAACCTTGACAAACACGTTCTGAATTATTCAGATCGGCTATTGTGCATATTCAGAAAACCTCTCAGCGAGTGAAGAATGCTGCATGAGCTCAAAATATTCCAGTTTGGTCTACAAGGAAATTGGAGAGGCAGACTGCTTCTAATGCATGTACCTAATGCATGTAAACTTGACCTATGCTGCTCTGAAAACAAACCAGCAGTGCTTACTAGAGAATAAAACAGGATAATAAAATATTGATGAACCTGCTTACAGTTAGTATTGAAATATAAAAAGAAGCCTGTTAGCTGTAACTTTCATTAGATAATCATTCGTAGGGATGTTAGACGCTGCTATTGAAAATGTAGCAAAATTATAGATACAGATAAGATATAAAATTTACTTAACGACTTTGTTGGAATATATTTTTTGGAAATGCTCATCTTCTGTCATAAAGCTGCTGGGTTCATGCAGTGTATTCATATAATTTGTCCTTTGCACGTTATGTGTGTCTTCCATTCTTGTCAGCACTGAGCTTATGCATATATGACTATTACTATGGTATAGCAGAAGAGATTGAAGAAAGCAATAAAATGTAGTTTTCTGCATAAAAATGCAAACTATGCGACGCTGAGATGAAATAATGGGAATTTCCAAGCAGCAGCACTGGGTCCTAGGAACAGCTTGTATAATTAAGGCCTATTGCACACGAACGCGTGCACCCCGTGCCCGTGCTGCGGGCCACATTTGCGGATCCGCAATAAACGGGCACCATTCCGTGGCCATTACGCATCACGGATGCGGACCCATTCATTTCAATGGATCCGCAAATCTGGAGATGCGGAACGGTGCGGAAAGGAGGAACGGAACACTACGGAGTGCGTCCACGGGGTTCCGTACTTCCGTCCCGCAAAAAGATAGAACAGGTCCTATCTTTTTGCGGAACGGGCAGATCGCGGACCTATTCAAGTGAATGGGTCCGCGATCCGCTGCGGCTGCCCCACGGCCGGTGTCCGAGCATTGCGGGCCGCAATTTGCGGCCCGCAGCACGGGCACGGGGTGCACACGTTCGTGTGCAAGAGGCCTAACTCTTAATGACAAGGCTAGAAAAGGCATTGTCCAGCAAAGGTTGTCCAGCTTTGAAACACTGGTCGCAGCATTGATGTGTCTTCTAAGTGGCACATGACCCAGTAACATGCTGCTTGGGGATACTTCAACAGATATGTCACCAATACAGCTGAAAACATCACCCCTGTCCACTATGGAAGCTGACAAGCAGGAAACCGGGCCATGGAGAACAAAAGGAGCTGGAATCAAGCACTGAGAAGAAGGTAAGTATGCTTCCTTCCACAAGTCCTGTTGGGAGGGGGCTGCCAAAAAGTGCTGCAAAGCTGGAAACCACCTCTAATGACCACCAAACTTATTTTTCATTTTTGCCTCAATGCATTTTAGCACATATAACATTATTTATAGCATTTTTATTTTAAATCCCATTATGGGATTTCTATTTTATAGCATTATTTTAAACTAATAAACTTATATAATGTATACTCTCTATGACACAAGCAGCCATTCGATCAATAATATCGAGCCCTAACAACCGTATTTCTGGACAGACAGCCTTGGGGTCCTTTGTAGGTCCTCAGGGATTAGGTCACTAGGAACATAATAAACCAATTATAGGGGGCTCCTGGATCATGCTGCATTCATGGGCTGTTGAAGGCAAAGAGTTAACAGAGCTGGGATAAGAGCTTCTGTCAAACCCTGGCTATAAAGCAGGTGTCTAAGAATTCCAGCTGTTAGTAACAGATGATCCATTCTGCAGGACCACTTTGGGAACTGCTTACCCTTCTCTATTGCAGTGGCACCAAAAGATGTTTCTTCAGACAGGACCTACACTGCTCACCATCAAAAGACAGTAGTCAATAGCTGGTTAATAATAGTTTGTTTTGTTAACATCTAATTATTGGTACACCAACCAATTGTTAGAATGGGGGAACTTAAAGTATAACTGTCATTTTTTTTTTTTTTTTACTATTGGATTTTGGTGATTAATATCACCTTGTTGGCCCTGTTTTAATTTCTGATTGTTTAATAAATAACCCCTAAAAGCCACCTAAAAGTCCCCAGTATTGGCTATTTTTACCTGAGATTAAAATCAGGTTGCTATGCTCCTTCCGTCTACCAGATGAGGACGGAGCACGCTGCGTGCGCTGGGATCTGATAGTGAGTCAACATTGTAAGGGAATGTATAAAAAGCCAGGTTCTTCCTGACAGGAAATAACAGTGCTGGGCTGTGTGTGTGAACTTCTCCACATGCCTGTGCTTGGCAGACACTCCCTTAGCAGTGCTGGAGAATGTACAGCTCAGGGAGATATGCCCTCTGCTCAGTGTATAAATAAAAGCCTTATCTGATAAGAGGAGAGCTTGTAGGAGGACTATAGGCTTCAGCCAGACCTGGGAACTTCACTGCAAGACCCCCCTATACAGAGCTGGTCTTCACTAACTTCACTGCAGGTGTCCTGTGGATTAGCCTCAGGGCTGAGGGCGGCCATTTTAATAGAATAGTAAAGTTGTCGTTTTATGCAGACTGGTTGCTAAGGGCTGAATCTTATTAAATAAGGGGTAAGTAAGTCTAATAGTTATTGATTCAGGAATATTATCATATTAGTAACTACATATATGAAAACTGAAATTAGGGTCTAAATGTGACAGCTATCCTTTACACGGGTTTTCTTGGCTTTTAATATTGATGACCTATCCTCAGGATGTGCCATCGCCTCGTACAGTTGATTGTTGGGGATGCTGGGTGTCAGAACCCCGCCAATCTGATATTAATGACCTATCCTGAGGATAGCTTATCAATATTAAAAGCCCAGGTAACCCCTTTAATGCCCCTGAGGGTGGCCTCACTGAAGATGATTTGTATGGGGCGTTGACCAAGTATGATTTTGTCATAGCATATAATATTAGGGCGGCTTTAGTATAGGGAATAACTAATGTGCTGTCATACTGTATAAACCTAAACCACCCACTTTTACATAAACATGCTTGCTATACTTACAGCCATGTAAGACAATACAATAAAGTAGCAACTTGAGATGAGTGAACTCTTGACAATCACTTACATTGCCGCCCTGCTGGAATTATTACGAACTAAGAATTTCATGAAGAATTGTATGCTCTTGTATTATTGACTCTCTACCTCCCTGCATTGCTCTCTTCTCCATTGCTCTTTCATGGCAGTTGCAGTTGCATTTTTTTTTTTTTTTCAAGATCAGGCCGTGGTTTATAAGAATTTTCACACATTCAGAGCCAATTAATTTTTTAAAGTAAACTTGTCCCTGATATTTTATTGTATTTCTTAGTGTACAGTATATTATTCTGCAACTAACATAACTAGACATACTGAATAGAGTACTGACATGTTTATTACTGGTAGAAGTTGAATTAGAGTCATATTCCTTCCCTTTGTGTAACTCACCTTCATGCTACATGCTTACAAAAATAAAATTTACTGTATCTCTGTAAAAGATGTCTTCACTATATGATTGAGCACATAAGAGAAGAGAAAGAATGTGTAATGGTCCCCAAATGTAAAGAGGTGACAATTAGAGATGAGCTAACCGAATCCCACAAAGTTGAATTCAATCCGAATTTCAGGATAAATGTAATTCGCCTAAAAGCCGAATTCCCTCGTGATTCGTGTTAGCGAATCAATTTAACCTGAAATAGTATTAAAACAAAAAATTCAAACTTACCTCCTCCATTTGCTCGCAACAGGCCGCCAGCCTCCATCTTGCTTGAAGATCTTGGCCAAAATCCCGTGCGGTGTGAGATTACGTCATCACGCCGGCTGGCATGATGATGTAATTCGCACCACACGGGATTTTGGTGGAGATCTTCAAGCAAGATATCAGCGGATGGCCCGTCGTGAGAAAATGGAGGTGGTAAGTTTGACATTTGTAAAATGACACTCAGATGCCGTGATCATGTATGAACGTCTGAGGGGTACAATAACGGGGGAGGCGCTATCGCAGCTCCCTGTCATTGCACCCGCTACTTACAAAAAAATATGCTTTTTTACAATGTAATTCATCACTATGTGAATTTTTGTATGAAATTTGACGAATCAACCATAAATTCGCTCATCTCTAGTGACAATATTTTTCCTATTTTCACTATGTTGTCATTTGAAGTCATAGCCAAAAGCAATGGGTGGTCTACTGCTGAAAGTTTAGCTGTTTAGCCACAATTTGCTTAGTGTTATTTCTATTTTCTTGTCTCTTGAAGTAAAGCTCAGTACACATAATAAGCTGGTATGGGAAAGCAGCAGACAGCAGCAACTGAATATGATGTTGCTGATGAGGTGTTGGTGTGAGTATAGAAATATACTGTCTCTACGAATCTGAAGAAGGAGGGTACAAATCATTAATCGTCAGTGTCTTCGCAACTCCTGTCTTCAAGTGTCCGCCCAATCCCTTTAAGCTGTTACAAATACAAAATGTATGCGATTGCTATTTCATTCACAATTATTACAGTGTCCTAGTAAAAGAAAAAGTATGAACATGCATATACATTCAAGTTGTCTGCTGAAAAAAAAAAATGTTCTTTATAAATCTATGTACATGGCTATGGGTGCTTTTCTAACAAATCATGCAGATAGGAAACTGTATTTCTCATCTGAGTTAGTTCTCTCCTCAGGAATGTACTAAAATCCATATTGAAATTTTGTTTTATACATTATTTATGGAATATATGTGCCAATATTGTTAATGTACAATGCATGCACACCAAATCATTGCATCTATTTCTCTTACAGTTGCACTCAAATTCGGACAAAGGTGATGGATCTGTGAAATATATATTAACTGGTGAAGGCGCTGGGACAATATTTATCATTGATGACACAACAGGGGACATTCATGCAACAAAAAGCCTGGACCGTGAACAAAAGTCACATTATGTTCTTCATGCACAGGCTATCGACAGAAGAACCAACAAACCTCTTGAACCAGAATCTGAATTCATTATTAAAGTTCAAGATATCAATGACAATGCACCTGAATTTCCTGATGGGCCTTATGTTGTCACAGTTCCAGAAATGTCTGATGTTGGTAAGCAACATGTCCCTTAATTATATATATATGTATATATATATATATATATATATATATATATATATATATATATATATTTATACCTTCATTAAATTCATTAAAATACATGTCCAATCTGTCATCAAATTTATCCTGACCTCACTGAGGGCAACATAAAGTAGTGACAGAAAAGCTGATTTCAGCGGTGTGTCACTCATGAGCTAATAATAAGTGGTTGCTAAGAACCAGCATCATAATCATTACAGTCCAGGCCTTGAAAAGAGTCAAATCTACTTGGGAAGAGTCATGGTTATTCAAAATTTCCTGCACTCCCTGCCTATCTACTAATGATTGGCAGTTTTCTCCTAGAGAGAAAGGGAGAAAACTACAAAGAAGCCTGTCAGTCATTAGCAGGTTGGCAGGGAGAGCAGGAATTTATGAATAATCATGACTCTTCTCAGGTGGCCATGACTCTTTTCCAGGCCCAATCTGCAATGATTGTGATATTGGTTCTCGGCAACCACTTAATTTTAACTTTCAAAATGACAGACCGTTGAAATCAACTCACCTGTCTCTACTTTATGCTGCCTTTTGTATGGGCAGCATAATGTTGATGATAGGTTCCCTTTAAAGCAAATGCATGTTACTTCCTATGTAAGTTTGGGGAGTCTATGTTGAATAATTAAGTAAAAAGAATAAGATGGAAGATCTAATATCAAGAATTAATAAGCACTTGTCTTGAAAAGTTTTTGGCAGTAGTTTATATAATTTATGAGTTTTCCATACTGATCTTTTGACCATTTTTCAGAAAACATTCCAGCCAGTGTTTTAACTTTTAATGCAGATTCATCAGAAGTGCAGGAAGTTTCCTTCAATTAACCCCTTAGTGACCACCCATACGTGTTTTTACGGCGGTCACTAAGGGGCCTTAGGCTGGGCTGCCGCGTTTTTACGGCGGCCCAGTCTAAGCGCTGCACGGGTCCCCCGTGCAGCGGGGAGCGCGGGCCCGGCTCTCACATGAGAGCCGCGACCCTGCTCTAACAGCCCGGGCCGGCAGGAGTGCCGATCCGGGCTGTTTAACCCCTTACATGCCGGGCGCAATGGCGCCTGCGCATGTAAAGGGTTGACAGAGGGAGCGAACTCCCTCTGTCACCCATCAGCACCCCGCAGATGCGATCGCAGGGTGCTGATGGGCTGGGAAGCTCACCTTCCTTCCGGCAGGGCCCTGAGCCTGCCCTGAAGTATTCACCAGCAGGCTATGCCTCTCTGGCGTAGCCTGCTGGTCAAAGGTAGAATTGCACTGCATTTAAAATGTAATGCATTATAGATATAATGCATTACATTTTAAAAGCAATCAAAATACTGTATATTATAGTCCTCATGTGGGACTATTAAGTAGTAAAAAAATTAGAAAAAATACACATTTATTAAATAAAAAAAATTCCATGAAATATAAAAATATGCTTTTTTTTCCATTGAAAATACGCTTTTCAATGAAAAAAATTGCAAAAAAAAATTATCCCCCACATGTTTGGTATTGCAGCGTCCGTAACAACCGGCACTACATAAATATTACATAAATTATCCCCTATAGTACACGCCGTTAAAAAATAAATAAAAAAAAGCCAGAATTTCTCATTTATTCTTAATTTTCACAGAAAAAAACGAAATAACAAGCGATCAAAAAGCGGAATTTACTAAAAAATTATACCAATGAAAAATAGAAGTCGTCCCGCAAAAATCAAGCCCTCACACAACTCCATAGAAAAAAAAATTAAAAAGTTATGGGTCCTGGGAAGTGGCAATGCAAAATCTTTTTTTTGTTAAAAAAGGGGTTTTATTGAAAAAAGTAGTAAAACTTAAAAAAAACTATAAGTATTTGGTATCCCTGTAATCGTACTGACCCAGGGAATGAAAATATTATGTTACTTTTACCGAATAATGAACACCGTAAAATTTATAATGTACAAACGCAGTGGCAGTAGTACTATTTTTCCCCTTCTCCCTCCCAGAAAGAGTTAATAAAAGTTAATAACATAGTTATGTGTACCCCAAAACGGCGCTATTAAAAACTACAACTTGTCCCGCAAAAAACAAGCCCTCATACTGCTATATAGACGGAAAAATAAAAAAGTTATAGCTCTGGGAACGAGACCATGAAAAAAGGACGAAAAACGCTTGGTCATAAAGGCCCAAACAGGCTTGGTCACTAAGGGGTTAAAACTTGTTGTTTTCTTATGGTAAATCCATTAAAATTTACCTTCCTAACATTGCATATGTCTTCCTGTGACCTTAAAATCTTGTTATGAGGTTAAGGTATGTTTTTTCAGAACATATCAGATACTTGATTGGATTGAGATATAGAGACTTTGGAGTTAAAGTCATGATCCTCAAACCATACTGGAATATTTTTTTCCAATGTAGCAGTAGGCATTTATTAGCTGAGAGATACCACTATTAGGCAATACTGTTGCAATGAAGGGGTGTACTTGATGTGCAACAATGTTTAGGTACATACAGCATGTGGGATGTGTCAAAGTAACAATAAATGACTGTATAAATTACAGAACCAAAGGTTTTTCACTAGGACTTTGCATAAGGCATCACACTGCCTTTACCTGCTTACTTCCTTCCCATAGTATATCAAATGCCACCCTTCCCTAGGTAAGCAACATGCATCCACCCAGCCATTCACATGATGTAAAACAAGGTGATCTTCAGGATATGCAACCATTTTCCATTGCATCATAGTCCAGCTCTGATATACACATGTCCTTTTGTAGTTACTTTTGGTGTTGGGCATTGGTCAGTATGGTCACTCCAGCCTTTCTTTAGCTTTGAACCTTATCACATTTTTTCGATCCCTTTGCTTGCCCATTTTCTCTTTTTAAACACATAGCGGAATTTATTATGCGCCGTTCTCCACAATTCTAACTTCAAATGTCGTGAATAGGTATTTGCACATTTTGGATTTCTTTGCATTTTTGCACTCAGTCTGGTTTTAAAAAGTAGACAGGGAAGTGATGGGGTTAACTATGGTAATTCATTTCAATTCAAATTTATGTCTACCTCTTTTTTGTTTAAGTTGCAAAAAAAGTTCCAAACTCACTCAAGTAAAGGGATGGCATAAAAAATGAAGTTACATTTCTAGGCAAAAATGTTACTTTTACAGGTTCATTAAATTTAACAGACAACACGCAAAGTTTGAAAAATTTTGTGCAAAGTGCGCCAACGCAGACTCAAGTAAAACTGACTTCAAATATTACGCTAAGAATAAATGGCTGGTCGGTGTTCATACATATGGTTACTTTAAGGTTTTTCAAGTTACCTGGTATCAAGAAGAACAAAAAGCCCTTTCAAAATGTTCCACAGCATGAAACACAGTGCCTTGTTTTAATAACACATGCACTCCAACAGAATAATAGTCAAATTATTATTTCAGGTTTGTATTTCATCCTCTTTATATTCTAGATAGATGTTATTTCTATGCCATTTGTTCTCAAAATTGTAGAATATCGTATTTGAAATGCATAGTATGCTGCCATTACCAATGATGAGAGCTAAAGCCATGCCAGACAGTATAAATTCAGCACTTTGATGAATAAAATTTGCATATTTATTTGACAGTAGAAATAATATGAAACAGATCTGATATTTCTTTATGTTCTGCTGGTGGTAGAATTAAACCACCAAAATGTATACAGAAAAAAATCTGAACTTTCTCTTTGCTTTATGAGGCATGGTAGGAAGTAAGAAATATGTTTGGATCTTCTCTAATTCAATCTTTCTTAATAGAAATATGTCATAAGCAATGCATCCCAGAGCACGAGCCCAGTGGGACACATATACTACTATATGTTATGCCTTTACAAAGTAGTCTTACTCAGTTCAATGACTGCACCACTACACAGAGAATTTTGGTCATGTAATGTGTTGCATTATAGCCCCAGCTTTACTTTGTGGCTCACTAGGACCTAGTTACTAAAAGGGGTGTATCTTTAGGCGGTGCAGAGTTAGCTGTCGCTACTGGGCCCAGGAACCAGAAGGGGCCCAAAGACCATGTGTTGCATAAGAAATGTGCATGCTGGTCAAGTAACTTTCTGGCCGGAGGGAAGGGGGTAGGTCAAGAATTTGGCATGGGATGGGGATGCCGTTTCAATTTTTGCCTCAGGCAGCATGAAGGCTATGTTATTCCCTGCCCATGGCCACAAAGCACTGAGGGAAGGGGTCCAAGCTGAATGAACTCTTGCACCAAGGCTCATGAGCCTTAAGCTATGCCCCTGGTTACTAGCACACCCTCCTCAAGATTTGCCCCTGTACTGTTCCTAACATTGCAATTTACATCTAATAGGATTTTGGAACTACGAGAGAAAATATTTTTTATTGAAAGCAAAGTAAAAACTTGTCTGCAGATTGGGTAGAGATAAATTCTAATCACAGGTATGGAGACTTGTAGTTTATTGGTGGATAAAATAAGCTTTCCATATGTGAATAATAACATAATAAAGTGGAAATACTGATTTCCACTGAATGAATCCCAATGTATTGGAAGTTGTATGTTCATGAAAAATGTCTCATTAGTGAGCTGTGTCTTCCAATATTTATCTAAACTGTCAGTGTCTTAAAATGAGTTTTCAATAAATTGATGTTTTAAAATGTGTTGTCAGCGAAGCTACAATGTGCAAATCCGAAGGGTAAAGATAATCTGATGCATTTGGTTGGTTTGTTAGATCCACAGATCTGCAAGGTCAATATAATGCTGTATCTACTCTGCAACTTCCCACCATCACTTTCAAGTCTTTTTTCTTTGAGACTCCTCTGTTGCTGGGAATCTGTCAGCAACCCCCCCCCCCCCCCTCCCAAAACTAGAGCGGACAGTGTATACTGTAAGTGGTGCTCAGTCCGGTTATGTAATTTCTATCTTAATACTCAATTGCATTCTGGTGCTGTGCTCCCAGCAGTAAAATGCATTCAGAGGGCTCCTGTTCTCACGCACAAAATGGAGGAATCTTCACAATGCATTTTAATGATGGTTTGTGGGAGCACAGCGTCAGAATGCAACTGAGTATTAAGATAAAAATTAAATAACCAGACTCAGCTTCACTTACACTATACTCTGCTTGATCTAGTTGGGGGCTGTTTTGGAGCTGACAGATTCCCTTTAAAGTAGGAGCCCCTACACACAAATTTGCTCTGGTTGTTTTTGTTCATAAAAGCCCATTGGATTTTTCCAAACTGAGTGTAGTTTTTGTGGCATTTTTAGTGGTATTTTCCGTAACAAACTGCATAAACAACACTTTTTTGACATTTTATTACCTATAGATACGGAGATTTGAAAACACCAGCAAACATCAGAGCTTTGTCAAAAACGGCACATAATTATCAGAGATGCCAAAAACCACTTGTATGTCCTGTGTTTTTTATTTTGTATAGACATTCAGCTGGCATTTTTCTGCAAAAAATGGCACAAATACAGGTGAAAAAGTACCACAAATTTGCAAAATACACCACTAAAAGACTATGTGTGAGCCCACCCTAATAAGGTTGTATTAGCTTAAAATAAAGTATCAGCTTTTTTTGGAGAATGGACACACGGAGCAGCCATGGTGAGGTCAAGAACCGAATGGCCAATTAGCCACAGCGGCCTTTCATTTAACTAATAACCAACGCTGTGATGCCATTAGCAATGAAGACCACTATAAAGTGCAGTCTTCATTAGTTAAATAAAAGGCAGCTGTGGCTAATTGGGCGCGCAGTTCTTGACTGTCGCAACCTGATCGTATAATGGGCGCTCTGTGTGGCCATACACTTACATTGCCCTGGACTTCAGTAATAAAGTTTAACAGATTCCAGTACCCAGGTGTGTTTTCTTAAACCATTTATTACCGACACATCTTTCTTGTTTGACTACCTGACTGCCTACCTCTGCCTATTTACTGATTATGAACTTTGCCTGCCATGAACTCTGCTCCCTCTGACATTGATAAGAGTTGGAATATCTCAAAATTTCCTGAGATTTAATTTGGGAGAATGTTTCCAGAAGGGAGAGAGGGTGAGAGTTGGAATATCTCAGAATTTCCTTAGTTTTAATTTGGGAGAATGTTTCCAGAGGGAAGAGAGGGTGAGAGAGAGAAAGAGAGTCTGTGTTTATGGAGATGTATGAGGGCTCACATTTTGCAGACCGATCTGTAGTTTTTATTGATTTGGGGTGTGAATGACTTTTTGATCACTTTTTCTTTAATTTTATTAGGAAGATGAGTGACCAAAAATTTATTTATTTTTTTTCTGTTCCGCTGTTCACCATTCAGCATTTTTGGATGCATCCTATGGAAGAATCATTATGTTCCTTTGAAGCCCTGCCACAGACAAGGCTTGTTAACAACTATTGCTTTGATGGGTCTAGGAGTCTTTAGAAAGCCGTACATATACAGTGGATGTCGGAAAGGGGTTGCAAAAAAAACATTTTACATCAATGCAGT
This sequence comes from Bufotes viridis, assembly GCA_033119425.1. Taxonomy (NCBI): domain Eukaryota; kingdom Metazoa; phylum Chordata; class Amphibia; order Anura; family Bufonidae; genus Bufotes; species Bufotes viridis. The sequence goes on along the minus strand of CM065593.1, from coordinate 241,453,668 downwards.
GTTCCCAAAATATGTGCGTTCTCGTCACTTATAATTAGTGTTGAGCGCGTATATTCGAATAGTGAATTCTTATCGCGAATATCGCAACTTCTATAATTTGCGAATATAGCGCTATATATTCGCAATTTCAAATATTCATTTTTTTCGGTTTTTTTTAGCTGTTAATCCTTGTTGCTGTCTGGTTGTCTTCCCACTTCCCAAAAGCTGTTCTTTCCTGTCCAGAGGATTCCTGGCTCCCTGCCCGCTCCAGTTAATGCCTGTTGCCGCTTCTGCCGACTTCCTGTGTGCATGGAACGTCCCCATCCCAATTTGTGAGAATCACGATCTCACAAATTTGACTAAGTTGTAATCGCAATGCGATTAATATAACCTAAATTATTCGCATTGCGATATTCGTTTCATTCTAGCAATACAACCATTAGGAACTTAGCTCTAAGATCAATTCGCAATGCGAGTATATGTTCACTTCGCAAATGAAACTTAGAGCTGAGTTCCTAATGGTTGTTGCTAGAATATAACGAAGATTGAGAATATAGTGCTATATTCGTGAATTTGTGATATTCGTCATCTTCGTCATATTCTAGCAATACAACCATTAGGAACCCAGCTCTAAGTTTCATTCGCAATGCGATTAATACAGGTTATATTAATCGCAATGCAATTACAACTTAGATCTGAGTTCCTAATGGTTGTATTGCTAGAATATAACGAAGATTGAGAATATAGCGTTATATTCATTATATTCTTCAATTCTAGCAATACAACCATTAGAAACTCAGATCTAAGTTGTAGTCGCAATGCGATTAATATAACCTGTATTAATCGCATTGTAAATTCAACTTAGAGCTGGGTTCCTAATGGTTGTATTGCTAGAATATAACGAAGATTGAGAATATAGTGCTATATTCGTGATATTCGTTATCTTCGTCAATTCTAGCAATACAAGTTACACCCATTAGGAACTCAGCTCTAAGTTAAATTTCGCTATGCGAATATAAATTCGCGTAGCATTCGCAATATATAGAATAATGACGAATATTCGAATTTGATGAATATATGACGAATATTCAATCGAACATTCGCGAAATATCGCAAAATCGAATATGGCACCTCCCGCTCATTACTACTTATAATGCACATGTATTATGGATCCTGAGTAGCAATTGATTTAGGAGCATCTATTTCTGTTTCTTGATTTACTGTCTTGCTATACAATATTTTCTCATAGAAGGATTTAAATAAATGGTATCAAAGGCTTTTTAGTGTCCAGTTGAACAGTTTTTAAGGGCATTTTACCCAAGAGCAAATGGGTCTAAGGTATAAGCCTGCATGTCTGTTTGTGGTCCACAAACCACAGATCAGCAAAATACAGATGTAGTCCGTATCCATGCAACATTTTGTTGTGGACACATTAACTTCAATGGATCTGCAGTCCACTCTTTCCGGACAAGTATAGGACATGTTCTATCTTTTGCAGAACAGACACATGGATGCAGAAAGCACATGGAAGTCAGAAGCGAATGGGAGGTCACAACAGGTCAATCAGCTGCCACCTTTTAGAGAAAGCTGCTTCATTATGTATTCTAAACATGCAGAACCCCTAATGAATATTAACAAGCACACTTTGATTAAGAGCATATTGTGTCTAATACTTTTTTGTTATCTGATTAGATCTTGTTTCAAGTGCATACTCCTTGAGTACTGATTGTGTATATTTTGTATATTTCTTGTATTTTGTATAGCCTGATGAAGGTTAATAACCCACATGTTGGGTGATATATTGTAATATACAAGTAATTAAATTAATTTCACATAGAATAGCATGCCGTCTGTAAGGCTAGTGCTTTCTACATGTGTAGAATAGGAATAGTATAGTGAAATGCTAAAGATTAGTAAAAATTCTATATGATGTTACAGGATATGATCTGTAAATATGGACCTAGTACAGCAAAGAAAAGCATACACTTTAAAAACTGGGATTAATATGCCTTAAGTTGCTTGTCATCTATAGTGCTGACATAGCTAAACTGAATTTTGCAACTCATTTACATTTCATAGACTTCTTTCAGTGCTAGAAAATGTCACCTTATGAGGAAAAAATGGTGTGAAACAGCAGAAAAAGAAGTTGCAAGTCACATGTTGCAAGTAGTCATGAATAGTGTTGAGCGAACAGTTCGAGCATAGTTCGGGTCCGTACCGAATTTTGGGGTGTTCGTGACACGGACCCGAACCCGAACTTTTTCGTAAAAGTTCGGGTTCGGGTTCGTCGTTCGGCATGTATTTTGGCGCATTTTGAAAGGCTGCAAAGCAGCCAATCAACATGCATCATACTACTTGCCCTAAGATGCCATCGCAGCCATGCCTACTATTGGCAAGGCTGTGATTGGCCAAGTGCAGCATGTGACTCAGCCTCTTTATAAGCTTGTGCGCACGTCGGGACGTGCTCACTCCCGATGTGAATAGAACAGGGATAGACGCAGCTGATGCTAGGGCGAGAATAGGCAGGGATAATTGAATAACTGGAAGCAAATTTCTCTCCTCCACCTGTGATTCATCTGAACAACTGCAGCTGAGCTGCTTTTTTGATAGGGATTGGCTATTTTTAGAGTGGCCAGAGTGATTTTTCCATCCACATGTACCTGGGCTGACCGCCGGCCGCCATTTTGCGACTTGTAGTGCTGCAGCAGAAGCTGCCACAGTGTGCATTCCAAAGCTCCAAACAAGTCAGACATCTACACCTGGGATTCAGACCAATAGCGATTTAGCAGCACAGTCCAAGGCTATTTTTTTAAAGGTTGTGCAGACCATTTTGTGGCACATGTTACTGGGCTGATAGGCGGCGGCCATCTTGGGACTAGTGCTGCAGCACAATCTCTCCCAACGTCCATTAATCACTTGTAATAGTGGTCTGTGCCATAGAAATCCTACATCAGGGACTTGGGTGTGCTTGTGTCACCCCTACTAATACCAGTCCACCTGTAATCCATACAGTCAAAAGACTGAAAGTATTCCAGTGAGGGAATTTTTTTATTTAAAAAGGCCAAGTTAGTTTATCTGGCGTTCAATATACTAGATACAGTTAGGCCTGCGTTTCATACATCTGGAATTAGCAAACTAATGTGCTGGGGTTGGGAAAACATATATGTACCCATACTAGAATCTGTCAAAGAAAGCGGTACTCACATATAACAGTCATTCCATCTGTAATCCATACAGTCAAAAGACTGAAAGTATTCCAGTGAGGGAATTTTTTTATTTAAAAAAGGCCAAGTTAGTTTATCTGGCGTTCAATATACTAGATACAGTTAGGCCTGCGTTTCATACATCTGGAATTAGCAAACTAATGTGCTGGGGTTGGGAAAACATATATGTACCCATACTAGAATCTGTCAAAGAAAGCGGTACTCACATATAACAGTCATTCCATCTGTAATCCATACAGTCAAAAGACTGAAAGTATTCCAGTGAGGGAATTTTTTTATTTAAAAAGGCCAAGTTAGTTTATCTGGCGCTCAATATACTAGATACAGTTAGGCCTCATGCGTTTCATACATCTGGAATTAGCAAACTAATGTGCTGGGGTTGGGAAAACATATATGTACCCATACTAGAATCTGTCAAAGAAAGCGGTACTCACATATAACAGTCATTCCATCTGTAATCCATACAGTCAAAAGACTGAAAGTATTCCAGTGAGGGAATTTTTTTATTTAAAAAAGGCCAAGTTAGTTTATCTGGCGTTCAATATACTAGATACAGTTAGGCTCATGCTTTCATACATCTGGAATTAGCAAACTAATGTGCTGGGGTTGGGAAAACATATATGTACCCATACTAGAATCTGTCAAAGAAAGCGGTACTCACATATAACAGTCATTCCATCTGTAATCCATACAGTCAAAAGACTGAAAGTATTCCAGTGAGGGAATTTTTTTATTTAAAAAGGCCAAGTTAGTTTATCTGGCGTTCAATATACTAGATACAGTTAGGCCTGCGTTTCATACATCTGGAATTAGCAAACTAATGTGCTGGGGTTGGGAAAACATATATGTACCCATACTAGAATCTGTCAAAGAAAGCGGTACTCACATATAACAAGTCATTCCATCTGTAATCCATACAGTCAAAAGACTGAAAGTATTCCAGTGAGGGAATTTTTTTATTTAAAAAGGCCAAGTTAGTTTATCTGGCGTTCAATATACTAGATACAGTTAGGCCTATGCTTTCATACATCTGGAATTAGCAAACTAATGTGCTGGGGTTGGGAAAACATATATGTACCCATACTAGAATCTGTCAAAGAAAGCGGTACTCACATATAACAAAGTCATTCCATCTGTAATCCATACAGTCAAAAGACTGAAAGTATTCCAGTGAGGGGATTTTGCTTATAAAAATAATATATTTCATTGTGGTGCGAGTTGAATCGCAACAATGAAGAAAAATACTATTAAGGGACGAGGACGCGGTCGTGGTGGTGTCCGTGGAGCCTCTGTTGCTGGTAGAGGACGTGGCCGTTCGGCCCCAGGCGCACACAGTAGGGAACGAACTCCCTCAACTAGCCGGCAGAATGTACCGCAATATCTCGTGGGGCCCAATGCCGCTCTTAGGATGGTAAGGCCTGAGCAGGTACAGGCATTAATCGATTGGGTGGCCGACAGTGCTTCCAGCACGTTCACCACATGGTCTTCCACCCAGTCTTCTGCGGAAAGCGCACAGGTGGCACCTGAAAACCAAGCCCATCAGTCTGTCACATCACCCCCAAGCATATCAGGGAAACGGTCTGAGCCACAAGTTATGCAGCAGTCTCTTCTTCTGTTTGAAGACTCTGCTTCCAGGGTTTCCCAGGGGCGTCCACCTAGCCCTTCCCCAGTGGAGGAAGACATACCATGCACTGACGCACAACCACTTATGTCTCCAGATGAAGAGGACATGGGAATACCACCACAGCAGAGTCACCGACTCTCTGATGATGACGAAACACAGGTGCCCACTGCCGCGTCTTTTGCAGTGTGCAGACTGAACAGGAGGAGGTCAGGGAGGGAGACTGGGTGGAAGACGATGCAGAGGACGATGAGGTCTTAGACCCCACATGGACTGAAGGTCGTGGCGATGACTTTCACAGTTCAGAGGAAGAGGTAGTGGTGAGACCGAGACAACAGCGAAGCCAAAGAGGGAGCAGGGGGCCAAAGCAGACGAGCCGCCGCCCCAGAGTTCGCCTGCTACTGGACATCGCCAACAGGGACCCAGCCCCACAAAGGCAGCTTCAAAGAGTTCCCTGGCATGGCACTTCTTAAACAATGTCCCACCGACAAGACCCGAGTGACTTGCACGCTCTGCCATCAGAGCCTGAGGCGAGGCATTAACGCTCTGAACCTCAGCACAACCTGCATGACCAGGCATCTACATGCAAAGCATGAACTGCAGTGGGGTACACACCTTAAAAACCAGGCACTCGCTGAGGCTCCCCTGCTCCCTCTACCGCTGCTGCCTCGGCTTCCGCCTCGAGAGGAATGTTGCCACCTGCCGAGCAGCAAACAGAGGATGTGCCACCGACACCACCACCACCGCCACCGTCAACTAGCGCCTCCACTATATCACACAGCAGCGTTCAGCTCTCAATATCTCAAACCTTAGAGAGGAAGCGCAAATTCCCCGAGTCACCCTCGAGCCTCTTGGCCTGAACGCCAGCATTTCTAAACTGCTGGCCTTTGAAATGCTGTCATTCCGGCTGGTGGACACAGACAGCTTCAAACAGCTGATGGCCATGGCTGTCCCGCAGTATGTGGTTCCCAGCCGCCACTACTTCTCCAAGACAGCCGTGCCTTCCTGCACATGCAAGTGTCCGATAAAATCAAGTGTGCACTGCGCAACGCCATTTGTGGCAAGGTCCACCTAACCACAGATACGTGGACCAGTAAGCACGGCCAGGGACGCTATATCTCACTAACTGCACACTGGATGAATGTAGTGGCGGCTGGGCCCCCGGCGGACAGTTCCTTGGCGCACGTCCTTCCGCCCCTAGGATCGCAGGGCATCATTCTCTGCCTCCTGTAGCCTCCTCCTCCTACTCGGCTTCCTCCTCCACTGCTTCCACCAGCTCATCCGGTCAGCCACACACCTTCACCACCAACTTCAGCACAGCCCGGGTAAACGTCAGCAGGCCATTCTGAAACTCATATGTTTGGGGGACAGGCCCCACAGCGCAAAGGAGTTGTGGCGGGGTATTGAACAACAGACCGACGAGTGGTTTCTGCCGGTGGGCCTCAAGCCAGGCCTGGTGGTATGCGATAATGGGCGAAATCTCGTGGCAGCTCTGGGACTAGCCGGTTTGACGCACATCCCTTGCCTGGCGCATGTGCTGAACTTGGTGGTGCAGAGGTTCATTCACCACTACCCCAACATGTCAGAGCTGCTGCATAAAGTGCGGGCCGCCTGTGCGCGCTCCGCCGCTCACATCCTGCCGCTGCTCGCCTGTCTGCGCTACAGCGGAACTCGGCCTTCCCGCTCACCGCCTCATATGCGACGTGCCCACCCGGTGGAACTCCACCTTGCACATGCTGGAGAGACTGTGCGAGCAGCAGCAGGCCATAGTGGAGTTTCAGCTGCAGCACGCTCGCGCCAGTCGTACTGCCGAACAGCACCACTTCACCACCAATGATTGGGCCTCCATGCGAGACCTGTGTGCCCTGCTGCGCTGTTTCGAGTACTCCACCAACATGGCCAGTGGCGATGACACTGTTATCAGCGTTACAATACCACTTCTATGTCTCCTTGAGAAAACACTTAGGGCAATGATGTTAGAGGAGGTGGCCCAGGTGGAGGAGGAGGAGGAGGATGAGGGCTCGTTTCTAACACTTTCGGGCCAGTCTGTTCGAAGTGGCTCAGAGGGAGGTTTGTTTAAGCAGCAGAGGACAGGTTCACAAGTCGCCAGCCAAGGCACTGTACTGGAGGACGAGGAGGATGAGGAGGAGGAGGTGGAGGGGGACGAGGATGACGCAAGTTCACAGCGGGGTGGCAGCCCAGGCCCATCACTGGTGCGTGGCTGGGGGATACGGTGGACGATGACGATACGCCTCCCACAGAGGACAGCTTGTCCTTACCCATGGGTAGCCTGGCCCACATGAGCGAATATATGCTCCAATGCCTGCGCAACGATCAGCAGAGTTGCCCACGCTTTAACGTGTGCAGACTACTGGGTGGCCACCCTGCTGGATCCCCGGTATAAAGACAATGTGCCCACTTTAATTCCTGAACTGGAGCGCGACCGTAAGATGCGCGAGTACAAGCGCACGCTGATAGAGGCGCTCTTGAGAGCATTCCCACATGTCACAGGGGAACAGGTGGAAGGTGAAGGCAGAGGAGTGGCAAGAGGTCGCCAACGCAGCTGTGTCACGGCCAGCTCATCTGAGGGCAGGGTTAGCATGGCAGAAATGTGGAAAGGTTTTGTCTCCACGCCACAGCTATCTGCACCGACACCTGATACGGAACGTGTTAGCAGGAGGCAGCATTTCACTAACATGGTTGAACAGTATGTCTGCACACTCTCCACATCCTGACGGGATGGTTCGGCCCCATTCAACTACTGGGTTTCGAAATTGTCCACGTGGCCAGAGTTAGCATGTTATGCCTTGGAGGTGCTTTCCTGCCCGGCGGCCAGCGTTTTATCTGAACGCGTATTCAGCACGGCAGGGGGCGTCATTACTGACAAGCGCAGCCGCCTGTCCACAGCCAACGAGGCCTTCTCCTGTGGTGTGTGATATGATGCCAGAATATGTGCTGTGGGGCCTCTCTCCTCTTCCTGGGTGCAGGGGTCAAATAAACTAAATTGTGGCCTACTCCTGTGGTGGTTGATATGATGCCTGATTCTCTGATGTGGAACCTCTCTCCTCTGTTTGGGTGAAGGGGTCAAAGTAACTAAATGGTGGCTTCTCCTGTGGTGGCTGATATGATGCCAGAATATGTGCTGTGGGGCCTCTCTCCTCTTCCTGGGTGCAGGGGTCAAAGTAACTCAATGGTGGCTTCTCCTGTGGTGGCTGATATGATGCCAGAATATGTGCTGTGGTGCCTCTCTCCTCTTCCTGGGTGCGGGTCAAAGTAACTCAATGGTGGCTTCTCCTGTGGTGGCTGATATGATGCCTGAATATGTGCTGTGGTGCCTCTCTCCTCTTCCTGGGTGCGGGGTCAAAGTAACTCAATGGTGGCTTCTCCTGTGGTGGCTGATATGATGCCAGAATATGTGCTGTGGGCCTCTCTCCTCTTCCTGGGTGCAGGGTCAAAGTAACTCAATGGTGGCTTCTCCTGTGGTGGTTAGTATGATGCCAGAATATGTGCTGTGGGGCCTCTCTCCTCTTCCTGGGTGCAGGGTCAAAGTAACTCAATGGTGGCTTCTCCTGTGGTGGCTGATATGATGCCAGAATATGTGCTGTGGTGCCTCTCTCCTCTTCCTGGGTGCGGGGTCAAAGTAACTCAATGGTGGCTTCTCCTGTGGTGGCTGATATGATGCCAGAATATGTGCTGTGGGCCTCTCTCCTCTTCCTGGGTGCAGGGGTCAAAGTAACTCAATGGTGGCTTCTCCTGTGGTGGTTAGTATGATGCCAGAATATGTGCTGTGGGGCCTCTCTCTCTTCCTGGGTGCAGGGGTCAAAGTAACTCAATGGTGGCTTCTCCTGTGGTGGCTGATATGATGCCAGAATATGTGCTGTGGTGCCTCTCCTCTTCCTGGGTGCAGGGGTCAAAGTAACTAAATGGTGGCTTCTCCTGTGGTGGTTGATATGATGCCTGATTCTCTGCTGTGAAACCTCTCTCCTCCATCTGGGTGCAGGGGTCAAAGTCTCTCAATAGTCGCTTCTCCTGTGCTGATTGATATAAAGCTGATGGTTGTGCCATCTGACATGGCTGCCAGGGTCTGATTCAATGGGGGCCTACTCCTGTGGTGGGTGATCTAAATGCCTGATTCTCTGCTGTGAAACCTCTCTCCTCCGTCTGGGGTGTAGGGGTCAAAGTCTTTCAAAGTCGCCTCTCCTGTGCTGATTGATATGAAGCTGATGGTTGTGCCATCTGACATGGTTGCCGGGTCCCATTAAATTGTGGCCTACTCCTGTGGTGGTTGATATGATGCCTGATTCTCTGATGTGGAACCTCTCTCCTCTGTTTGGGTGAAGGGGTCAAAGTAACTAAATGGTGGCTTCTCCTGTGGTGGCTGATATGATGCCAGAATATGTGCTGTGGGGCCTCTCTCCTCTTCCTGGGTGCAGGGGTCAAAGTAACTCAATGGTGGCTTCTCCTGTGGTGGCTGATATGATGCCAGAATATGTGCTGTGGTGCCTCTCTCCTCTTCCTGGGTGCGGGGTCAAAGTAACTCAATGGTGGCTTCTCCTGTGGTGGCTGATATGATGCCAGAATATGTGCTGTGGTGCCTCTCCTCTTCCTGGGTGCGGGGTCAAAGTAACTCAATGGTGGCTTCTCCTGTGGTGGCTGATATGATGCCAGAATATGTGCTGTGGGGCCTCTCTCCTCTTCCTGGGTGCAGGGGTCAAAGTAACTCAATGGTGGCTTCTCCTGTGGTGGTTAGTATGATGCCAGAATATGTGCTGTGGGCCTCTCTCCTCTTCCTGGGTGCAGGGGTCAAAGTAACTCAATGGTGGCTTCTCCTGTGGTGGCTGATATGATGCCAGAATATGTGCTGTGGTGCCTCTCTCCTCTTCCTGGGTGCGGGGGTCAAAGTAACTCAATGGTGGCTTCTCCTGTGGTGGCTGATATGATGCCAGAATATGTGCTGTGGGGCCTCTCTCCTCTTCCTGGGTGCAGGGGTCAAAGTAACTCAATGGTGGCTTCTCCTGTGGTGGTTAGTATGATGCCAGAATATGTGCTGTGGGGCCTCTCTCCTCTTCCTGGGTGCAGGGGTCAAAGTAACTCAATGGTGGCTTCTCCTGTGGTGGCTGATATGATGCCAGAATATGTGCTGTGGTGCCTCTCTCCTCTTCCTGGGTGCAGGGGTCAAAGTAACTAAATGGTGGCTTCTCCTGTGGTGGTTGATATGATGCCTGATTCTCTGCTGTGAAACCTCTCTCCTCCATCTGGGTGTAGGGGTCAAAGTCTTTCAAAGTCGCCTTCTCCTGTGCTGATTGATATAAAGCTGATGGTTGTGCCATCTGACATGGTTGCCAGGGTCTGATTCAATGGGGGCCTACTCCTGTGGTGGGTGATCTAAATGCCTGATTCTCTGCTGTGAAACCTCTCTCCTCCGTCTGGGTGTAGGGTCAAAGTCTTTCAAAGTCGCTTCTCCTGTGCTGATTGATATGAAGCTGATGGTTGTGCCATCTGACATGGTTGCCGGGGTCCCATTAAATTGGGGCCTACTCCTGTGGTGGGTGATCTAAATGCCTGATTCTCTGCTTTGAAACCTCTCTCCTCCGTCCGGGTGTAGGGGTCAAAGTCTGTCAAAGTCGCCTTCTCCTGTGCTGATTGATATAAAGCTTATGCTTGTGCCATCTGGACATGGTTGCCGGGGTCTGATTCAATGGTGGCCTACTCCTGTGGTGGGTGATCTAAATGCCTGATTCTCTGCTGTGTAACCTCTCTCCTCCGTCTGGGTGTAGGGGTCAAAGTAACTAAATGGTGGCCTACTCCTGTGGTGGGTGATATGATGCCTGGTTCTCTGCTGTGGGACCTCTCTCCTTTGTCTGGGTGCTGTGGTCAAAATAATAGTAAGTGACCTTCTCCATTGGTGGGTGACTTGAAGCCTGATTCTGTGCTATGGGACCTCACTCCAATTAATATTGTTTAATTTTTATTTATTTTATGTTAACTCATCATTTCCCTATCTACATTTGTTTGCAGGGGATTTAACTACATTTTGCTGCCTTGTGCAGCCCTCTAGCCCTTTCCGGGTGTGTTTTACAGCCTTTTTAGTGCCCAAAAGTTCGGGTCCCCATTGACTTCTATGGGGTTCGGGTTCGGGATGAAGTTCGGGTCGAGTTCGGATCCCGAACCCGAACATTTTTCGAAAGTTCGGCCGAACTCGTCGAACCCGAACATCCAGGTGTTCGCTCAACTCTAGTCATGAATTGTGATCTGCATCTACATGTTACAAGTAGTGTTGAGCGAACAGTTCGAGAATAGTTTTCAAAAAAGTTTGGGTTCGGGTTCGGTGTTCGTCGATTACTTCCCGCTTTCTGAAGGGCTGCACAGCAGCCAATCAGCTAGCGTTTTACTTCTTGCCCTAAGAGCCCATCACAGCCATGCCTACTAATGGCATGGCTGTGATTGGCCAAGTGCAGCATGTGACCCAGCCTCTATTTAAGCTGGAGTCACGTAGCGCCGCACGTCACACTGCTCTGATTAGTGTAGGGAGAGGACGCAGCTTCTGTGAGGGCGAGATTAGGCAGGTTAAAGTCAGCAACAGCACCTAATGAACGGATAAATTTACAGCTGAGAATCATTGAACTTCTGCTAGTTACTTGCTCGCTGGTTTTTAGGCTGCACAGAGCGTTTTTCTGTCACTTATTTTCTGGGCTGATCGGCGGCCATTTTGTGACTTGTGGTGTGCCAGAAGAAGCTGCCACCAAGTCCATCAATCCATCAATACTAGTTTTATTTTTTTGCTATATCCTACATCAGGGGCTTGGCTGTGCTAATTGTCACCCCTAGAAACTCAGGAAAGAAATTTCTATATTTTATTAAGGGGTTAAATACAATTGCCCAAATACCAATCCCCTAAATCTGGTGTTCCAGCTTTGGTTAGACAAGTATAATACTGTCTGCTGTCTGGCAAAGGATAGATTATTTTCTGGGGTTAAATTCATTTGCCAAAATAGCAATACCATAAATCAGTGGTTTCAGCTGTGGCTGGCAAAATAGAATAGTGTCCGAGGTAACGCACACACGTACAGACGCACGCATACCGATTTCTTGAATAGTTGTATTATCGCGATAATAAAACTAACAGTGTAAAGTGGACTGTATTGCTCTAAGTTATATTCGCGCATTGTAATGTAACTTCTATTACAGCACACCAATACTAAAACTGACTAAGAGACAGCTTTAAGTTCTATTCGAACGCGATTGCAACTTTGGAACTTAAAGTAGTGTACGATTGTAAAAGTTGAGTACTAAAAAGTTGGAATCGCAATGCGATTCTTATGTATTTGCTTAATCGCATTGCGATTACAACTTTGAGCTACCGATCACCATGGGAACGCCTCCTCCAGTAGAATGTACTGTCGGTAGTGAGAATTAAGTTGAAATTGCAATGCGATTATTATATATCTGCTTAATCGCATTGCCGTTTCAACTTAGCATCGCTAAATAATTCCATCCATATTCGTTAACTTACTGACTCAGTAAGTTAACGATATGGATGGAATTATTTAGCAATGCTAAGTTGAAATCGCAATGTGATTAAGCAAATATATAAGAATCGCATTGCGATTTCAACTTAATTCTCAGATCCGACAGTACATTCTAGTGGAGGAGGCGTTCCCATGGTGATCGTTAGCTCAAAGTTGTAATCGCACTGCGTTTATTGCGGTATATTATCCCTCTGGGTGTCTTTTACAGCCTTTTTAGTGCCCAAAAGTTCGGGTCCCCATTGACTTCTATGGGGTTCGGGTTCGGGATGAAGTTCGGGTTGAGTTCGGATCACGAACCCGGACATTTTCCGGAAGTTCGGCCGAACCTCTCGAACCCGAACATCCAGGTGTTCGCTCATCTCTAGTTACAAGTCCTAATGTAGCCCATACCTGTATAAAATATATACTTTATTCTTATGAATCTCATGTTATGAAACCAAAATCTTGGATGTTGTGAAGAGCCAGACCACTGTTGTTCTTTGGGGAGAAATTGCAGTAGATTTCACTATCAAGTATTCTTAAACATCTAGTGAAAGGATTAACTTAAAGGAATGTGTCATCAGAAAATGATCTATTGTTTAAATGTTTTATGTTAATTACATTGTTTTAGACGTTTAGGTGATTTGGTGATTTTTGTTTTAATTTTCCATGGCACTATCTATATGAAAAGAAAAAAAAAACTAAATTTATGCAGTTTTCGCACTGACCACTAGGCCTAATGGTGTTGGATGGTCACTGCTAATCTACTCCATCCTGACATCTGCACAGGTCACAGAGCATGTTTCAAAAATACCTTAATAAAAGTCCACATGATCCCCTCCAGTCTACTGTGTATTTATTTATTATATGTGCTTATATTGCGCTACTGTATTCTGCAGCACTTTACAGCCATTAACATCAAGTTGTCCCCAATGGAGCTCACAATCTAAGTTCCCTATCAGTATATCTTTGGAGTGTGGGAGGAAAACGGAGTACTCAGAGGAAACCCATGCAAACACGGGTTTAGCCTATATGGCTCTTCTCAAACGAAATCAAGGATCATTTATTATAGTGTTTGCACCTGTTTTTGGTTGAAAAAATGCTTTTTTAGATAGATACATTGACTACTGAAATTGTACCTGTTATGGAGGCATTTGGTCCTAGTTCAACAATTCTGAAGTTTTACACTAATTATGCAGTTGTTGAATTTTTGAGACTTTTTCAAACTATTTACGTATGTAGGGGCGCCTTTTCTATGAGTGGAATGTGTGCACAAATAGTTTAATTATTACTCTACTCCAGGATGACTTATTTTTATTTGTTGGTTTTGAGTGGAGAAGTGCGATTATTTTTGAATTAAAAAGGTGTGTGACTTTTCGTAGCACATTTGTGCCTTTTTTCATGTGCATACTAATTAGACCAGTCTACTTGAAATGAAACCACCAGAGAGACCTGACTCATACAAATGCACCTCACCTCATTCATCAACTGCTAATCTGCTATGTGACTTTTAATAAATATCCTATAAAATACTGACAGGCAAATCCAATACTCCAGTCTACATTTTAGACCTAGTGGCCAGTGTGAGCACTGCAAGAGTTTTAGATTCTTTTTTTCTATATAGACATGTACACGGAAATTTGGAAAAAAAAACACCAAGAAAAAAAACTGTATGCCTAGTCCGTCTCCAGCTTTGCTGGGTGCAGGATCTATGCACCTGACCTGGAGTTTTGCAGTCTGCCATTTTTGTGTGGTTGCCTGCTACTTTAACTTGGCCTTGTTTGTTCTTTGCCTCTGTCTGTGTCCTCATTGTTCAGTATCCTTTCTTGGTCTAGTACAGTGATGGGCAACGTGCGGCTCTCCAGCTGTTACAGAACTACAACTCCCAGCATGCAAAGCCTGTCTATAGCTATCAGCCTACTGCATAGCATGGTGGGAGTTGTAGTTTAGCAACAGCTGGAGAGCCGCACGTTGCCCATCACTGGTCTAGTATATGTGTGCATCTCTGCCTGCGACTGCCATGTAGCGGAGTACACATAAGGCCAGGCATCTGCTAGTCATTGTGTGCAGCTCTGCCTGGAACCGCTGTGTAGCAAAGTTCCCATGGGGTCCTGCCATTTGCTTGTCTTTGTCTGCAGCTCTGTCTGGAAGCAACATGTAGCAGTGTTCGCATGGGGTCTAGACATCTGCTAGTTTCATGTCAGTCCTTGCTGTGTTCTTGGTTATGTTTGAACTGTATGCTGTGCTCTATTGTAGTATGTTTGGGTTCCAGTTTGTTTGCTATTCCAGTCCTTGTTGTTTTATGCCTGGACTGCTGGTGCTTGCACCAGCGTTTGTCCCTTGCAGGTAAATGACCAAGTGCAGCAGAACCATCCTGGAGGTGTGACCTGGTGAGCCTTCAGTAAAGTTTATCCCCACCACTATGGGATTTGTGAAGAATGGGGCTCATGTTGTGTTTGGCCCCAAGTCAAACCAGGGCCCTTGGTACAATGGTGTTCCATCTGCCACAATTCCTTTGCCTATTTGTCCAGGTCTAACTGTTATTTAATGTTGTTTTTGTCTCCTAGTGTATGCTTGGTTTCTGTTTGTCTATGAGATGTTCTCATGTCTGTAAGACCCTTGGAACATGACATCCTGATGACACATTCCCTTAACCTGTATAGTGAGAATACTGTATGGTGCAGTTACTACAGTGTATTATATACAGACCACAAAAGGCATGCTATTACTGTAATATCAGGTAACAGGACTGAATTGACCGTATAACCATTAGTAGTACATCTATAAATCAGTTACAACATGAGTGTAAAATCTTGGGATAACAGGTGCTATAACAAGACAAAACAACAGTGAAAACCACCATGGCTCTCACCCAGGGGCTCTATTATAAAATCCAGTTAATCTTGATAGACCTTCCTTTTGCAGTCCCCTGTGTATAGGGAACATGGACTCTTTTTTATAAGATTTTTGCTGGTTGCTTAGTAACCAGCCCCGGTAATCTACTTCACAGGATTAGTTCCAGTACCTGAATAATTGTTTTCTTTTGCTGACAGCTATTGGAGCTAGCATTGACTGTAGCATTTGTCGTGGAAGTAGAACAATCACATTTACTACATCCCAGCTTCATTAAGTGAGAGTCCTGGGCATGAAGCTAATTGGAAACGCATCTGGTTATATACACAGAACTATAGACATGTTTCTTAACATTTGTATTTAAACAGGAATTCCAATAATGTAGTCGTGACAATACATTACTAAACCATAGTATGTCTTGCAACTAGAGATGAGCAAATTTTTCCAACATTAGATTAGGCCAGTTCGCCGAATTTTTCGGAAAAATTTGCTTTGATACTAATTTATTTGCGGTGAATCACGTTAAAAAATAGCTATTTCTGGGCTACAGAGAGCCTTAATAGGGGTGTAGAACACTGTGGCTTGCAATAACATGCATAGGGTGTCTGCTGTTGTAGTGAAATAATACTAAGAGTCAGTATGACATGCAGAAGACAGGGGTCCCTCTTAGAATCACTGCATACTTCACTTATTTGGGAAGTCACGAGGCCAAAACTGACCAAATGACTCAGGTATCAACTCAGCCTTATAGGTAGATGTTAGAATCAAGAAGAAGTGCAGTGCTTTTACAACCTCGTCAGCTGATTCCACCTAGTTATCTACAGAACCTGTTCTATTAAACGCTTATACAAGTAGAGCCCCCCTGACAGAGTGGAGAGGGGGAGCAGTACGTTTGTGTTGATGTCACTGATTAATTTGCCTTTCCTCTGATCCGTCAGAACAATAACCCACAAAAAACAGATCCTGTCTGTGGAGCATACACCTTCACTCAGTCAGTATTTGCTCAATAATCCATCAGTATTGCTAATGCCAAAAAAAAACAGGAGTAGATCAAAAACAGAGATGACACATGAATGGAATATTTACATGTCTTCTGTGTTTTCTACACACTCCTGCTTTTGGCTACCAAATCATAAGCCAATTCTTATGGGACCAAACAGGCCTTACAGCTGCTACACAAACAGGATCTGTTGTGTGTCTCATTTTTCCTTGTTTTCGACAGATCAGAAGAAAGGTCAAATAAATGATGCTGTCAGCCAGGCTGAAACCCAAAATAGTGGACCAGTCATGAAGTGTGGAGGGTGGGAACAGCATGAGAATTCCACAGAGTGGACCTATGGCAGTTATGAAGTGGTGAGATGGAAGCAGCATGAGAAGACAACAGAGTGGCCCAATGACAGAGTCTGGAGGTGGCAGCAGCATCAGGAGGAGGCCATAGAGTGGCACAATGAACGAGTGTTGAGGTGGCAGCAGCATGAGAAGACCACAGAGCGGCACAATGACAGAGTCTGGAGGTGTAAGCAGAATCAGGAGGCCACAGAGGGGCACAATGAAAGAGTGTGGAGGTGGAAGCAGCATGAGGAAGCCACAGAATGGCATAATGACAGAGTTTGGAGGTGGCAGCAGAATCAGAAGGCCACAGAGTGGCACTAATGACAGAGTCTGGAGGTGGCAGCAGAATCAGGAAACCACAAAGTGGCACAATGACAGAGTGTGAAGGTGGCAGCAGCATGAGTAGAACTACAAAAAAAGGGGGTCAGTCAGCACAACCCAATGTGCAGGTGCACGCTGCCATGGCTAGAAACATACAGGAAAAAAGGTCAATGCAGCAGCATTCTGCAAACACAAAGTAAAAAATAATGTCATTTTGCAAATTTTAGATTATTGGCAAATACATTTTGTACAAAATGTATTTGCCAAGAATCTCAAATTTGCAAAATAAGCATAGCATTAGCACCAGAATTGTTTCTATAAATATGGCATTATTGTACTGTATTTGTGTTTGCAGAGTGCTGCTGGATTGTCCTTTTTTCCAGCAACATGAGTAGGCCACAAAGTGGCACAATGACCAAGTCTGGAAGAGGCGGCTGCAACAGCAGCATCTGGAGGAGGCCACAGAGTGGCACAATGACCAAGTGTTGAGGTGGCACAGAATCAGGAGCCCACAGAGTGGCACAATGACCGAGTCTGGAGGTGGCAGCATCATCAGGATACCACAGAGTGGCAAGGTGACATAGTGTGGAGATGGCAGCATCAGCATCAGGAGAACACAAAATGGTAAGGTGACATAGTGTGGAGATGGCAGCAGCAGCATCAGGAGACCACAAAATGGCAAGGTAAAATAGTGTGGAGATAGCAGCAGCATCAGCATCAGCAAGAGACCACAAAATGGCAAGGTGTTTTAGTGTGGGAATGGCAGCAGCAGCATCAGGATACCACAAAATGGCAAGTTGACATAGTGTGGAGATAGCGGCAGCAGCAGCATCAGGATAACACAGAGTGGCAAGGTGACATAGTGTAGAGATGGCAGCAGCATCAGGAGACCACAAAATGGCAAGGCGATATAGTGTGGAGATTGCAGCAGCAGCATCAGGATACCACAAAGTGACCCGGTGAAAGAGTGGGACAGTGGGTGGAAATACCAGTACCCGCTGACAAAGGTGGGTGAAAGAAGGAACACTTGGCATCAGATGTATGGCATCAGGGGGGTGGCAGCATCAGAGTAGTAGCTGAGGCAGGTAGCCAGAAGAAATTTGTCTCTTTTTTCAAGGTTTGGGTGAGGCGGCATGGATGTATCAGGAATTGGTGGGTGGAAATCCTGTCTGATCCACACCTGATTCATTTGATGCAAAGGTCAGTCTCTCCACATTTTGTGTGGACATGCGAGTTCTCCTTGGGTTCACTATGGCCCCCGCAGCATAAAAACCCATTCTGATGCCACGATCCTGGCCGGCCAGGACAGCTTTTCCAGGGCAAACTCAGCCAGTTGCGGCCACAAATCCAGTTTGGCTGCCCAGTAGTCCAGCGGATCTTCAATGCTGGTTGGCAGGGTGCTGTCCAAGTATGCCACAACGTGCTGGTTTAGGTCCTGCTACAGGTCTACCTGCTGCTGCTGATGGGTAGTTTCTTCACTTTGTGGTTGAAGAAAGCTACTCATCAGCGACTGTAGACTCAGACTGCTACTGATGGAG
Organism: Bufotes viridis; assembly: GCA_033119425.1. Classification (NCBI taxonomy): domain Eukaryota; kingdom Metazoa; phylum Chordata; class Amphibia; order Anura; family Bufonidae; genus Bufotes; species Bufotes viridis. The sequence continues at coordinate 241,435,292 of CM065593.1, read as the reverse complement.
CTGGTCGTGCTTCTGACACCCCACCCCTCCCCAGCAGTGGAAGGTGAGCGCAGAGAGCGCCCCGGTCAGACCTGCGAGAGGATGCACGATGGCGCAGATAGGCAGTGGTCAACTGACTACATAGAATGTCTCTGTAGTAGTTCAGTTTGCACTCCCTCTCAGCGGGTGTAAAAAAGGACCCCATTTGGGACCATTAGCGAGGGTCCAACAAGGTGGAGAGCCAGAAGTCATCCCTCTGCTGAATAGTGACAATTCGGATGTCACTACGCAAGCAAGTAAGCATGCAGCAGCATTTGTGCAAGTGACTCGGAGGGACTTTCTGCCTCCATCTCCACTGCATACTGCCATGGTGTGTCTTGGTCCTCTGTCTCATCTTCCTCATCGCCCTGTAGATCCTCTGGCTGCTCCTGCTCCTCTTCTCCTGTCAGCTGAGTGGAAAACCATTTTGCTACACATTGCCTGTGCTCCAATGTCCTCCTCCCCCTCCTCCTCTACTTCCAGTTCAGCCCCAAAATGGCTCATGAATTGTGTATATATTTTTCTTGTAGTAGAGAAATACCTCACTAAATGCTTTAAAGGCCTCATGCACACGACCATTGTTTGTTTCCGCGTCCGTTCCATTTTTTTTCACCGATAGGATGCTTTCCCATTCATTTCAATGGGTCCGTCAAAAAATGCGGATGATCAACCGTTTTTGTTCCGCATCCATGGTCCGTGTTTACATTCCGTCAAAAAAATAGAGCATGTCCTATTTTTTTCACGTTTTTTTTGCGGACAAGGATAGGCATTATTACAATCCGGAACGGACATGGAAACAAACAATGCTCGTGTGCATGAGGCCTAACCCCAAATAACTGCAGAAGTGAACTGCATATATATATTTTTTGTAGTACAGAAATACATCACTAAATGCTCTCAGCACATATGGCCGCAGAAGTGAACTGCAAGTATATTTTTCTTTTTTAAATAAAGTAGGCCACTAAACGCTTTTACTGCAAATAACGGCAACAGTGAACTGCGTATATATTTTTCTTGTAGTACAGAAATACCTCACTAAACACTTTTAACCCCAAATCACTGCAGAAAACTGCATAATATATTTTTATTGTAGTTCAGAAATATGTCACTAAACGCTCTTAGCACATATAGCTGCAGAAGTCAACTGCATATATATTTTTCTTTTTCCACAGATATAAGCCACTAAAGGCATTTTAACATAGCACTTGCATCACAAGAACAAATTGCTGGAATGACAGAGCTGTATAATGGCTATTTGCATCCCCAAATTATCTTTCCCTGCACTTGTAAATCGCTTTTCTAGCACTGTCCCTAGCGCCTTCTGACGTCTCTCCATGCAATAAGATGCTGTGAAAAGATTCCTCCCTATCCTTTCCCTGCACTTATAACTCTTTTTTTCAGTTTTTTTCTCACAATTAGCTTTTTCCAATTGCTGTCCCTAGCACCTTCTCACATCTGTCCCTGCACTCAGAATGCAGAATCTAAAATGGCTGCTGTATTTATAGGGCTATGACATCACAGGGCTGGCGGGCTGCTGATTGGCTGCATGCATGCATGTCAATCTTGGTGATCCAGCCTTCCCAGAGTTTCTTGCCCAATGTCCTCAGTCCTCACACGTGTGGCCGCCATTTTAGGAAAAATTTTGATTAGTTACCACGAAGCGTGAGGAAATTCACATTCATTGCAAATCAAATTTTTTCTTAAATTCGGATCGAATTTTACTTTGTCTGATTTGATTCACATATCTCTGCTTGCAACATATTATTAATAATGTAGTGCCACACTATATATATATATATATATATATATATATATATATATATACTGTGCAAAAATTTTAGGGACGTATAGATTAAATGTTGTAAATTAAGAGTACTTTAAAAAATAGAAGTTTATATTTATTAATTAACAAAATGCAAAGTGAATGAACTAAAAACATTCTAAGAAAATTAGTATTTAATATGACCGCCCTTTGCCTTCCAAACTCCAAACTTCATCAGTTCTTCTAGGTACGCTTGTAAAAGTTTTTGAAGGAACTCAGGAGGGAAGTTCTTCCAAACATCTTGGAGAACTAACCAAATATCTTATTTGGATGTAGGCATGTTGAAATCCTTCTGTCTCTTTATATAATCCAAGACAGACTTGATAATGTTAAAATCAGGGTTCAGGAGGAGCCATATCATCGCTTCCTTGTTCTTTTTTACACTAAAGATAGTTTGTAATGACATTTAAAGCCAATCAGATGTCTCACTGATGATGTAGCATAATGGATAAGTTTTGTCATGCTTACTTCCATTCAAAATCAGAAGATGTCCAGCAGTGCCATCATCTCAGAACAGACAAAAAGCAGTGGAACCTAGGTACACCCATTTACATTTTGGGAACAGGAGAATTGGAGCTAAAAAGCCATAACGTTCATATGGATCAAAGTCAAGTGACTGAACTATGCATGTAAGCATATGAACTGGGGTGCAACAGGAACTTTGGACTACTGAGTCAAAATTTGAAATCTTTGGCTAATGTGCTGGAGTGCGGTACAATAATGAGTATCTGCAGGAAACTGTGAAGGATGGTGGAAATTCCATGCAAATTTGGGGCAGCATTTATATATGTATAACAGAATTTTACTCAGTAGGTTAACATATAGTACCATTCCAAAATTGCTAACTATCATGAAACCCTATCTGGAGCTTCAGATATCCAATTTAATTTACTAAGCACATATCCGTTAATTCTCCATAGACATGTTTCAAAGCTCAGTCACTGTCAGTTTGGTAAACTTCAGATCTGGTAAGCTTTGCCTAAGGCAATTTTATACGAAATGTTTCATCAGAATATGTGTAAAAGTAGACCAAGGGGTTTCCTGGTGTAGGTTGCAACATTTTTGCGACTTTTGCAAAACATAGTAAATGTACCATAATCTAGGCCTAATCTCACGTTTAGCTCTTAAACATAGACCACTTTGAAAAGTGGTGAGGAACCATAACAATTAGCATCACCTGCAAAAATTTTAAGCCCAAAAATGTACCTTTTTGTAGACCTTTTGGTAATTTTTGTTTAATTTTTGGGTTAGGTACGTAAGGTTAATGTTATAGCATAACAAAACCTTTAAGACAAATATTTTCTTCTAACTTTGTAGGGACAGTTTGGGGTAAGGTATTTACCTTTTCCAGCTTAACTGTGCATGTCTCTTTGCAGAAAGCTACATCCATAAATAAATAGTTTGATGAGTTTGATGTGGAGGACCTCAAATGGCCTTCCCAGAGCCCTAACCTAAAAACCATTGAATACCTTTGAGATTGCAGGCTAGATCTACACATGCAGTATCTGTGTCCATTCTCAGAAATTCTCTTTTGGCTAAATGGGCATACATTTCCACAGGCACACCCTTGTAGAAAGCCTTCTAAGAAGAAGAATGTTGTCTAATATTTATATAGTGTAAAGTTAGACAAGGCAGTCACAAGATGTTAAAAAAATGTATCACAGTGGTTCACATGCAATAAATTAGGTGCTTATTGCTAGAAGTTAGACAATTTTTGTATTTTTAAGATAACTCTTGATATTATTTTGTGCCAGAAACCTGGTATATGGCATTGATAAATTTGGCTCAATCTACAACTCCTATAAACCATTCTCATTTTTAAGTGAACTAAAAAAACAGGCTAGCTTGGCAGACACAGGCACAGATGGAATAAATGTGTCTGTTGCTAAAAATGTTAGAAGAATGGTGGCCTATTAGTGAGTGTGGGCCAATGTATCACTTATATTGCAACAAATGTATCATTTTATATTTATGTATGTAATGCTATTACAGTTTAAAAAAATCATAACAGAAAACATGCAGTACTGCAGTGAGGTAGATGAAATTGTATAAAAAAGCATGAAAGCATGAAAACAAAATCACATAAGACACGTGTCACTTGTTTTGGCGTGCCTTTCTTACTGTCTGCTTGCAGATGTCTATTTGCTGCTGGTTTTCTTTGCTGCCTTGTCATTTTCATTGAGTGCTCTGTGAGAGGCTATTGTTTTGAGCATGTTCTGCAGTTTCTGATGAGTTATAGGTGAAGGAGCAGCTGGGAACAACTTCAATAGAGCTGTATGCTGCCAAGGATCACCACACACAATGATGAAGAAAAAATGGAATATGTGAAGAATAGTGGCATTAATAGTTACTAAATGGTGACTGCCGGCTATGTTTTTTTAGCCCTAGTCTTATGCATTGTAGTGTAAATGAACTAGATTTGCTTTTTTGTTTTTATTTTTATTTCATACTCTTAAAAAAAAAAGTATTTTTACCTAATAAAACTGTGTAAATCTGGAGCACCAATGGCACAAGATTATAGCTCCTACAGACTAGCAGAAGCCGGAGGAGCCGGTCAGCTGTCAGTAACAACAAGGAACCTGAGGATATGAAAGCCACAGTTTATTACTGCTTCTGCTTTCTCCTTCCTTGGTACATATCACTCAATGAGTACTGTGTAGTGAATAGTTGAAGCAGCTATTCTACTGGTGTCTCAGGTACAGCAGACTCAGTTCAGCTCTGCATGTGTATAATGTCTCCATGGGGAAGATTTTCAGTGGACAACTTGAGCCCTCCTCATGGCTACCGCTGTCTACATAACATTCCTATGCTCCCAGTGTCAATCAATGCCAGAAGCACCAGGTATTTATACACCCAGCTGACAGTCAAAGTTGCCTTCCTGGATTCTAATGTATACAGCTGAATAATGTAGTTGGGTACAGGAGCTGATGGCTGCCTGCACCACCATTAACCTTCATAGGCCTCAGGCTACTAGGCCTGAAGACTAGGGATGAGCGAATTGACTTCGGATGAAACATCTGAAGTTGATTCGCATAAAACTTTGTTCCAATACTGTATGGATCAGGAGCTCCGTACAGTGTTAGAATGTATTGGCTCCGACGAGCTGACATTTCTGGTTCGTGAAGTCTCGCAAGACTTCGGTTAATAACTTTGTAAATTAATTTGTACTGTAAAAAAACATTTCCTAAACTGGGGTTCAGTTCCAAGTGGTACAATAGATGGCATTGTTATTGGTGTAAGTGCTATAGCGATTATTATTATTATTATTATTATTATTATTATTATTATTATACAGGGCACTATATAGAGCATTATTAATATTATTATTGGGGCACAATAGGAGGCATTATTTTTGCCTAAGGCTCTATAGGGGACACATTTAATATTGTGGAAAATGTTTACTGGGGCACTATTGGATCATTATTATTACAGTGAAACAAATATGGAGCATTATTATTGCATTATGAATACTTGGGAATCTATAGAGGCACTGTTTTTAATGAGGGAATCATAGGGGTCTTTATTATTATTATTATTATTATTATTATTATTATTATTATCATTATTATTATTATTGGCACTATGGTATTATTGTTACTGGGAACACTATAGAGGTTATCATTAATACAGGGGCACTATAGGGTATTATTACAGGGGTCATTATATGGAGCATTATTAATATGAAAGACCCTATAGGGGCATTCTTATCAATGGGACATTTTAGGATGCACTAAAGAGGGCATTATTACTACTGGGGCACTATTTTTTTCTGCAGTATAGTATTTGATTGCATTGGGGAGAACAGCAAGCACAGTGTTGGGGTAGCACCAGAATAACATTCCTGGGGCACCATAATGAGGAGTTTGTGTTGACCAGGTAAGGAAAATGATGGAAAAGTAAGGAATCTAAAATGTCTGTGTAACAAATTCTGTGGAGATGAGGCATGAAGTTCTAAATGAACTTACCGTATAATGTTGGTCTGGTATAAATATAGAAGATGAAATAAATGAGCATCTACATCAGAGGATACATAACTGGATGAGCATATTAAAAGTGTTCACCTCTTTAGCCCTTTCCTCCATATCTTATTTAGAGACATTGTACAGGAGGACCAGGAAGCTGTGAATGAAGTGCTCCCTGGTCTCTCTACTCACTATTTCCTGTTCCTTTGACACTTGCTGTGCTGTGACTGATCATTCAGCGCGCAGAAGGAAGAAGTAGAAGAGAGCTCGATCCTAGGAACAGCATCGGCATCTGGCGCAAGAGAGGTAAGTAGATTTTTTTTTTTTTTCTCTAAGGAATGGGTGTCTGATCTAAGGTCTTAATGGGGGGGAGTCTTATTCATATTGGAGCTATATCTGAGGTCTGGGGGTCATTCAAATTGGGAGTCTGATCTGAGGTTTGAATGAAGGAGGGTCTTATTCATGTTGGGGAACTGATCTGAGGTCTGGGGGGGTCATTCACATCGAGGGTCTGATATGAAGTCTGAATGAGGGGTCTTGTTTACATTGGGGCTCTTATCTTATTAACATTGGGGGTCTGATTGGTGCTCTAAATGGAGGTCTGGTTAGCATTGGGGGTCAGTTGGTGGTCTGATCTGAGGTCTAACGAAAAATATTTTTTTTTTCTTATTTTCCTCCTCTAATACCTGGTTGCATCTTATAGGGCGAAAAATATGATCTGTCTTTTTTACCAGTAAAAAAAAACAAAAAACAAAAAAACAACTAAACAATTGTGTATGGTTTTCTTTGGCCGTCTGCATTTTTTGACAATTTTTGAGGCATTTTCTTGTAAACAGTGTGTCTACACTAGCATTTTATTATTGGCCTTTTTCCCCTATAAATAAAGTCCTGTGAAAAATATCACCAAGTGCAAAAAAAAAAAAAAAAAAAAAACTTACCAAAAATACAAAAGTGCAGAAAATGAATGGGCCAGGATTCAGACCCTAATGCTGTCCATTTCCTACAAGGAAAACTCGCTTGTGTCAAAGAGGCCTAAGAATGGGTTCAAACATAGGTTTTTGCATACTTTCATGATTTTAGTGACTTATTTGCATTTGCATTTTGTGCGGCAAAAAATAATTTGTTTTTGTTTTTGTTTTTGCTATTTTTTTGTTTTTCTTACTTCTTTTCAAAAACACAGCATGCTATAGAATCTTGACGTCTCCTTCTCTATAGGGATAAATTGTAATTAAAGAAAACCTAGCAGGGAAGCACACTGCAAAAAATCACCCATACAAACACCACAAAAACAGGTAAATAACACAGTAAAGTGGGTTCACATTAGCGTTTTGATTTCCGTTATAGTATTCCGTTATTACATGCTTATAATGGAAAATAACGCAATTGCTATAATGTAAACCAAAAGAAATGCTGTCCGTTTTAATCCATCCTTATGTAGTTCAATAAAGAATAAACAATGGAAACCAGCATTCCGTCTGGTTTCCATTATTTTGGACTAGAGTTGAGCGAATACCTGGAGTTCGGGATCCGAACTCGACCCGAACTTCCCCCCGAACCTGAACCCCATTGAAGTCAATGGGAACCCGAACTTTTGGGCACTTAAATGGCTGTAAAAAAGTCCTGGAAAGGGCTAGAGGGCTGCAAAAGGCAGCAAAATGTAGGTAAATGCCCTGCAAACATATGTGAATAGGAAAATGACTTAAAATAAAATAAAATACAGAAAAATAATAAATAAACATTCTAAACTTGAGCCCAAGTGAGTGACAGTGGCACAGTACGTGTATCCCAGCCGCCGTTACTTTTGCAGGCGGGCCATCCCTTCCCTGCACAACCAAGTGGCGGACAAAATCAAGTGTGCACTGCGCAACGCTATCTGTGGCAACATCCACATAACCAACAACACAGTGGGTAAATGTATCGGCTGGCCCAAAGGCGGATAGCATTTTTGCGAATGTCCTTCCGCCCCCGAGGATTGCTGGGCATTTCTCTTTGTATCCTGTTACCTCCTCCTCCTACTCGGCTTCCTCCTCCTCTACCTCGTCCTCATCCACTCAGCGTAACACCTTCACCACCCACAGCAGCACAGCCAGGGGGAAACGACAGCAGGTTGATTTAAAACTTGTGTGTTTGTGGGACAAACCCCGCACAGCGCAGGAGCTGTGGACAGGTATGGAACAACAGACCGACCATTGGTTGGTGCCACTGAGCCTCCAGACCAGCCTGGTGTTGTGCGCTAAACACACTAGCAGGTCTGGGCGGGCCTAGCCGGTTTGACACACATCCCCTGCCTGCCACATGTGCTGAATTTGGGGTGCAGAAATTCCTAAACACCAGACAGTGAAATTAAATTCAGTTAATCGAACACACACAACACCCCCTCCCCCCCTTTCACTCAAACCATTAACAAACTATTTACAAATTTTCTTAAAAAAATATTAAAATAACTATAATGTCGCTAAACCTACCATATAAACAAACAAAACTATATACACACCTTTTCCTTAGCTTAAGGCCAGTGACATCCAAGTGGCTCAAAGGGTGGGTTCCTGCACCAACATAGTCCCTGGCCTGGAATACAATTGTCCAGCCAGGGCACAGTTCTGGAGGATGAGGAGGATAAGTAGGATGAGGAGGATGAGGAAGAACTGTGTTCTCAGCAGGGTCGCACCCAAGCCAGCTCATGGGCAGCTGGGTCACATCAGCACCTCAGAAGGCTGGGTTAGCATTGGCGAAATGTGGGATAGCTTTGTCATCACGCCACAACAACCTGCACCACCAGCAGATCTGGAACGTCTTAGCAGGAGGCAGCATTTCAGCAACATGGTGGAAGAGTACACATACTGACTGATGGGTTTGCCCAGGGGTGTAGCTACAGGGAAGCATGGAAAGCACACTATTTTGGCTCCCTGACCAAGAAGGGCCCCATCCAGGAGGAGGAGGAGGACTAAAAGACTTTGTCAGGGCTCCCTCAACAGTATTATACAATGAAATTATATACAGTGGCAGTATAGATAGTGTAGAAAGCGAATGGGAAATAAACCCAAACAGCCTCACACCCTACACACTTAACACCCCCCCCCCTTCACTCAAACCATTAACAAACTATTTACAAATTTACTTAAAAACATATTAAAATAACTATAAGGCAGCTAAACTAACCATACAAAGAAACAAAACTATATACATGCCATATTCTTAACTTAAGGCCAACCAAATACAAGTGGCTCGGAGGTTGGGTTTCTGCACCAACATAGGCCCTGGCCTGGAACACAATTGTCAAGCCATGGCACAGTTCTGGAGGATGAGGAAGAGAAGTAGGACGAACGCTAGGGGATACAGAGGACACAGACGATATACCTCCCTCAAAGAGGATAGCTTGTCCTTGACTCTGGGCAGCCTGGCAGACATGAGCGACTACATGCTGCAGTGCGTGTGCAACGACCGCCCAGTTACTGCCACATTCTAACTTTTGCTGATTACAGGGTGGCCACCCTTCTGCATCCCCGTTAAAAGGACAACGTGCTGTCCTTAATTCCCTCACTGGAGTGTAATAGGAAGATGAGCCCGCTAGTAGACACGCTGCTGATGGCATTCACACCTGACACCGGGGACTCAGTGGAAGCACAAGGTGAAGGCAGAGGAGGAGGAAGAAGAATTTGCCAATGCAGCTGGAACACCAGCAACACCTTCGAAGGCAGGGTTAGCATGGGCAAAATGTGGAAAAAATTTGTCATCATGCCACAACAACCTGCACCACCAGTAGATCTGGAACATCTTAGCAGGAGGCAGCATTTCAGCAACATGGTGGAACAGTACATATACTGACTGATGGGTCTGCTTAGGGGAATAGCTACAGGGGAAGCAGGGGAAGCAACTGCTTTGGGGCCGTGACCTAGAAAGGACCCATCCAGGAGGAGGAGGAGGACTAGCAGTATTATACAATGAAATTATATACAGTGGCAGTATAGACAGTGTAGAAAGCGAATGGAATAGCTGCTGGGCCTGGTCTGAGAGAGCGATCTTTAGTAGCCACAGGCATGGCAGCATGAAAGGAAGGGGTTTGGGCAAAAATTACTGGGGGAGGGGGGCCCCATTCAAAAATTTGCTGTGGTGCCCAATCATTTCTAGCTACGCCACTGGATCTTCCCCATTCAACTTCTGGGTCATCACATTGGGCACATGTCCTGAGTTTGCCCTTTACGCCTTGGAGATGCTGGCCTACCCAGCAGCCACTGTATTGTCTGAACGTGTGTTTAGCATGGCTGGTGGCATTATCACAGACAAGCGCAGCAGTCTTTCCGCAGACAATGTGAGCAAGCTTTAGTTAAAAAAAAAAAAAAACAGGCATGGATCCCACAGGACTTGTTTGTACCTTATGCAGAATAGACATGTATACCGGCCTCACCCAACCACTGTTATACTACTGTGCACTTACACTTTGTTTTATTTTTTATATTTTTACAATGTTTTGAGGTCTACACTAATTTATTTTAAAAAATTGAAAATAAAAAAACTGTTATTGGCGACTACCTTTGGCTTCACAGCCCAAAAAGGCTTTATTTCATGCAAGAATATAGCCGCCAATTGTAAGTTCCCTGTCAGTTATGCAGTGCAGGGGTTTCTACCTGGCAAAAACGGTAATATTTCACACAACAGTTTAAAATCTATCCTTTGCCGGACAGTATTATACTTGGCCAGCCACAGCTGGAACCACTGATTTAAGGGATTGCTATATTGGCAATTGAATTTCGGCCCAGAACAAAATCTATCCTTTGCCGGACACTATTAAACTTGGCCAGCAACAGCTGAAACCACTGATTTGTGGTATTGCTATTTTGGCAATTGAATTTCACCCCAGAAAAATATCTATCCTTTGCCGGACAGTATTAAACTTAGCCAGCCACAGCTGGAACACCAGATTTAGGGAATTGCTATTTTGGCAATTGAATTTTACCACCGAAAAAAATCTGTCCTTTGCCAGACAGCAGACAGTATTACACTTGGCTAGCCACAGCTGGAACACCAGATTTAGGGGATTGCTATTTTGGCAATTGAATTTCACCCTTCAGTTCGGGTTCTCCAAAGCGTTTGACACTGTACCTCATAAAAGGTTAGTATATAAAATGAGGATGCTTGGACTGGGAGAAAATGTCTGTATGTGGGTAAGTAACTGGCTGAGTGACAGAAAACAGAGGGTGGTTATTAACGGTAGATACTCAGATTGGGTCACTGTCACTAGTGGGGTATCTCAGGGGTCAGTATTGGGCCCTATTCTCTTCAATATATTTATTAATGATCTGGTAGAGGGCTTGCACAGTAAAATATCTATTTTTGCAGATGACACTAAACTGTGTAAAGTAATTAACACTGAAGAGGACAGTTTTCTGCTACAGAGTTATCTGGATAGATTGGAGGCTTGGGCAGAGAAATGGCAGATGAGGTTTAACAGTGACAAATGTAAAGTTATGCACATGGGAAGGAATAATGCAAGTCACCCGTACATATTAAATGGTAAAACACTCAGTAACACTGACATGGAAAAGGATCTAGGAATTTTAATAAACATCAAATTAAGCTGCAAAAACCAGTGACAGGCAGCAACTGCCAAGGCCAATAAGATAATGGGTTGCATCAAAAGGGGCATAGATGCCCGTGATGAGAAAATAGTCCTGCCACTTTACAAATCACTAGTCAGACCACACATGGAGTACTGTGTACAGTTCTGGGCTCCTGTGAACAAGGCAAACATAGCAGAGCTGGAGAGGGTTCAGAGGAGGGCAACTAAAGTAATAACTGGAATGGGGCAACTACAGTACCCTGAATGGTTATCAAAATTAGGGTTATTCACTTTAGAAAAAAGACGACTGAGGGGAGATCTAATAACTATGTATAAATATATCAGGGGTCAGTACAGAGATCTCTCTCATAATCAATTTATCCCCAGAACTGTGACTGTGACGAGGGGACATCCTCTGTGTCTGGAGGAAAGAAGGTTTGTACACAAACATATAAAAGGATTCTTCACTGTGAGAGCAGTGAGACTATGGAACTCTCTGCCTGAGGAGGTGGTGATGGTGAGTACAATAAAGGAATTCAAGAGGGGACTGGATGTATTTCTGGAGTGTAATAACATTGCAGGCTATAGCTACTAGAGAGGGGTCGTTGATCCAGGGAGTTATTCTGATTGCCTGATTGGAGTCGGGAAGGAATTTTTTTCCCCTTAAGTGGGGAAAATTGGCTTCGGCCTCACATGCCTGCCTCTGGATCAACTTGTAGAAAACAGGCCGAACTGGATGGACAAATGTCATTTTTCGGTCTTATATACTATGCTACTATGTTACTAATAAAATATAGAAATTTATATCCTGAGTTTCTAGGGGTGACAATAAGCACAGCCAAGCCCCTGATGTAGGATATAGCAAAAAAAAAACCACTAGTATTGATGGATTGATGGATTGGTGGCAGCTTGTGCTGGTGCACCACAAGACACAAAATGGCCGCCGATCACCCCAGAAAAAAGTGACAGAAAAACGCTCTGTGCAGCCTAAAAACCGGTGAGCAATTAACTAGCAGAAGTTGAATGATTCACAGCTGTAGATCGATCACTTCATTAGGTCTTTTTGCTGAGTTTTCCCTGCCCAATTTCGCCCTCACAGCAGCTGCATCCTATCCCTACACTAATCAGAGCAGAGTGACGTGCGGCGCTACGTGACTTCAGCTTAAATAGAGGCTGGGTCACATGCTGCACTTGGCCAATCACAGCCATGCCATTAGTAGGCATGGCTGTGATGGCTTCTTAGGGCAAGAAGTAAAACTCTAGCTGATTGGCTGCTGTGCAGCCCTTCAGAAAGCGGGAAGAAATCGCCGAACAATGGACTTGAACCCGAACTTTTTTGAAAATGTTCGAGACCGGGTCCGTGTCCCGAACACCCCAAAATTCGGTACGAACCCGAACTATACAGTTCGGGCTCGCTCAACTCTATTTTGGACAGAAAAAAAAGTCTTGTCTGTGCTTTATCGACCGTAACTACTACCAATAATAAAATTATTGAAATATTGTACCGGTTGAAAGCTGCCTCTATGTGTGTGTCCCGTGCATTGCCCCAAATCAAAAATTTCCTGATATTCAGATCTAAGTCAATTTGTTTTGCTTCGATTCATTCGACATTTAGTCTTAACACAAAAAAGCAGACTCAAAAAGCAACCAAGGTACAGAGCTTCAGCAGAATTCTAAAATATTTAAAAACAATGCCCTAAAGATTTCATAACATTGGTGAGCCTTCTACCTGACCATGGCAAACAGTTGGGTTATTGACAGGTTTTTTACTGCTCCTTGTAATGATAATGTATGTATTTTTTTTTTTTTTTTCACATCAATAACAAGCTTATGGAATCTGCTAATGGTTTTCACTAAATAGTTAAACTCACTACTTAGGGTAGATCCACATGGTCGGATTTCTGCATGCAGTTTTGGAGGCCAAGTGGATCATAATAGAGAAAGTAGATAGGACAGATATGAATTATTCTCTTTTCTATGAATCTAAAACTCATACCTGGTTTTGACTTCCAAAACTGCATGCAGAAACCTGACCGTGTGGTCTAATCCATAAAGGGGTTGACCACTTTCTGGTACTGTGGACCAATGTGTTTGTCGGATGGTTAAATGGCAATTACTAATGTAGTCTTTGTTGATATTCTGCACTAATTTCTACATTTCATAGAAATATAGGCATACCCCCAATGGAATCAATACAAAATGGGGATCGCGCTGCCTAACACAGATTCAGGCTTCAGAGTGCAAACGAAGGTGAAAGCAGCTCTTTCCGTGCAGCAAAAACACAGACTTCCAATGAAGGTAATCCTTCCACCAGGTGTTCTTTCTATGCATTATAAGGTTTCGGTGCACATAGTGAAGTTCCACCAATTCAGTATCTCTAAAATCATATTATACTCACAAAATTCATAAAAACAACAGGCATGAAACAATATTTTCAGCAACACCTCCCCTGACCCACGTTTCGGCAGAATAGCTTCTTCAGGGGCAAATGACCCACCCTTCTTTGGGCTTTCCTTTATAGGGTTAAGAGAGTCCGGGAATTGCACTCCTCCCCTCCCATATCTGATCATATAACTTATATAAAAACATTTAAAGCCTTAAAAGTATACACCAGCTCAAATATATATATATATATATATATATATATATATATATATCATGATACATCTTTTAACATCTCTAAAACGACTATAATAAAACCATAAAATAGGTTCTTGGTACTAATACATAACTGACACCATAATTGCACATAACCCCAATTCTCTAACAGGACCGACTCTATTTTCAATGAACATATAATACTATATCACACAATATACAGTTGTGTTCAAAATTATTCAACCCCCAATGCTGTAAAGGGTTTTAGGGAATTTAGTGTACATTTGTAATTGTGTTCAGAATTAAATCTTACAAGGACTTTTTAAAGAACCAAATGCAACTAAAATGACGTCAATTGTTTTTGTAATACAGTATTAAATGTTTTTTTTTTTTTTTTATGATTTCTTCATTGACACAATTATTCAACCCCTTAAAGACTACCACTCTTAAGAACAGAGGTTCATTCAAGTGTTTTCAATCAGGTATTGAAAACACCTGTGGATGTCAAGGAGCAGCAATCAAGCATAATAAGCATCAATTAGGCAGATTTAAAATGACTGTGATTCTCAGCTCCTTCTAGACATTTACTGGTGTGTTTACAAACATGGTGAAGTCAAGAGAATGGTCCAGGAAGACAAGAGAAGAGGTGATTTCTCTTCACAGGAAGGGCAATGGCTATAAGAAGATTGCAAAGATGTGAAACATACCAAGAGACACCATAGGAAGCATCATTCGCAAATTCAAGGCAAAGGGCACTGTTGAAACGCTACCTGGTCGTGGCAGAAAGAAGATGCTGACTTCGACTGCTGTGCGCTACCTGAAGCGCAAAGTGGAGAAAAGTCCCCATGTGAATGCTGAGGAACTGAAAAAAGATTTGTCAGATGCGGGTACTGAAGTTTCAGCTCAGACAATAAGGCGCACACTGCGTAATGAAGGCCTCCATGCCAGAACTCCCAGGCGCACCCCCTTGCTGTCTCCAAAGAAAAAGAAGAGTCAACTGCAGTATGCCAAAAGTCATGTGGACAAACCACAAAAGTTTTGGGATAGTGTTCTGTGGACTGATGAAACAAAATTAGAACTGTTTGGGCCCATGGATCAACGCTATGTTTGGAGGAGGAGGAACAAGGCCTATGAAGAAAAGAACACCCTGCCTACTGTGAAGCATGGCGGTGGGTCAATCATGCTTTGGGGCTGCTTTACTTCTACAGGTACAGGGAAGCTTCAGCGTGTGCAAGGTACCATGAATTCTCTTCAGTACCAGGAGATATTGGATGAAAATGTGATGCAGTCCGTCACAAACCTGAGGCTTGGGAGACGTTGGACCTTTCAACAGGACAATGATCCCAAGCATACCTCAAAGTCCACTAGAGCATGGTTGCAGATTAAAGGCTGGAACATTTTGAAGTGGCCATCGCAGTCACCAGACTTAAATCCGATTGAGAACCTCTGGTGGGACTTAAAGAAAGCAGTTGCAGTGCGCAAGCCTAAGAATGTGACTGAACTGGAGGCTTTTGCCCATGAAGAATGGGCGAAGATACCCGTAGATCGCTGCAAGACACTTGTGTCAAGCTATGCTTCACGTTTAAAAGCTGTTATAATAACTGGAAAAGGATGTTGTACTAAGTACTAAGATTGAATGTCACTTGGGGGTTGAATAAAACTGATAATGATGTGAGCAAAGAAAAGACATTTGTGGTTATTTCATTATAAATGTTATGTTATATTTGTCTGACTTACAAGTGCCTCTTTAATTTAATTGTAAACAAGATGACTGAAATGATCAAAATCAATGTCAAACTGGCCAAAACACTCAATTTTAGTGGGGGTTCAATAATTTTAAACACAACTGTATATTCATCAATCTGGGGTTTCGGAGATATAAATCCCGATCACATGACCCAGGGGTATAGAGTCTACTCATCGATTGCTGTCACTCAAACTCTCACTATTCAACCTCACTGATTCCTCCCCTATTGCTAAAATGCTTCGGCCGATAATACCCTTTGACAACAAAGCTTGTATGTTTCCACATACATGAACAGGTAGGTAAATGGCATTCACATATAATCTCCATAGTCACGATTGCTTTCTTTAGATAGTGTGACAACTGCATGATACTACCAGTCTGAACTTAGTTCTTCTCTACTCCACTAAACAGGGTTTCAGGTCAAAGTCAACATTTAACCCGCTCGGTTGTAGTGATTTCATCCTGTATATCCATTCTACCTCTTTGCGGTTAATGTTGGCTACCGGGTCCCCCCTTAGCCAGTTCAATACCACCTTTTCCAGACCCGTAAACCAAAGTCCCTTTGGATCTTTACCATGAACTTTTTTGAAGTGCAAAGAGACACTATGACTTTCTAGGCCCTTTTTTATATTATTAATATGTTTCTGCACCCGTGTTTTCAATTTACGCTAAGTCCTTCCCACATACAAGAAGCCGCACTGGCATCTTAACAGATAAATCACCCCCACTTGTTCAGCACTCATTTCACCTTTAATGTTATGCTCTACTCCATTCCCAGAGGACACCTTTTGTACATTTCAAATCTTTTTATCATCTTTGGTGCGGTTCCTGCAAGCAATGCAGAAACCGCACCATGTGAACTGATTCTTTTATAGGGATATGACTATGCACTAGGGTGTACCGCAAATAAGGTGCCTTTCGATAGAGGATTTCTGTTTTTTTCCGGGATAACCTCACCCAAAACCGGGTCGTTTTTTAAAACCCTCCAGTTCTTTCTTATTATATTTTTTCATCCTGTCTGTGATGGCATTGAACTGCGTACAAAATGTGAACCTGAAATCTTTTTCTTTCTTTTTTCTTTCTATTTCATTTTTACTCCCTTCATTATATTTTGTTCCTACCTCTTCACACATTTTCTGTAATTTTCCTTCATCATATCCTTTTTCCTCAAAATGTCTTCGAACAACTAGACTTTGTTCATAATGTTTTCTGTCTGTACAATTCCTACATAATCGCATCAGCTGCCCTTTTGGGATATTTTCTAATCAGGGTCCAAAATGACAGGTTGTTGTATCTATGTACCCATTAATGTCAGTGGGCTTAAAGAAGGTTTTTGTTTTTAATGTATCCTCTTGTAAAGTCCAAGAAATCAATTCTTTCAGAATTAATCTCACTAGTGAATACCAGATTCCACGTGTTCATATTCAGCTCCCCAATAAAATCCCTCAGGCCTTGTTTCTCTCCTTCCCATATCATAAAACAGTCATCAATATATATTTTCCATAGAAAAAGTTTGCCTCTCATTTGTTCCTGTTGTAATATTGGTTTTATTCTTTCTTCCTCCCATAGGGTCATAAAAATAGTAGTGAAACTGGGGGTAAATTTTGCCCCCATCACCGTTCCGACTTCCTGCTGGTAAAAACCCCTCAAACCGAAAATAATTATAGCTGAGGCAAAAGTCCAAACATTGATAAATAAACATCGCTTGTTCCTCTGACATTTCTTGATCGCTAGTCACCGGCTTCTTTACTGCATAAATACCCAAATCTTTCGGAATGATGGGGTATAATGACGAAACATCGGCTGTGGCCAGCCATGTTTTTTGGATTACAGGACCAAAGGTTTTTATAATTTCTAAAACACTTCCCCTATCTTTCAAATAAGAGGGAGAGAATTGAATATACTTTTGCAGGAAAAAATCTATATGTTCAGTCAACCTGCTTGTCAAGGATCCAATTCCGGAGGCAATTGGTTTCCTGGGGGATCGCATAGATTTTTATGAATTTTGGATATCTGATATATAACCGGTATTTTTTGAAATTTAACTCTTAGGTATTCAAATTCCTTCTTGTTTATTATGACTTTCTCAAAGCCTTCCTGTAATAATTTGTCAAGTTTTTGTTTCAACTCACTAGTCAGGTCTTTTTTCAACACCTTATAAGTCTCCCTATCAGCAAGCAATCTGAGCATTTGTTTTTTACATTTTTCTCTATCTAAAACCACCACTCACATATAGATTTTTTCCTGCAAAAGTATGTTAAATTCTCTCCCTCTTATTTGAAAGATATGGGAAGTGTTTTAGAAATTATGAAAAACCTTTGGTCCTGTATGCCAAAAAACATGGCTGGCCATGGCCGATGTTTCGTCATTATACACCATCATTCCAAAAGATTTGGGTATTTATGCAGTAAAGAAGCTAGTGACTAGCGATTGGACTTCTGCCTCAGCTACTATAATTATTTTTGGTTTGAGGGTGTTTTTACCAGCAGGAAGTCAGAACGACGATGTGGGCGAAATGCGCCCCCAGTTTCGCTAATATTTTTATGTCTCTATGGGAGGAAGAAAGAATAAAACTAATATTACTACAGGAACAAAGGGGAGGCAAACTTCTTCTATGGAAAAGATATATTGATGACTGTTTTATGATATGGGAAGGAGAGGAACGAGGCCTGAGGGATTTTATTGGTGAGCTGAATAAGAAAACGTGGAATTTGGTATTCACTAGTGAGATCAGTTCTGAATGAATTGATTTCCTGGACCTTACTATATCCATACAATGGGATACATTAAAAACAAAATTTTTCTTTAAGCCCACTGACATTAATGGGTACATAGATACAAAAAGCTGTCATTTTGGACCCTGGTTAGAAAACATCCCAAAAGGACAGCTGATGCGGGTATGTAGGAATTGTACAGACAGGAAACATTATGAAGAACAAAGTCTAGTTGTCCGAAGACCTTTTGAGGAAAAAGGATATGATGAAGGAAACTACATAAAATTTGTTAAGAGGGAGGAACAAAATATAATGAAGGGAGTAAAAGTGAAATGGAAAGAAAAAGAAAAAAGAAAAAAAAAAAGATTTCATGTTCACTTTTTGTACGCAGTTCAATGCCATCACAGGCCGTATGAAAAATATAAGAAAGAACTGATGGGTTTTAAAAAAAACTACCCGGTTTTGGGTGAGGTTATCCCGGAAAAAACAGAAATCCTCTATCGAAAGGCACCTCATTTGCGGGACACTCTAGTGCATAGTCATATCCCTATAAAAAATAAGAAAGAAGAAAAGAATCAGTTCACATGGTGCAGTTTCTGCATTGCTTGCAGGAACCACACCAAAGATGATAAAAAGATTAGAAATGTACAAAAGGTGTCCTCTGGGAATGGAGTAGAGCATAACATTAAAGGTCAAATGAGTTGTGAACAAGTGGGGGTGATTTATCTGTTAAGATGCCCGTGCGGCTTTTTGTATGTGGGAAGGACTTAGCGTAAATTAAAAACGTGGGTGCAGAAACATATTAATAATATAAAAAAGGGCCTAGAAAGTCATAGTGTCTCTTTGCACTTCAAAAAAGTTCATGGTAAAGATCCAAAGGGACTTGCTTTATGGGTCTGGAAAAGGTGGTATTGAACTGGCGAGGGGGGGACTCGGTAGCAAACATTTACCGCAAACAGGTTGGATGGATATACAGGATAAACTCACTACAACCGAGAGGGTTAAATGTTGACTTTGACCTGAAACCCTGTTTATTGGAGTAGAGAAGAACTAAGTTCAGACTGGTAGTATCATGCGGTTGTCACACTATCTAAAGAAAGCAAGCATAACTATGGAGATTATATGTGAATGCCATTCACCCTATCATGTATAGGGAGGAATCAGTGAGGTTGAATAGTGAGATTTTGAGTGACAGCAATCGAGTGATCGGGATTATATCTCCGAAAACCCCAGATTGATGAATATATATTGTGTGATATAGTATTATATGTCCATTGAAAATAGATTCGGTTCTGTTACAGAATTGTGGTTATGTGCAACTATGGTGTCAGTTATGTATTAGTACCAAGAACCTATTTTATGGTTTCATTATAGTCATTTTAGAGATTTTAAAGGATGTATCATATATATATATATATATATATATATATATATATATATTGTGGTAAGGTGCAGGGTGCCGTCGTGGATGGCAGGTATGTGTCACCGAGGTTCATAGCCTCGGTGAGGTAAGAGCCCGTTTTTGTTGATGTCAGCAGCAGCTAGTGCTACTGACAGAGTTTAAATAGCATGGCTGCAAAGCCGATCCGGGCCGGCTCTTACCGGGAGCAGCTAAAGTGTAGGGTGGGTGGCTGCTCCCCACGACCCAGTCCTGGTTTTGGGCTGGGTTTAAAAGCTCAGCCAGCTCAGCAGCTGGAGGCTGTGATTATCCTGGAGCTGCTAACAGGGCTGAGGAGTTCTCTGTCCTGGAGGAAAGAGCTCAGAAAGGAGGTGTTTTGTTCCTGGCTACCTGAAGCTGGATTCTCCTGCGGCTGGGCCGACAGCGTGGTGCGAACCCGCACCTACACCTCCCAGGTGACTGAACCTGTGTCGGCCTGTTTTTGTTTTGCCACGTTATTTCCGTTGTGTGTGAACTGTCACCAAAGAGACTGTTTTTCATTTATGGTGTGCAAGTGTGAATAAAACACTGTTTGTTGCACAATCTGGACTCCTTGTTTTGCCTCTAAACTGCACCCGCACCGCTGTCTACCAGAGCGACTCCCCACATTTGGTGTCGGATGCGGGCATGCGCAGTGAGGCTGGCGTGAACGCCGAAGTTTTGTTTTTCTAAAGTGCATGGAATATATTAAGCCAGCAAAGCTGCAAGCAGGAGTTTCTGGCAACATGGAGGCTGCTGTGAAGGCTCTCATAGAGGCTAACGTGCAGCAGTGGGAGACCAACCAACTACTGCTACAACATGTGATGGCGTTACAGGCGGCAGGAGCGTCCCACCACGTCCATGATGCCCGGAAGCGGTCCGTGCGGCGATCCCAAAAATGACCCCGCAGACGACGTTGAGACGTACCTGGCGGTTTTTGAGAAGGTCGCCGTGAGGGAAAAGTTACCCCGTGACCAGTGGGCCGAGGTGGTTGCTCCGTTCCTGGCATCCGGACCCCAGCAAGTTTTTTTTGATTTGGCAGACGACCAGGCTGCTGACTATTCCACGGTGAAGGGGGAGATCCTGGCCAGACTGGGGGTAAACGTGTTGGTCCGGGCTCAGCGGGTCCACCAGTGGGACTTCAAAATGTCTGAACCCGCCAGGCCGCAGTACTATGAGTTGCTGCACAGGCTGCAAAAATGGCTGCAGCCTGAGGTTCTAAGTCCGACTGCTATGCTGGACCGGCTGCTGGCTGACATGTTTTGGAGGGCCTTGCCTTACCCCCTTCAACACTGGATCGGCCAGGTATCCCCCACCAATGCCCTTGAGATGGTCGACCTGGTGGAGCGATATGAGGCCACCAGAAACCTGCAGGGGGGTTCTTTTGAGAGGGGGCCAGTCAAACCCCGGAAATCTCCACCCCAGTCCCGGCGGCCGGCCAAACCCGCCCGGGATGTACCTCTTGCAGATCCGTCCCCAGTGGTCTGCTGGCAGTGTCGGGAGCCTGGACACATAAGGGCCAACTGTCCACAGTGGGGGGAACCCATGGAGACTAATTATGGGTACCGGGCTTCCATGTATGCCCGGAGACTGTGTGCGACCGGCATCCCCTGGACAATAGACAATCGTCATCTGTGCCAGGTGCAAGTCGGGGATAACCTGGCAGTGGCGCTGTTGGACTCAGGGAGCCTGGTAACCCTGGTAAGTGCTGCCCTGGTACAGCCCACCCAGTATACGGGCCGGACAGTGGGTGTGGTGTGCATACACGGAGACTTAAAGGACTATCCCACTGCTGTAATGTCTCTGTCCACGGCGGTCGGCACCTGGACTTGTGAAGTGGCGATCTCCACAAAGCTGCCCTATGAACTAATAATTGGGAGAGACTTCCCTGGTTTTCCGTCACTGTGGCCTGAGATGAAAGTGACTAATAGCCCTGAGACAGGGGTAACCCTAGCAGAGTGGCCTGATACCCCTGGAAGGCCAGAACCCTGGGAGCCCGAGTCTGAAGGGCCAGCGGTAGGGGTGACCACTGCTGCAGCGGTAGTGGGGAGACAACCCCACTGAGTGTAATGGTGGGAGACACGGAGGACTTGCCACCGGGACCTGAGTTGGCAGACCTCAATGTCTCCGGGAAAATTTTGGGACCGCACAACACCGGGACCAAACCCTAACCAGGGCCTGGGAGAATGTGCTGGAAATTGATGGTAAACCCCAGAAACCAGGGGCTGAATTAATGTTCCCACGATTTATTGTTCTGCAGGATATGTTGTATCGGGTGAACCAAATCCGAGGTGAACCTGTTGAACAGTTGGTGGTGCCCACAGCGTATCGCAAGCTTGTCATGGAGCTTGCCCACCAACATGTTCTTAGGGGACACCTGGGGTGGCAGAAAACCCAGGACCGCATACTGCAGCGGTTTTATTGGCCCAGTGTGTTCAAGGAAGTAGAAAATTATTGTAAGTCCTGTCCAACCTGTCAGGTAACTAGCCCCCAGCCACATTCCGTAGTCCTCTGGTACCTCTGCCAATTATTGAAGTACCGTTTGAGCGAATTGCTATGGATTTAATTGGGCCTGTACCAAAGTCTGCTAGGGGCCACCAACACATTCTGGTAGTTCTCGACTATGCCACTCGGTATCCGGAGGCGGTGCCTCTGCGACATACCTCAGCTAAGCTCATTGCCAAAGAGTTAATGGAGATGTTTTCCCGTGTGGGCCTGCCAAAAGAGGTTCTGACAGATCAAGGGACCCCTTTTATGTCCAAAGTAATGAAGGAACTGTGTAAATTGTTGCGTATAAAGCAGTTACGGACGTCCGTTTACCATCCGCAAACAGACGGTCTTGTTGAGAGGTTTAACCAAACTCTAAAGAATATGTTAAAAGGGTGGTGTCTAGAGATGGGAAGGACTGGGACCTGCTTCTGCCCTATCTCATGTTCGCAGTGCGAGAGGTACCCCAGGCCTCTACTGGGTTCTCGCCCTTCGAACTGCTTTATGGCAGACACCCTCGGGGCCTGTTGGATATCGCCAAGGAAGCATGGGAACAACAGCCTGTCCCCCACAAAAGTGTCATTGAGTATGTCACCCAGATGCAGGAACGGATAGAAAGGGTGTTGCCGTTGGTCCGGGAGCATATGGAGGCAGCGCAACAAGCCCAGAGTAGGGTGTATAATCGTCAGGCTCGGGTGCACGGGCTTCAATCCGGGAGATCGAGTGTTGGTTCTGGTACCCACCCTTGACAGCAAATTCCTAGCTAGGTGGCAGGGCCCCTATGAGGTGGTCGAGAAGGTAGGGAAGTAAATTACAAAGTACACCAGCCAGGCGGCGCAAGCCGGAGCAGGTGTACCATGTGAATTTGCTAAAGCCGTGGAAAGATAGGGACACGGCCGACGACCACAGCCCCCGGCCAGGGCTTCTAGGTGAAAAGGGTCCAGCCCCACAGTTCGAGGCCTGTGAAGCCGTAACCACGGTAAAAATTGCAGACAGCCTGTCTTCCACACAAGTTCAGGAAGTCAGGGAGTTCCTCAGTCGGAACACGGATGTGTTCTCGGACCTCCCTGGCCGCACGTCTCTCATCCGACATGACATCGTCACTGACCCTCAGGCCAAGGTCCGGTTAAAAACCATACTGGGTACCCGAGGCTCGGCGGCGGGCCATCGCGGAGGAAGTGCAGTTAATGTTGAAGCTCGATGTCATTGAGGAGTCGAAAAGTGAGTGGGCCAGTCCCATAGTCCTAATACCCAAGCCGGATGGGACGTTGCGGTTCTGCAACGACTTTCGCAAGTTAAATGAAGTATCCAAGTTTGACGCGTATCCCATGCCCCGAGTAGACGAGCTTGTTGAAAATTTAGGACAAGCCCGTTATTTTTCTGTGCTGGACCTCACTAAAGGGTACTGGCAGGTACCCTTAACGGAGGCGGCTAAGGAAAAAACCGCGTTTGTTACCCCGCAGGGCCTGTATCACTACAATGTGTTACCCTTTGGCCTGCATGGCGCCCCCGCCACTTTCCAGAGGTTAATGGACATAGTGCTGCGACCACATCGTCGGTACGCCTCGGACTACTTAGATGATGTAGTCATCCACAGCACCGACTGGGAAAGCCATTTACCCAAGGTGCAGGCGGTAGTGGATGCCCTGAGGAAAGCTGGACTAACCGCCAATCCAAAAAAGTGTGAGATTGGGTTGGAAGAGACCAAATATCTGGGATATGTAATTGGGCGGGGAGTCATCAAACCTCAGGTAACTAAGGTAGAGGCCATTCGTAGCTGGCCCCGACCGGTCACCACCAGGCAGGTAAAGTCGTTCCTGGGGATTGTAGGATACTACATGAGGTTTGTGCCCCATTTTGCCACAATAGCAGCGCCATTGACAGACCTGTTGAAGGGACGAAAGTCTGGGAGGGTTAGCTGGAGTGAGAAGGCGGAGGAGGCTTTCTCCGCGTTGAAGTCGGCCCTGTGTGGGTCCCCGGTTTTGGTGACACCCGACTTCAACAAGGAGTTTGTCGTACAGACCGACGCCTCGGAGGTAGGCCTCGGTGCGGTACTGTCGCAGGAGGTCAACGGGGAAGAACATCCCGTTGTCTTCCTGAGCCGTAAGCTCAGTCCCGCCGAGTCCAGATATAGTATAGTGGAGAGGAGTGCCTGGCTATCAAGTGGGCACTCGAATCTCTCCGCTACTACCTGTTAGGGAGGAGGTTCCGTCTGGTGACCGACCATTCCCCCTCAAATGGATGAGTCAGGCCAAGGAGAGGAATGCTCGGGTCACCAGGTGGTTCCTATCCCTTCAAAATTTCAAGTTCTCCGTGGAACATAGGGCAGGTCGCTTGCAGGGAAATGCAGATGCCCTTTCCCGCGTCCACTGCCTCACATGTGTCCACCCCCTCAGGGTTGAACAAAGGGGGTGTGTGGTAAGGTGCAGGGTGCCGTCGTGGATGGCAGGTATGTGTCACCGAGGTTCATAGCCTCGGTGAGGTAAGAGCCCGTTTTTGTTGATGTCAGCAGCAGCTAGTGCTACTGACAGAGTTTAAATAGCATGGCTGCAAAGCCGATCCGGGCCGGCTCTTACCGGGAGCAGCTAAAGTGTAGGGTGGGTGGCTGCTCCCACGACCCAGTCCTGGTTTTGGGCTGGGTTTAAAAGCTCAGCCAGCTCAGCAGCTGGAGGCTGTGATTATCCTGGAGCTGCTAACAGGGCTGAGGAGTTCTCTGTCCTGGAGGAAAGAGCTCAGAAAGGAGGTGTTTTGTTCCTGGCTACCTGAAGCTGGATTCTCCTGCGGCTGGGCCGACAGCGTGGTGCGAACCCGCACCTACACCTCCCAGGTGACTGAACCTGTGTCGGCCTGTTTTTGTTTTGCCACGTTATTTCCGTTGTGTGTGAACTGTCACCAAAGAGACTGTTTTTCATTTATGGTGTGCAAGTGTGAATAAAACACTGTTTGTTGCACAATCTGGACTCCTTGTTTTGCCTCTAAACTGCACCCGCATCGCTGTCTACCAGAGCGACTCCCACAATATATATAAATATATATATATATATAATATATATATATATATATATATATATATATATATATTTTTATATATATATATATATATATATATATATAGAATGAAGAGTAAGGCAGCACTCCGTTCAAGTGTAAAAAATGGATCCCTTTTCTCACCTCTTGCATTGTTTCAATCGCTCATTGCGATCTTTCTCTGAGCGATTGAAACGTTACAAGAGGTGAATAAAGGGATCCTTATATATATATAAGATATCTTATATATATAAAAATGAATTTCTGTCTGTCTAGACGTCCGGACGTTCTTTATGCGTGACCAAACGACTGGACCGATCTTCACCAAATTTGGCACACGGGTACATCAGGTGTCCAGGAAGGTTTTAGACCGGGTCTCAGCTCTCTAGGACTTACCGTCCCTGAGATATTCCCAAAAAATGACCTGCTTATAAACAATACAAGGCAGCAAAGCCTTTAACTTGAATTCAAACTGTCACTTACTGCTCCCTGACAGTTTATCTCCACACACACAGTTTTACTCCAGGTAACCATAACAACTCAGCCAAGTCTCATCACTGCTCTAGATGACGTTTAAAGAAAATCTGTCACCAGGATAATCGCTATTGAAGTAAAACCATGGCCTAATAGCACTAAGTACCTTATTTCCTGAGGTTTCCATAACAACTCAGCCATTTCTCTTCACTGCTGCAGGTTAGCTTTAAAGGGGCAGAGCGCTGTGGATGATACTGTTAAGGGGGCAGAGTGCTAGGGAGGTCACAGTTCAGGGGGAAAGTAGGGTGACCATTCAAGTCACCCTTAAAACCCTGCCCCCAGGTCCAGATAAGCCACACCTCTGATTTGGTTAGGCCTCACCCCCTCCAGAGGTGGGACAGTGATTTTCTCCCTGCAGCTCACATTCAGACAGAACAGTGCTGCTGTCTTACAGTGAACTGTTTAAAAGGACACGCCCCCGATCCTGTTAGGCCACCCCCTCCCACTAAGCAAACAGTGAAAAATGAAGTTAAAAATCAACTTCTGTCAGCTGCAGAGATGAGAGGGACAGTGACTTTATCTCTGCAGCCCACACTCAGAGAAGATAGTGCTGCTGTCTTAGGGTGAGCTGTTGAAAGGCCATGTCTCTGATTCGGTTAGGCCATGCCCCCTCCCCTCCTGAGGTGGGAGAGAGGGTGATTTTCTCCATGCAGCTCACATTCAGACAGAACATTGCTGCTGTCTTAGAGAGAGCTGTTTAAAAGGACATGCTCCCAATCCTGTTAGGCCATGCCCCCTCCCACTAAGCGAACAGGGATTGAAAAAATAAAGTTAAAAATCAACTTTTATGTCCGCTAAGCCAGTGTTTCCCAACCAGTATGCCTCCAGCTGTTGCAAAACTACAACTCCCAGCATGCCCGGACAGCCTTTGGCTGTGTGGGTATGCAGGGAGTTGTAGTTTTGCAACAGCTGGAGGCACACTGGTTGGGAAACACTGCACTAAGCCACACCCCCGATACGTTTAGGACACACCCCTCCCCCTCCGCAGCCAATGAGTTAAAAATCAACTTCTGTCAGCTGCAGAGGTGGGAGAGATGGTGACTTTCTCTTTGCAGCTCACACCATACTGCTGTCTTAGATTAAGATGTTCAAAAGGACACACCCCAATCCAGTTAGGCCACGCCCTCTCCCACTCAGCCAACAGGGATTAAAAAATAAAGTTAAAAATCAACTACTAGGTACACAGCTCAGCAGACAGGATATGATTAGATACACAGTTCAGCAGACAGCATCATACAGGATAGAATATTAGATACACAGCTCAGCAGACAGCATAATACAGGATAGAATATTAGATACATGCTCAGCAGACAGTATCACACAGGATAGAATATTAGATACATGCTCAGCAGACAGTATCACACAGGATAGAATATCAGATACACGCTCAGCAGACAGTATCACACAGGATAGGATTAGATACACAGTTTAGCAGACAGTATCATACAACTGAAGATTAGATACACAGCTCTTCAGATAGTATCACACAGGCTAGGATTAGATACACAGCTCCACAGACAGTATCACACAGGATAGGATTAGATACACAGCTCAGCAGACAGTATCACACAAGATAGGATTAGATACACAGCTCCGCAGACAGTATCACGCAGGATAGGATTAGATACACAGCTCAGCAGACAGTATAACACAAGATAGGATTAGATACACAGCTCAGCAGACAGTATCACACAACATAAGATTAGATACACAGCTCAGCAGATGGTATCACCCAGGACAGGATTAGATACACAGCTCAGCAGACAGTGGGGCGGGTACTATAGAGGTCACTTTTATGGGGGATACTGTTGATATCTTTTTACGACACATGGAAACATGAAACGAAATAGATGAAATATACCCGTGCAAAGCCGGGTCCTTCTGCTAGTATATATATATATATATATATATATATATATATATATATATATATATATATATATTTAGGATGGTGTTAAGGCTTTAAATGTTTTTATATAAGTTATATGATCAGGCATGGGGGGGGGGGGGCAGTTCCCGGAAGCTATTCTGGCGAAACCCAGGTCGGTTGGTGTTGCTGATAATATTGTTTAAAGCCTGTTGTTTCAAAAATTTTCTGAGTATAATAAAAGGATTTTAGAGATACCGGATTGGTGGAACTTCACTATGTGCACTGAAACCTTATAATCCACAGAAGGAACACCCGGTGGGAGGATTACCTTCATTGGAAGTCTGTGTTTTGGCTGCACGGAATAAGCTGTTATTACCTTTGTTTGCACTCTGAAGCCTGAATCTGTGTTTGGCAGTGCGATCCCCATTTTGGATTGATTACTTTTGGATGTGAAAATAACCCTCTTCACAAGGCGGGTCTGCAACACAAAAGGAAGAAAGGATTCACACAGTGGTGACTTTTAAACAATTTTAATATTTTTTGTTTTGCTTTTTGCTTGTTTTTTTCTGTTTGCATACCTCCAATGGAAGCAGACCACACAGCTGCTATGGGGCTCATGGGGAAGGGGGCCCTACAGTGGACCAAGGCTCTCCAGCTCTTCTTCAGAGTCCCTGTCATCAGTGGAGAAATCTAAAGGACTTGTGATGTCATCACATGTTCTATATGTCTAGTAAAGGAACTGTCTGTAAAGGTTCTCATTTATCCAGGTCATGGTATATCTGTAAAGAATAAATCAAGGCAACTGGACTTGCTGTAGATTTCTTGAAAACGTTTTACTATTTTTTCCAACAAGCTTTCTCAATTCTGAGTGACTTGTACAAGAATTCTCTGGGAATAAATATGTAACTGAATCAACATCTGGTAACTAGGTCATTATACCCAGCATGAGGTCAAAGGTGTTGATTCCATAGTCCTAATTAGAGTCAAAAAAAAAAAAAGGTGTCAAGACAAAAAAAGGTGTCAAGACAGCATTGTAAGTGGCAGACAATAGATGTCTAACCCCACTGCCTCTATTCAAGCGTGGCTTCTCCATTTTTACGTGGATGGCCTCCTTCACACCTCGTTTGTACCAATCGGCCTCCTTATCCAAAACACGTACTTGACTGTCTTCAAAGGTGTGACCTGTTTCTTTTAGATTTAAGTACATGGCTGAATCTTGACCAGAGGTTTTGGCTCTTCTATGCGGTGCCATACGCTGATGTAGTTGTTGTTTTGTTTCGCCAATATACAGTTCTGTGCATACCTCATTGCACTGGACTGCCTACACAATGTTGTCCATCTTGTGTTTAAGCGTTCGGTCTTTTGGGTGAACTAGTTGTTGTCTCAGTGTGTTGCTGGGTTTAAAGCAGACAGGGATGTTATGTTTATTAAAAATCCTTTTCAGTTTCTCAGACACTCCAGCTACATATGGGATAACCAATTTTTGCGTCTGTTATGCTTCTTGCCCTCACTGGTAGTCTTGGTGTTTTTTCTTCTCTTTCCTTCTGTTTTGACAAAGGCCCAATCTGGATACCCACAAGTGCCCCTATAAGGTGTTTGAGTTCCTTCGCCTTGGCCTCTGTGCTGGTGGGGATTTTCTCTGCCCGGTGGTGTAGAGTCTGGATGACTCCCAGTTTGTGGTCTAGAGGATGGTGGGAATCAAATAGCAGGTACTGGTCTCTGTGTGTTGGTTTTCGATAGACCTCTATTCCCAGCTTCCTTCCCTCTTCCACTGTTATCAGACAGTCCAGAAACGCCAGTTTGTTGTTCTGCATATCTTCCCGCGTGAACTTGATGTTATGATCCACTGAGTTGATGTGGTCGGTGAAAGCCTGTAACTCTTGTTTATGAATTTTAACCCAAGTGTCATCCACATATCTAAACCAATGACTCTGTGTAATTCCCTTAAAAGTGGTCAGTGCTTTCCTTTCTACTTCATCCATATACAAGTTCGCCACAATAGGTGAGACTGGCGATCCCATAGCACAGCCATGTTTTTGCTTGTAGAACTTGTCCTTATACTCAAAGTAGGTGGTACTCAGACAAATGTCCAGTAAGGCACACACTTGATCTGGGCTAAGTTCTGTTCTGCAGCCTAAGGTGTTGTCTAGTAACAACTGTTTCCTGACTGTTTCAATTGCCTCTGCAGTGGGTATGCAGGTGAAGAGGAATGTAACATCATAGGAGACCATTGTTTCTTCTGTGCCCAATACCAAGTTCTGGATTTTGGTGGTAAAATCCTGAGAGTTCTGTATGTGATGTTGTGTGTTTCCAACCAAGGGCGCTAGGATTCTGGCTAAGTATTCTGCCTCATTGTAGGTCACAGAGTTGATGCTGCTCACATTTGGCCTGAGAAGGGGCCCTGAGAGAAAGCTCGTTGGAAGACCGAGTGAAACGTTTTCAAGAAATCTATAGCAAGTCCAGTTGCCTTGATTTATTCTTTACAGATATAGTAAAGGAACTGCACAGAGAATGGTGTAACTCCTTGGTTAGAAAGGTGCATCTGCTTATGGCTGAAATCTCTGGTTGAACATAAAATGCACTCTAACCATTAAGCCCCTTGCAGACGAGCGTGTCCATATCATGTCCGGATGTGTTCAGTGAAAATTGCGCGATTTTGCATCCAAAGTCATTCAGTTTTGTTTGTGATCGCGTTCAGTTGTTTAGTTTTTATTGCGTGGGTGCACTGCGATTTACACGCGTGATAAAAAACTGAATGTGTACAAACAACAACTCTTAGCAACCATCCATGAAAATCGCATCGCATCCGCATTAGCTTGCGGATGTGATGCAATTTTCACGCAGTCCCATTCACTTCTATGGGCCCAGTGTGAAAATCGCAGAATATAGAACATGCTGCGATTTTCACGCAATGCAAAAGTGATGTGTGAAAACCACTGCTCATGTATACAGACCCATTCAAATGAATTGGTCCGGATTCAATGCGGGCGCAATGCGTTCGCATCACTCATTGCACCAGAGCGGAAATCTCGCTTGTGTGAGAGGGGCCTTACAAGTGTTTTGGTACTTTTCGAGCAACTTGTTGTTCTCTAACAAAGAATTTAACGCCAAAATTTACAACAGGTGTTTGATCCATGAATCCTCCAATAAATTTCCTGGATCAATTACAATTGGTATTTAAACAGTCCTTCTCATCATGCTGTTCACATTTTAATATCATAAGACCAAGATAACCCCTAGCAATTGATCAAGAGTAGTGTTGAGTGAACAGTTCAAGCATGGTTCGGGTTCGTACCGAATTTTGGGGTGTTCGGGACACAGACCCGAACCCGAACATTTTTAAAAAAGCTCGGGTTCGGGTCCGTTGTTTCTTCCCGCTTTCTGAAGGGCTGCACAGCAGCCAATCAGCTAGCGTTTTACTTCTTGCCCTAAGAGCCCATCACAGCCATGCCTACTAATGGCATGGCTGTGATTGGCCAAGTGCAGCATGTGACCCAGCCTCTATTTAAGCCACGTCACACTGCTCTGATTAGTGTAGGGGGAGGACACAGCTTCTGTGAGGGCGAGATTAGGCAGGGAAAAGTCAGCATTAGCACCTAATAAAGTGATCGATCTACAGCTGTGAATGATTCAACTTCTGCTAGTTAATTGCTCACTGATTTTTAGGCTGCACTGAGCGTTTTTCTGTCACTTTTTTTCTGGGGTAATCGGCGGATATTTTGCGACTTGTGGTGCACCAGAACAAGCTGCCACCAAGTCCATCAATCCATCAATACTAGTTTTTTTTTTTTTTTGCTATATCCTACATCAGTGGTTTGGCTGTGCTTATTGTCACAACTAGAAACTCAGAATAGCAATTTCTATATTTTATTAAGGGGTTAAATACAATTGCCAAAATACAAATCCCCTAAATCTGGTGTTTCAGCTTTGGCTAGCCAAGTATAATACTGTCTGCTGTCTGGCAAAAGATAGATTATTTTCTGTGGTGAAATTCAATTGCCAAAATAGCAATCCCCTAAATCTGGTGTCCCAGCACTGGCTGGCAAAGTATAATAGTGTCCGCCAAAACATATATTTTGTTCAGGGGTGAAATTCAATTGCCAAAATAGCAATACCATAAATCAGTGGTTTCAGCTGTGGTTGGCAAAGTATAATAGTGTCCGCCAAAACATATATTTTGTTCTGGGGAGAAATTCAATTGCCAAAATAGCAATACCCTGAATCTGGTGTCCCAACTGTTGAAGGCCAAGTGTTAATCTGTCTGTAAAAGGGTATATTTTGTTCAGGGGTGAAATTCAATTGCCAAAATAGCAATTTCATAAATCAGTGGTTTCAGCTGTGGCTGGCAAAGTATAATATTGTCCGTCAAAACATATATTTTGTTCTGGGGTGAAATTAAATTGCCAAAATAGCAATACCCTGAATCTGGTGTCCCAGCTGTTGCAGGCCAAGTGTTAATCTGTCCGTAAAAGGGTATATTTTGTTCTGGGGTGAAATTCAATTGCCAAAATAGCAATCCCCTGAATCTGGTGTCCCAGCTGTTGCAGGCCAAGTGTTAATCTGTCCGTAAAAGGGTATATTTTGTTCTTGGGTGAAATTTAATTGCCAAAATAGCAATACCCTGAATCTGGTGTTCCAGCTGTTGCAGGCCAAGTGTTAATCTGTCCGTAAAAGGGTATATTACACTTAAGGTGTATATACAAGTGCTGAGAGGGTCATCCTCATTAACTTCACACACTACCGTGCATCTCACATTGTATTATGGGAATATTACACAAAGTGTTAAAATACAATTTCTGAAGGCATAATCCTACATATTATTTCTCACACTACTGTGCATCTCCAATCTGTCCATAAAAGGATACCTTTCATCCAGGACCTAAATACTACCACTAAAATAGATATTCCCCTAAATCAGTGGTTACTGCTGTGCCTGGATTAGTGTAATACGCTACATAAATAAATAGGCAGATAGTTTTAGGTAACTGGGGCTCCACATTTATTTTGCATATTCCTGTTTCCCAGGGAACTTTGCACTTCGGATTGCTGTGTTGAGACTCTTAAGTGAGGCTCCGCGGTGTTTTATGTAGCTGGTCTCCCTGAGATCAGCTATTGTTGTGTTTGAGTAGTCTCCGAGGCATTGCTCCCGGTTAGCCAGAATCCTACTCCACACTGATGAGGGGCAACACCCCGAAACAGCTGTCTGTGGATGGATACCTAGCTTAGGTTTTCCCTGTCACATCCTTAAAGCTTGTAAAAAAGCAGAATCTTGACATAGGGGCCACTTAATATGGTGGATTTGGTGATCTCTGTAATGGAGACACCCCTTTGCTTGGTTTTCCTTCCTTTGAGGGATATCTGGCTTTCATTGTGTTGTAGACCCATAACTGGGGCTCCACATTTATTTTGCATATTCCTGTTTCCCAGGGAACTTTGCACTTTGGATTGCGGTGTTGAGACTCTTAAGTGAGGCTCCGCGGTGTTTTTTGTAGCTGGTCTCCCTGAGATCAGCTATTGTTGTGTTTGAGATAGTGTTAGGTGACTGTAAAAAAAGGCCTGAATTTGAATTCAATATATTGGGCCAAATATTTTTTTTCTTATTGTGGTGCTTGGTGAACAGTACAAATGAGGAAAACATCTAGTAAGGGACGCGGTCGTGGTAGTGTTAGTGTACCCTTTGGTGCTGGGAGAGGACGTGGCCATTCTGCCACAGCAACACGTCCTAGTGAACCAATTACCTCAGGTTCCAGTACCCGCCAGAATTTACAGCGATATTTGGTGGGGCCCAATGCCGTTCTAAGGATGGTAAGGCCTGAGCAGGTACAGGCGCTAGTCAATTGAGTAGCTGACAGTGGATCCAGCACGTTCACAACATTATCTCCCACCCAGTCTTCTGCAGAAAGCGCACAGGTGGCGCCTGAAAACCAAGCCCATCAGTCTGTCACATCACCCCCATGCATATCAGGGAAACTGTCTGAGCCTCAAGTTATGCAGCAGTCTCTTATGCTGTTTGAAGACTCTGCTGGTAGGGTTTCCCAAGGGAATCCACCTAGCCCTTCCCCAGTGGTGGAAGACATAGAATGCAATGATGCACAACCACTGATGTTTCCTGATGATGAGGACATGGGAATACCACCTCATCAGAGTCTGCACGTCTCTGATGATGACGAAACACAGGTGCCAACTGCTGCGTCTTTCTGCAGTGTGCAGACCGAACAGGAGGTCAGGGAGGAAGACTGTGTGGAAGACGATGCAGGGGACGATGAGGTCCTAGACCCCACATGGAAGGAAGGTCGTGCCACTGACTTTAATAGTTCAGAGGAAGAGGCTGTGGTGAAACCGAGACAACAGCGTAGCAAAAGAGGGAACAGGGGCAAAAGCAGAACAGCCGCCGCCAAAAAAGTTCGCCTGCTACTGGCCAACGCCACCAGGGACCGAGCACCCCAAAGGCAGCTTCAAGGAGTTCCCTGGCATGGCACTTCTTTAAACAATGTGCTGATGACAAGTCCCGAGTGGTTTGCACGCTGTGCCATCAGAGCCTGAAGCGAGGCATTACCGTTCTGAACCTTAGCACAGCCTGCATGACCAGGCATCTACATACAAAGCATGAACTGCATTGGAGTAAACACCTTAAAAGCAAGGAACTCACTCTGGCTCCCCCTGCTCTCTCTTCTGCTGCTGCCTCGGCCTCTTTCTCCGCCTCGGGAGGAACGTTGGCACCTGCCGCCCACCAAACAAAGGATGTGCCACCGACACCACCACCTGCGTCACCAAGCATCTCAACTATGTCACACGGCAGCGTTCAGCTCTACTTCTCACAAACCTTGTAGAGAAAGCGTAAATTCCAACCTAGCCACCCACGAGCCCTGGGCTTGAATTCCAGCATTTCCAAACTACTGGCCCTTAAAATGCTGTCATTCAGGCTGGTGGACACAGACAGCTTCAAACAGCTGATGTCCATGTCCAACAGTATGTTGTTCCCAGCCGCCACTACTTCTCCAAGACAGCCGTGCCTTCCCTGCACAACCAAGTATCTGATAAAATCAAGTGTGCACCGTGCAACGCCATCTGTGGAAAGGTCCACCTAACCACAGATACGTGGACCAGTAAGCACGGCCAGGGACGATATATCTCCCTAACTGCACACTGGGTAAATGTAGTGGCGGCCGGGCCGCAGGCGGAGAGTTCCATGGCGCACGTCCTTCAGCCGCCAAGGATCGCAGGGCATCATTCTTTGCCTCCTGTAGCCTCCTCCTCCTACTCGGCTTCCTCCTCCTCTGCTTCCACCAGCTCATCCAGTCAGCCACACACCTTCACCACCAACTTCAGCACAGCCCGGGGTAAATGTCAGCAGGCCATTCTGAAACTCATATGTTTGGGGGACAGTCCCCACATCGCGCAGGAGTTGTGGCGGGGTATTGAAAAAAAGACAGACGAGTGGTTTCAGCCGGTGGGCCTCAAGCCCGGCCTGGTGGTGTGCGATAATGGGCGAAATCTCATCGCAGCTCTGGGACTAGCAGGTTTGACGCACATTCCTTGCCTGGCGCATGTGCTGAATTTGGTGGTGCAGAAGTTCATTCACAACTACCCCGACATGTCAGAGCTGCTGCATAAAGTGAGGGCCATCTGTGCGTGCTTCCGGCGTTCACATCCTGCCGCTGCTCGCCTGTCTGCGCTACAGCGTAACTTCGGCCTTCCCGCTCACCGCCTTATATGCAACGTGCCCACCAGGTGGAACTCCACCTTGCACATGCTGGAGAGACTATGCGAGCAGCAGCAGACCATAGTGGAGTTTCAGCTGCAGCACGCACGCGTCAGTCGCACTGCGGAACAGCACCACTTCACCACCAATGATTGGGCCTCCATGCGAGACCTGTGTGCCCTGTTGCGCTGTTTCGAGTTCTCCACCAACATGGCCAGTGGCGATGACACCGTTATCAGTGTTACAGTACCACTTCTATGTCTCCTTGAGAAAACGCTTAGGGCGATGATGGAAGAGGAGGTGGACCAGGAGGAGGAGGATGAGGGGTCATTTTTACCACTTTCAGGCCAGTCTGTTAGAAGTGGGTCAGAGGGAGGTTTTTTGCAACAGCAGAGACCAGGTACAAATGTGGCCAGTCAGGGCCCACTACTGGAGGACGCCGTGGATGAGGAGGAGGTGGAGGAGGTTGAGGATGAAGCAGGTTCACAGCGGGGTGGCACCCGACACAGCTCAGGTCCATCACTGGTGCGTGGCTGGGGGGATACGGAGGAAGATGACGATACGCCTCCCACAGAGGACAGCTTGTCCTTACCTCTGGGGAGCCTGGCACACATGAGTGACTACATGCTGCAGTGCCTGCGCAACGACAGCACAGTTGCCCACATTTTAACGTGTGTGGACTACTGGGTTGCCACCCTGCTGGATCCCCGGTACAAAGAAAATGTGCCAACATTACTATCGGCACTGGAGCGTGATAGGAAGATCCGCGAGTACATGCGCACGTTGGTAGACGCGCTACTGAGAGCATTCCCAAATGTCACAGGGGAACAGGTGGAAGCCCAAGGCGAAGGCAGAGGAGAAGCAAGAGGTCGCCAACACAGCTGTGTCACGGCCAGCTCCTCTGAGGGCAGGGTTAGCATGGCAGAAATGTGGAAAAGTTTTGTCTCCACGCCACAGCTAACTGCACCACCACCTGATACGGAACGTGTTAGCAGGAGGCAGCATTTCACTAACATGGTTGCCCGGCGGCCAGTGTTTTGTCTGAACGTGTATTCAGCACGGCAGGGGGGCGTCATTACTGACAAACGCAGCCGCCTGTCCACAGCCAACGTGGACAAGCCGACGTTCATAAAAATGAACCAGGCATGGATCCCACAGAACCTGTCCCTCCCTTGTGCAGAATACACATTTATAACTGCCTCCCCCTCAACCATGTATTCTTGTACTCTGGGGCACTTCTTTATTGAATCCTCATTTTTTTAACTTTACTATGATCTTGCGGTGCAACCCAAAGTTGAATGAACCTCTCCTCAATCTGGGCGCCAGGGCCTAAATAACTGAAAGTGGCCTTCTCCAGTGGTGGGTGATATGATGCCTTATTCCTTGCTATGGGACCTCTCTCCTCTGTCTGGGTGCTGTGCCCGAAATAACTGAAAGTGGCCTTCTCCAGTGGTGGGTGATATGACGCCTTATTCCTTGCTGTGGGACCTCTCTCCTCTGTCTTGGTGCTGGGCCCAAAATAACTGAAAGTGGCCTTCTCCAGTGGTGGGTGATATGATGCCTTATTCCTTGCTGTGGGACCTCTCTCCTCTGTCTGGGTGCTGGGCCCGAAATAACTGAAAGTGGCCTTTTCCAGTGTTGGGTGATATGACGCCTTATTCCTTGCTGTGGGACCTCTCTCCTCTGTCTGGTTGCTGGGCCCGAAATAACTGAAAGTGGCCTTCTCCAGTGGTGGGTGATATGACGCCTTATTCCTTGCTGTGGGACCTCTCTCCTCTATCTGGGTGCTGGGGCCGAAATAACTGAAAGTGGCCTTCTCCAGTGGTGGGTGATATGACGCCTTATTCCTTGCTGTGGGACCTCTCTCCTCTGTCTGGGTGCTGGGGCCGAAATAACTGAAAGTGGCATTCTCCAGTGGTGGGTGATATGACGCATGATTTTCTGCTATGGGACCTCTCTCCAATTGATATTGGTTAATTTTTATTTATTTTATTTTAATTCATTTCCCTATCCAAATTTGTTTGCAGGGCATTTACCTACATTTTGCTGCCTTTTGCAGCCCTCTTGCTCTTTCCTGGACTATTTTACAGCCTTTTAAGTGCCTAAAAGTTCGGGTCCCCATTGACTTCAATGGGGTTCGGGTTCGGGATAAAGTTCGGGTCGAGTTCGGATCCTGAACCCGAACATTTTCGGGAAGTTCGGCCGAACTTCTCGAACCCGAACATCCAGGTGTTCGTTCATCTCTAATCAAGAGTACCCCGCCATTGTGAGTCCTCAAGCAGGATGTTCTCAGACAGAAGTGGCCAATGAGCTTAGAGTGTCACAGAGTGTTATCATGGCAGGTTGAAACAGAGATACAG
Source organism: Bufotes viridis (assembly GCA_033119425.1). NCBI lineage: Eukaryota > Metazoa > Chordata > Amphibia > Anura > Bufonidae > Bufotes > Bufotes viridis. The sequence goes on along the minus strand of CM065593.1, from coordinate 241,397,477 downwards.
AGAGACTGGAAGAGTCACATAATGGCATTGAAGTGGACATCCTTTGGCCACATCCCACACTGATGACTGTGAAATACATAATAATTTCCACACAACTACAGACACATTTAAGGGAGGTGAGAGGCACCCAAGTGTCACGTCAGACCATTAAGAACTGTTTACATCAGCATGGTCTGCGTGCTAGAGGACCTGCAAGGGTACCTGACCGCTCCACCAGGCACAGGCATCTTTGTCTTTCAAGAGCCATGGAGCATCTATGCTGGAAGAGGGACTGGTGGGCCTTATTACTGTTAACTGATGAAGGTCGATTCACGCTGAGCAGAAATGATGGACATCAATGATGTTGGAGACGTCAACGAGAGTGCTATGCATTAGCCACTGCTGTCACCAGACAAGCCTTTGGTGGTGTTACAGTGTGGTTCGGTGTTTCTAGTCGATACAGAGCTGTCCTACACTTTGTGAATGGTACAGTGACAAGCCCATGCTACTTTAACAACATTATTAATCCAGTCATCTTGTCTCTGTATGAACAACATAGACCAAATTTCATCTTGATGGATAAAAATGCACCAGCTCATCAAGGTCACATCATTAGGGAATGTCTGCTGGAGACTAGGGTTCCTCAAATGGAGTGGCCTGCACTTTCTCCAGATCTGAATCCCATTGAAAACCTCTGGGATCAGCTGAGTCGCCATAGAGGCTCGTAACTCTGTTCTTCAGAACCTTAATGATCTGAGGGCTGTCCTTCAAGAGCAGTGGCATGCAATGCCTCAGCAGACAATGAGTCGAATTGTGAACAGCATAAGACATCATTGTCAAGCTGGAATTGTTGTTCAAGGCTACATGATAAGTTATTGAGATGTTGACATTTTTTTGTGGGGCCATACCCACCACTGATGTTGGCTTTTGTTTCAATAAATTGTTTGAGATGAGGAAATCACCATTACACGCTTCCACCTAAATGCCCTACTTTCATGATATAAAATCACTGTAGCATGAACTTTTTACATTTTCCATAAATTTCACCTGAAAGCCAAATACCACTAACTTTTTGTAAGTAGTGTATATTGCAGTGTACTGATGTACAAGGTATATTAGATGCAGAGGCTACAGATATATAATATATATAGCAGTGTTCTAATATGTTTGGTACAAGGTGTAATTTTTACCTCGTACATCACATATTAGTACATTGCTGCATATAGTATGTATATGTAGTCACTTCATCTATTATACGTTGTACCTCACATATCAGTACACTGCTTTATATACTATATATCTGTACACACTGCATCTATTATACTTCTTACTATTTGATCATCAGCAATATGTGACCTGCAATATCACAACTTCTTTTACCCACTTCATTCGACCTTCTACCAGAAGGCTCTCTCCCTCAAACTCCAGCCTCAATGCTCCTGTCCTGATAATTCCAAACAGAGGTGATACATTTAAATAGGGACAAAGCTGTTGCTAGTGGGGGAGAGGTTGCCAGGGGACAATAATTCTGGGTATTTTGTACTTCATGGTGGTATTTATTTGGCTCTGTTGGGAATATATTTTGATCTGCAATGTTGTATTTTTAACTTTATCCCGGTATGGGTTGCAGGTGGAGAGGGTAAAGTATGTCCCTGAATAGGCATTTTTGTGTTCCACTTTTAATTCCTTTCTTGAATTGATGCTTTACATAGGGGCAAAACTAAATAAAATAAAATTCACATCCGCAGTGTGCATCGCACACTATTATTTTTATTCAATATCATATGTGGGCTGGCAGGGTTTGTGCCAATGATGTTTTGTAATCCCAGTCCAGCCCTGATGGCACACTCTATAACAAGCAGCAGAAAGCACAGGAGCAAGGAGAAAAGCCAGGAATGGGCAATTGGAAGAGTTATGAATATGACATGAGGGCCCAATTTAGATTCTTGTTGAGTCTTCTGAGTATGTCCCCTTATTTATGAAGTCTTTTGTGCTGTTCACAGGGAGGTCCTGTCCATAAAATGGCTGCTGATGGAGGGTCATGTGACCAAACAAATTGCCTCCATGTAATGTCTCCTCCATTTAAATACATTATACCTGTCATCAGTACTTGCACTGTTGGGGATTTAGTGCAGGTGCAGTGTGTTAGAATGAGGAGGCTGATTGATTTCTCTAGTGACATGAACGTCGATCAATAGCGGACAGCACAAAGTCTTGGCAAACAAGGTAGCATACATTATGAAATATAAAAAAAGAGGCACAGAATTTCAACAAAGGCTATATTAGTAAGTGTCATATTATCATCTTACAAACACATTTGTCAATACTAGTGAAAAAGTGGCAGCCCCCTTTAATGTTTAGCTTCCCTCATTATATGGGTAGAGTTGTTATTAGTAATGAGCGAATCGTGGACCAAGTGGACTTCGATCCGAATTTCAGGATAATTTGATCCCCAGCAAAGTGAAACAATTTAACCTGAAATAGTGTAAAATAGGGAACAAAAATCATACTTACCTGATCCATTTGCTCACAACGGGCTGACCGCTGCCATCTTGCTTGGAGATCTTGACTGAAATCCTGTGCGCAGTGACATGGAGTTATCACATCATTTCGGGCATTGCAAGATTTTGCGCCAGACCTTCAAGCAAGATGACGGTGGCCAGCCCGTCATGAGCAAATGGAGCAGGTACACACTGTGGTATGTACATCAGATGGCGCAATCATGTATCAATACAGCATCTGAGGGGTACAATGACGGAGGGCTGCAGAATCGTCACTACCTGTCATTGCACCCACTACTTATAAAGAAATGTGCTATGTAAATAATCTCAAAGCTGATTTTTTTTTTTGTAAATGTCATCAAATTTTTAAATACTTTGTTTATCACTAGTTGTTATGTTTAGTTGTGGTTCTAACTTGTTCTTAAAACTGACTGCTTTACATTTCTTTTGCTGTTTCTCAAAATGCATTGCTTTCACCAGTCTGTTCAATTGTGTTCAATGAATGGCATTGCAGTTGACTATGCTTCAAGCCAAGGATTTTTTTAATGTAACTTTAGTTGAGTCCGCGTTTGCAATTCCAACTGCAACCTTGCAAACTCCCTAAGACCTTTCATGAGGTTTTCTTTTCAGATCCAAAGTGCCTTAACCAGTCCCCGACCGCCGTACGCAGGATTGCGTCCTGCGGGCGGCCGGGATCTTCTGTTTGGACGCGCCGGGGCGTCATCTCGCGAGACGCGAGAGTTCCTGTGAACGCGCGCGCGTGCGCGCGCGCGTTCACAGTGAAGCGCGGCTCGAGAGTTGGACTACAGCCTGCCAGCGATGATCAATCGCTGGCAGGCTGTAGATGCGATATACATCGCATCAAACAGCTATATCAGACGCTGTTTTATGAACAGCGTCTGATATAGCTGCTACCTGGTCCTCTGGTGGTCCCATTTTCTGGGATCGACCACCAGAGGACCAGGTAACTACAGTAAAAGTTGCACCAAACACTACACTTACCCCCCACCCCCCTCACCTATTAACCCCATGATCACCCCATCTAGACCCCTGATCACCCCCTGTCATTGATCACACCCCTTGTAAGGCTTTATTCAGACGTCCATATGTGTTTTGCGGATCCGTGGATTCACGGATCCGTGGATTCACGGATCCGCGGATCCGATCCGCAGATCCTCAAAACACGGACACCGGCAATGTGCTTTCCGCATTTTGCAGATCCGCACATTGCCAGAACTATATAGAAAATGCTTTTTCTTGTCCGCAATTGCGGACAAGAATAGGACATGTTCTATATTTTTGCGGAACGGAAGTGCAGACCCGGAGCGCGGATCCGTAATTCCGGATCCGAGCGGGACAAAGTCTGTCCCCATAGAAATGAATGGGTCCGCAATTCCGTTCCGCAAACAGAATTTCGGACGTGTGAATGGGGCATAAGGGTCCCTTATCACCGCCAGTTAGTTAGCTACTTGTTAGGTAGCTAGCGCCCAGCCCACCGCACCGCAGTCACTGATTTTGGCAGAGATTTTTCATCCACATTGATCGATGCGAATGAAAAAATCTGTGCCGTTCATTTTTTTTTTTCAGCGCAGAGGCTGAACGGAAAAAAAAATCTCATTACCCGTATGCTCAATATACGGAGAATCGCAGAAACTCCTAATGCTGGCCATACGTGTAATGATTGCGGAGACCCTCAAATGCCAGGGCAGTACAAAAACCCACATGTGACCCCATTTTAGAAAGAAGACACCCCAAGGTATTCTGTGAGGGGTATGGCGAGTTCATGGAAAATTTTATTTTTGTCACAAGTTAGTGGAATATGAGACTGTAAAAAAAAAAAAAAAAAAACAATTTCCGCTAACTTGTGCCAAATTTTTTTTCTGTGAACTCGCCATGCCCCTCACGGATTACCTTGGGGTGTCTTCTTTCCACAATGGGGTCACATGTGGGGTATTTATACTGCCCTGGCATTTTAGGGGTCCTAAAGCATGAGAATCCAAATGCGTAAAAATGGCCTGTGAAATCCTAAAGGTACTCATTGGTTTTAGGGCCCCTTTGCGCATCTTGGCTGCAAAAAGTGTCACTCATGTGGTATCGCCGTACTCAGGAGAAGTAGGGCAATGTGTTTTGGGGTGTATTTTACATATACCCATACTGGGTGTGAGAAATATCGCTGTAACGACAACTTTTACATTTTTTATTCAAAGTTGTCAATATACAGAGATATTTCTCTCACTCAGCATGAGTATATGTAAAATACACCCAAACACATCGCCCTACTTCTCCTGAGTACGGCGATACCATGTGTGACACTTTTGCAGGCAAGATGCAAAGGCCCAAATTCAATGAGTACCTTTAGAGGGCATTTTTACGCATTTTCTTCTCACGCTTTAGGGCCCCTAAAATGCCAGGGCAGTATAAATACCCACATGTGACCCCATTTTGGAAAGAAGACACCCCAAGGTATTCGCTGAGGGGCATAATGAGTTCATGAAAAATTAAACTTTTGTCAAAAGTTAGCGGAAAGGGAGACTTTGTGAGAAAAACAATAAAAATCAATTTCCACTAACTTGTGCCAAAAAAAAATATTCTATGAACTCGCCATGCCCCTCATGGAATACCTTGGGGTGTCTTCTTTCAAAAATGGGGTCAGACGTGAGGTATTTCTACTGCCCTGGCATTTTAGGGGCCCTAAAGCGTGAGAAGAAAAATGCGTAAAAATGCCCTCCTAAAGGTACTCATTGGAATTTGGGCTCCTTGCGCATCTTGCCTGCAAAAAGTGTCACACATGTGGTATCGCCGTACTCAGGAGAAGTAGGGCGATGTGTTTTGGGGTGTATTTTTACATATACCCATGCTGGGTGAGAGAAATATCTCTGTATATTGACAACTTTGAATAAAAAATGTAAAAGTTGTCGTTTACAGCGATATTTCTCACACGCAGCATGGGTATATGTAAAATACACCCCAAACACATTGCCCTACTTCTCTTGAGTACGGCGATACCACATGAGTGACACTTTTCTGCAGCCAAGATGCGCAAAGGGGCCCTAAAACCAATGAGTACCTTTAGGATTTCACAGGCCATTTTTATGCATTTGGATTCTCACACTTTAGGGGCCCCTAAAATGCCAGGTGAGTATAAATACCCCACATGTGACCCCATTTTGGAAAGAAGACACCCCAAGGTATTCTGTGAGGGGCATGGTGAGTCCACAGAATTTTTATTTTTGGCACAAGTCAGCGGAAATTGTTTTTTTTTTTTTTATTTTGTTTTTACAAAGTCTCATATTCCACTAACTTGTGACAAAAAATAAAATTTTACATGAACTCACCATACCCCTCACAGAATACCTTGGGGTGTCTTCTTTCCAAAATGGGGTCACATCTGGGGTATTTATGCTGTCCTGGCATTTTAGGGGCCCCTAAAGGGTGAGAAGAAGTCTGGAATCCAAATGCGTAAAAATGCCCTGTGAAATCCTAAAGGTACTCATTGGTTTTAGGGCCCCTTTGCGCACCCAGGCTGCAAAAAAGTGGCACACATGTGGTATCGCCGTACTCAGGAGAAGTAGGGCAATGTGTTTTGGCGTGTATTTTTATATATACCCATACTTTGTGTGAAAAATATCTCTGTAAACGACAACTTTTAAAAAATTTTATACAAAGTTGACAGTTAACAGAGACATTTCTCTCACCCAACATGGGTATATGTAAAAATACACCCCAAAACACATTGCCCTACTTCTCCTGAGTACGGCGATACCACATAAGTGCCGCTTTTTGCAGCCTGGGTGCAAAGGGCCCAAATTAACGAGTACCTTTAGGTTTTACATGGCGACTCACAATTTAGCCCGCCCAAAATGCCAGAACAGTAAACACACCCCACAAATGACTCCATTTCGGAAAGTAGACACCCCAAGGTATTCACTGAGGGGCATAGTGAGTCCGTCTGAGATTTTTTTTTTTTTGCCAGAAGTTATCAGAAATTGAAACTTTTTTTTTTTTTTTCTCAGAAAGTGTCAATTTCCGCTAACTTGTGAAAAAAATGAAATGATACATGAACTCACCAAGCCCCTCCGCGAATACTTTGGGGTGTCTTCTTTCTAAAATGGTGTCATTTGGGGGATATTCATACTATCCTGGCATTCTAGCACCTGAAGAAACATGACAGGTGCTCAGAAAGTCAGAGCTGCTTCAAAATGCCGAAATTCACTTTTTGCACCATAGTTTGTAAACGCTATAACTTTTACCCAAACCAATAAATATACACTTATTGGATTTTTTTATCAAAGACATGTAGAACAATAAATTTAGAGAAAATTTATATAGAAATGTAGTTTTTTTAAACATTTTACAACAGAAAGTGAAAAATTTCATTTTTTGCAAAAATTTCGGTAATTTTGATTAATAGCAAAAAGTAAAAATGTCAGCAGCAATGAAATACCACCAAATGAAAGCTCTATTAGTGAGAAGAAAAGGAGGTAAAATTCATTTGGGTGGTAAGTTGTATGACGGAGCAATAAACGGTGAAAGTAGTGTAGTGCGGAATTGTAAAAAGTGGCCTGGTCATTAAGGGTGTTTAAGCTAGGGGGGCTGAAGTGGTTAAAAAGGGGGTACAAAAAGGACACCAGGCAATCTTTCTTTTCATGTTACATAAAAAGTTCATCAGGATCCCTTTTTATGTTTACAAACCTTATTTAAAGTAATACCATAGTGTGATGGCTAAAAAAGTACATTTGTGTATCATATTTAGTTGATCCAGAGAAAGACAAAGAAAAGCCCATGAAGTTAAATCCAATTATATCCTTCTCCAGAAATGTAGTAATTAGTGTTGAGTGAATCAAAACCAAACAAATTGACTTTGATCCAAATTTCTGGAAAAATTTGATTCAATTCGAGGCCAAATTTTCTCGTGCTTTGTGGTAATGGTGACAAAATGAAAAATAACATACCTCGTCCACTTGATCACAGAGAGGCTGTTGCGGCCATCTTGATGTGGCACATCACTTCATTGGCAGGGCTCTGTGACATCATTAGTGATGATGGTCAGCGTGATGATGTGATTTATCACAAATAAAATACTATCATTTTGAATGAACACAAGTAGACTTGAGCGAATCGGTTTAGGATTCATTTAAAAACTTTGTTTACAATATCTCTCCCATAGCATGCTAAAATGTAGAGCCTTTCAAATCTTGCTATGAATAACGAGAGGCTTGCATAGTATCACATCTATGACGTTACACTTCGGTTATGCGCATAAATTACTGTTTTAAAATCCGAAGCTAAACTTGACTTTGTTAAGGAGATTTTAAAACAGTAATTTATATCTTTTATTTGCGCATAACCAAAGTGTACCGTCCTCCCCACATTCCAAGAGCCATGACTTTTTCTGTTCTGGTAGCCATGAGGTCTTACTTTTTTATGCAGGATTAGGTCCAGATGCAAGCAAGTACATTCAGTTTTGTTTGCGATTGCATTCAGTTGTTCAGTTTTTATAGCGCTGGTGCAATGTGATTTGATGCGTTTTGCACTCGAGTGATAAAAACTGAGGGGGAGATTTATCAAACTGATATAAAGTAGAACTGTCTTAGTTGCCCATAGCAACCAATCATATTCCACCTTTTATTTGCTAAAGGAACTTTGAAAAATGAAAGTTGCAATCTGATTGGTTGCTATGGGCAACTAAGCCAGTTCTACTTTACATCAGTTTGATAAATCTCTCTCTGAATGTTTACAAAAAAAAACTTTTAGCAACCATTCACTTATATGGGGCCAGAATATAGAACATGCTGCGATTTTCATGCAAAGCACAAGTGATGCGTGAAAACCAAAGCTCATGTACACAGGCCCATTTAAATAAATGGGTTCGGATTCCATGCGGGTGCAATGCAAGGAATACTCGCTCAATGCGAGGAATACTCGCTCGTATAAAAGGGGCCTTAGGTCAGGGATTCCCAACCAGAGGCCCTCCAGCTGTTGCAAAACTACAACTCCCAGCATGCCTGGACAGCCTACAGCTATTAGGGCATGCTGGGAGTTGTAGTTTTGCAAAAGCTGGAGGGCGCATGTAGAGCATCCCTGCATTAGGGCATTCACTGTACGGGAAAAATATTTGTATGTTTTAAAAGTTTGGACATTTTAGGATGTGGCAATACTTGTTATGTTTATTTTTTATTGTTTATTTTTATAGGTAAAATTAGGAAAAGGGGGGGGTGATTTGATCTTTTCATATTTTTGTTTTTTTATTCTTTACACTTCTTTTTTCACAGTGACTTTAACTCCTTTTGGGGGACTTGAACATATATACTTCTGATCTCTTGTCCTAAAGGCTGCAAAAGAATACTATTTCAGTCTGTGGGATTCTGAGTGACTGCCTGCCAAGCCATGACTTTGGCATGGCTTTTCAGGCGGTTAGCTAAAACAGGCCTGGGAACAAGACCCCAGTCTGTCATGACAACTGATCAGAGCTCTGTGATTTTTCAACAGGAGCTCCGATAGGAAGGCAGAGGGAGCCCCTTCCCTCTGCGTAACCCTACAAACTCTGTGGCTGCTATTGACAGTGGCATCTAAGGGGTATCTGCATTATACAGCCACCATTATTAACACCCACCATGTATGGAGCAAACTCAGCATGTGAGCTTGCTCCATACATTCCTTTAATGCTGATCATGTACATGTAGGTGACTATGCATGAAGACAGAAAAAGGTGTTGAACAGTGACTGCGGCTGCCTGAAGTAACATTGGGATCGGGGAGCAACTTGTCAACTTAAAAATAAATTAAACAGAATTGTGCTTACCCCTGTGGTACCCAGGTGGTAAGGGTGACCCAATCTGAGTTTATATCATTAATAACACCTTCATCTTCCTAATCAACTCTTTTTCATCTTCCTCTACAACATCTCCCTCATCACCTTATAAAGGTCCAACAATTTAATCATTTTAATGTTAGTTTTACTTTCTGATAATAACTCCTTCTTTTCAGCCTTTATCTGTTTTTTTTTTTTTTTTTGGTAAGGCACTAAAGGACAAAAACAGCCATAAGATAGCATATACCTAATTTGACATAAATAGGAATAAACCTTCCTGGCTCCTGCTGACAATTTGGTATTTAATACCAGTAACCCTGTATTGTGTTTTTCAAAGAAAATGTCTAGCCATTTCTTAAATTTGTCTACAATTTCAGTCATTGTCAAATCCTTTAGCAGTATGGTCCATAGTTTATACAGAAAAGTAATGCCTTCAAGCTGTTTGATGAAATTGCACTTTCCTTAAAGGCTATGAACACCTTTGGGAATATCTAATCCGTTTGGGCTAAAAAACATATTTTCCAGTCGGTCTTCATTAAAAATGATCAACAGATTTTCTTCTATAGGTTTAGTTTCAATGTACTGTGAAGACTAGCAAGCTGTTTCACAATGAATCCGTCATAAACACTTATAAAAATTAAACACACCAGTTTGATAAAAAAATGTTCTTAAATGAGTGTTTATCAGCCATCAGGAAATCAGACATAAGGTCCGCAGATCAAGCTGACAGAGCAGTTCTCTGATAGATTTACTGTCAAACAGAAAGCCTGCTAGTCTGCAAATATACCGAAAAAGAATACTGTGGAAGAAAAACTATTGGCATTATTTTAAAAACAGACCAACTCACAATGGTTTTAGCCCAATACGAGCATGATGCAATAATAAAACATGATATCCATAGACTTTCACAGTAAGCAGTGTGTTTGAAAATAATTTATTATTTTAATTTTATTCCTTTAATGAGAAGGCACCAGCGCTTACAGTAGCACTGCGGCCTTCTCTCAGCTTCTCCAAAGCCAGTGACAACACAATCATTGGTCACATGGCTAAGGCAAAGCTCAACCCCATAGAGGGGAATAGGGCTGAGCGCGATACCAAGCCCAGCTGCTATACAATGTATGGTGCTGGTCTTAGTGAGCAATGGTGCTCACAGGAGTGCCAATGCCTTCCTCAACAGGGGATTGATGGGGGTCCCGAGTGTCGAATCCCTACTAATCAGATACTGATGACCCATCCAGAGAATATGTCAATTGTAAAATCTTGGGGAAAGAAATGTCATACAGTACAGTATCTTGCATTAATTTGATTGCCCTTTTAAATTCTAGTCTAGCTTTATGATATTTTTGTTGATTTTTATGGATGTAGTTGCAATGCCTTTTCCAATATAAGCCAGTATCTTAGTGTGTTTCGAATCAGCAGTCTGACATTGCATTTCTCAATTAATTTTATTATAAAAAATTCCACCCTAGCCCTTCTACATTGTAGACTCACTCAATGGCAAACCATTGTGGGTATAAACGTCATATATATTTTTCCTAAAAGTTATAACCTTATACCAACATTTTGTTAAATATTTGCAATTTGTTATAATAATAATCTGTATTCATATAATGCCAACATATTCCGCAGCGCTTTGCAATTCAGGGGTTCATGTACATAAATAGCATAGTTTGAGCATAGTTCGAGCATAGTTCGAGTTTGTACCGAATTTTGGGGTGTTCGCGACACGGACCCGAACATTTTCAAAAAAGTTCGGGTTTGTTGTTCGGGGATTTCTTCCCGCTTTCTGAAGGGCTGCACAGCAGCCAATCAGCTAGCGTTTTACTTCTTGCCCTAAGAGCCCATCACAGCCATGCCTACTAATGGCATGGCTGTGATTGGCCAAGTGCAGCATGTGACCCAGCCTCTATTTAAGCTGGAGTCTCGTAGCGCCGCACGTCACACTGATCTGGTTAGTGTAGGGAGAGGACGCAGCTGCTGTGAGGGCGGGATTAGGCAGGGAAAAGTCAGCAAAAAAACCTAATGAAGTGATCGATCTACAGCTGTGAATGATTCAACTTCTGCTAGTTAATTGCTCACTGGTTTTTAGGCTGCACAGAGCGTTTTTCTGTCACTTTTTTTCTGGGGTGATCGGCGGCCATTTTGTGACTTGTGGTGCACCAGATCAAGCTGCCACCAAGTCCATCAATCCATCAATCCTAGTTTTTTTTTTTTGCTATATGCTACATCAGGGGCTTGGCTGTGCTTATTGTCACCACTAGAAACTCAGGATAGCAATTTCTATATTTTATTAAGGGGTTGAATACCATTGCCAAAATACCAATCACCTAAATCTGGTGTTCCAGATTTGGCTAGCCAAGTATAATACTGTCTGCTGTCTGGCAAAGGATAGATTATTTTCTGTGGTGAAATTCAATTGCCAAGATAGCAATCCCCTAAATCTGGTGTTCCAGCACTGGCTGGCAAACTATAATAGTGTCCGCCAAAACATATATTTTGTTCTGAGGTGAAATTCACTTGCCAAAATAGCAATCCCCTGAATCTGGTGTCCCAGCATTGGCTGGCAAACTATAATAGTGTCTGCCAAAACATATATTTTGTTCTGGGGTGAAATTCAATTGCCAAAATAGCAATCCCCAAAATCTGGTGTCACAGCACTGGCTGGCAAACTATAATAGTGTCCGCCAAAACATATATTTTGTTCTCGGGTGAAATTCACTTGCCAAAATAGCAATCCCCTGAATCTGGTGTCCCAGCACTGGCTGGCAAACTATAATAGTGTCCGCCAAAACATATATTTTGTTCTGGAGTGAAATTCAATTGCCAAAATAGCAATCCCCTAAATCTGGTGTCACAGCACTGGCTGGCAAACTATAATAGTGTCCGCCAAAACATATATTTTGTTCTGGGGTGAAATTCAATTGCCAAAATAGCAATACCCTGAATCTGGTGTCCCAGCTGTTGCAGGCCAAGTGTTAATCTGTCCGTAAAAGGGTATATTTTGTTCTGGGGTGAAATTCAATTGCCAAAATGGCAATACCCTGAATCTGGTGTCCCAGCTGTTGCAGGCCAATTGTGAATCTGTACGTAAAAGGGTATATTTTGTTCTGGGGTGAAATTCAATTGCCAAAATAGCAACACCCAAAATCTGGTGTCACAGCACTGGCTGGCAAACTATAATAGTGTCCGCCAAAACATATATTTTGTTCTGGGGTGAAATTCACTTGCCAAAATAGCAATACCCTGAATCTGGTGTCCCAGCACTGGCTGGCAAACTATAATAGTGTCCGCCAAAACATATATTTTGTTCTGGGGTGAAATTCAATTGCCAAAATAGCAATCCCCTAAATCTGGTGTCACAGCACTGGCTGGCAAACTATAATAGTGTCCGCCAAAACATATATTTTGTTCTGGGGTGAAATTCAATTGCCAAAATAGCAATCCCCTAAATCTGGTGTCACAGCACTGGCTGGCAAACTATAATAGTGTCCGCCAAAACATATATTTTGTTCTGGGGTGAAATTCAATTGCCAAAATAGCAATACCCTTAATCTGGTGTCATAGCTGTTGCAGGCCAAGTATTAATCTGTCTGTAAAAGGGTATATTTTGTTCTGGGGTGAAATTCAATTGCCAAAATAGCAATACCATAAATCAGTGGTTTCAGCTGTGGCTGGCACAGTATAATAGTGTCCGCCAAAACATATATTTTGCTCTGGGGTGAAATTCAATTGCCAAAATAGCAATACCCTGAATCTGGTGTCCCAGCTGTTGCAGGCCAAGTGTTAATCTGTCCGTAAAAGGGTATATTTTGTTCTGGGGTGAAATTCAATTGCCAAAATAGCAATACCCTGAATCTGGTGTCCCAGCTGTTGCAGGCCAATTGTGAATCTGTACGTAAAAGGGTATATTTTGTTCTGGGGTGAAATTCAATTGCCAAAATAGCAATACCCAAAATCTGGTGTCACAGCACTGGCTGGCAAACTATAATAGTGTCCGCCAAAACATATATTTTGTTCTGGGGTGAAATTCACTTGCCAAAATAGCAATACCCTGAATCTGGTGTCCCAGCACTGGCTGGCAAACTATAATAGTGTCCGCCAAAACATATATTTTGTTCTGGGGTGAAATTCAATTGCCAAAATAGCAATACCCTGAATCTGGTGTCCCAGCTGTTGCAGGCCAAGTGTTAATCTGTCCGTAAAAGGGTATATTTTGTTCTGGGGTGAAATTCAATTGCCAAAATAGCAATACCCTGAATCTGGTGTCCCAGCTGTTGAAGGCCAATTGTGAATCTGTACGTAAAAGGGTATATTTTGTTCTGGGGTGAAATTCAATTGCCAAAATAGCAACACCCAAAATCTGGTGTCACAGCACTGGCTGGCAAACTATAATCGTGTCCGCCAAAACATATATTTTGTTCTGGGGTGAAATTCACTTGCCAAAATAGCAATACCCTGAATCTGGTGTCCCAGCACTGGCTGGCAAACTATAATAGTGTCCGCCAAAACATATATTTTGTTCTGGGGTGAAATTCAATTGCCAAAATAGCAATCCCCTAAATCTGGTGTCACAGCACTGGCTGGCAAACTATAATAGTGTCCGCCAAAACATATATTTTGTTCTGGGGTGAAATTCAATTGCCAAAATAGCAATACCCTGAATCTGGTGTCCCAGCACTGGCTAGCAAACTATAATAGTGTCTGCCAAAACATATATTTTGTTCTGGAGTGAAATTCAATTGCCAAAATAGCAATCCCCAAAATCTGGTGTCACAGCACTGGCTGGCAAACTATAATAGTGTCCGCCAAAACATATATTTTGTTCTGGGGTGAAATTCAATTGCCAAAATAGCAATACCCTTAATCTGGTGTCCCAGCTGTTGCAGGCCAAGTGTTAATCTGTCTGTAAAAGGGTATATTTTGTTCTGGGGTGAAATTCAATTGCCAAAATAGCAATACCATAAATCAGTGGTTTCAGCTGTGGCTGGCACAGTATAATAGTGTCCGCCAAAACATATATTTTGCTCTGGGGTGAAATTCAATTGCCAAAATAGCAATACCCTGAATCTGGTGTCCCAGCTGTTGCAGGCCAAGTGTTAATCTGTCCGTAAAAGGGTATATTTTGTTCTGGGGTGAAATTCAATTGCCAAAATAGCAATACCCTGAATCTGGTGTCCCAGCTGTTGCAGGCCAATTGTGAATCTGTACGTAAAGGGTATATTTTGTTCTGGGGTGAAATTCAATTGCCAAAATAGCAATACCCAAAATCTGGTGTCACAACACTGGCTGGCAAACTATAATAGTGTCCGCCAAAACATATATTTTGTTCTGGGGTGAAATTCACTTGCCAAAATAGCAATACCCTGAATCTGGTGTCCCAGCACTGGCTGGCAAACTATAATAGTGTCCGCCAAAACATATATTTTGTTCTGGGGTGAAATTCAATTGCCAAAATAGCAATACCATAAATCAGTGGTTTCAGCTGTGGCTGGCACAGTATAATAGTGTCCGCCAAAACATATATTTTGCTCTGGGGCGAAATTCAATTGCCAAAATAGCAATACCCTGAATCTGGTGTCCCAGCTGTTGCAGGCCAAGTGTTAATCTGTCCGTAAAAGGGTATATTTTGTTCTGGGGTGAAATTCAATTGCCAAAATAGCAATACCCTGAATCTGGTGTCCCAGCTGTTGCAGGCCAATTGTTATTCTGTACGTAAAAGGGTATATTTTGTTCTGGGGTGAAATTCAATTGCCAAAATAGCAATACCATAAATCAGTGGTTTCAGCTGTGGCTGGCACAGTATAATAGTGTCCGCCAAAACATATATTTTGTTGTGGGGTGAAATTCAATTGCCAAAATAGCAATACCCTGAATCTGGTGTCCCAGCTGTTGCAGGCCAAGTGTTAATCTGTCCGTAAAAGGGTATATTTTGTTCTGGGGTGAAATTCAATTGCCAAAATAGCAATACCCTGAATCTGGTGTTCCAGCTGTTGCAGGCCAAGTGTTAATCTGTCCGTAAAAGGGTATATTACAATCAAGGTGTATAAACAAGTGCCGAGAGGGTCATCCTCATTAACTTCACACGCTACCATGCATCTCCCATTGTATTTCTGTCCGTTAAAGGGTATATTTCACAAAGTGTTAAAATACAATTGCTGAAGGCATAATCCTACGTATTTTTTCTCATGCTACTGTGCATCTTCAAGTGTAAATCTGTCCATAATAGGATACCTTTCATCCAGGGCCTAAATACTAGCCCTAAAAGAGATATTCCCCTAAATCAGTGGTTACTGCTGTGCCTGGATTAGTGTAATACGCTAAATTAATAAATAGGCAGAAAGTGTTAGTTGCCTGTAAAAAAAAGGCCTGAATTTGAAATCAATACATTGGGCCAAATATTTTTTTTCTTATTGTGGTGCTTGGTGAACGGTAACAATGAGGAAAACATCTAGTAAGGGATGCGGACGCGGTCGTGGTGGTGTTAGTGTACCCTCTGGTGCTGGGAGAGGACGTGGCCATTCTGCCACAGCCACACGTCCTAGTGAACCAACTACCTCAGGTTCCAGTACCCGCCAGAATTTACAGCGATATTTGGTGGGGCCCAATGCCGTTCTAAGGATGGTAGGGCCTGAGCAGGTACAGGCGCTAGTCAATTGGGTGGCCGACAGTGGATCCAGCACGTTCACAACATTATCTCCCACCCAGTCTTCTGCTGAAAGCGCACAGGTGGCACCTGAAAACCAAGCCCATCAGTCTGTCACATCATCCCCATGCATATCAGGGAAACTGTCTGAGCCTCAAGTTATGCAGCAGTCTCTTATGCTGTTTGAAGACTCTGCTGGCAGGGTTTCCCAAGGGAATCCACCTAGCCCTTCCCCAGTGGTGGAAGACATAGAATGCACTGATGCACAACCACTGATGTTTCCTGATGATGAGGACATGGGAATACCACCTCATCGGAGTCCGCACGTCTCTGATGATGACGAAACACAGGTGTCAACTGCTGCGTCTTTCTGCAGTGTGCAGACCGCACAGGAGGTAAGGGAGGAAGACTGTGTGGAAGACGATGCAGGGGATGATGAGGTCCTAGACCCCACATGGAATGAACGTCGTGCAACTGACTTTCATAGTTCAGAGTAGGAGGCAATGGTGAGACCGAGCCAACAGCAAAGCAAAAGAGTGAGCAGGGGGCAAAAGCAAAACAGCCACCGCCAAGAGAGTTCGTCTTGAAATGCTGTCATTCAGGCTGGTGGACACAGACAGCTTCAAACAGCTGATGTCCATGGCTGTCCCACAGTATGTTGTTTCCAGCCGCCACTACTTCTGAAAGACAGCCGTGCCTTCCCTGCACAACCAAGTATCCGATAAAATCATTTGTGCACTGCGCAATGCCATCTGTTGCAAGGTCCACCTAACCTCAGATACGTGGACCAGTAAGCACGGCCAGGGACACTATATCTCCCTAACTGCACACTGGGTAAATGTAGTGGCGGCTGGGCCCCAGGCGGAGAGTTCCTTGGCGCACGTACTTTCACCGCCAAAGATCGCAGTGCATAATTATTTGCCTCCTGTAGCCTCCAACTCGGCTTCCTCCTCCTCTGCTTCCACCAGCTCATCCAGTCAGCCACACACCTTCTCCACTAACTTCAGCACAGCCCGGGGTAAACGTCAGCAGGCCATTCTGAAACTCATATGTTTGGGGGACAGGCCCCACACCGCGGAGGAGTTGTGGCGGGGTATTGAACAACAGACCGACGAGTGGTTTCTGCCGGTGGGCCTCAAGCCCGGCCTGGTGGTGTGCGATAATGGGTGAAATCTCGTCGCAGCTCTGGGACTAGCCGGTTTGACGCACATCCCTTGCTGCTGCAGAAAGTGCGGGCCGTCTGTGCGCGCTTCCTGCGTTGACACCCTGCTGCTGCTCGCCTGTCTGCGCTACAGCGTAACTTCGGCCTTCCCACTCACCGAATCATATGCGACGTGCCCACCAGGTGGAACTCCACCTTGCACATGCTGGAGAGACTGTGCGAGCAGCAGCAGGCCATAGTGGAGTTTCAGCTGCAGCACACACGCTTCAATCGCGTAGATGCGCTCCTGAGAGCATTCCCAAATGTCACAGGGGAACAGGTGGAAGCCCAAGGCGAAGGCAGAGGAGGAGCAATAGGTAGCCAACACAGCTGTGTCACAGCCAGCTCCTCTGAGGGCAGGGTTAGCATGGCAGAAATGTGGAAAAGTTTTGTCTCCACGCCACAGCTAACGGCACCACCACCTGATACGGAACGTACTGACGTACTGACTGATGGTTCGGCCCCATTCAACTTCTGGGTCTCCAAATTGTCCACGTGGCCATAGTTAGCATCCTATGCTTTGGAGGTGCTGGCCTGCCTGGCGGCCAGCGTTTTGTCTGAACGTGTATTCAGCAGGGCAGGGGGCGTCATTACTGACAAACGCAGCCGCCTGTCCACATCCAACGTGGACAAGCTGACGTTCATAAAAATGAACCAGGCATGGATCCCACAGGACTTGTCCCTCCCTTGTGCAGAATAGACATTTATAACTGCCTCCCCCTCAACCATGTGTTCTTGTACTCCGGGGCAATTCTTTATTGAATCCCCATTTTTTCAACTTTACCATGATCTTGCGGTGCAACCCAAAGTTGAATGAACCTCTCCTCAATCTGGGCGCCAGGGCCAAAATAACTGAAAGTGGCCTTCTCCAGTGGTGGGTGATATGACGCATGATTTCTTGCTGTGGGAGCTCTCTCCTCTGTCTGTGTGCTGGGGCCTAAATAACTGAAAGTGGCCTTCTCCAGTGGTGGGTGATATAACGCCTTATTAATTGCTGTGGGACCTCTCTCCTCTGTCTGGGTGCTGGAGCCGAAATAACTTAAAGTGGCCTTATCCAGTGGTGGGTGATATGACGCATGAATCCTTGCTGTGGGACCTCTCTCCTCTGTCTGGGTGCTGGGGCCGAAACAACTGAAAGTGGCCTTCTCCATTGGTGGGTGATATGACACATGATTCCTTGCTGTAGGACCTCTCTCCTCTGTCTGGGTGCTGGGGCCTAAATATCTGAAAGTGGCCTTCTCCAGTGGTGGGTGATATGACGCATGATTCCTTGCTGTGGGAACTCTCTCCTCTGTCTGGGTGCTGGGCCTAAATAACTGAAAGTGGCCTTCTCCAGTGGTGGGTGATATGACGCATGATTCTCTGCTATGGGACCTCTCTCCAATTGATATTGGTTAATTTTTATTTATTTTATTTTATTTTATTTTATTTTAATTCATTTCCCTATCCACATTTGTTTGCAGGGCATTTACCTACATTTTGCTGCCTTTTGCAGCCCTCTAGCCCTTTCCTGGACTATTTTACAGCCTTTTTAGTGCCTAAAAGTTTGTGTCCCCATTGACTTCAATGGGATTCGGGATAAAGTTCGGGTCGAGTTTGGATCCCGAACCCGAACTTCCAGGTTTTCGCTCATCTCTAATAGCATAACAACAGAGAAGTCAATAATTAGAACAAGAGGAATGAGGGACCTGCTCGCAAGAGCTTACAATCTGAGGAGATAAGGGTGACATAAATGGTAAAAGTGCTTGTTTTGCACAATGTTCCAGCAATCTTGGGACAATAGGGGAGCTGCATGAGCCAGTCACCAGCCAGGATCTCTAGTGCTTCTGGGTGCATGGGTGCGGCGGGGAGATTGTTGGAGGATCAGGTTCAGAAAATGATGACAAATGGGTTATGACAAGGGATGAGATAGGCCGCCCTAAAAAGATGTGTACATTTTGATTGAACCTAATTTCTTGGGATAGGGCATTCCAGATAATTGGTGCAGCTCAGTAAAAGTCTTGAAGCTGGAAGTGAGAGGTTCGGTTTATGGTTGATGTCAGTTGTAAATAATTTGCAGAGCGTAAAGCACAGGTAGGGTGTTAGCCAGAGATGAGAGAAGATATGCAGGGGTAGGGGGGTGCAGCACTGTGGAGTTTCAGTGTATCAATGTAATTAACTGTATTGTACATACTGTATGTAAGGATCAGTATCAGGGGCTTTAGAAAAATAATGGGCAGTGGTTGTGGACCAACTCACCATTTGGTCAGCTATAAGGGTGTTATCCTGGCATTCCCCTGGTTTTCAACCTCTAACCATTAAACAAGGATCTAGCCTGCACTACAGTAGGCCACCAGGCTGCTACTTCTTGGAATAGTCCCAGTGTAGTTGACAGCTTACCCACTTGGGTCAATGACATAAGTGCAAAGCTTTGGGGGGTCAGGCAATATACATTTTTAGGAGACAGGCTGAGGTTGGGGGAGGAAGTGTGCAACCAAATCCAAAAAATAAGTTCAAGGTCAGGTCAGGCAGCAATGAAGCAATACAGGAAACAAGCAAGGACAGGACAGGTGGTGTGGAATCAGAATTGGTTGTCAGACAGGAGTTCAGTACATGGGCATTCATTGGCTGGGGAAGGATTTGGACATGCAAGTGCTGGCCCTTTAAGAGGCTGAAAGTGAATGCACTCGAGCCCTATGGAGCAGGCTTATTGGTGGCCGCATGCAAAGAATGCCGGCAATCTGAACCACTGTAGCTGGAGACAGAGCAGTTGAGCGAACAGTGGAAACATCTTCAGTGCAGGACACATGCCAGCAGGAAGGAGTGACGCAGTGGAAGGCAATGACTTATATGCAGGACCGGCATTAGGAGGGGTAAACTGGGGGTAAACCATTGTCTAAGGGGCCCCCTGCTTCAGTGCTGCTGTTCATCTGAATGTCTGAGGAAGCAAACGGGGGAACAGCTGAACAGCTGCACTTTACAATGCAGTGTAAGTTCCACTCCCTCACATAAAAAAGAAGTTGTTAGCACAGTGCTCACAGGACCTTCGGAGCTCAGCAGAGAAGAGGGGATGAAGGACATGCGACGACCTCATCATCATGTGACCAGAACAGGAGGCGGAGCTCAGCAGTGCAGTAATGTAAAGAAGAAGACCAGTGATGCATGGGAAGAAGTATGGATTCAATGTAAGTGCCAGGGAAATGCTGGGAGTTATATCTACTACTATTATGTAATATCAGAGTACATTACAATAGGAGGTATGAAGAGAGGATTACAACTCTCAGAATGTCCAGCTTGTTATGTAATATCAGAGTACATTACAAGAGGAGTTATAACTTATAACAGGAGAGGACTACAACTCTCAGCATGTCCAGGCCATTATTATATAATATCACCCTGGATATGCTGGCAGTTATGTACCTCCTCCTGCTGGATCCCCGTACAAAGACAATGTGCCACCTTACTTCCTGCACAGGAGTGTTATAGGAAGATGCGCGAGTACAAGCGCACGCTGGTAGACGTGCTCCTGAGAGCATTCCCAAATGTCACAGGGGAACTGGTGGAAGCCCAAAGTGAAGGCAGAGGAGGAGCAAGAGGTCGCCAACGCAGCTGTTTCACGGCCAGCTCCTCTGAGGGCAGGGTTAGCATGGCAGAGATGTGGAAAAGTTTTGTCACCACGCCACAGCTAACGGCACCACCACCTGATACGGAACGTGTTAGCAGGAGGCAGCATTTTACAAACATAGGGGAACAGTACGTGTGCACACCCCTCCACGTACTGACTTATGGTTCGGCCCCATTCAACTTCTGGGTCTCCAAATTGTCCATGTGGCCAGAGCTAGCCTTTTATGCCTTGGAGGTTCTGGCCTGCCTAACGGCCATCGTTATGTCTGAACATGTATTCAGCACGGCAGGGGGCGTCATTACTGACAAACGCAGCTGCCTGTCCACAGCCAACGTGGACAAGCTGACATTCATAAAAATTAACCAGGCATGGATCCCACAGGACCTGTCCATCCCTTGTGCAGAATAGACATTTATACCTACCTCCCCTGAACCATATATTCTTGTACTCCGGGGCACTTCTTTGTTGAATCCTCTTTTTTAATTTTACCATTATTTTGTGGGGCAACCCAAAGTTGAAAGAACCTCTCCTCCATCTGGATGCCATGGCCCTGAGTCTGTGAATGAGGCCTGTATCACTGCAGGCAGACATGAATCCTTTTTGGCTGTGATGAGAACATCAACTCCCATAGCATTCCCACCTGATGCTACCCCAACCTCCTATTCCAACTCCTCCTCCTCCAAGTTTCCAATTGATATTGGTTAATTTTTATTTATTTTATTTTAAGTCATTTCCCTATCCACATTTGTTTGCAGGGGATTTACCTACATTTTGCTGCCTTTTGCAGCCCTCTAGCCCTTTCCTGGGCTATTTTACAGCCTTTTTAGTCCCCAAAAGGTGGGGCCCCATTGATTTCAATGGGGTTCTGGTTCGGGGGGAAGTTCGGGTCGAGTTCGGATCCCGAACCCGAACATTTTCGGGAAGTTCGGCCGAACTTCTCGAACCTGATCATCCAGGTGTTCGCTCTACTCTACTACAGAGTTCTATTTTTTTGCGGTGCAGACGGATCACGGACCCATTCAAGTTGAATGGGTTTCGATACATCCCCGCTGCCACATGGACATTGCCCATGCATTGGGGACTGCAAATTGTGGTCCCCAATGTACGGAACAGCCGCATGATGGCCGCGTGCATGAGACCTTAGGGCCGGCATGATGGATAGGGGAGGGTAGTCATCAGCCTAAGGTGCCACTTCATCCTATCACATGCCTCAGGACGCTAGGCTTCAAGCAAGGGAAGCATTAGAATAGAGCAAGAAGCCGAAATGACATCACTGCAACCTCCTGTTCTGGGTCTTATATGATGACTTCATCATGTGAGACCCGGAGCAGGAGTGGTGATGTCATTGGGACTGCAAGCATCAGGACGCAGCAGCACAAGCCACAGTTAAATAGAGGGGGAAGTCAGTTGTTGTTTTTTTATACTAAATGTCCACAATGTTGGGGTTGGGGGCACCAGGGATGGTAGAAGATCATTATATATACCTAGCACTACTGGGGAGGAATGGGGGATCATGATAAATACAGTATATATATATATATTTATATATATATATATATATATACACTATGGGGGGAAGCATTATATATTGGAACCAGTGGGGTGCACTACTACAGGGGGACATTAGAGCCAGTGGGAGCATTATGGTTATATTATTACTACTTATTATTACTATGGGGGCTATCTTGGGAACTATTATCACTATTGGGGGTATCATTACTAATGAGGGCAGTCTGGGTGTATATTATATTGTTTGTGGACATGGGGAGAGCAGAACAGGCATAATATTGTGGGTAGCTTCAAGAAGTTCTTGCAGTTTTTTCATATTGATGACCTATCCTTAGGATAAGTAATCAATATTAGATTGGCGGGGTTCTGACACCCAGCACTCCCGACGATCAGCTGTTTGAGTTGATGGCGAGCGCTGTGTGCGCGGGCCGTCTCCCTTCTCTTTTCCTGCTCTGGTGCTGTATGTCTATGGGACAGCAGCAGTGAACAGCACATGCCGCCTCCTCAAACAGCTGACCGGCGGGACTGTCGGACGTCGGACTGTGTTTTTAGCACATTATTACAAGATGTGGGCCCCGTCTTTTGATTTTTCCCAGGGCCGCATTTTGTCTGAAACTGGCCCTGCTTATATGGTAGACCATCTAATAGGTGGCATTAGAGAGGCTATTTACATTGCCTGACATATAGACTCCCAATACCAACTTGTAGGTCTCCTCATAAAGAAACTGTATTCCCCTAAGGGAAGTTATAACGTGTCTAGCTAGATGTGGCAAACTAATCACACAACGTGCACCATTGTGATAACTTTGGCACAAACTCTAGAAACTTGCCTGGCATGAATGTCAAACATAGTCTTTATCACAGTTAGGTATACTATATAGTTTCTTCTGTTCTGTGTATAGCCTCAGGCAATTTGCTGCAGTCTGAAATATATGCAAGTTACCAAAAGTTTTAGCTCCTTTTCTTGTTTTACTGCACTACAGAGATATTCTATACCCTTAAACATCTAGATTTTTTTCCTCTGCACTAATAACAGTTTTATGACTACTTTGTTTTGAGTTAGTGCCACAATTATATTGAATATTCAAGATGATGTCTCATCAGTGCTACAGAATACTGAAAACTATTTCTCCCCTGTGTATATGCCGCTTTTACACATGATAACGTTCTACTAGCTATAACTGCTACAAGCTAGCATTCATATTATTGCCAGGTCTGTGAGAAATAAACAGACATTAACACATTTTAATCCAGTTCAATTGGTAACAGACTTTTAGGTTCTGAATCATTTTCCACCTAAATCATACCAATTTCAAGACATGTTTTGATTTTTTAAAGTGAAATAGAATTGGAGCTGAACTTCCCAATATTTATTCTTATTTTATCTTCATGTTAGAATTATATTTATATTTCTACTTTTTAAGACTGAGGACTATGTGGCTGGTCTGGCATAAAAAAAAAATTTAATTTGTAAATTCTGAATGTACTTAAGTGCACACAACAGCTAAAACATTAAAGACTGCTAGTTAGTCATACATAAATATGTTTAACTAAAGCAGAGGGTTATGAACAGGGCTGTTAATTACCAGGCCTGAAACACCAAGTCCTTTGTTGTAGTCCATAAAATGTCTTATGTTTTTTTGACTGTTGGTTGGAAGACAATTCTAAAGTCAGGCTGGATTTCCTGCAATGGCAGTCAATCTGTGGAAAAAGACAGAATAGTACCTATCTATGACATCACCGTAGATCAAAAGTGCGGTAGTTATTTTTCATTTTTATTATATTTCTCAAGTATGTATTGGACCTCTTTTGATGGCACTAGGGCTTGCTGGAGCTGGGTACCTCTATTAAAATGTGGCAATGACTCCATTTTTTAAATGGCACAGATCTGCTATGGAAAAGCTGTTCTACTGCCCAGCACGAGTTGAAGAAGGTAGAGAGATAACCACACGATCAACATAGGGGATGTCACACAAACAGGAGATAAAGAACATAATCATGTAACTCGACTGAGACTCACAGAGGCATTTCAGTTACACCCAGTACATTAGTAAATGACTAATAATACAATGAAACATCGACAGATAGTTTTGAAGACTGTAAAACCACCTCAATATCTGTCAAATCCATAATCTTCAAGACAAATAAGGAGATTGTAGCTCATATGACGTTTCAGTGCAAAGCACTGTTTTAAAGATATTTATTCACTGTCATGTACGTATATATTATTCTTTAAAAATGATTGTGCCTATATCTATTTAACCCCTTGCCGACATATGACATACTAGTATGTCACAGCGGGAAGTGATGTACAAGTATGTCAAGAAGATTGGGTGGGTATCGTTGTTGTGTACGCCCGAGCAGTGCAGGGACATGGCTACTGGATCCTGCTATATTCATACGCATCGCTTTAAGTGATGATGCCAGCTGATTAACCCTTTGTATGCCATGAATAACACTGACTAAGGCATATAAGACAATATCAGAAGGGGGGAGCTTTCTCTGCCTCTCCACTGGTGCTTCGCTCTCCAGTGAAAGGGTCCAATGGCTGCCATGCCAACCCCAGGCCACGCAGAGGCCTCAGTGTCTTCCATGTATGGAAGCCTAAGCCTTAGATTTTATTTTCATAAATAAAGGTGAAATATATTGACTCAAATTCACCTCTGTCATGAAGTACAATGTGGGATGAGAAAACAGTCTCAGAATGGCTTGGACAAGTAAAAGCATTTTAAAATTATTATCACAATAAAAATGGCCTGGTCAGGAAGGTGAAAACTGGCCCAGGGTAGAAGGGGTTAATCTGATTTTTTCTTGACTTTTTTTTAATTTTTATAAATGACTGCACCTGTATTTATGATTCTGACATTAACTCCTTCTACCCCCGGCAATTTTCCATTTTTATGTTTTCATTTTTTACTATCTGCCTACCCAGAACCATAACTTTTTTATTTCTCCATTCACATAGCTTTATGAGGGTTTGGTTTATTTTGCGGGAAAAGTTGTACTTTCTAATTGCACCTAATAATATTGGATACAATGTAGTTAGATACTGCCACAGTTTTATGGGTTTTGTTTCTACAACATTCCTTATGTGCTAAAACTGACCCATGACTTCAATTCTCCAGGTCAGCGCAATTACAGCAATACCCCATTTGTATAGTTTTTATTTTTGTGTTTTTTTTTTCTTTCATTACCATATTTTGATGCTCATAACTTTTTTATTGTCATGTCTATGGAGCTGTGTAAAGGCTACATTTTTGGGGATCATTTATTTATTATTGATACAATTCTGGGGTGTCTTTTTGGACACTTTTAATTCAATTTTTTAAAATTTTTGCAATCTTTGTAGATTTTTTTAAAACTTATTTTATTTTATTTTTACCTTTTTTCCCCTACTTTTTTTCAGGCCCCCAAGAGCCTAAAATGATGCAATTATTAGATTTCCACTTCTATATGTCAATTGAGATAAAAACATTTAAATATTCCTATCAAAGGCATCGGAGCCCCAGCAGGCCTCGGCCATTTACAGGCAATGAACGGCTACTCCTATCGACACATGGGACAACCATACCAGATCCGGAAGCACAGCACTTCTGGGTTTTGCGCTACCTTATGACGTGGTCAAATTTAACCACAGTATTTGAGGGATTAAATGCCTGTGATTTGCATTACTGCTAATCACAGACATTATCCTCAGATGTCTGTTATATGAAACAGCAGAAACCTGGCAGCTATGGTGCCTGTTGCCCTGGCAAGCTGGCTCCATCTTTAAAGATTCAACTTCCGCCATACTATTATGGTGCAGGTTGGGAAGCAGTTAAAGCAATTTAATATTGATTCATTGATTTCTTATAACAGCATTACCTAAATGGTTTCAGCACTATGATTATATATTTAATTCATAGCTTCACAATACTACACAAAATACCAAATTACCACAAAATTATATAACAGTTTTAGGGTAATTTTCATAGACTGTACTCTAGTTCTAGAGTGTACAAAAGTTGCAAATTTTTGCACAAACCACATTTTCCACAAAAAGTTTGCTTACTTTCACTTTAATAAGTGGGTGGGGCTTAGGGAGAGGGTATAGTCTCCTGTGGCCTGGCAAATTTACTATAATTTAGATGAGAAAATGTTGTAAACTATAAAACTAAACTATGCCAGCTCATGCTAAATTAATCAAATGAGCTATTTGGGATTTTCGTATTGATTATCTATCTTCCTCAAGATCTGTCATCAATATGAAATCTGTGGGAGTTTGATAGCCGACACCTTGGCCTATTGACTTTTGGAGGAAGCCACTCCACTTACCAAAACTCTGGTGAGCATCTCAGCCTTCTAGCAGCTTACCATGCACAGCTCCACTCATTGGCTAGCAACTGTTCTTGGTATTGCAGTTCAGACCCATTCACTTGAAAAGGACTGAGTTGCGCCTCAGAGCCCCAAACCATTTCATACAGCTTATCTCTGCGATGGCAGAAGTAAGACCCCCTCTGATTTGGTCTATCAGGAGGTTCAAGTAAAGTAATGTTTAGTTGACAGTATATGTGTTCAATCTAGACAATGTACTGTTCATGTAGAGTAATCTATTTTACGTGATTGATAGTTGTGATATCTTCCCAGACAAAGTAAACTCTTTGAATTATTTCTGCATGAATTAAAAGAAAGTTTTGATAAATACTTTGAAACAGTGTAAAATATAGAATATTTATTTTGAAAGCACAAACTATGAATAAAAGAAGTTGTGTTTAATTCCATAAGTCAAATGTAATATGTGCTATTAACAAAGTATAGAAGATGAAGGTATATGAGGCATGCAAGCATTAGTAAACATATTGTGTTTGTGTCATTTCAATTCACTTTTCATAATAAACTATTCTGTGTGTGTACATGAGTATTAACACTATATATGACCATATATTGCATCCTGCAATTTAGCAGTTTTCTCCTTTTCAGTTTAAATCTTTAATTACAAATTTTCTCAGAGCTAGTGGGTGGAGACTAGCTGCTATAATGTCTCCCAATAGACAGTACACAGAGATAGTAGAAGATTCTACTTCCAATTCCCTAACACTCTGTCAGAACTAACAGCACCATATAGAACAATACCAATCACTACTGCATGGTATTGATGGCGAAAAAACACTTGGGTAACATAGAAATCTCACAATTAGTTCCAGAAGTAACATAGGAACATAGTTTGTAAGGCTGAAAAAAGACATACGTCTATCCAGTTCAGCCTGTTATCCTGCAAGTTTATCCAGAGGAAGGCAAAAAAATAAAAATAAAGGTGAGGTAGAAGCCAATTTTCCCCATTTTATGGGAAAAGTTCCACCCCAACTCCAATCAGGCAATTAGAATAAATCCTTAGATCAACAACCTCTCCAGAAATCTAATAACTATACTTGTAATATTATTACACTCTGAAAATGCATCCAGGCCCCTCTTGAAGTCATTTAGTGAACTCACCATCACCACCTCCTTAGGCAGAGAGTTCCACAGTCTCATTGCTCCTACGGTAAATAATCCTCTTCTATGTTTATGTAGAAACCTTCTTACCTCTAGACGCAGAGGATGTCCCTTCATAAAAGTCACAGTCCTGACTATATATACAGTAGATGACAGTCTGCCATTTATAAGTCAAAAGTAAGTTGTTGCCGAGAACCAACATCACAATCATTGCAGACTAGGCCTGGAAAAGAGTCACAGCCACCTGAGAAGAGTCATGGTTATTCATAAATTCCTGCTCTCCCTGCCCACCTGCTGACAAGTGACAGGCTTCTATGTAGTTTTCTCCCTTTCTCTCTACGAGAGAACTGCCAATCATCAGCAGATGGGCAGGAAGAGCAGGAGATTATGAATAACCATGAATCTTCTCAGATAGCTTTGACTCTTTTCAAGGCCTGTGCTGCAATCATTATGATGCTGGTTCTAGGAATCCACTTACTTTTAGCTCATGAGTGACACACTGTTGAAATCAGCATTTTTGTGACTCAATAATTTATGCTGCCCTCAGTGCGATCAACATAAAGTTGATGACAGGTTCCTTTTAAGGTTAGTTTTACTCTCTTTGGCAATTAATCTCTCTGTCTCCAGTTTGGCTGTTTTTATTTGTCTTTTACATATTCAATTTTTTTCCTTATTGTTTTTTAATGCGTCCTTGCTACCCTCCTGGTTTACTGATTCTTTTTGTAATGTATTTCCTTATTTACTTCCTTTACATTTCTATTTATCCACATAGTTATTTTCTTGTTCCTTATCATTTTATTCCCACGGTATGTACCTCTCACAATTAGAGTTTGGAATGTTTTTAAAAATATCTCATTTGGTGGCTGCATTTTTTATTTTTGAGGATATTATCCTAGTTAGTTAGGCCAATTAGCTAGTCAAATTTAGCTTTTTTTTATTATTATTGTATGGTCACTATTTCATAGGTGTCCCCCAACTTGCACACCTGTTGATCTGTCAGGTCTAGTCAGTCCAGTATGGCCATCCCTTTAGTCAAGTCATGAACCAGTTGGGAAAGGTAATAGTCCTTGGTTATTGCCAAGAACCTGTTTACTTTATGAGATGCACAGCTTTCAGTTTCCCAGTCTATACAGTTGTGTTCAAAATTATCCAACCCCCAATGCTGTAAAGGGTTTTAGGGAATTTAGTGTACATTTGTAATTGTGTTCAGAATGAAATCTTACAAGGACCTTTTAAAGAACCAAATGCAACTAAAATGACATCAATTGTTTTTGTAATACAGTAATAAATGTTTTTTTTTGTGATTTCTTCATTGACACAATTATTCAACCCCTTAAAGACTACCACTCTTAAGAACAGAGGTTCATTCCAGTGTTTTCGATCAGGTATTGAAAACACCTGTGGATGTCAAGGAGCAGCAATCAAGCATAAAAAGCACTAATTAGGCAGATTTAAAATGACTGTGATACTCAGCTCCTTCTAGACATTTACTGGTGTGTTTACAAACATGGTGAAGTCAAGAGAATGGTCCAGGAAGACAAGAGAAGAGGTGATTTCTCTTCACAGGAAGGGCAATGGCTATAAGAAGATTGCAAAGATGTTAAACATACCAAGAGACACTATAGGAAGCATCATTCGCAAATTCAAGGCAAAGGGCACTGTTGAAACGCTACCTGGTCTTGGCAGAAATATGATGCTGACTTCGACTGCTGTGCGCTACCTGAAGCGCAGAGTGGAGAAAAGTCCCCGTGTGACTGCTGAGGAACCGAAAAAAGATTTGTCAGATGCGGGTACTGAAGTTTCAGCTCAGACAATAAGGCGGACACTGCGTAATGAAGGCCTCCATGCCAGAACTCCCAGGCTCACCCCCTTGCTGTCTCCAAAGAATAAGAAGAGTCGACTGCAGTATGCCAAAAGTCATGTGGACAAACCACAAAAGTTTTGGGATAGTGTTCTGTGGACTGATGAAACTGATTTTTACCCATGGATCAACGCTATGTTTGGAGGAGAAAGAACAAGGCCTATGAAGAAAAGAACACCTTGTCTACTGTGAAGCATGGCGGGGGGTCAATCATGCTTTGGGGCTGTTTTGCTTCTACAGGTACAGGGAATCTTCAGCATGTGCAAGGTACCATGAATTCTCTTCAGTACCAGGAGATATTGGATGAAAATGTGATGCAGTCCGTCACAAACCTGAGGCTTGGGAGACGTTGGACCTTTCAACAGGACAATGATCCCAAGCATACCTCCAAGTCCACCAGAGCATGGTTGCAGATTAAAGGCTGGAACATTTTGAAGTGGCCATCGCAATCACCAGACTTAAATCCGATTGAGAACCTCTGGTGGGACTTAAAGAAAGCAGTTGCAGCGCGCAAGCCTAAGAATGTGACTGAACTGGAGGCTTTTGCCCATGAAGAATGGACGACGATACCCGTAGATCGCTGCAAGACACTTGTGTCAAGCTATGCTTCTCGTTTAAAAGCTGTTATAACTGGAAAAGGATGTTGTACTAAGTACTAAGATTGAATGTCACTTGGGGGTTGACTAAAACTAATAATGATGTGAGCACAGAAAAGACATTTGTGGTTATTTCATTATAAATGTTATGTTATATTTGTCTGACTTACAAGTGCCTCTTTGATTTAATTGTAAACAAGATGACTGAAATGATCAAAATCTATGTCAAACTGGCCAAAACACTCAATTTCAGTGGGGGTTGAATAATTTTGAACACAACTGTATCTGGGTAGTTAAAGTCCCCCATAGTAGCAGTCTCATTATGAGTTGTCTCCTCATGTATTTCCTAGTGATAGATTTTCTGTGAACTCTGGTATATTAGGTGGCTTATAACAAACTTCTATCAGTATATTATTATTATTTTTGCCTCCATGTATTTCTACCCACAGTGACTCCTTATGTTCATTTCCCTCACTTATATCTTCCCGGGTGTGGGCTTTAGACAGGACTTTACATGAAGGAAAACCCATCCCCCTCTCTGGTTTTGACAATCCTTTCTAAATAGACTGTAACCCTGTACTTTAACCACCCAGTCATAGCTATTATCCAGAGATGTATTAGCCATTCACCATATGTCATAGTTTTTCTCAGACATTACTACTTCCAGTTCACCAGTTTTATTATTTTAGTCATGTTTCTGGCATTAGTATAAATACAATTAAGAAGTTTTTGTATATTTTTTACCCTACAACTTGTCTTATGAACTTTTCTAGCCCCTCCTTCCGCTCCTCTCCCAGTTTCATTACTTCACCCCAGGTCTCTATCTGCTCTATCTTATTATCCTATAATGTAAATGTCCCCCTCCAATCTCTAGGTTAAACAGTCCTCCAACTTTCTAGCCATCTTCTCCCCCAAAACAGCTGCACCTTTCCCATTGAGGTGCAGCCAATTCCTATGATAGAGCCTGTAGCCGACAGAAAAGTTGGCTTCCTTCTCCAAAAACCCAAGCCCCTCCTTTCTACACCAGTTCTTAAAGAAGACCTTTCACTGGTCCACAGTTTATTAGGCAAATGTATATACATACAGAGCACTTACTCTGCACTTACTTGTATCCCTGGGTGCCGCTTCAGTCGTCCGCTGTAGCCCTCAGTACCGGCGCTCGTGCTTCTGATAATTTTGCCTGGGGCGGAGACATCTTCTTTTGCCCTGGGCGTCTCCATCTCCCAAGGCTGGAGCGCTGGCCAATCGCAGCGCTCGGCTCATATCCTTAATATATTATTATTACATTACATTTAAGACCAATTTCTTGAATGCCTTCGGATTACTGTATTTCTACAGGTAGTGTAATAGAAAACTGGGTCCCTTTTGGTACCGTTGAATCCTCATGAAGTACTATTAGCTCTTTTAGATATAAGGGAACTTGCAAGTGGAAACAGCCAGCAACGATGAATTAAGACTCGTGGACAGTCTGTTTGATTCCAAAGAAATTCTGTCCTCACTTAGCATGGGTTACACTTCTTATTGGGCAAACCCCGCCCTCCATGGCACATGGCAGCCCAATCGTATTACAGATAGGCAGGTACAATCCACCTTGTGCCTTAACCAATAGGTATACATTTCAGATTTGGATATCACCTGGGAGTGCCGGTGGGTGGAGCTCAAACATGCTCATGTGACCTGCTGGCCACACCCACCACCATGCCCAAGAAATGTGCAAATGCCTTCAAATGAATCAGCCTGTTTCAAAATGGATATTGTCCTGTTGGACAGGATCCATTCTAATCTAGTGCGAGTCTCCCTCTAACCCAAAGTGCACCTCTGTTAGACATGTTTCGTCAGGGGTGATCAATCCCTGAAAAAGGTCTTTTAAAACAGGGTCGACCTAAAAAGGTGATACAGCGTTCACATGAACACCAGTCCCACCAACCAATGTTTCATGCTGGGGCCCCAATGGTTTAGTGAGATCGGCATCAGTTTGCTGTACCCCACTGTTGGTGATGAGGATCCGCTGGTAGCTTTCTCTAAGAACATTGCTCTCAGAGCCAGCAGCCATTAGATCCCCTTCAAACCAACGGTGGCAGTTTTCACATAAGGGAGAAGGAGCTTGAGTGCTGATCTATAGAATTTCCCTGGCACTATCCTGACCCGATCACGCTCTCTTATGACCGTAATCTGGTCAGACTTTACACAGGGAGGCATATACAAAATAAACCTACATAGCATTCCTAAGCTAAAGAGAAAGTCCACTATAGTCATCCTATGCTAATAAAAATTTCCACGTCAGTAGTGATAAGCAAAGTTCTGAAAAATTTGATTCAGCTGCTTTGCTGAATTTCACAAAGGAATTGGATTCATGACTAATTACTTTATCATGAAGCGTGTTCCTTTGTATGTAGCGGGAGCAATGACGGGGAATGTCGATCATGCTTCCCCCTGTCATTGAACCCCTCAGATGTCATGTTCATCACTGATTGCAGCCTATGATAGTACAATTGCGTGCGTCCAGGGGTTGATCCGGTAAGAAAAATACATACTTACCTCATCCATTTGCTCGTGGAGAGGCCCTCACAGCCATCTTGATTGAAGACACCACGCAAAATCACTGATGACATCACTGCACCTGGCCAGCACGCTGGCATAGTGATATTACACGTGACCCTGCGCGACATTTTGCAAAAGTATATTCCATCAAGATGGCCGCGATTGCCTCCCCTCAAGAAAATGGATGAGGTGAGTATGTATTTGTTTTCTTTGCCGGCATTTCAGGAAAAATAGATTTGTTACCACGAAGCGCAATTAAATTCTTCTTCAAAGCAAATCTAATTTTTCTTGACATTCGGTCAAAACTAGCTACATGTATAGCACAGATACATATTAGTCTAAAGTTGATCAATATGGACTATTTCAACCAAAACGATCATGATCAGGTGAAATTTAAATAAGAATGATTGTTTTAGCCAACTGACCACAGTCCATTATCATCAGAAAAGAAGTTGGATGTGTTTAATATTTTTGTCTGATGAAAGATCTTTCATTTAAAAAAACAATTGTTTGTGGACTTCTATCTAATATGTATGGCCAGCTAACTTACACATACATACGGATGTATCCGTGCATACAGTACACAAGTAGTGTTGAGCGAACAGTTCGAAAATCGTTCGGGTCCGTAGCGAATTTTGGGGTGTCCGTGACACGGACCCGAACACGGACATTTTCAAAAAAGTTCAGGTTCGGGTCCGGTGTTCGTCGATTTCTTCCCGCTTTCTGAAGGGCTGCATAGAAGCCAATCAGCTAGCGTTTTACTTCTTGCCCTAAGAGCCCATCACAGCCATGCCTACTAATGGCATGGCTGTGATTGGCCAAGTGCAGCATGTGACCCAGCCTCTATTTAAGCTGGAGTCACGTAGCGCCGCACGTCACACTGCTCTGACTAGTGTAGGGAGAGGATCCAGCTTCTGTGAGGGCGAGATAGGCAGGGATAAAGAAGTGATTGAATGATCTACCTTTCTACACCTGTGCATCAGAACAACTCAGCTGAGCTGTTCACTGAAAGTCAATATTTTGTTGAGACTGGCCAGAGCGATTTTTACTGGCACATGTAACTGGGCTGACCGGCGGTGGCCATTTTGGGACTTGTGGTGCGCCAGCACTTGCTGCCACAGAGTCTAAACCAAAGCTCCAAAGAAGTGAAAAATCTACACCGTGAATCAGAACAACAGCAATTCAGCTGCTCAGTCAAAGTCTTTTTTTCTGGCTGGGCAGACTGTTTTCTGGCACATGTTACTGGGCTGATAGGCAGCGGCCATTTTGGGACTTGTGGTGCTACAGCAAAAGCTGCCACAATGTCAATTAATCTCATGTAATAGTCGATTTTTTCATAGATATACTACATCAGGGGTTTGGCTGTGCTTGTGTCACCCATACTAACTGCAAAGATATTTAATATATCAGTGGTGAAACTGAAAGTAACCCACTTGGATAGCAAATCCCATGAATGTGCTGTTCCAGCTAGGCTAGCCAGTGCCACTACTTTGTCCAATACTGTCAGCCAGAAATATTTTTTTTTTTTATGTGCCAGAAATATAAATTAGAAAAAGCTTTCACCGTAAAAATAAAATTATTCTGATGTTAGACCAGAAGAAGCACTCCTGTTGCAATTAATACTGTAAAAAGGCTTAGGCAATATTTCTCCCAGTGTGGGAAATTTATCTAGCAAAACTAGCATTTTAACAATTCCGGTGTTCTGAAATACCAGCAGTCCTCTTGTAATTAATACCGCCAAAAGGCATTATATTGTCCAGTGTTGTAATTTTGGTGAAAAAAAGGCCAATTTAATCAATCTGGTGTTTGTTAGACCAGAAACACTAGGCCTCACGTTTTTACTCCTGTAAAAAGGAATTATATCTCCCCGTGTGGGAAGCTATGTACCAAAACTAGCATTTTAAAAATTCAGATGTCCAATTTGCAGCAGTATTCTTGTAAATAATGCCGCCAAAAGGCATTATTGTCCAGTGTTGTAATTTTGGTGAAAAAAAGGCCAATTTAATCAATCTGGTGTTTGTTAGACCAGAAACACTAGGCCTCACGTTTTCACTCCTGTAAAAAGGAATTATATCTCCCCGTGTGGGAATCTATGTACCAAAACTAGCATTTTAAAAATTCAGATGTCCAATTTGCAGCAGTTTTCTTGTAAATAATACCGCCAAAAGGCATTATATCGTCCAGTGTTGTAATTTTGGTGAAAAAAAGGCCAATTTAATCAATCTGGTGTTTGTTAGACCAAAAACACTAGGACTCACGTTTTTACTCCTGTAAAAAGGAATTATATCTCCCCGTGTGGGATTCTATGTACCAAAACTAGCATTTTAAAAATTCAGATGTCCAATTTGCAGCAGTTTTCTTGTAAATAATACCGCCAAAAGGCATTATATCGTCCAATGTTGTAATTTTGGTGAAAAAAAGGCCAATTTAATCAATCTGGTGTTTGTTAGACCAGAAACACTAGGCCTCACGTTTTTACTCCTGTAAAAAGGAATTATATCTCCCCGTGTGGGAATCTATGTACCAAAACTAGCATTTTAAAAATTCTTGTGTCCAATTTGCAGCAGTTTTCTTGTAATTAATAACGGAAAAAGGAATTATATTTTCCAGTGTGGGAATTTATGTACAGAAACTAGCATTATAAAAATTCTGGTGTACAATTAGCAGCAGTGTTCTCGTAATTAATACCGCCAAAAGGCATTATTGTCCAGTGTTGTAATTTTGGTGAAAAAAAGGCCAATTTAATCAATCTGGTGTTTGTTAGACCAGAAACACTAGGCCTCACGTTTTTACTCCTGTAAAAAGGAATTATATTTCCCCGTGTGGGAATCTATGTACCAAAACTAGAATATTAAAAATTCTGGTGTCCAATTTGCAGCAGTTTTCTTGTAATTAATACCAGAAAAAGGAATTATATCTTCCAGTGTGGGAATTTATGTACACAAACTAGCATTATAAAAATTCTGGTGTCCAATTAGCAGCATTGTTCTTGTAATTAATACCGCCAAAAGGCATTATTGTCCAGTGTTGTAATTTTGGTGAAAAAAAGGCCAATTTAATCAATCTGGTGTTTGTTAGACCAGAAACACTAGGCCTCACGTTTTTACTCCTGTAAAAAGGAATTATATTTCCCCGTGTGGGAATCTATGTACCAAAACTAGCATATTAAAAATTCTGGTGTCCAATTTGCAGCAGTCTTCTTGTAATTAATACCGGAAAAAGGAATTATATCTTCCAGTGTGGGAATTTTGGGGCTAAAAAATAATATATTTTATTGTGGTGCGAGTTGAATCGCAACAATGAGGAAACATTCTATTAAGGGACGAGGACGCGGTCGTGGTGGTGTCCGTGGAGCCTCTGTTGCTGGCAGAGGACATGGCCGTTCGGCCTCAGGCGCACAAAGTAGTGAACCAACTCCCTCAAGTAGCCGGCAGAATTTACAGCGATATTTGGTGGGGCCCAATGCCGTTATGAGGATGGTAAGGCCTGAGCAGCTACAGGCATTAGTCGATTGGGTGGCCGACAGTGCTTCCAGCACGTTCACCACATTGTCTTCCGCCCAGTCTTCTGCGGAAAGCGCACAGGTGGCACCTGAAAACCAAGCCCATCAGTCTGTCACATCACCCCCATGCATATCAGGGAAACTGTCTGAGCCTCAAGTTATGCAGCAGTCTCTTATTCTGTTTGAAGACTCTGCTCGCACGGTTTCCCAGGGGCATCCACCTAGCCCTTCCCCAGCGGTGGAAGACATTCCATGCACTGACGCACAACCACTTATGTATCCAGATGATGAGGACATGGAAATACCACCACAGCAGAGTGACCGAGTCTCTGATGATGACGAAACACTGGTGCCCACTGCCGCGTCTTATTGCAGTGTGCAGACTGAACAGGAGGAGGTCAGGGAGGAAGACTGGGTGGAAGACGATGCAGAGGACGATGAGCTCTTAGACCCCACATGGACTGAAGGTCATGCCGCTGACTTAAATAGTTCAGAGGAAGAGGCAGTGGTGAGACCGAGACAACAGCGAAGCCAAAGAGGGAGCAGGGGGCAAAAGCAGAACAGCCGCCTTCCAGAGAGTTCGCCTGCTATTGGCCAGCGCCAACAGGGACCCAGCACCCCAAAGGCATCTTCAAGGAGTTCCCTGGCATGGCACTTCTTCAAACAATGTGCTGAGGACAAGACCAGAGTGGTTTGCACTCTGTGCCATCAGACCCTGAGGCGAGGCATTAACGTTCTTAACCTGAGCACCACCTGCATGATCAGGCATCTACATGCAAAGCATGAACTGCAATGGAGTACACACCTTAAAAACAAGGAACCCGCTCAGGCTCCCCCTGCTCCCTCTACCACTGCTGCCTCGGCTTCCGCCTCGAGAGGAATGTTGCCACCTGCCGAGCAGCAAACAGAGGATGTGCCACCGACACCACCACCGCCACCGTCACCTAGCGTCTCCACTATTTCACACAGCAGCGTTCAGCTCTCCATCTCTCAAACCTTTGAGAGGAAGCGCAAATTCCCACCTAGTCACCCTCGAGCCCTTGGCCTGAATGCCAGCATTTCTAAACTACTGGCCTTTGAAATGCTGTCATTCTGGCTGGTGGACACAGACAGCTTCAAACAGCTGATGGCCATGGCTGTCCCCCAGTATGTGGTTCCCAGCTACCACTACTTCTCCAAGACAGCCGTGCCTTCCCTGCACATGCAAGTGTCCGATAAAAATTTGTGGCAAGGTCCACCTAACCACAGATACGTGGACCAGTAAGCACGGCCAGGGACGCTATATCTCCCTAACTGCACACTGGGTAAATGTAGTGGCGGCTGGGCCCCAGGCGGAGAGTTCCTTGGCGCACGTCCTTCCGCCGCCAAGGATCACAGGGCATCATTCTTTGCCTCCTGTAGCCTCCTCCTCCTACTCGGCTTCCTCCACCTCCTCCTCTGCTTCCACCAGTTCATCCAGTCAGCCACACACCTTCACCACCAACTTCAGCACAGCCCGGGGTAAACGTCAGCAGGCCATTCTAAAACTCATATGTTTGGGTGTTTGGGGGACAGGCCCCACACCGCGCAGGAGTTGTGGCGGGGTATTGAACAACAGACCGACCAGTGGTTGCTGCCGGTGGGCCTCAAGCCCGGCCTGGTGGTGTGCGATAATGGGCGAAATCTCGTGGCAGCTCTGGGACTAGCCGGTTTGACGCACATCCCTTGCCTGGCGCATGTGCTGAATTTGGTGGTGCAAAAGTTCATTCACAACTACCCAGACATGTCAGAGCTGCTGCATAAAGTGCGGGCCGTCTGTGCGCGCTTCCGGCGTTCACATCCTGCCGCTGCTCGTCTGTCAGCGCTACAGCGGAACTTCGGCCTTCCCGCTCACCGCCTAATATGCGACGTGCCCACCCGGTGGAACTCCACCTTGCACATGCTAGAGAGACTGTGCGAGCAGCAGCAGGCCATAGTGGATTTTCAGCTGCAGCACGCACGGGTCAGTCGCACTGCGGAACAGCACCACTTCACCACCAATGATTGGGCCTCCATGCGAGACCTGTATGCCCTGTTGCGCTGTTTCGAGTACGCCACCAACATGGCCAGTGGCGATGCCACTGTTATCAGAGTGACGATACCAATTCTATGTCTCCTAGAGAAAACGCTTAGGGCGATGATGGAAGAGGAGGTGGGCCAGGGCCAGGAGGAGGAGGAGGAGGATGACGGGTCGTTTTTAGCACTTTCAGGTCAGTCTGTTAGAAGTGGCTCAGAGGGAGGTTTTTTGCAACAGCAGAGGGCAGGTACAAATGTGGCCAGCCAGGGACCACTACTGGAGGACGAGGAGGATGAGGAGGAGGTGGAGGAGGATGAGGATGAAGCAGGTTCACAGCAGGGTGGCACCCAGCACAGCGCAGGCACATCCCTGGTGCGTGGCTGGGGGGATACAGAGGATGATGACGATACGCCTCCCACAGAGGACAGCTTGTCCTTACCTCTGGGGAGCCTTGCACACATGAGTGATTACATGCTGCAGTGCCTGCGCAACGACAGCAGAGTTGCCCACATTTTAACGTGTGCTGACTACTGGGTGGCCACCCTGCTGGATCCACTGTACAAAGACAATGTGCCCACTTTACTTCCTGCACTGGAGCGTGATAGGAAGATGCGCGGGTACAAGCACACACTGGTAGACGCGCTCCTGAGAGCATTCCCAACTGTCACAGGGGAACAGGTGGAAGGCCAAGGCAGAGGAGGAGCTAGAGGTCGCCCACGCAGCAGTGTCACGGCCAGCTCCTCTGAGGGCAGGGTTAGCATGGCAGAAATGTGGAAAAGTTTTGTCTCCACGTCACAGCTAACTGCCCCACCACCTGATACGGAACGTGTTAGCAGGAGGCAACATTTCACTAACATGGTTGAACAGTACGTCTGCACACAACTCCACGTACTGACGGATGGTTCGGCCCCATTCAACTTCTGGGTTTCCAAATTGTCCACGTGGCCAGAATTAGCATGTTATGCCTTGGAGGTGCTGGCCTGCCCGGCGGCCAGCGTTTTATCTGAACGTGTATTCAGCACGGCAGGGGACGTCATTACTGACAAACGCAGCCGCCTGTCCGCAGACAACGTGGACAAGCTGACGTTTATAAAAATGAACCAGGCATGGATCCCACAAGACCTGACCCTCCCTTGTGCAGAGTAGTCCTTAATAACTGCCTTAAACCATGTTGTCTTGTACTCCTGGCCACTTCTTCATTGAAAAATCAATTTTTGAAATTAACTAGGATCTTGGGGTGCAACCCAGAGTTGAATGAACCTTCCGTCTGTTTGGGTGCCGGGGCCAAAGTACATGAAAGTGTCCTTCTCCTGTGCTGGGTGATATGAATGTTATACTTGTGCTGTCTGACATGTCTCCTTTGTGTGGGTGCAGAGGGCCAAAGTCACTGAAAGCGGCCTTCTCCTGTGGTGGCTGATATAAATGCCTGAATCTCTGCTGTGGGACCTCTCTCCTCTTTCTGGGTGCAGGGGTCAAAGAAACAAAAGGTGGCCTACTCCTGTGGTGGTTGATGTAAAACTGATGCTTGTGCTATCTGACCTGTCTCCTCTGTGTCGGTGCTAAGGCCTAAGTCACTGAAAGCGGCCTTCTCCTGTGCTGGCTGATATAAATGCCTGAATCTCTGCAGAGGGACCTCTTTCCTCCGTGTGGCTGCAGGGGTCAAAGTCTCTAAAAGTGCCCTTCTCCTGTGGTGGTTGATGTAAAACTGATGCTTGTGCTATCTGACCTGTCTCCTCTGTGTCGGTGCTAAGGCCTAAGTCACTGAAAGCGGCCTTCTCCTGTGCTGGCTGATATAAATGCCTGAATCTCTGCTGTGGGACCTCTCTCCTCCGTCTGGGTGCAGGGGTCAAAGTCTCTCAAAGTCGCCTTCTCTTGTGCTGGGTGATGTGAAACTGATGCTTGTGCCATCTGACATGGTTGCCGGGGTCCCATTAAATGGTGGCCTACTCCTGTGGTGGGTGATCTAAATGCCTGATTCTCTGCTGTGAAACCTCTCTCCTCCGTCTGGGTGCAGGGGTCAAAGTCTCTCAAAGTCGCCTTCTCTTGTGCTGGGTGATGTAAAACTGATGCTTGTACCATCTGACATGGGTGCAGGGGTCAAATTAACTAAATGGTGGCCTACTCCTGTGGTGGGTGATATGAGGCCTTAATATGTGCTGTGAAAACCTCTCTCCTCCGTCTGGGTGCAGGGGTCAAAGTCTCTCAAAGTGGCCTTCTCTTGTGCTGGGTGATGTGAAACTGATGTTTGTGCCATCTGACATGGTTGCCGGGGTCCCATTAAATGATGGCCTACTCCTGTGGTGGGTGATCTAAATGCCTGATTCTCTGCTGTGAAACCTCTCTCCTCCGTCTGGGTGCAGGGGTCAAAGTCTCTCAAAGTGGCCTTCTCTTGTGCTGGGTGATGTGAAACTGATGTTTGTGCCATCTGACATGGTTGTCGGGGTCCCATTAAATGGTGGCCTACTCCTGTGGTGGGTGATCTAAATGCCTGATTCTCTGCTGTGAAACCTCTCTCCTCCATCTGGGTGCAGGGGTCAAAGTCTCTCAAAGTGGCCTTCTCTTGTGCTGGGTGATGTGAAACTGATGTTTGTGCCATCTGACATGGTTGCAGGGGTCCCATTAAATGATGGCCTACTCCTGTGGTGGGTGATCTAAATGCCTGATTCTCTGCTGTGAAACCTCTCTCCTCCATCTGGGTGCAGGGGTCAAAGTCTCTCAAAGTGGCCTTCTCCTGTGCTGGGTGATGTGAAACTGATGTTTGTGCAATCTGACATGGTTGCCGGGGTCCCATTAAATGATGGCCTACTCCTGTGGTGGGTGATCTAAATGCCTGATTCTCTGCTGTGAAACCTCTCTCCTCCGTCTGGGTGCAGGTCCGTCTGGGTGCAGGGGTCAAAGTCTCTCAAAGTGGCCTTCTCTTGTGCTGGGTGATGTGAAACTGATGTTTGTGCCATCTGACATGGTTGCCGGGGTCCCATTAAATGGTGGCCTACTCCGGTGGTGGGTGATCTAAATGCCTGATTCTCTGCTGTGAAACCTCTCTCCTCCGTCAGGGTGCAGGGGTCAAAGTCTCTCAAAGTGGCCTTCTCTTGTGCTGGGTGATGTGAAACTGATGTTTGTGCCATCTGACATGGTTGCCGGGGTCCCATTAAATGATGGCCTACTCCTGTGGTGGGTAATCTAAATGCCTGATTCTCTGCTGTGTAACCTCTCTCCTCCGTCTGGGTGCAGGGGTCAAAGTCTCTCAAAGTGGCCTTCTCCTGTGCTGGGTGATGTGAAACTGATGTTTGTGCCATCTGACATAGTTGCCGGGGTCCCATTAAATGATGGCCTACTCCTGTGGTGGGTGATCTAAATGCCTGAATCTCTGCTGTGAAAACCTCTCTCCTCTGTCTGGGTGCTGGTCCGAAATAAATGAGAGTGGCCTTCTCCGGTGGTGGTTGATATGACGCATGATTCCTTGATGTGGGACCTCTCTCCTCTGTCTGGGTGCTGGCCCAAAATACATGAGAGTGGCCTTCTCCGGTGGTGGTTGATATGACGCATGATTCCTTGCTGTGGGACCTGTATCCTCTGTCTGGGTGCTGGTCCAAAATAAATGAGAGTGGCCTTCTCCGGTGGGGGTTGATATGACGCATGATTCCTTGATGTGAGACCTCTCTCCTCTGTCTGGGTGCTGGTCCAAAATAAATGAGAGTGGCCTTCTCCGGTGGTGGTTGATATGACGCATGATTCTTTGCTGTGGGACCTGTATCCTCTGTCTGGGTGCTGGTCCAAAATAAATGAGAGTGGCCTTCTCCGGTGGTGGTTGATATGACGCATGATTCCTTGATGTGAGACCTCTCTCCTCTGTCTGGGTGCTGGTCCAAAATAAATGAGAGTGGCCTTCTCCGGTGGTGGTTGATATGAGGCATGATTCCTTGCTGTGGGACCTGTATCCTCTGTCTGGGTGCTGGTCCAAAATAAATGAGAGTGGCCTTCTCCGGTGGTGGTTGATATGACGCATGATTCCTTGCTGTGGGACCTGTATCCTCTGTCTGGGTGCTGGTCCAAAATAAATGAGAGTGGCCTTCTCCGGTGGGGGTTGATATGACGCATGATTCCTTGATGTGGGACCTCTCTCCTCTGTCTGGGTGCTGGTCCAAAATACATGAGAGTGGCCTTCTCCGGTGGTGGTTGATATGACGCATGATTCCTTGCTGTGGGACCTGTATCCTCTGTCTGGGTGCTGGTCCCAAATAAATGAGAGTGGCCTTCTCCGGTGGTGGTTGATATGAGGCATGATTCCTTGCTGTGGGACCTCTCTCCTCTGTCTGGGTGCTGGTCCAAAATAAATGAGAGTGGCCTTCTCCGGTGGTGGTTGATATGACGCATGATTCCTTGCTGTTGGTCCTGTATCCTCTGTC
Source organism: Bufotes viridis (assembly GCA_033119425.1). Taxonomy (NCBI): domain Eukaryota; kingdom Metazoa; phylum Chordata; class Amphibia; order Anura; family Bufonidae; genus Bufotes; species Bufotes viridis. The sequence goes on along the minus strand of CM065593.1, from coordinate 241,354,817 downwards.
TGGGTGCTGGTCCAAAATAAATGAGAGTGGCCTTCTCCGGTGGTGGTTGATATGACGCATGATTCCTTGCTGTGGGACCTGTATCCTCTGTCTGTGTGCTGGTCCAAAATAAATGAGAGTGGCCTTCTCCGGTGGTGGTTGATATGACGCATGATTCCTTGCTGTGGGACCTATATCCTCTGTCTGGGTGCTGGTCCAAAATAAATGAGAGTGGCCTTTTCCGGTGGTGGTTGATATGAGGCATGATTCCTTGCTGTGGGACCTCTCTCCTCTGTCTGGGTGCTGGTCCTAAATAAATGAGAGTGGCCTTCTCCGGTGGTGGTTGATATGACGCATGATTCCTTGCTGTGGGATCTGTATTCTCTGTCTGGGTGCTGGTCCGAAATAAATGAGAGTGGCCTTCTCCAGTGGTGGGTGATATGACGCATGATTCCTTGCTGTGGGACCTCTCTCCAATTGATATTGGTTAATTTTTATTTATTTTATTTTATTTTAATTCATTTCCCTATCTACATTTGTTTGCAGGGGATTTACCTACATTTTGCTGCCTTTTGCAGCCCTCTAGCCCTTTCCGGGAGTCTTTTACAGCCTTTTTAGTGCCCAAAAGTTCGGGTCCCCATTGACTTCTATGGGGTTCGGGTTCGGGATGAAGTTCGGGTTGAGTTCGGATCACGAACCCGGACATTTTCCGGAAGTTCGGCCGAACCTCTCGAACCCAACATCCAGGTGTTCGCTCATCTCTATACACAAGCACTTGTGCATATTATAGACTTTATAAAGCATTTCCCATGGGATAAGCAGACCTGTACTCATGAATAGAGTGTCCAGAAGACAACCAAGGGCTGACTTCACTACCTTGCTCATGTTACTAGCCCTACAGAAAGAAACACATTTTATGGACCCTTCGAGATTATGTGATTGATAAGTGAATAATCTTTATTTGCATACTAGTGATTTCTTTATATTTATGCTTTATATCTAAAACGTCATGTAAGTCACAGGTTTGTATGAATGCAACATGTTTACCTTTCAGATAAAAGATAACATTTGGCATTGACATTTGATATATTATGTAAAATTAGATACAGTATAGTTAATGGTTGTATTTAACAGCTTTTTACTTTGACATGCAGGTACCTCAGTAATTCAGGTGACAGCTACAGATGGCGATGACCCTACTTATGGAAACAGTGCAAGAATGGTTTACAGCATACTTCAAGGACAACCATATTTTTCTGTTGATCCAAAAACAGGTAGGCACATAAATTGTTTAAATGTATATTTTATTGTCTTTTTTACACAAAATGCAATGTTATCTATTAAAAACCAGGCCATTTTCCACCGTTCTTGACCAGATACATTTTTATATTTTGTTAGTACATGAGCCTTCAAGAGCAATATTTATTTATTTTTTGCACGGTTAGTTAAATAATTTTTGCATCTTTTCTTGGTAACAAGTGGTCCTTTATTTTTATTTCCTTTATTTCAGTAAATCTACAAATGAAAATATAAACAAAAAAAGAGCATTTTTGATATTGTTTCTATTTCTCTATTTTAACACAAAATGCTATTTTTTTTAAATATCTTTTTTCTTTCAAGGTAATTTTTATATAGGTGATATAAACACCACCCCAATTGAAAACAAAAAACAACACACTATCTAATACATCAGAGAACTTTATTAATAGATATTAAATAATTATAAAAATCAATAAAATAGCAGCAGCATGCATATACAGAAGAAAAAGGGGATACACTAGACCTATGGCAATAAACACTTATTATCCCTATTGAACCCAGTGCCTAATAGTATAGCACCTCACTTCATGGCCATATGCCTCCAAGATGAAGTACATAGTGAAATCCCAAACAGAGATAATATAAGGAGGACAGATGACAAATATGAAGCAAAGTATACTCTTTAAATACAAGTCAAAGTCAAATTAGATAATATAGTAACATAACCTAATCCAAAGGGGAACATGTAGAAAATTTGATACCGACCAGTATAGCTCCAGCCCCGACGTATGTTTCGCCTTAATCTTCCTCAGGGGATATCATACTACAAGCTATCAACCTATTTAAACCCTGTACATGATCAAGAATTAAAAACACATCAGAATATAAAACTCAATTTGGACTCGCATGTTCCTATCTCGAATGTAGGGCATGCGTTCCAAGGTGGAACATAGTGTCACTTCCTCCTTGAACATCACCTTCTCCCTAGGCATTAATATCTAAATGTGCCAACATTATAACCAAAAGTACATTCTATTATCAAACATTACCATCCTCCAACCTAATGGGTCCTGAAAATAAGTTTGAAACAGCCTATAGTCCTATTGGTTGTACATCGCACGAGCTTAGCCATGAAATGCATGTAGGGACAGTCGGAACTTCTGGCACGCGCTCCACAACAGAGCCAGCTCCGAAATATTGCGATCTCTCTCTCTACCTTCCCACATACCACAAATGAAAACAGCCATGTGCGTGTTACTGTGGAATGCATAACGCAAAGTATGGTGTCCACCATGGAATGCAAACACCAATAGCACAACCATGGGTATATAGCATCCTAACGAAGGTAAGGATGGGGAAAAGCATTGCAACTCCATAAATCCCTTATGATGGTATACAATATACATATAAGTGCTGCCTATCAATACATAATCTCTCAAATTACAAAACAACCATAATACAACATACCTGATTATTCATGATTTATATGGTCAAAAGTGCATGATGGTAAAAAATTTAAATAATAAAAGAGAAAAATACAAAATTGCAAAAGTGCATCATGCAGTGCAAAGGTGAAAGTGCTCTTTAAAGTGCAGATGTAAAATAACAAATACATTAAAACAAGAGATGAGCGAATTTGTCAAAAATTTGATTCGGCCGGTTCAGCGAAATTTCCAGAAAAATTTGGTTTGATCCAAATTTATTTGTGGTGAATCACGATAAAAAACTGCTATTTCCTGTATGCAGAGAACCTTTATAGTGGTGTAGAACACTGTGCCTTGCAGTAACTCGCATAGGGAGTCTGATGTGGTAGTGAAAGAATACTGTGAATCACTGCACACTTTAGTTATTTGGGCAGTTACGGGGCCAAATCTCACCAAATAACTCAAGTGTGAAATCAGCCTTACAGGTCAATGTTAGTGCCAGGTATAAAGAACCGTGCAAAGGCCCAAGATCCTACTATAGCATGAAAGAGCGCACTCCTTTTACACCAATTCACTGATTCCACATATATTTCTACAGAACCTGTTCTATTAAACGCTTATACAAGAAGATTTTCCCGACGGAGTGGGTGTGGGCAGTAAGTTTGTGATGACGTTATTTTGCTCTTCCTCTGATCCATCAGAAAAATAACCCCAAAAAACAGATCCAGTCTGTGGAGCATTCGCCTTCACTTGGTCAGCATTTGGTCAGTAATCCATCAGTATTGCTAAAGCAAAAAAAAAATAAAAAAAGCAGGAGTGGATCCAAAACAGACATGACACGTGAATGAATGTTTAGCATGTCTTCTGTGTTTTGTACCTACTCCTGCTTTTGGCTACCAAATCATAAGCCAATTCTGCTGCAAAATAGGGACCATGTCATGCAGGCCTTACAGCTGCTACATAAACAGGATCCTTTGTGCGCCTCATTTTTCCTTCCTTCTGACAGATCAGAAGAAGGGTCAAATAAATGTTTATGTCAGCCAGGCCCAGTCATGAAGTGGGTAGGGTGGGAACAGCATGAGAAGTCCACAGAGTGGCCCTATGACATAGTGGTGAGGTGGAAGCAGCATGAGGAGACCACATAGTGGCCCAATGACAGAGTCTGGAGGTGGCAGCAGCACCAGGAGGAGGCCACGGAGTGACACAAAGAAATTGTGGAGGTGGAATCAGCATCAGGAGGCACAGAGTAACACAATGACAGAGTGTCTAGGTGGCAGCAGCATCAGCATCAGGAGGAGGCCACAGGGTGGTACAATGATGGTGTGGAGGTGGCAGCAGCAGCATCAGGAGACTACAGAGTGGCACAATAAAAGAGTGTGGAGGTGGCGCGAGCAGCAGCATCAGCATCAGGAGGAGGCCACAGAGTGGCACAATAACAATGTGGAGGTGACAGCAGCAGCATCAGCAGACCACAGAGTGGCACAAGAAAAGAGTGTGGAGGTGGCACTAGCAGCAGCATCAGCATCAGGAGGAGGCCACAGAGTGGCACAATAACAATGTGGAGGTGGAAGCAGCAACATCAGGAGGCCACAGAGTGGCACAAAAAAGGGTGTGGAGAGCAGCAGCATCAGGAGGAGGCCACAGGGTGGCACAATGACAGTGTGGAGGCGTGAGCAGCAGCATCAGGAGACCACAGTGGCACAATGACAGAGTGTGGAGGTGGTGGCAACAGCAGAATCAGGAGGAGGTCAAAGGGTGGCACAATGACAGTGTGGAGGTGTCAGCAGAAGCATCAGGAGACCTGAGTGGTGAGGTGGCAGCATCAGGGGACCACAGCGTGGCACTATAACAGAATGTGGAGGTGGCTGCAGTAGCAGAAACAGGAGGGGGACACAGGGTGGCACAATGACAGTGTGTTGGTGGCAGCAGCAGCATGAGTGGTGAGGTGGCAGCAGCATCAGGAGACAGAGTGACACGTTGACAGATTGGGGAGGTGGGTGGCAATTTGAGTACCAGCTGAACATGGTGGGTGAAAGAAGAAGCACTTGGAGATTTGTGGCATCAGGTGAGTGGTAGCATCATAATAGTAGCTAAGACAAGTAGCCAGAAGAAACCGGGCTCCTTTGTCAAAGTGTTGGAATGGCACCATGGATGATCTAGTCTGATTCATTAAACATTGGTGGGTGGAAATCCTGGCTGATCCAAGCCTGATTTATCTTGACAAAGGGCAGTCTCTCCACATTTTGGGTGGACAGGCGAGTTCTTCTCGGGGAAACTATGGCCCCTGCCCTACTAAACATCCGCTCTGATGCCACACTCCTGGCCGGGCAGGACAGCTTTTCCAGGACATACTCAGCCAGTTGCTGCCACAAATCGAGTTTGGCTGCCCAGTAGCCCAGCGCAAATTTAATGTGGGGTGGCAGGGTGCTGTCCAAGTATGCCACCACCTGCTGGTTCAGGTCCTGCTCGAGGTCAAGCTGCTGCTGGTCAGTAGTTTTTTCACAAGGCGGGTGAAGAAAGCTGCTCATCAGCGACTCTAGACTCAAGTTGCTGCTGATGGAGCTGGAACTTCTCTTACCCACCCGCCCTGCCACAGCAGTCATGGCAGAGGAACGTGAGCACAGAGGTCCCCCCCCAGTCAGACCTGCGAGAGATTGGACGATGGCGCAGATAGGCAGCAGCTAACTGACTACACAGGATGCCTCTACAGTAGTTTAGTTTGTCCGCCCTCTCAGCGGGTGTAAAATAAGGCTCCCATTTTGGACCGGTAGCGAGGGTCCAACAGTGGAGAGCCAGAAGTCATCTCTCTGCCGAATGGTGACAATTTGGCTGTCACTACGCAAGCAAGTGAGCATGCATCCAGCCATTTAGGCAAATGACTCAGAGAGACTCCCTGCCTCCATCTCGACTGCATATTGCCACTGTGTGTCTGGGTCTTCTGCCTCATCTTCCTCATGGCCCTGTAGCTCCTCTGGCTGCTCCTGCTCCTCCTCTCCTGTCACCTGTGTATACAAACCACCTATTTTGCTACACATTGCTCCAATGTCCTCCTCCTCCTCCAGTTCAGCCCCCACAGGGCTCATGTGGCCATGAGATCTAGGCGGCACACCTCCAGTCCCCTGACCCGCCAGATTTACCAGAATCTGTTCCAGGACATGAAGCAGTGGAATGACGTTGTTCATCCCGTAGTCCTGGCGACTGAAAAAATGACCTGGCCTCCTCAAAGCGCCTGAGCAAACGGAAGGTATCACTCATGAGCTGCCACTGGCTGACATCGAAGTTATACAAAGGAGAACTCCTATCTGCTTGGATCATCAAGAAATCGTTTATGGCCTTTCTCTCTTCGTATAGTCATTCCAACATATGGAGGGTGGAATTCCAATGGATGTAAACGTTGCATATCAGCCTGTGTTGGGGATGCTGTTTTGCCGCTGCAGCTCAAGGAGGGCAAGGAGGGTGTGCTTTGCTGTGTACGAGTGGCTGAAGTGCATGCAAAGTTTCCTGGCCATTTTTTTTATGTCTTGCAGATGGGTGGAAAACTTTAGAAACCACTTGACAACCAGATTGAACACGTGTGCCATGCAGGGCACATAGCTCAGCCCTCCTTGACGCAGCGCCAACACCATGTTCTTCCCGTTGTTCGTCACAATGGTTTCCGATTTTGAGTTGTCGCAGAAAAAGCCAAGATTCGATTTCTTGATGATGGACACAGAGCAGTTCCTCCACTATGTGATTCCTTTCTCCCAGGCAAACGAGCTGACACTGTTGTGCCTTGCAAATGTGATATGCTGGAGGAGCACTGTGAATTGTCACTGCATTGGAGGCTGAGGACACAGTGGAGGATGAGGAGGCAGAGGCGCACATTGTAGCAAGACCAACGGCTTTGATAAGGTGGAGGCAGAAGCAGCGTCACCTGGCCAAATTGATGGTGTGGCTGTGCAGGAACTACATTCACCCAGTGGGCCGTAAAGGACATGTATTGTTTCTGACCGTAGTTAAAGCTCCACGCGTCGGTGGTGCCGTGCACTTTGGCAGACACCAACATGCTCAAGGACTGGTCCACCTTATGTTCTATATACGTGTGCAGTGCTGGTACTGCCTTTTTGGCAAAGAAATTACGGTTCTGGACTCTCCACCTCAGTTTGGCACAAGCCATCAGTTCTCTGAAAGGTGCAGAGTACACTGCTTAGAAAGGGAGGGACTAGCACCAGCAACTTGACCAGGAGCACATTCAGCCTCTGCGCCGTTGGTTCTCCCAGGCCACTTTATGGTAACGCTGCACATGTTAAAACAGGGCTGTGGTGCCAACATTGACACCCTGGCCACGCTTTACCTTCTGTCCACAGATTCTACAAATTGCCATGTTCACCTCCACCGGCGGCTTAACAAAAAACTGCAACATCGCTGAGTAGGTGATTTTACTACTAACACTCCACACTGACTAACTGCTACCGCCGCTGCTTCTGTGAACCCCGGCACCACCACTTTCTGGGCAGGTAGGCACGGGAAAACTGCCACCCTATTCTCAGATGATGACGAAGTCCCTAATTTACCCTGCTCCCAAGTGCGATCAGCTACATCATCATCATCAAGTACTGTCTGCACGTTACTGATGTCCTCCTCAACGGTCTCTGGGCCAGGAGCCTGACTGCTCGCAACACCAGCTTCCTCACGCCACTCTCGTCATCACTACTTTACTGCCTACCGGAGGAAGCGGCGGATGTCTCCTCCACATCTTGGCTTGCCAGTAGCTGCTGACTGTACCTCTAGTAGCTCGTCATCACTGTATAGTGGAGCTGAGCCCACTGCATATAATTCTTGTCTGGCTGAGGGAACAGAAAAGGACAGAGGAAGGTAGAGGAAAGGTGAGGGCACAGGGCCTGCTCCCAGGCCATGCCAACTAAGGGTTGTGTCTGACGCACCCACCAAATCCTGGCTGGGGGTGTCTGATGTCACTTGGGACGAAGTGGATGACCGAGTGGGTTGCTGGTCAAGACACGACCTCTAGATGACACCAGTAGATTAGGCCTCTCACTGCGACTCCTCCTGCCACACCCCCTTACTCTGCTGCAACCTGTACCTGCGCCAGAAACATTTAGGCCTCTACCACTCCCCTGTGCAGGACCTGGCACTTCTTTGTCTGACATACTGTTAGATCAAATAAATAAATAGACGTTTTTAGCGTCTCCTCCTGAAGAAGCTAAACGCGAAATGCGCGTAGAGGGGATACCTGCATCTTCCATTCCAGTGTCCATTATCTCGGTGGGTAGGTTCCCTTCGATTGTTACGTTTCTGTCTATCAGAAGTGGGTCTGGGGAAACAGTGGTGTACATTATGTTAGCCGCGAGTCCTATGATTGAATAAGTATTAGACTGCACCAAACGGTAGTTGTTCACCCCGGCATGAACTTAGGTCTTTCATCATATCTATTCGATGGAACACATGTGCGCAGTGTTGTTCTGACCAGAGTACTGATGTATAAAGCATGGATGTATTCATGTTAGTATCCACGGCTTTATGTTGAATATGAATACTGGTGTGGTTGTACAGGTGTTGTAAGTATTTGCTCTCCCATATGATGGATTTGTAACATGTTTTAATAGTCTAACAAAAGCTATTTTTTAATGGTATTTGGTATACTGGTAATGTGTTGGTTATATTGGTACAAATGTGGGTGTATCCCTTAGACTTACGGTCTTACCGTAAGAGAAAACAGATAAAAAAGAGACAGGGGAGGGAGATGGGAAGAGAAAGAGGAATGTTTGAAATAACCGCCCACTATTTATAGGAACGGAGAAAAACTTAAATTCTCTTTAAGGCTGCTGGAGGTAACCGTATCAACTTGAAATATCCGTTTTGCCTCTTTCTGTGCCAGCAGGTGCTTCCAGTCACCTCCCCTTTTTCTGATTAGGACACTATCAATACCCCTTACCTTAAGTAAGGAGCCATCACACCCATGATGGAACTTAAAGTGACAAGGGATGGTTGTGAGTTTCGTCAGACCTTCCTCTTCATTAGCTGGCCCAATGCACAGGACATGTTCCCGCATCTGTCTCTTTAGCTCCCGCGACATTAGTTCAACAAACAGGAGGTTACATAGACAACTTGCCACGTAAATCACCCCAATCGTCTTACATGTTATTGCATGTGTTATCTGATAACGTCTCTGGCAAAATCCATCCGAATAAGTACTTGTTCGTTCTATTTAGGGCAGGCAACACATTCACACCAGGGTCAACATCCCCACTTGGGTCCCTTGGACCCAAAAGCTTTAGTGGGGCTCATTCCCTCATGGTGACAGCAGACAAGAATTTCATGTACATTTTTTTCCCTCCTATACGTAATGTCTGTATAGGTAGGTAAGTATTGTTTGTAATAATCCATCATCCATCAGTAAAATGTTTCAATATCTCTGTAGAATCCTTGTAACTTCATTATGGCCCAAGTTGAATGAGGTAATGAACCTAATTCTCTCCCCATCCATGTTCTTAGTTGACTGTAATAAGGCTTCTCTTCTCGTATTTTTTGCTTTCACATAGCTCCTCTTCAATGAGATATCACTGTAACCCCTTGCCTCAAATCTGCACCCTAATTCTCTTTCACGTATTTTATCACAAGAACATAATTGTCGCAGTTTTAGGAACTGACGTGTCGGAATACTATTGATGAGTTTTTTTGGATCTGAAGATTTTGCATAAAGAAGGCAGTTAACCACAGGAACAGATGAGTATAGACCGACGCACAGGCTGTGCCCATGGCTGTCCCCTGGAGCTGTAGGTAGTAAGAGCTCTTAAACATAAAAAGATTATGCCGAAGTACAAAATCCAGTAGAGCTAATATGAATGAACCTTATTCACCATCAATGTCTGAAGCTTCCAGAAAATGAGCGACGGTCCTTATCCCATCATCGTGGCGGATCAATGTCTATAAAGATTCAACATCACAGGTCACTAAAATCATATCTTCCTCCAATTGCAGGCCGTCCACTTTCCGTAATACATCTCCGGTATCCTTCAAATATATCAGGGGTGACTCTCTAACAATTGTCTTAAAACATAATCAATCAATTTTAAGATTAGTTCATATAGGTTATTACTATCTGAGACAATCGGACGCCCTGTTTTTTTTTAGCATTTTTGTGAATCTTGGGCAGCATGTAAAATGTTGTCAGAGTTGGATTTTCCCTTCATAGGCCTTTTTGTTCCTTCAGGGAGATCACTCCCTCATTATATGCTTTTTGTAGGATCCTCCACAATTCATCCTGGTGACCTGTCAAAGGGTTATATGTCAGTTTTTCGTACCACTTTGTGTTACGCAACTGCCGAGAGGCCTCTTTCTCATAAAGAGTTGTGGGCCAAATGACTACATTACCCTCTTTATCAGAGGGTTTGATGAAAACCCCATCCATCTGACTCAATTCCTTAAGGGATACCTGTTGTCTCCTGGGATTATCATTATCTATCCTCCGCGCTATCTTTCTCAAGTCTTCTGTTACCAATCTAACAAATATGTCAATATTGGCATAAAGTGTCATGGGGGGAAACTTCCTATATCGGGGTAACAATGAGTGGGGTATCCTACTCACCGCGGTTGTCTGTTCTTGTTCCTCCAATAGGCCGCACAGGGTTTTGACAGTATATGTAGCCAAACTTGTATTCTCCTTATGATAAAATTTGTTAAAAATAAGGTTCCTCGCAAACAGGTTTAAGTCATTGACCGCTGTGAACAGATAAAATTTACACTCAGGAACAAAACTCAACCCTAAGCCCAACACCTCCAACTGTTATTATAGCTCCCCACCACCATGCTGATACCTCTTGTTCACGGATCGATATGGGGTATCCTCCTTGCGTTTTCTTCCCAATCTCATAAAGTATGAACGCACACTGCCCTCTTGACTGTTTCCTTCCGTGTCCGTAGATACATGTGACAAGACTGAAGCACTCCTGCTTCTATGTTCAACCGTTTCCACCTGTACACTCGATTTTGTTCAAAATCTTGTGCATCCCTCTGAAATGTCTTAGCTTTATGTTCCTTAATTTGTTTCTCCCATAGTTTTTACGACTCCTCAATATCTCCCTTGAGGCTCTCAATCTCACCTGCAGTCAGCTGTTGGTTCAGCTACGTCTCAGTCGCCATAATCTCCCTATCGATCCCCTCAAGTAAAGTATCATTCACAGAGATCAATAATTTTAAAAAATCATTGAGCAGTTGTTACACGCCTCCTCCCATTTCTGATTAAACTCATCAACCTTAAGCTCATATGACGGAAACACCTGTACTCTCAAATCACGTGGGAATAGATTTTTCATTACATACTGTTCCATGGATGTCCTAATACACCATATTCTCCATATTCAAATACTCAAACGTTTGTGCAATAAGTTGTTTGGTTTCCCTTTCAGTTCACGTATGTTTCTTACTTCCACATTCTGTATGTGACTAATGCCATATTTCTTCCGCCTTGGTTTTCCATGCGGCTTCACAAGCCCAAAAGTCCATGTTATTGAAATAAACCTCTACAAAAAAGAAAAGCTTTTTACGTGTAAAGCACGTATATGTATATTGCATACCATCATAAGGGTTTTATGGAGGTGCAACGCTTTTCCCCATTATCACCTCTGTTAGGATCCTATATATCCATAGTTGCGCGATTGGTGTTTGCATTCCATGGGGGAACACGCACCATACTTTCTTCTATGTGTTCCACAGTTAACCGCACGTGGCTGTTTCCATTCGTGGTATGCAGGAAGATAGGGAGAGATCTTGAGATATTTTGGAGCTGGCTCTGTTGTGGAGTGCGTGTCGGAAGTTCCGACTGTCACTACGTGCGTTCCATGGCTGAGCACGTGTGGGGTACAGCCAGTGGGACTGTTGCCTGTTTCAAACGTATATATTTAGGGGCCCATTAGGTTGGGGGTTGCTCATGTTTGATAATAGAACGTACTTTTGGTTATAATGTTGGCACATTTAGATATTGATGCTTAGGGAGGAGGTGATGTTCAGGGAGGAACTGACGCTATGCGTTCCATCGTGGAACGCATGCTCTACAATTGAGATAGGAACATATAAGTTCAAATTGCCATAGGTCCAGTGTATCTTTTTTTTTCTGCATATGCATGTCCCTGCTATTTTATTGATTTTTATAATTATTTATATGTATTAATAAAGTTCTTTGAAGTATTAGATAGTGTGTTGTTTTTTGGTTTCAGTTGGGGTGGTATATTTGTTTCAACAACACTCTGGTGCACAACTTGTGGAGCTGGTTATTGGTTGAGGTGATATGAACAGTAGTTTACAGTCACCAGGGCTGGGTCAAAAGCTGTGGGATGGGCTATTAATAGGATATTTTTTATCTTTATGTTTTGTCTTTTTTTTTTTTTAAACAATGTGCCCCCCCTAAAAATAAGCCAGACATTTGGGACATTAAAAATATTGCATTATTTTTTTTATTTATTATTTTTTGTAATCAAAAATTGACACTGAGGGGGGGCGGAGCTAGCGCCGAGAGTGGATGGCAGTGTGAGTGTGTAGCTCCGTCAGCAGCATCGCCCTAAAAGCTTGAAATTACTGCCTGTTTGATCCACGATGGTGAAGATTGGTGGCTCGAAGCCTGGAGAACCCCAGGGCCAGCAAAAACCTTCGGTGGCAAGCGGGGATATGGAGAAGTTTATTAGAAAAGCGGCGGCCACGTATGTAGCCCGTGATGGCAAGATGGCGCCGACCTCCCCTCATGTGCCTGGCCGCAAGCCTGCCGACCCGGAAGATAGGCCGCAAGGTGAGCCTGACTCAGACACCCTGCCTATATCCCGCTCCTTCCTGAAGGAGACTCTAGCATCCTCCTTAGCAATTGCCCTGGAGCCCATTAGCGCGGACATAGCAGACATTAAACAAGATGTCCGTCACATCGGCAGGAGGGTGGAAGCACTAGAAGACGCCCAGGTCCCCATGCTCCAGCACCAGCGGGCAACAGAACGACATCTAGCCTCTATTCAAGCCAATTTGAACTCCCTCTACTGTGCAATTGAGGATCAAGAAAATAGGGGACGGCGCAATAACCTACGATTTAGGGGACTACCTGAAACCGTCCCACCGGGTGATCTCTCTAACACGATAGTCCAGATATGCCTATCCTTATTAGGCCCGGGCACTGCTCATGAAGTGATGCTGGAGCATGCACACAGGGCTTTGAGACCAAAGCCTCTCCCAACAGCTCCGTCAAGAGACGTTATCTGTAAATTTGCCAGTTTTCAAGTGAAAGAAGCTGTTCTGTCTAAGGCCAGAGAGGTCAAGTCAGTGGTTTGGGACGACCATGAAGTCCTTATTTTTCAAGACCTAGCCCAGTCCACACTGTTAAAACGGAGAGCCCTGAAGCCCCTCACGGACTGGTTACGCTCCCACAACACGCCCTACCGATGGATGTATCCCTTTGGACTTTCTTTCCTTTATGAGGGGAAGAGGATCTCTATCTCATCACATGCGGACTTATCATCAGTCTACGACCATCTCAGGATTGATCCGCTAGATATTCCAAACTGGGATCCTGTCCAGGCCCTGATTGATCTCCCAGCACTGCCTCCTACAGAGGCCTGGGAGAAACAGCGCACCCCGAAAGCACAGAGGACCAAGAGACACGCTCCAGGATCGCAACCTAGACGGCTCTCAATGGACACCTGAAAAAAGCGTCTCTTGATCATCACACAGTTTTCCGGTGTAGTACTGTCATGCCTACATACCATTATCTTAGTGACTAACTTTAATACTGATCAGAGTTGAATTTTTCTCCAATGCGTCTTAAAATGGGACTATTGGCTCTGATTAGATGACCATGTTATGTTTAGCATTTTATGATGCTTTCTGTGCCTTTATAAGCTGTCTTTCTCCCCTGCTACGAACCACTGCTTTCCTACACTCTACCTGCTCCTTCACCTCCCTCTATTTTTATTACCTTTTTCCTCCCTGGCATGCCCTCATACCATCTGATAAGCAACTCATTGTGTCTGTGTCGGACGAACCTAGCTCACCGGCTACAATGCCACATCAAGCACTCTCTCGCTTACATATACACAATTGAGAGACTCCACAATTACTTGTCTGTGTCCCCAGGTATACTACTGCTATCTCCCCTTTCCTCCCCTAGCCACTGACCCTCTAGATACTGACTCATTTCTAATGACGCTGACGGCGTGTACAGTGCTTGTAGCTCCCCTTTCTGCTCCCTCCCTCGATCCTGCTGTGGCCCACCTTCCCTTCTACCTCTGGGTCGATCTCCCAGCCCAGGGCGATGCTACCTTATGTCACTGAACCCCCCCTCTCTTCCTTATTTCACATTCTTCCCTTTTTCTCCCCCCACCCTCCTTCACCCCACTGATCCCTCAGTGAGTGAGGGACGAACATTTCTCTAAGCTCCACTTGGTTGGAGCTGATCAGTACCATCTGATATTGTCCGAACACCGGCCTTATATGTGGTACTACTGTTCTAGTTTTGTATTGTTTATTTACTGTTTAGTTAGTGTTCAACTATGCCTCATGACTCCACACAATTGGTTAACGTTTCATTATAACATGTGTACCATGGTTCCTATGGCTGACCCCTCTTGGGCCCTCGATCTGGTACAACCAACCTTCTAGCCAGACATGGCAGACCTACGAATAGCTTCATATAATGTAAAAGGCTTTAATGCTCCCTCGAAACGGTGTTGAATCTTTGCCCATCTCAAGAGGGCAACCTGCGCTGTTCTCCTGTTACAGGAGACTCATTTTCGTTTTAACCACTATCCAAATTTATCATTCTCTAGCTTTCCATATTGGTTCCACTGCGGTTCCGGTTCCTCGTCCTCTAGGGGGGTCAGCATAGGATTCAAGAAAGGAGTTCCCTTCCAACTGTTGTCACAAATTCAGGATCCAGAGGGCCGCTACCTATTGTTGAAAGGTACCATTGCAACCCAAACATACACTTTTATTAATGTATACGCACCTAACACTGGCCAGTCTGAATGGTTTGCTGAGCTGCTCCATATTGTTGAATCCTTCATGGAGGGAGTCACCATTATGGGAGGAGACTTTAACCTCACCTTCAAACCAAGACTAGACACTACCTCCCACAAATCCACACTTTCTTTCAGAGCCCTGACCTCCCTCAAAAAGAAATTCCTCACCTTGGGTCTTATAGACTCATGGCGTACCCTGAACCCTCTGACAAAAGACTATACATTTTTTTCAAACCCTCACCAATCCTACCATAGATTGGATTACATATTCATTTCTAAACAGCATATTGGTCTTTGCTCCAAATCTTATATAGATTCCATTCACCTCTCAGACCATTCCCCTGTTATCACCACCATACAGACTCCTCAGATCCCTCCCGCTTCCTATAGATGGCGACTTAACGAACAACTGCTCTCTTCTACAGAAGATGTAGCCTATATAAAGAAACATGTCGAAGAATTTTTCAAACTAAATAGACACACTGACATTTCTCCACAAACCCTATGGGATTCCCACAAAGCGGTAATCAGGGGTCACTTCATCAGCTTAGGTGCCCAACGTAAGAAAAAAAGAAATGTGCAAATTTCCTCTCTTTTATCTGAGATTCACAAGATTGAAGCGATTCACAAACAATCTCTTCAAAGCGCTCACCTCCTTAGGCTTGACTCTCTACGTGCTGAACTGAAGAATCTTTTAGACTCGCAGTCAGCTAAATATCATCTCTATTCTAAATTTAGATACTTTGCACATGGTGATAAGGTGTCTAAATTTATGATGTCCAGAGTGAAGAGTAGGAAAGCCAGAAGTTTTGTAACTAAGATAGTTAAGCCTGATGGAGGTCTGGCAACCTCTACTGCTGATATTGCACGTCAATTTCAAGCATTCTACTCATCCCTCTATAATATCAAGGCTCCTGCAGAACGGGAAAATCTCTCTCCTGATTTAGACCCCATCCGCTCCTTCCTTCAACAAGCCAATCTCCCCACATTGAATCCCTCTCAAACTGATGACTTATGTGCCCCTTCTCGACTGAAGAATTATTAGCCGCAATAAAACTTTTTTTTCAAAAGGGAAAGCCCCTGGACCAGACGGTCTCTCCGCTATATACTACTCCACTTTTAGAAGCTCCTTATGTGTTTCCCTCTTGGAGGTCTGTAATGCTGCCCTGTCAGGTTCCCCATTGTCTCCAGAAATGACAAAAGCGAATATCACTATAATTCCTAAAGAAGGGAAAGATACCTCGTCTTGTGCCAATTACCGCCCAATCTCGTTATTGAATATTGACATCAAAATCCTTGCTAAAATGTTGGCTACCCGCCTCTCCCCCCTGTTACCTCACCTAATTCATAAGGACCAAACGGGATTTATTACCGGCAGGGAAGGCAAGGACAACTCTGCTAGAATCCTCAACGCTATCTTCTTTGCCACCAAACACCGCCGTCCTCTAGTCCTCCTCACCGACGCCGAGAAAGCGTTTGATCGCGTGGATTGGATCTATATGAGGAGAGCGCTCGAGAGCTTTGGCATTCCTGAAGCATTTATAAGAGCAATCTTTTCTATGTATCACAATGCCTCGGCGTCGGTGCTGGTGAATGACACCTGCTCCCCTATCTTTCCTATTAACAACGGGACAAGGCAAGGGTGCCCACTCTCGCCCTTGATTTTCGTGTTATCCATGGAGCCGCTCCTCCAAATTATCAGACAAAATGCTCATGTTCATGGATTGTCCCTAGGTGGTCATGAGCACAAGGTTGCGGCCTTTGCCGACGACCTCCTGGTCCTGACCACTAACCCAGAAAAATCTCTACCCCTGCTCACAGATCTTTTTGAACAATTTGGACGGCTATCTAATTTTAAAGTAAATATGAACAAATCATTTGCCCTTGGTATAGGCCTCCCACCTAACCGTGAACTGGCCTTAGTTCAGAACTCCCCCTATAATTGGACAGCCCCCTTCCATCACATATCTCGGGGTTAAATTATGCTCAGACCCACAAAAATTCTTCCTTTTGAACTACACTCCCCTTTTACAATCTATAAAAGATCAGCTTTCCACGTTGAACTCACCAACCCTCTCATGGTTTGGACGCAAAAATATGGTTACCTCATTGGTAATCCCTAGATTGAACTACCTTCAACAAGTTCTCCCTATCCCCATTCCTAAATCTTTCTTTACTGCTCTAGCTAAATCTATTAGATCCTTTATTTGGCATGATAAACACCCTCGCATTGCTCTTTCCACCTTGATAAGGCCTAGGCAATATGGGGGTATAGGGCTCCCGAATGCACATCTTTACTATAACGCTATCCTACTAGCAAGGGTCACTGATTGGTTTAGAAATACTGCCCACAAATCGTGAATTCTTATGGAGTCGGCCCAATCATTACGCCCTTTCAGGGGCCTTTTGACTGGGCCCCATGAACGTGACAAGTTCTCACCATGCTCATCTCCCACGGTAAAGGCTACGTTAACAGCCTGGGACTGGTTTCTTGCCTCTCCTTGGGGTTTTCCCCTGCCTTCACCACTACTGACAGTAAAAGACATTGTTGCGCTGGCACCTAAAGAACTTACCGACAGTCTCCCTGTCACTCTCATAACACTGGATACCCCGATAGTCGAGTTATATGATGCTGCGGGGAAAATCACTGAATCCTCAGTAGCCACCTTTCACCCTGACTTGATGAAATATCGCCAAGGTGCCCGCTTCCTTACATCATACATATCCAAATACATCCCGCTCTCGTCCTTGCTCAGACCTCTCACATGGTTTGAGAGCCTCATAGCTAACCCAATCCCCCCAAAGAGACTTATATCTAAACTCTATAAGCACTTGAGTAGTCCAATCCTTATGCCTGCACCAGCATTTTTGAGACTTTGGGAGAAGGACCTAGATATCCTTCTATCGGACATTCAACAATCTAAATTGTTTTTGACTCCTCACACCTCATCAAGATGTGTTAGGATCCAAGAAAATGGCTACAAGCTATTGTCTAGGTGGTATAAAACACCTGAGCTAACATGTAGATTTTCTCCACAAAGTTCAGACAGATGTTGGCGGTGCAAGACTGACAAAGGCTCTTTCTACCATATTTGGTGGTCCTGCCCGATTGTAGCTAAGTGGTGGGGATCTATATTTGATAAATGCAACGAAATCTGCAATTCAAAGGTGACTCCCAACCCCTTACTTGCTTTACTTAACTTAGATCAAGTAGAGCCCAGAACCACTCACTTATACCTGTACCGCCAACTGCTGAGCGCTGCCCGTTTACTTTTGCCTAGACACTGGCTTACCCCAGACACCCCAACTTTGGAACATTGGCTTAACAAAATTGATTCACTATATAGGTTTGAAGAATTGGCAGCTTGGGAGACTTACACACATAAGAAATTTAAGAATAGATGGCGCGCATGGGAACGCTTCAGGTACCTAAAAGTGTAGATACGTTGTCATGTGATCCTCCTTCACTCAATTTAATCTAGTGCTATGATCGAGGCATTGTTTTGTTTTGTTTCTGTTCTGAAGTTATCACTATACCTGTGATCTATTACATTATTCATTCCTCATATTGTACAGATATGTAAACTCAGTCTTATGTGGATATATTCGGTGTGTTGCCGGAATACCTTTGCGGTATCTGTACCTGATTCCTTTTTTGCTAAATAAAAAAAAAATAATAAAAAAAAAAATTAAAAAAAAAAAAAAAATTGACACTGAAATTTTGGCTGTGCATAAGTGCCTCCTGTTTCCTCCATTACCAGGCAAATGTAGTAGGATACAAAGAAAACATCATTGCACAACACTCCAGATGTAGATTAAATCTCCATTTTATTCCATTTTCAGCAGACATTAAATATAGTGATTTTTCTTTTGTTTGAAAAAGACTACTTTATGGCTCAAACTGTAATATAGTTTGTAAGACTAAAAAACATATGTCCATCCAGTTCAGCCTATTATCCTACAAAGTTGATTCAGAGGAAGGCAAAAAAAAAGGAAGAAAGAGGTAGAAACCAATTTTCCTCATTTTAGGGGGAACAAAATCCTTCCTGACTCCAATCAGAATAACTCCATGGATCAACAGGCCTTCTCCAGAAATCAACTAAGTAGTATTATTATACTCAAGAAAAGCATCCAGGCCACTCTTAAATTCTTTCAGTGAGTTCACCAATTCAACCTCTTCAGGCAGAGAGTATCATTGTTCTTGCAGTAAAGAACCCTCTTCTATGTTGGTGTAGACACTTTCTTTACTGTATATGTAAGTCATGTCCTCTTGCAACAGTCACAGTCCCTGAGATCCCCTCAGCAGTTTTTTTTTTTTTTTTTAAATTACCCTAATTTTCATCATATTTCTGGGTACTGCCAGTTTTTTAACTTCCTCCAGCATTACTGTGTCTTTTTGGTGCACAGGGTGCCCAAAGTTGTAAACAATACTCCATTTGTGGTCTGACCAGTGATTTGTAAAATGGCAGAGCCACATTCTCATCCATGTGTCGTTTGTCCAGTGATTTGTAAAGTGACTTAACTATGTTCTCATCAAATCATTAATCCATGTCCCCATAATCTCATTAGCTTTGGCAGCAGCGGCCTGATTCATGTTGCTACAGTTAGGTTTACTGTCAGCTAAAATTCCACATCAGTTTTTCCTAGTGTTTTAGCATTTAGTATATACTGGTAAGGTTGCTTTCACACCAGCGTTTTTGCTGGATCCGTCATGGATCAGCAAAAATGCTTCAGTCATAATAATACAATCATCTGCATCCATTCTGAATGGATCTGGTTGTATTATCTCTAAAATAGCCAAGACGGATCAGTCTCTAAATCCATTGTATTTCAATAGGGGACGGACACGTTTCTTTTGTGTCAGAGAAAACTGATCCGCTACCGTTGACTTACATTGTGTGTCATGAAGGATCTGTCTTGCTCAGCATCAAATCACGGACAGAAAAACAATGCATTCCATTTTGATCAGTTCAGTTTTGTCCCCATTGACAATGAATAGGGAAAAAACTGAAGCGTTTTCCCCCGCTTTTCAGATCCAATGATGGATCTCAGTAGTGGAAATGGAAAGTGCAGATGTAAATGTAGCCTTACATATATGTTCCCTTCCCATGTGTGCAATGAGGCATTTCCGAAGAAAGAGAACCATCTTGCCAGCACCACCTATTGGAAGTGGCTTCCTATGAGTCAAGAGCTAACTTTCCAACAAGCCTTGGGATTTGACTAGGGAATATAGCCAAGCCATATATCCATTCATAGACAGCTGTTTTGGGGTGCTTGCCCTTAATCAGTACATAGAAGATTCTGGTTGGCTCATTGTGATGCCATTAAGCACCCGTCCCAAGCCATCACACTAAGCCAGCTAGAACCCTACTCCATACAGTTGAGGAGCAAGCACACCAAAACAGCTCTCTATGGATGGATATCTGGCTTGGATCTATTCCCTTATCAAGTTCCAAGGCTTGTTGGAAAGTTGAATCTTGACTCATAGGGAGCCACTTGGGTGATACAGTACCTCTTTGCATATTTGTTTCCCATGGATAACTGCCAATGGTGCCACACATGTCTATCTGAAGTGACCAGCCTCAAAGTGCACTATGGGAGTACTTCCAGTAAGTCTCCATACAGCAACCTACCTAAGCCCCTTCCCATGTGCATACCCTTACATGTATTACTGTTAAAGAGGATCTGTCACCAATCCGAAAAAGTGAGATATTTATATATCCTAGTTGGCAATTCTTTCCAAAGCATGGCATATTTTCACTTATGAATATGTCCCCCCTTTTCTGCAGTAATGTCCCTTGATATTTTTGTACCACACATGTCTATCTCAAGTGACAAAGTGTGACTAGTTACTTCTCATCTTTGCAAGGGACGGTTTTGTGATGGTTGTGAATGACTGTCTTCTGGACAACTGTCAAGTCAGCGGTCTTTCCCATGATTGTGTAGCCTACTGAACCAGACTGAGGGCCTATTTAAAGGCTTAGGAAACCTTTGCCAGTGTTTTGTGTTGATTAGATACCGACTTTTGGGATTCCATTAGCTGTAAGCCATAAACATCAACATTTTAAAACAAATGCTTGAAAAACATCACTCTGTGTGTAATGAATCTAAATAATACATGAGTTTCACTTCTTGAATTGAATTGCTAAAATAAATTAACTTTTCCATGATATTCTAATTTATTGAGATGCACCTGTATAATCCACCCACTTACTGGGTCTGATTTGAAGGTCTGGTGTAATAAATGTGATGCAAAAATGAGTGTATAAAAAGTATATTATATACAATTGGAAATTATAGTTACAGCTATTATGGCAATTATATGGAAGTATAAATATGGAACCAGAAAGAAAGAAATGTTTCATACAGAGACAATCTTGTACTTACAAAGACCAATAATTACAATTGCCTAGCAACAAAGATTACCATATAAACTTAAACAATTCCTTAAACTACACACATGGACACTCAACACACTTTAGGCCTCTCTCTCTATCTCTTTCTCTCTCTCTCTCTCTCTTCATCTAATGCCCCCCAGTCCATCCAGTTTCATCCCCTCCCCTTATGAGTCATGATTGGGTCCTTTATGCTCCCAGCATTGACTGTACCACCTCTGTCCTCTTTCTGGAGTGAGTCATATAATTGTTTCATTATTCTCAATATTAGCTCCATTTACAGGGGAACAATCTTTGGGGTCCCTCTGCAGAGCTGATCTAGGTCTTCTAGAACCCAGCAGCTCCTGCAATTAACCAGCAATTATGTGATAGCCAGGGAAAACTATCGTATCCACTTCCTGAACTGTATACATGATACTCATTGAGTACTATTTAAACAGTGATAGGAAGGTTGGGATGTTAAGAAACCATTGCCGCCCTGTCTTTAGCTCCCCTTCTTGTAGCTCCATGATCTCTGAACTCACCACAGCTGTTCAGAAACGTCCTTGTAGATTTAGAGGTGGACCCACCAGACATTTCCGGCAGTCGTCATACAGTTAAAACAATATGTTTCTTAATTAAATGATTTTTTTAACTGCGAATGTGTTTATTCACTTAATCCATCCACTGTAATTTCAGTCATTTTAAGACAATCTCTATGATTACAGTTTATACATTTTTGTAAGACTGCTCTTCTAATATTGTTATTTATGATAAAGACTGAAATATGTCATTGTTTTTATTGCTGGGTATGAACAATCTAATATATAAAGCCTAATAGTACTAAGTATCTTATTTCCAGATGTGATTTTGTTCCAACAATAGATGTTTTTTATCCTGAAAATACAGTTTATTTGGTATGCAAATGAGCCAGTAAGGTGCCCAGAGGGGCATCATTCTTGCAGGAAGGAGCCCAGGCACGCCTCCTGCCACAATGTTTCCACCCACCCCTCCTACATCACATTCAAGCCATAACTCTACCCCCCTTTTCCTTGGTCCCAGCATGAGGGCATGCCTGGGTTCCTTCCTGCAAGAGTTACATAATTAATACGGTTGAAAAAAGACATAAGTCCATCAAGTTCAATCAAGGGATAGGTGGGGAACCGAATCCCAGAAGGAAGTGAGACTCAATTTCTACAGGTTTTCAGAAGCATTAATGTTGTTTACTTTTAAGAATTCATCTAAACCCTTTTTAAAACTGTCCACTGTTCCTGCTGTGACCATGTCCTGAGAAAGTCTGTACAACAGCTTCACAGTTCTTACAGTAAAGAAGCTTTGATGCTTCTGATGACTGAACTTTTTCCTCACCAATCGGAGGAAGTGCCCCCTTGTCTTTTAAGTGCATTTTACATAGAAGTTTTTCACCATATTTTTTGTATGGCCCATTTATATATTTGTATAGGTTAATCATGTCCACTCTTAGACGTCTCTTCTCAAGACTAAATAAATTCCATGCCCCTTATCATTTTAGTCGCTCTCCTCTGTACTTTCTCCAGCTCTAGTGTGTCCTTTCTATGGACTGGTGCCCAGAACTGAACTGCATATTCCAGATGAGGCCGCACCAACGCTTTGTAAAGTGGTAATATCACATCCCTGCCCCACGAGTCGATGCCTTGTTTAATGCCTGGTGGCCTTAGAAGCAGCTGATTGACATTGTATGCTGTAATTTAATCTACCATCCACAAGGACACCCAAATCCTTCTCTATAAGTGACTCTCAAAGTGTTACATCACATAGTACATATGAAGCACAGAGATTATTGCTACCAAGATGCATAATTTTACATTTGTCCACATTGAACCTCATTTGCCAAGTTAATGCCTAATCACTCAAAGTGTTCAAGTCAGCTTGTAGTATATGGACATCTTCCATAGACGGTACCGTTCTACATAGCTCAGTATCGTCTGCAAAAATAGAAATGGTGCTATTAATCTCATCCTCGATATCATTAATAAATTAAATAATAGAGAGCCCAGCACTGAACCTTGGGTACACCCATATAACCGAGGACCATTCAGAATAGGAATCATTGACCACAACTCTCTGGACACGGTCCTTCAGCCAGTTTTAAATCCAATTACATACTATACTTTCAAAGCCTATAGACTTTACTTTACCTATTAAATGTCTATGAGGGACAGTATCAAAAGACTTTGCAAAATCCAGAAACACTACATCCACTGCCGTCCCTCTGTCAAAGCTACTACTCACTTCCTCATAAAAACAAATCAGGTTAGTCTGAAAACTTCTGTCCTTGGTAAATTCATGTTGGTTATCACTCATAATATTATTTACAGCCACATACTCTGGCAAATAGTCCCTTAAGAGTCATTCAAACATTTTTCACACAACAGAGGGTAAACTAGCTCGGCTATAATTGCCTGTAAAGGACCTAGATCCTTTTTTAAATATGGGCACCACATTTGCCTTGCACCAATCACTTGGCACTGTACCAGTACCTAGAGAATCTTTAAAAATTATAAACGGGGCACAGCAATGACTGAACCGAGCTCTTTATGCACTCTTGGGTGTTATGCATCTGGACCCGGAGCCTTGTTCACATTTACCCTATTTAACTTGTCTTGGACCATATCTACAGGTAGCCAATTGAGTATATTACTGAATGTACTAACAGCCCCAGCACCACAGATATCAGCTCCTTTTTCTTCTTTTGTATATACAGAGATAAAAAAACAATTTAATAACTCTGCCTTTTTCTTCTCTTCAGTGACTACGCCCCTTTACCATTATTTAGTGGACTTACATGCTCAGACCTAGGTTTTTTAGTATTTATGCAGTATATTTAAAGAATTTTGGGCCATTTGTTTTGCTCTCTTTTGCTACCTGCTGTTCATTTTATATTTTTATTAATTTTATCTCCTTTTTACAGATTATATTAAGCTTTCTGTATTATTCAAACAGCTGACCACTCAGATTTGTATTTTTTAGATGCCCTTTTTTTGTCTTTTATTGCCCTTTTTACAGTAACTGTCAGCCATGGGGGTTTAATTTTAGCTGTTTATACTTGTTACCTAAAGGAATACATTTTTTAGTGCAATAACTCAATGTGGATTTAAAGCTCTCCCGTTTATCCTCAGTACTATTATGTGACAGTAGCTACTCCAAGTCTATGCCCTGAAATCACGAATAAAAAATACTGATGGCACCAGTCCTCTCACCTGAATGTTCGTAATATGAAAATCGGCCTCAACGATCCAACGTAATTGCGGGGTGCAAGGCTCCAACAGAATGCAACTGGTGAACAAAGAGTAAAGGTGAGCCGCACTCACCATCCGTAGAAGAAATGTCTCTTTATTAATTAGATCTTCAGGGCTTCAAAACCCAGGACTAAAAGTAGCTTGGGTGGGGGGTAGAACTCACATGGATGCAAAAAAAGTTGCTGTTTTTTTGCATCCATGTGAGTTCTACCCCACCCAAGCTACT
Organism: Bufotes viridis; assembly: GCA_033119425.1. Classification (NCBI taxonomy): domain Eukaryota; kingdom Metazoa; phylum Chordata; class Amphibia; order Anura; family Bufonidae; genus Bufotes; species Bufotes viridis. The sequence goes on along the minus strand of CM065593.1, from coordinate 241,330,286 downwards.
TTTGTCCTGGGCTCAAGCCCTGAAGATCTAATTAATAAAGAGACATTTCTTCTACGGATGGTGAGTGCGGATCATCTTTACTCTCTGTTCACCACCTATGCCCTGAAATGCTGCCCTCAACCCAGGGAAATTAGCCTTTTTGAAATTTATTGTCTTTGCTCTGCCTGACAGAGTTTGTTTCTTATAGTTTAGGATGAATATAATTATATTGTCGTCACTATTACCTAGTGTTTCTCAAACAGTAACATTTGCAACAAGCTCTGCATCATAATAAATTACCAGATCCAACAGAGCATTGCCCCTAGTGGGAGCTTCTACAAACTGGCCCATAAAGTGGTCCTGAGGAATTTTCTCCACTTTGCGGTTGAGGCAAAATCATGACCCTAGTCAATATATGGGAATTAAAATCTCCCATTATGACCACATCCTCACCATCCTCACCCACAATTGCCTCTTTCATGCTTGTTCTCAGATCACTCCTCACATACAGGCACTCGCCACCTCCTTTTATATTGACCCGATCTTTCCTAAATAGTGTAAAACCCTCAATATTTACAGCCTAGCCATGCAAAGAGTCCAACCATGTATCAGCCACACCAACTATATTTATCTGTTTTTCTAGTACCATAGCCTCCAGCTCCCCTATTTTGCTAGCTAGACTTCTGGCATTTGTGAAAATACATTTTAAATTACTATTACCTGTAAAGTGAATATCTGGGATTTTTGGGTTACCTTGTTTGATGTTTGAATGTAATAGGTTCTTGTTACCAGCAGTTCTATTTTTAATAAGTGTATAGTTATGCCCAGTCTTCTCCCTACTTTCCTCGTTAACCCCAGCTCCCACTAAATCCCCACTGTCCCATTCTATATCCCACTCTCTATCTACACTATCTTCACCCTTATTAGTATGACAACCCACCCACCCCCCATTTCCTAGTTTAAAAACTCCTCCTGCCGTCTAACCATTTTTTTCCCCAGGGCAGTTGCACCCTCCCCATTAAGGTTCAGCCCGTCCCTACCGTAGAGCCTGTAACCGACAGAAGAGAAGTCGGCCCAGTTCTCCATGAACCCAAACCCTTCCTTCCTGCACCAACTTATGAGCCACTTATTTAACTCCTTAAGCTCCCGTTGTCTCTCTAGTGACGCTCCTGAAACTGGTACTATTTCTGAAAACACTTCCTTGGAGGTCCTGGACTTTAGCTTCTCCCTAGTTCCCTAAAAACATTTTAAGAACCCTCCATCTCCCCTTGACTTTCTCATTGGTGCCAATGTGTACCATGACTGTCGGGTCTTCCCAGCCCCACCCAAAAATCTGTCAATCCGATCCGCAATTTGCCGAACCCAAGCACCCTGCTCTTTACTGGCTCATTTTCATACCAAATAAACTGGATTTTCAGAAGATAGAAAACATCTATTGCTGAAACAAAGGCACATCTGGAAATAAGGTGCTAAGTCAGGCATGTCCAAACTGTGGCCCTCCAGCTGTTACAAAACTACAACTCCCAGCATGCCCTAATAGCTGTAGTCTATCCAGGCATGCTGGGAGTTGTAGTTCTGCAACAGCTGGAGGGCCGCAGTTTGGACATGCCTGTGTTAAGTTCTATTAGACTAAGGCTTTACTTTAATAGCAATTATCCTGGTGACATATTTCTTTTAAAGGGGCAGGGCATTGTGGATGACACTGCTAGCCTGAATGGCCACCCTCAAAAGACGGACTTAAAAACCCCTCCCACAGGTCCCGCTGAGCCACACCTCTGACACGATTAGGGCTCGTCCCATACCATCAACGGGGATTGAAGAAATGAAGGCAAAAATAAACTTCTGTCAGCTACAGGGGTGGGAGAGAGGATGATTTTCTCCCTGCAGCTCACGCTCAGACAGAAGAGTGCTACTGTCTGAGAGTGAGCTGTTCAAAAGGACATCCCTATGTCCATTCAGGCCCTGCGCCGGACGGAGGACAGGGATTCTGAAAGCCAGACTGTCCCGCCTAAAACTGGAATTGTGGCCACCTTAGTTAAAGGGACAGTTAAAGGGACGTCCGATATTGAAATCAGTGTTAAGGGGCAGATTGCTATAGAGGCCACTGTTAAGGGTACGGGGTGTTGTGTAAATCACTGTTAAGGAGGTCACTAATAAAGGGACTGACACTGTTGAAGTCACTGTTAAAGGGTGGGCCATTGTAAAGGTCACTATTATGGGGACGGGATGCTGTGGAGATCACTGTTAAAGGGGCAAACGCTGTGAAGGTCTCCGTTAAGGGGCAGGGAACAGTGAACGTCACAGTTAAGGGACGGTCCACTATGGATGAGGAGGTCACTAATAAAGGGACTGACACCGTGGAAGTCACTGTTAAAGGGGTGGGCCATTGTAAAGGTCACTGTTATGGGGACGGGATACTGTCGAGGTCACTAATAAAGGGGCAGCCACTGTGGAGGTCACTGTTAAAGGGAGGGCACTGTGAATGTTACTGTTAAAGTGGCAGGCAGCTGTGGAGGTGAATGTTAAAGGGGCAGGCACTATGGAGGTCACTGTTAAGAGGAGGGGACTGTGGAGGCCACTATCAAAGTGGCAGTGGGGTACTGTAAGGTCACTGTGAAGGGAGCAGGGTTCTATGAGAGACACTGTTAAAGGGGCAGTCGCTGTGGAGGTTTCTGTTAAGGGGGCCACGAATGTTGGAGGTCACAGTTAAGGGACTGTAACATATGGCTAGTGTTAAGTGGCGAGTACTGTAGAGGGGTGGGCTCCTGTGAAGGTCACTGTCAAGGGGTGCTGTGGAACTCACTGTTAAAGCGGCAGGCTGCTGTGAAGGTCAAAGTTAAGGGGTGGACTGCTGTGGAGGTCCAATTTTAAAGAGACATGGCACTGTGGGGGTCAGTGTTATGAAGTGATATGCTGTGGAGGTCACTGTTAAGGGGCGGGGTACTGTAGATGTCACTGTTATAGTGGATACTGTCGATATCTTTAACGACACACACAAACATTAAACTAAATGCTGTAGATGAAAAATACCTGTGTGAAGCCGGGTCCTTCAGCTAGTCTAGTATATAAAGCTGAGTGTATGTATGCCTGTATGTATGTCCATTTTTCTTCACTGCTGTAGATCAGCTTTAAAGGGGCAGGGTGCTGTGGATGACACTGGTAAGGGAGCAGAGTGCTGTGGAAGTCACAGTTAGGGGGCAGGTAGGGTGGCCATTGAGGCACCCTCAAAATACGGACTTAAAAACCCTGCCTTCAGGTCCTGCTAAGCCATGCCCCAACCCAGTTAGACCACGCCCCATGCCACTCTGCAGCCGACGGGGATTGAAAAAATGAAGGAAAAAATCAACTGCTGTCAGCTGCAGGGGTGGGAGGAAGGGTTACTTTTCCCTGCAGCTCACATTCAGATAGCACAGTGCTGCTGTCTGAGAGAGAGCTGTTCAAAATGATATCCCTGTGTCCGTCCAGGCCCTACGCCGGACAGAGGACAGGTAGTCTGAAATCCGGACGGTCCCGCCTAAAATCAAACCTTTGGCCACCCTAGGGGTGGGATGCTGTAGAGGCCACTGTTAAGGGGACAATGTTGTGGAAATCAATATTAAGGAGATGGGGTACTGTGGAGGTCACTAGTAAAGGGCCAGCCACTGTGGAGGTCACTGTTAAAGGGGCAGGCTGCTGTGGAGGTCACTGTTAAGGGGTCCGGTTGCTGTGGAGGTCACTGTTAAAGGGTGGGCTGCTGTGGAGGTCTCTGTTAAGGTGGCAGGATGCTGTGGAGGTCGCTGTTAAACTGGGCAGACGCTGTGGAGGTCTCTGTTAAGTGGGCAGGAAATGGTGGAGGTCTCAGTTAAGGGAATGGTCTGCTATGGATGTCAGTGTTAAGGTGCAGAATGCTGCAGACCAGGTTCATTATGAATTTCACAGAAATATGTCCACCAAACGAACCCAAATCTTTTCAGGTTAGTTTCGATCTAATCCAGTTAAACGATGCACAGCACCATTTTCCTGCATATGTCGGGAGACAAAACCCGCACGGAGGTTGCCACTGCACAGACACGCTACACCAGCACTAAGCCATGTCGCTAATGAGCCATTAATTTTGGCGAAATGCGACGGACGATTGATGATAGCGGTAGTGCTTTTCAATACATAGTATATAATATAAGGCCGAAAAAGACATTTGTCCATCCAGTTCGACCTGTTTCCTGCAAGTTGATCCAGAGGAAGGCAAAAACCCCTGTGAGGTAGAAGCCAATTTTCCCCACTTAAGGGGAAAAAATTCCTTTCCGACTCCAATCAGGCAGTCAGAATAACTCCCTGGATCAACGACCCTCTCTAGTAGCTATAGCCTGAAATATTATTACGCTCCAGAAATACATCCAGGCCCCTCTTGAATTCCTTTATTGTACTCACCATCACCACCTCCTCAGGCAGAGAGTTCCATAGTCTTACTGCTCTTACCGTGAAGAACCCTTTTCTATGTTTGTGTACAAACCTTCTTTCCTCCAGACGCAGAGGATGTCCCCTCGTCACAGTCACAGTCCTGGGGATAAATAAATGATGGGAGAGATCTTTGTACTGACCCCTGATATATTTATACATAGTTATTAGATCTCCCTCAGTCGTCTTTTTTCTAGAGTGAATAACCCTAATTTTGATACCCTTTCGAGGTACTGTAGTTGCCCTATTCCAGTTATTACTTTAGTTGCCCTCCTCTGAACCCTCTCTAGCTCTGCTATGTCTGCCTTGTTCACGGGAGCCCAGAACTGTACACAGTACTCCATGTGTGGTCTGACTAGTGATTTATAAAGTGGTAAGACTATATTTTCATCACGGGCATCTATGCCCTTTTGATGCAACCCATTATCTTATTGGCCTTAGCAGCAGCTGCCTGACACTGGTTTTTACAGCTTAGTTTGTTATTTATTAAAATTCCTAGATCCTTTTCCATGTCAGTGTTGCTGAGTGTTTTACCATTTAGCATGTACGGGTGACTTGCATTATTCCTTCCCATGTGCATAACTTTACATTTGTCAGTGTTAAACCTCATCTGCCATTTCTCTGCCCAAGCCCCCAATCTATCCAGATCCCTCTGTAGCAGAAAACTGTCCTCTTTAGTGTTAATTACTTTACACAGTTTAGTGTCATCTGCAAAAATTGATATATTACTGTGCAAGCCTTCTACAAGATCATTAGCAAATATATTGAAGAGAATAGGGCCCAATACTGAACCCTGAGGTACCCCACTAGTGACCGTGACCCAATCTGAGTGTGTACCGTTAATAACCACTCTCTGTTTTCTATTACTGAGCCAGTTACTTACCCACATACAGATATTTTCTCCTAGTCCAAGTGTTCTCATTTTATATACTAACCTTTTATGTGGTACAGCGTCAAATGCTTTGGAGAAGTCCAGATATACGACATCCATTGATTCGCCGCTGTCAAGTCTAGAACTTACCTCCTCATAGAAACTGATTAAATTAGTTTGACATGACCGATCCCTCATGAAGCCATGCTGATATGGTGTAATTTGCTTATTTTCATTGAGATACTCCAAGATAGCATCTCTTACAAATCCTTCAAACAGTTTACCCACAACAGATGTTAAACTTACCGGCCTATAATTTCCAGGCTCTGTTTTTGGACCCTTTTTGAATATTGGCACCACATTTGCTATACGCCAGTCTGGTGGAACATTCGCTGTCAGTATGGAGTCCGTGAATATCAAAAATAAGCGTCTGGCTAGGACATCACTTAATTCCCTTAGGATACGGGGGTGTATGCCATCCGGTCCTGGCGATTTGTCTGTTTTAATCTTTTTAAGTCGCTGCTGTACTTCTTCCAGTCGCTGCTGTACTTCTTCCAATGGAAGTGAAAAGTGAGGGTTACTTAGCTCAGGCCCGAGGTTCCAGCGGCTGTGGGTCGCCCTCCTCAGGGCGAGTGCTCCGCTGCAGCCTGTCAGTAATTCCCTAACTTTAGGCTATAGTCAATATTGCCCCTCCCACAAATACATGCCAATAAACCGGCCTTAACACTTCTGGTCGGGGCTAAACATGAAGGAATGACCCCTACCTACTGGATACCTAAAAGCGGTTAGAATTATGCCGGAACCACAACGCTGAAGGGACGCCTGAAGGGGGCCAAAAAGGACAACAAACTCGATCAAAGAGCTTTATTACAACCTCCAATTGCGAGTTGGCTACCAACGAGTGATCTGCAGCCAGGGTAACTGGATCGGAAGTAGTGTAGCGTACCGAGGCATTGTGGCACCGTAGACGTCCGCTTCGGGAATCTTGTGAAAGAGAATTAGCTCGGGACAGGGCATCGGCTGCTATATTTTGGATTCGGGTACACAAACGTGTGTAATGAATTTGGTGTAGTAACGAGTGTAGCACCTGACGCCTAACAAAAGATATCAGTAGGACCAAGCCGTTAATCAAATATCCATGACAGCGACATTAACATAAACATACACCATGTAACCAGCCCATCCCGACCCCCTGCATGCACAGTTGCCATTATAGGATAAAGTTCAAACAATGCTGAAAGCTGTGGAACCTGGAATTAACCAACCTCACTCGGCCACCCATCAGCTAGCCATTGGGGGCCAAAAAAGGGCAGCAAAACCTGAACTCGACATGACCTCAGGAAACTAGGAGAATTACTATATACCCCTGGAATAAAAGAGAAATACCATACCAATGCCTGAGAAAGTAGTCCCACATGGAAAATAAGCAATCGCCTGATCATCAAGGCATATATAAACACTTGATCCTTGAGAGATAAACGTAAGAAACCCTTTAATCTTTACCAATGCCACTAATGCGGTATCATAGTGAACTGATCAAATAACGAGTCGAATATGTGTGCATAAAAACGTGCGTCAAGCGTAACCCTATTCGGAATCTGGCGCCGAATCCGCAGTGTGGACCGACATCCTAACAGTGCCCCTTTACATATATATATGGATATATATGTATATACACATATACATATAAACTAAACACACATATAAATGTTTTCTTTTTTTTTTTTTAAACTAACACTGGAGCCTGAACTCACACTCTGTCCCGTGCTTCCAGCTGTGGACACATAGAGGGTGCCAGAGCCACAACTATGCGTGTCTGTCGAACCCAGCCAGCAGATCAGAGTGAGGGGCAGAGGTGAGTGCATGCCTGAATAGTGCAGGAAGAGTTACTGACTAAAACAGACACCGTGCATCCTATGCACCCCACCTCACTAGTAGCTCTGCGTGAGGAACTATATTTTGGAAAACACATGACAGTCAACTGCAGAGCAGAGCAGAATACATGGTCGAGTGACCCCTGTAAGCGACTCCTGTGACGTGCCTTCCACATAGTGTAATCTCACACTAAAGCCATATTAAGAAGCCTAACATACCCTGTCTAGAACACTAGACTCAATGTCCCTTCCCCATAATAAATGCAATTTTTTTTTTTTCAGATATTTCATTTATTTTATAACACCCTTTTTTTTTTAAACACACACCCTTCCTGAACCTTACTACTCCCCCTTGCTGAGTGAATTCACCTGTGCGCCCCCTGGATAGAAGCAACGTGCTGAAGCCTAATTTGTCCGCCCTCCCCCCCGCCTGTCTAACAGCACAGCGGCCTGTGCAATACTTTATCGAGCGGGCACACGCTGTGCCCTGCGCCCTACGTGTCATGCCACGTGGGGAGAAGAGCGTGTCTCCCTGGCAGACCGCTCCAGTGCGGTGCTGCTCCCCCTTACCCGGAGAGCCGACACATCGCCGGCCAGACTTAAAGCAACAATACTGCTGGATGAGGCAGCTACTTATCTAGACCATAGAAGTTTGGGGCCTGGAACTGCGCTGTACCCTTGTTGCTCCCTGAGGACGGTATGTAGAGCTCCCACACCATACACTGGAGACGACGTTCACTGTGGGAGGGGACGCCCGGCCAGATTTAGTCAACATCGCCCCTCCCACAAATACAGGCCAATAAACCGGCCTTAACACATATGAGCTAACTATCTAATGTAATTGAAAAAAGATCCAGAGTCTGCAAAGCACAGAGCACAGCAATGACACTGCTTACTCTCTCAGAACTGCAAAAAACATCAGTTTCCTGGAGCTTTCTATATAGTAAAGGGTAGGCAACTTTCCTATTGGTTGCTAGGGATGTTGCTAAGCTCAGACAAAGATATTGCAGCCTTCTCATTTGCCCACAAGCAAGAAGCAGTAGTGCTGAAAAAAAAAAAAAATTGAATATTTGTCATTACAGATATGTAGCACTATATTCTAGATTTTCGCAAATTATAGAAGTGCTGATGTTCGCGATAAAAATACGTATTTAGAATATTTGTGATCAACACTACAAATAATAAGCCACTAGTTTGTTTTCCTGCATATTTACTAAAAGCAATATCATACACCAATCTTAGAAGTCTGTTGAAATAAGATGCATAGAATTTATTAAACAACATAAATTGACATAAGTGGAAAAATACATAAATTGAAACCTTCATCAGCTGAGAGGTTCTGGAGTTTTTTTTATGATAATTATTTTATTCCAAAGAGAACCCACCCCTTCTGCTAAGCCACACCGGGTTCTTGAAAGGTACTGTGAGCTGCAGAAACACTCAAAAGTTACAAGTTTTAGCACAAAAATCAGATATGCAAAAAATTGCTGTTTGTTTATGTCAGAAAAATGATATCATATGAAATGATAAACTCCCTCCATAGCCTGTGTGAACTACTAAGAAACTGATTATTACTAATGTGTTCTGAATCTGATACTTCAACAGTTTTTCATATGTACAGTGAACTACTATAAAAATTAATATAGAAACTGTACAGAGATCTTTGTAGAAGAGGGTGTCAAAGCAGCTTGTTCACTTGGCAGATTCATGCAAGCATAGACCTAAACATAGTGACCAAAATGGAATGAACATATTTACTGTGTCTTGCACTTTTATATTGCTAAATTGTATTATCATACCAAATAGCATTTGGAGGACATAGCACATAAGTCTTCACTATACACTTAGCAGATAAACCGCCAGACTTGTATTTTCATTTCTAATTGATTCCATCTGTATGTGGTAGTAAAGCTATAGATATGTTTTTATTGCCTGAAGCCCAACGTTTATGTGTATCTGTATGGAGGGATGTCAGGAGAAATCTGAACAAGCCTTTTCCCAACAGTTTTTAAGGTGTATAACTGTAGTCTTAAAGCAGTTGACACACAGATGACTACTTGCCACACATGAGTCCTTGCTACTTATCAAGTTCTGCCTACTCTGCATTTGTTTGCTTTTTATCTTAGCTTTTAACATATCGGGGGACATTTATCTAGACTACCGATTTATTGTACTCTGGTCTTGATCCCGCATGTGCTGCTGAAAGATGGGCCAAATTTATGCAGAGACACCTGCTTCTCATACATTTGGTGCATCTCCCGTTCCAGGTGGCATAGTTAAAATTACACCAACTTCCAAGCTGCATTAAATTTAAGTCTTTTTAAATGCAATAAAACTGTTGTGAAGACAGATAAATGTGGTTGACCAGCGGGGCGTAACTAAGTTAGTAAATGTCCCCCATTGTGTTTATGCCAGCATTAATGGTTTTCCTTTTCCACAAATGTCAATGCTTTTTTAGCTCTTTTTCATATTGCATTAAAAAAAGGGGTTAGTATAGTACAATAAATGCTACATTTATGCCACCTGCTTATAAAAATAGCATGAGTTAGCACAAGTAAACAAGAGAAAAATGTTCTTAAAGTGAGATATGTGTTTGATATCACTTTATTATATTCAGTAAGTGCATTTAGAGTAGAGATGAGAGAATGAACTGGGCAGATATCGGATTTGTTTCAAATATCCCAAAACATTGGATTTCTGCAAATCTGAAAGCTTTGGGATTTGTCAAAATGGCAGCTGCCATTCTGTTAGAAGACATGACCTCAGGCGGCAGCCTGGCGGATTTCCCCATATTTCCTTGCACACAGTCATCTCATCTCTCTAGCATAGCTAGTCATTAATGTGGGACTATAGGTCATGGCTGCTAGAAAATGCTACTGCATAAGAGAGAGAGGACGTCAGACAGAGAGTGAGAGACAGTAAGACAGAAAGATAGTGGATTACAGTCAGTGAGCGTGCTTCACAGAGAGGAGAAGAGAATAGATAGTTTGATTTACAAGAAATGGATAGAGAGAGATTTTAGAGCGGGATAGGAGTCAGACACAGTCAGGCAGTATCAGTGTATTAGTTAGGCAGGCACTGCCAGCCATTGCTATGTCACTTTCCCTCCAGACAAAATCAAATCGCACCCAAAACAAATTTTGGAAAATCTTTTATGAGACAGCAAAACTGCCCTGTTTACAAGTGCTAATTATTCTAACAATGAACATATTCTGCTAAGGGGACATTTTCTGCAAGTGTCATCATCACAATTATTATTAATATTTTTTTTTTATTACGCTTGGCATATTCTGAATAAATGAAGATTACATTTTCTTTTTTTCAGTTTCAACAAAGCATATCCATAGTATAGTGGAAAAGTGTGCAACGTTCTAATATCATTTATGTATTGATCAAACACAGTAATTCCATGGATGAATAAATGCTTATTTCTAGACTTTGTAAATCTGTCCTGCTCATGGACAATCTCAAGGCTACTTACACGTGGGTGCAGGTTTCCAAACAGATTTTCTGCACAGATTTTCATGTGGATTTCTCTGAATGTCCACACCAAATTTGCATGTGTTACTTGCAAAATTTGTTGCAATTTTGCTCCATTCTCACCCTTAGCATTGGAAATGGTGAAATCCACACTAAAAATCCACATAAACAATTAATATGGTCCAAAATTCAAAACTTGAACAGGTCAATTCCTGCAAAGAAAACTTATGCAAAGTTTACATAATATTTTGCAAATCTCATTCACTTTCTGGTACCATATTAAACTTAGAGAAATCTGCATGGAAAAACCATACATAATGCACAATGTGTGCAAGTATCCTTGGACTCATGAGCGCTTATAGTATAGTATTTTGTCTAGATTTTAGGACAATCATGGCAAAAACTCTCCTATAAAAGTGAGATAGAATTATTTTGTGTGGTCTTACTGATAGGACTTGTTAGATCTGTGAGATCATTAAATAACAAGGGCAGATTTTCTATATCAATGACAACTCCCATCTAATGGCATCTAATGGCAGCAAGCAGAAATCTTGAAAACTATGAATTGATATAAAAACTATAGTGAAGAAACATTTCAATTTGAACTGCAGAGTCAAAAAATGCCTTTGACAAATACAGTTTCAACAGAGAGACTTTACAGAATTGGCTGCTCTGTATAACTCTTTTCTATTTTTTTCTTTTTTCTTCACTTTCTGGTCAAATATTTTCACAGAAATGTCACATTCTCTTTATCTTCAATGCCCATTCCATACTCTGTTACATTCACAAGAATTGACAATTTGCAATGTTGAAAACAACCAACACTAAAGATTCCCTAATATTTTCCTCACTCAACTCTTTTTTATCTGCTCTCATTAGCTTTTTCTTATGTTATTCATGATGATATATTTATCGACTATCTCTGGAACCTAGGTAACATCCAAATCTATGTAATACTGCAGTTGTTCAGCATAAAACCTATAAATGAAATGCCATACTCGTAGATTATCCTGAATTTACAGATTCTTTCATTTCTATTAATATTGAATTAAGTATAAATTAAATATTACTATCCGCCACTAATTAACTTCTTTAAAATATTTAGGATTTCAGGGTTTCTCCTGCTGCTATGCCGTATTTTTAGATAGGGATAAATTGAATTACAATTCCATTTCTCCAATGATAGGGATAGAACACTTCATCACTACTGCATTATTTTCCTCTGAAAATTTCTTGACACTCCTTGCATGGCATACTATCCATCTCATTGACAGCCTTTACCATTTTCCTGTTTTGTAAATCTGTTTCAGTCCCAAACAAAATGTCAGCTTATCATATGACTGACTACTGGCAGAGACAAATGTTTATTTTATGGGCAGAAATCAAGAAAATCTGCTTGGTATACAGTGAGTATGATGCAGACATTTTTGTTATTTCTTGCATCAGCAGTACATGATAAACTTGTACAGTATATACAAGACTCAGCTGTATTGTTTCATCTGCTCTAGATCATGGCCAGTTTTCGAATGTCAGACTTAAAGGGAATCTTTCACTAGGTTTATGCCACCCTAGCCGCCTATACAACTGGGCAACCATCATACAAACATTGGTGTGTATTACTGAAGATGAAAAATCCTACCAAAAAAAACACCACATAATATTTTAAATATATTATTTTATTGAATAGCATTAAAAATAAAAATACTATCAATAAAAGAAGGCAAATGCATGAACGCATGGAGGGAACTTCATTCTTCTGTCCGCTCCAATGGGGATGTCATTTCTGGGGGTGGTGCACATGATGGTTATCCTGGTGTTCCATGCACTTTTGCTTTTTGTTTATATAGTAAGAAGCTTTGGCCTGGGTTCAATATTTTTCCTATTAGTTAATTGTATGCTTTTTTTCAATGAATGGGCAGGCTGGGTATTTAATGGTGACTCCACACAATAATATTATTATCCCTGTAAGAAGCCATTGATTTTCTTGACTTACTATATGCAGCATTTTATTGGGATATATCATCATTATTTACATCCCTAACAAGCATTTTGGGGACTTTTTAAGACTAGCAATTTTGACTCCAGTCTTAGTCCCTCTGCTCTGGCGGTGGATGGGCAAAGGTTATGTAGAGGCTCAGGCCTCTACTAGTGATGTAGTGATGATTGAGCACCTGTCACGACCGGTTGTTTGGTCTTGACTCTGTGTCGCATGCAGTGGCCAGCGGCGTGGTTTGCCGCATGTGAGTGCTATTCTGTTGTAGCCTCACGTGCGGTTGCCACTGGCAACAGGATAGGTTTGCATGCGTGTTTGTTTTCTTGTTTGTGTGCATTTTCCCTGGGTGCGGTGTGCACTGGTTAATGTGTGTGTGCTGGGTTTGGTGGGTGTGACCTCAGGCCTTTTATATGCTGGTGTGTTGGAGCCTGAGGTCAGTTTAGCTTAACCAGATGGTGTGCTGCCCTGCCAGGATCTCCCCCATGCATCTGGTGTCCGCATGGGGGTCTAGGAGCTCCTGATGCTGGTTCAGCTTCCCCAGTGCGGCTGGTAAGTGTGGGCTTTGTGGATTTGGTTTGCTCTGTTACTTAACTGTTCATCTAAGGTGGCTCATGCATCAGGAGTCTAGGGGCAGTCATAGGGACTCATTAGGAGGTGACCTGCTCCCTTGTTACCTGCATTCCTGCCCAGTAGTTGCGGACAATGCACGGTGGGGGGGGGGGGGGGTTTCCCCTACTCCCCACAACGACAGAACCAAAGTATTCGGATGTTCGGCCTGAACACATTGCTATATTCGTGTGCTCCCAGGGATAATGGAATTCAATGACAGACAACCAGGCATCTCCTGGGGGGGGGGGGGTCTGTCCATTGGAAAAGTTCAGAGAGTGACAGACACACCACCGAAATGGATCGGGAACAGCACGGGGACGATGTCTCGATGCATCTTGGACTCCCAGGCCGCTGCTGGGAACCATGGTGTCTGAGTTGTACGCCACTTTTACAGACTGACAAAAATACGCACAACCCCCAAAAAAAAAAATAAAATCTATTTTACAGGAAAAATTGTTAGTAAACATTCTTTCCTGTATATTCAATTGTACAAACCGGATTCCAGAAAAGTTAGGACACTATACAAATCGTGAATAAAAACTGAATGCAATGATGTGGAGGTGACAAGTTCTAATATTTTATTCAGAATAGAACATAAATCACGGAACAAAAGTTTAAACTGAGAAAATGTACCATTTTAAGGGAAAAATATGTTGATTCAGAATTTCATGGTGTCAACAAATCCCCAAAAAGTTGGGACAAGGCCATTTTCACCACTGTGTGGCATCTCCCCTTCTTCTTACAAAACTCAACAGACGTCTGGGGACCGAGGAGACCAGTTTCTCAAGTTTAGAAATAGGAATGCTCTCCCATTCTTGTCTAATACAGGCCTCTGACTGTTCAATCGTCTTGGGCCTTCTTTGTTGCACCTTCCTCTTTATAATGCGCCAAATGTTCTCTATACATGAAAGATCTGGACTGCAGACTGGCCATTTCAGTACCCGGATCCTTCTCCTACGCAGAAATGATGTTGTGATTGATGCAGAATGTGGTCTGGCATTATCTTGTTGAAAAATGCAGGGTCTTCCCTGAAAGAGATGACGTCTGGATGGGAGCATATGTTGTTCTAGAACCTGAATATATTTTTCTGCATTGATGGTGCCTTTCCAGACATGCAAGCTGCCCATGCCACACGCATTCATGCAACTCCATACCATCAGAGATGCAGGCTTCTGAACTGAGCGTTGATAACAACTTGGGTTGTCCTTGTCCTCTTTGGTACGGATGACATAGCGTCCCAGATTTCCAAAAAGAACTTCGAATCGTGACTCGTCTGACCACAGAACAGTCTTCCATTTTGCCACACTCCATTTTAAATGATCCCTGGCCCAGTGAAAACGCCTGAGCTTGTGGATCTTGCTTAGAAATGGCTTCTTCTTTGCACTGTAGAGTTTCAGCTGGCAATGGCGGATGGCACGGTGGATTGTGTTCACTGACAATGGTTTCTAGAAGTATTCCTGAGCCCATTCTGTGATTTCTTTTACAGTAGCATTCCTGTTTGTGGTGCAGTGTCGTTTAAGGCCCTGCTCAAATTTACTTTTTCCAGCCTCTTATACTTGTCCCAACTTTTTTGGGATTTGTTGACACCGTGAAATTTTAAATCAACATATTTTTCCTTTAGAATGATACATTTACTCTGATTAAACTTTTGATCTGTCATCTACATTCTATTACAAATAAAATATTGACATTTGCCATCTCCACATCATTGCATTCAGTTTTTATTCACAATTTGTTTAGTGTCCCAACTTTTTTGGAATCCGTTTTGTATATAAAGTGCAATTGCTGCCAAAAATTACAAGCAAGAGGCACTCCAAAACAGCCTGTATCTCACATAAAGGAGGGCCTTATTCACATTGTGGTACAATTGTTCAGGTAGTGGGACTCCTACACTCATAAAGCCTATGCCCTAAGTTAAAGGGCTGCCAAAAATTACAAGGAACCGGCACTATAATACACCCTTTATTACACATAATGGAGGACATCATACATACCCTTTTAAAATTATGACTGGTGGCCTGCTGGTGACCCTTAAAAACATTTGGAGCAAGGGCCTGCTGGTGACCCTCTAAAACATTAGGGTTGAGGGCCTGCTGCTGAGCATTGCAAAAAATGATGGGCGAGTGCATGCTGCTTAGTTGACCATTGAAAAAATGATGGGCGAATGCCTACTCCTGAGCTGACCTTGTAAAATATTGTAGATGAGGGCATGCAGGTTAGCTGACCCTTTAAAATATTGTAGTTGAGGGCCTGCAGGTGAGCTGACCCTCTCAAATATTGTAGATGAGGGCCTGCAGGTTAGCTGACTCTCTAAAATGTTGTAGGTGAGGGCCTGCAGGAGAAATGACCCTCTCAAATATTGTAGGTGAGGGCCTGCAGGTGAGCTGACCCTCTGAAATATTGTAGTCAGGGGGAAGACCGGAGTGAGTAAGAGGAAGAGGGGGTGGTGGACGATGACATCAGTGACCCAACCTGGGAAGGTGGCAAGCCAAGAGAGGACAGCAGTTCAGAGGGGGAGGGATCCACAGCACTGCAACAGGCTGGAAGAAGCTGTGGGATGGCACAAGAGAGAAGGCAGGGCACACCAAATAGGCCCGCGTACAGATGTCCTTAACCCAGGCCTTTGAACGTAAGCACAAATACCCAGCCACACAGCCACAGGCCATAGCACTAAATGCCCACCTTTAAAAATTGCTGGACCTAGAAATGTTGCCATTTAGGCCTGTGGACACTGAGGCTTTCCTCAGCCTCATGGTGGCGGACGTCCCTCGTTACTCAGTCCCCAGCTGCCACTATTTTTCTCGGTGTGCCATCCCCGCATTACACCAGCAATTGGGTCCCCTAACATCAATCGTGCCCTGACCAACGCTTTTATTGGGAAGGTCCACTTAACGACTAACACATGGACAAGTGCTTTAAGCCAGGGATGCTACATTTCCATGACGGCACACTGGGTGAACCTTGTGGAGGCCAGTAGCTAGTCGTACCCTGGGATGGCACAGGTGCTACCAACGCCAAGGATTGCGGGCCCCCATTCCATCAGGATTTTCACCAGAACCTACATTAGTTGCAGCAAACCCCCCTTCTCCTACTCCCACTCCACTTCCACCTCTGAATTCTCATCTTGCAGTACCAGTCAGCCATCAGTCAGTAGCTGGAAGCAGTGTAGCACGGCAGTGGGGAAGCAGCAAAAGGCCGTGCTGAAACTGATTTACTTAGGTGACAAACAGCACACCGCCGCAGAGCTGTGGCAGGGTATAAGGGATCAGACTGAGCTGTGACTCTTGCCACTTAACCTACAACCAGGCATGGTTGGTTGTTGTGTCTGATAATCGCTGTAACTTGTTGGCAGCTTTGAAGCTTGGCAAGCTCACACACATGGCAATCATACATTATATATGTCCCATGCACAACAAACATCCCAAACATATACATTAAAATAACTAATAACATAAAACACAAGAGTGGAGGTAAACCAATGGCATGGTTGTTAATAAACTTATCAACCAAATGACAATAAAATATTTTACAACTATAAACCATAATAACAATAATAATACCAACAATAATACAACCACAAACCTTAATAATAATAGAACAGAATTTCATTGCAGATAAATTTGCAATTAACAACGCTGGCGGCAGACATGTAGTTCCTTGTGCAACCCAGGAGGGGAGATGAGGGGAAGACACAGCAGTTCCAACAGAGGCAGGACAACAATATCCAAGGCCTGGAACAGTTTCATGACACCCCACCAGCACCCTCACCCTGATGCACGGTCTAGTGTCACAAGGCGGGAAATTTTTTGGAAGATGATGGAGTACATAGCAGACCGTGTCAGCGTCTTCAGTGATCCCTCTGTGCCTTACAACTATTGGGTGTCAAAGCTGGACACGTGGCTCAAACTGCCACTCTATGCCTCGGAGGTGCTGGCCTGCCCTGCGGCCAGCGTTTTGTCAGAGCGGGTATTTAGTGTTGCTGCCGGCATAATAACTGATAAGCGCATACGTGTGTCAACTGAAAATGCTGACAGGTCGAATCTTATAAAAATTAACAAGGCATGGATTGCCCTTGACTTCTTTCCTCCTCATCCTCCATCATATCAATATGCTTTTTAGGCTGATCTCGCTCAAAATGTTTTAGAGGGTCAGCTGACCTGCAGGCCCTCACATATAATGCTTTACAGGGTCAGCTCACCTGCAGCCCCTCACATATAATTTTTAACAGGGTGACCTCTCCTGCAGGCCCTCACAATTAATGTTTTTTAGGTTCTGATCACCTGTAGGCCCTCACATATAATGTTTAACAGGGTCAGCTCACCTTCAGGCTGTCGCAATTCATTGTTTTTAGGGTCAGCTCACCTGCAGACCCTCACATATAATGTTTTAGAGGGCCAGCTCACCTTTAGGCCCTCACATATAATGTTTTCGAGGGTCAGCTCATCTGCTGGCCCTCACATATAATGTTTTAGAGGGTCATCTCACCTGCAGGCCCTCACATATAATGTTTTAGAGGGTCAGCTCATCTGCAGGCCCTCACATATAATGTTTTAGGGGGTCAGCTCACCTGCAGGCCCTCACATATAATGTTTTAGAGGGTCAGCTGACCTGAAGGCACTCGCAAATGATGTGTTAGAGGGTCAGCTGACCGGAAGGCCATTCCAAATAATTTTTTTGAGGGTTAGCGCACCTGGAGGCCCTCAGCTACATTCTTTTATTCAGTTTCATCGCTCCCAGGACCACGCCTCTGCATGCACTATCTGGCCATGTTATATATGCTCAAAAGTATTTCACATGTACAGTAGCGTAGGATTTGTAAGTGTTTCCGCTAATAAATTAAAAAAAGGTAGATGGGATGCGCATACATTACACAGGAGATGTAACCCTAATAATGTTACAGACTAGCATACACCATCTACGGATAAAGTATAGTATATATCAGTGATTTGTATTAAACGTACACACAGTACATGTGGCACAAATTATTTAACTTTGCGTTACAGACACTGTTTTCTGATGTAGTGCAGAATTTGTGACAGAAAGACACACAGTATGGACACTACATTAGGCCCATATTATTTACATTTGCGCTACAGACACTGTTTTCAGATGCAGGACAGTATATGTCACAGAAACCCACAGAATATGGACAATATATTAGGCCCAGATTATTGGAATTTGTAATACAGACACTGTTTGCAGATGTTCTACAGTACTGGTTACAGAACACCACAGATTATGGAGACTATATTAGGCCCAGATTATTGGAATTTGTAATACAGACTCTGTTTGCAGATGTTCTACAGTACTGGTTACAGAACACCACAGATTATCGACACTCGATGTGGCCCAGTTTATTGGAATTTAAAATAAAGGCAGTGTTTGCAGATGTTCTACAGTATTGGTTACAGAACACCACAGATTATGTACACTAGATGTGGCCCAGATTATTGGAATTTGTAATACAGACACTTTTTGCAGATGTTCTACAGTATTGATTACAGAATACTTGGCATATTATTATTATTACTATTACTATTATTATTAGTGTTGGGTGCAAATATTCGAATCACTAATTTTAATCGCGAATATCGCCATCTCAAGAATTTGTGAAGAATTAGAATATAGTGCTATATATTCGTATTTGCGAATATTCTAGATTTTTTTTTCTTCTGAACTCTTGATCCCCCCCCTGCTTCTTGCTTGTGGGCCAATGAGAAGGCTGCAATGTCTTTGTCTGAGCTTAGCAACATTCCTAGCAACCAATAAGAAAGTTGCCTACCCCTTATTATATTAGAACCTCCCCAGCTGCCATTTTCTGCAGTTTTTTTTACAGTTCTGAGAGAGACAGCAATGTCATTGCTATGCTCTGTTTTTTGCTATCACATTACATTAGTTAGTTAGTTAGTTAGTTAGTTAGCTAGCTTATATATATAATACAGATAGTTAACGGGAGATAGTCAGTGTAGTTTAGATAGTGATATAGTGTAGCTGATAGGTTCCAGTGCAGGGTGTTAGGTAGTGTGATAGGTTCTGCTGTCCATACATACATGTTACATACATAGTGCTGTGATGTCACAAGTTCACAACAATACTTAGTGCACTAATATGTAGTCAGACCTGATAAAATGTAAAGTTGCACGTATTGCGGCAATAAATGGGCATCATTAATTGCCGATTTGTGCAATCATGAATATATCGGAGCACTCTATCTGCATATAAAGCTATTGTAATGTTCTGCCGTGCAACCATTTTCTCCAGTCTCAGGAAACTTCTAGCAGCTTGAAAAATGTAGCAATAGGGACCCATGCCTGTATTGCACGTGCAATACATGCATATTACATTGCCGATTTTTGCAATCAAGAAAATAATCGCCTATTCTCGAATTCGCGAAATTATGACTAATATTTGCCCAAATATTTGTGAAATATCGCAAATTCGATTATATTGCCCCTGCCGCTCATCACTAATTATTATTATTATTATTATCATTATTATTTTCCAAAGAGTATAGTCTTTAAAGAGTCACTAACTTTAAAAAAAAAACTTTTTTAGATCCCCCATCGGACTTTAGAATGAGTGGAGAGAAGCATGCACTTAGTAAATCCTCTCTTTTTACAGCTGAGGATGGAATCTAGACAGGCCCATTGACTTCTATGCAGCCCATCTTGTGCAACTAGAAGAGAGAGACCGTGCTATATACGCAATTATTTTGACTCGTTCTAGGGATCGGTGGGGGTCTCTGCACTCTCTGTGTCATATCAAAAGTGTTTTGAAAAGTTAGTGACCCTTTAAAAAACTAGTTTTACACATACAAGTATTCTGTATATAAAGACCCATGCTGCACACTATTCAGTATTGCCCTAGAGTTTGCAGTTGCTTCTAACAGTGGCTATATTAAGCTCACAGGACTATAAGAGGCTTTCAGCCAAAAACAAGCACTGTATGTTTTATGCTCTGAATTTTGGACAAAAGCTGCTGAAAACTAAAGCTCTATCTTAAGTAGGTCACTAAACTGAAAGTTCAGTAAGTAACAGTTCCATTAATCATCACTGAGTATATGTTCAAGCACTGTTCGCTCAAAGGACAGCACAATTTTCTCATAGTTCATGCAATTTATGTTGCAGTGAATACTAGTTATAGCATTATTTCAGTTCATTCAGCTCATGTTTCATTAATTCAACAGAAAGTAGAGCCTAAATAAATTAACATTTAACATTTTGTAAATGATTTTGCACAGCAATTTGAAAGCTTCAGAATCTTGATTCTCAAACAAAAAAATCAAAATAACTTTTGAGACCCTTTTCACTGTTTCTTAAAGAACAGCATTAGAGAAGGGGGAAGTATTCATAAATTCGATTTGGCTGCTTCGGAAAATTTTATAAAAAAAATCTTCTTCGTGACAAATTACTTTGTCACAAATAGTATTTCTTTGTAAGTAGTGGGTGCAATGACAGGGAGTGGCAAGTGCGCTGCTCCTTGCCATTGTACCTGTAAGATGCTGCGTTCATACATGATGACGAGATCTGTTATTAATAACAGAGTGATGCCGTCATCTTGCTTGAAGGTCTGGCATGAAATTTTGCGCGGCTCGAGACAATGTCATCATGCCGGCCAACATGCTGAGGTCATACGTCACTGCACACGTGACTTTGGCTGGGATCTTCAAGTAAGATGGTGGAGGCCGGCACTGCGCAAGCAAATGGATCAGGTATAATTTAGTTTTTTACACTATTTCAGTTCAAATTGATTTGCTACCATGAAGCAAGAGGAAATTTGGCTTTGTGACAAATCCTCTTTGTGGACTTTGATTCGCTCATCACTAATCAGCACCCTCCTTTTTTGGGGCTCATAACTAAAGGTGCCCATACTCCTTAAATAGCTCTCAGCTGAACTCTCATTTGGATGATAACTACATTATTCCTTTTGACTGTCCCATACACGTGGATGCTGCTTTGTGCAAGCATGACTATTTTTGTAATGATGGAGAAATAAGCTGCTGTCAGATATTTCTGGCAGCAGCTTATTTCCAACGAGAACAAATTTTGTGAGGCTGTTAGACCACAGCATTACACAGCTTTTTAAATATATGTACCGTTTTCTGTGCTGTAAAAGTTATCTTGAGAATAGAACTTGGTTTTCAATTATATGTAAAAACTGTGGTTATGGTCAGGCCTGCTGTGGCCACACACTCTGCACAGGGTCATATGGCACCTGATACAGTCTGACTGCAAGCACTGCTACTAGCGGGAAAATGTAATATGTAACACCTCTCCTTGGCACCACTCATCAACATTCTGGATGTATCCTCAATGCCACATTGCTCACTGCTACATCAGCATCATTTCTCTGTGTAGATGTTGGCATCTAGCATCCCTTCCTGCAAAAGTGGGATGGTCTTATGGTGCTGTGGCGTATACACTAACCTGCCACTCCTAAACAAGGGCTAAAAGGTCAAAAAACATGTAGGGCATCAGGACATTCAAAATATTGCAGCAAAAACAGAAATTTAAAATGAAAATCACATAACCGTACATAAGAGGAATATAACAATTATGCGCCATACAAATACATTTCTTTAACCATACCCATAGAATCATTTAAATATTTTTAAAAAATTATAGAAATAGTGCTGCAAAGATTTTATGACATTCATGTATGTTTTATTAATTCCATCAAAAAAAGAAAAAAAATGAAAGAAAAGGAATACAACATATATGATTAAATCTTTAGACATTCACATATATAGGTGCATCTACAGGGTGTGCCTGTATGGATACACCTTAATAAAATGGAAATGGTTGGTGATATTAACTTCCTGTTTGTGGCACATTAGTATATGTGAGGGGGGGAACTTTTCAAGATGGGTGGTGACCATGGTGACCATTTTGAAGTCGGCCATTTTGAATCCAACTTTTGTTTTTTCAATAGGAAGAGGGTCATGTGACACATCTAACTTATTGGGAATATTACAACAAAAACAATGGTGTGCATGGTTTTAACGTAACTTTATTCTTTCATGAGTTATTTACAAGTTTCTGACCACTTATAAAATGTGTTCAATGTGCTGCCCATTGTGTTGGATTGTAAATGCGAACCTCTTCTCCTACTCTTCACACACTGATAGCATCACTGCAGGAGAAATGCTAGCACAGGCTTCCAGTATCCGTAGTTTCAGGTGCTGCACATCTCGTATCTTCACAGCATAGACAGTTGCCTTCAGATAACCCCAAAGATAAAAGTCTAAGGAGGTCAGATCGAGAGACCTTGGGGGCCATTCAACTGGCCCACAACGACCAATCCACTTTCCAGGAAACTGTTCATCTAGGAATGCTCGGAACTGACACCCATAATGTGGTGGTGCACCATCTTGCTGGAAAAACACAGGGAACGTGCCAGCTTCAGTGCATAAAGAGGGAAACGCATCATCATGTAGCAATTTCGCATATCCAGTGGCCTTGAGGTTTCCATTGATGAAGAATGGCCCCACTATCTTTGTACCCCATATACCACACCATACCATCAATTTTTTTGTTCCAACAGTCTTGGAGGTATTTATCCAATGTGGGTTAGTGTCAGACCAATAGTGGTGGTTTTGTTTGTTAACTTCACCATCCACATAAAAGTTTGCCTCATCACTGAACAAAATTTTCTGCGTAAACTGAGGGTCCTGTTCCAATTTTTGCATTTCCCATTCTGAAAATTCAGTGCACTGATCTGGGTCATCATCGTTGAGATGCTGCAGTAGCTGGAGTTTGTAAGGGTGCCATTTGTGAGTATCTAATATCCGCCGAAGGGATGTTCGACTAATGCCAGTCTCCAGTGACATGCGGCGAGTGCTACGCTGTGGGTTCTTGCTGAATGAAGCTAGGACAGCCACTGATGTTTCTTCATTAGTGACAGATTTCATGCGTCCACATTTTGGCAAATCCAACACTGAACCAGTTTCACGAAACTTAGCAAGCAGTTTGCTAACTGTAGCATGGGAGATGGGTAGTCTCGTCGGGTATCTTGCATTAAAATCCGCTGCAATGACCCGGTTACTGCGTTCACTAGACATCAACTCAATTTCTATCCGCTCCTCACGTGTTAACCTCGGCGACATGTCAATGGCTGTAAACAAAGAGAAACTTGTAAATAACTCATTAAATAATAAAGTTACGTTAAAACCAAGCACACCATTGATTTTCTTGTGAAATTCCCAATAAGGATGATGTGTCACATGACCCTCTTCCTATTGAAAAAACAAAAGTTGGATTCAAAATGGCCAACTTCAAAATGGCCACCATGGTCACTACCCATCTTGAAAAGTTTCCCCCCTCACATACACTAATATGCCACAAAGAGGAAGTTTTTTTTTTTTTATAATGTTTTTTTTCTCAAAAAAAAAAAAAAAGTAGAAATTTATAAAAAGAACACAATTACACAATCATCCCCAACCCCCCTCCCACCCTGCAGAGAAAAAAAAAAAAAGCACGTAACTACTTAACCATCCCATTCCTTCCAGGTACTCTCCCACTTTGCATAGGACCCTCTTTGGCTGTACAGGATCTTCTCATAGCTTTTCACCTTCCTGACCAAACTTAACCAGTTCTTGCAATCTGGGGCAAGAGAAGAGCACCAATTTCTGGATACAAGAAGCCTAGCTAAAAACATCACTTTGGTCAAAAACCGGCGCTTTATAAGTTGACAATTAACCTCCGATAAATCCCCCAGGACCCAAACTTTAGGAGAGTGTGGAATATCAATTTTAAGTCTCTGGGTCAAAATTGTTTGAACCGTTCTCCAATAATTGCTCACCGTTGGGCAATCCCAGAACAGATGTAAGTGATCTGCCCTGGGATCACCATAACGGGGACAATCGGAGGAAGCTATAAGTCCTCTCCTATGGAGCCATAAAGGTGTCACATATATTTTATGTATAATATTAAACTGTACAACAATATGATTAAAATTATGTGAAACTTGACTTAAATTATCTGTTACGTTCTCCCAGTCCGGGGAGCCCACCTCTAACAGTGAAGCAGACCAGGATCTCTGTCCTGGAGAAAGACATTCAGAGAAAAAGGTTTTCATCAAGTGTCTATAACAGTGTGATAATTTAACTTTCATACTACCTTTCTTAGAAATCAAATTGTGTAAAAATACAGGGGTGTCTACATTAAGTGAGTGAATACTAGAAAGTGCCGACCTCAACTGAAAATACGCATACCAAGCCACCTCACCTACATTTTCCTTTTGCTTTAGCTCCATAAGATACAGGATTTGCCCTCCCTTAACCACTTGGTTCAAATATTAAATATTTCTCACCCTCCAATATTTCCAACAATTCAGATCCTCCAAATTCAGAAGCTTTAGGTTATGCCATAGTGGAGTGCAGACAAGTGATGCCTCAACTTTGAACCAGCTCCTTATAACCAGCCAGGCTTTTGTAGCCATTCTGCAGAAAAATTTATAGCCAGTCTGTGTATTCAATAAATAATCAGACTCTAGTACTGTGAATAAATCCGAAAAACCTGAATCCTTCACCAATTTTCTGCAGAGATGGCTATTCTCCCAGTCATTAAAAAAGCTAAGTTGAGAGGCCATAAAGTAACCCTTAAAATAGAGGAGATTAAGACCTCCCCGATTATAGGGCATAGAAAAATAGAGCACCTTTAATCTCACGCGCTTCCTCCCCCATAGTAAATCGTTAATCATCCGCTCTATCAATCTAAAGTACTTATCTTCAATCCATACAGGCGAGTTGCGAAGAACATAAAGAACCTGGGGCAGCACCACCATTTTTATTAAAGAAATTCTGTCTGCTCTTGCAGGCAGAATTTTTTGCCCTATCTTGATTTTCGATCTCAATTTTGCCAGTAAAGGAATCAAGTTCAGTTGTGAATAATCTTGAATTTTGGCGGAAACTACTATCCCCAGGTACTTTATTGAGTCGGAGATCAATAACCGATTAGACAAGTTTTCCATAGATTCTCGCAGTTCATCTATAGGGAGGAGGGCAGTTTTCTCCCAGTTAATCTCCAAGCCTGAAGAGTCAGAGAATAGGTTAACTAACTCCATTATTCGCGGAAGAGTTTTTCCTGTTTGATGTAAAAAAAACAAAATATCATCTGCGTAGAGGGATATAAGATCTTGCTCCCCCAATATACCGAAACCAGACACTCTCACATCCTGCCTAATACAAGCTGCCAGTGGTTCAATATAGATATTGAATAAAAAAGGGGAAAGGGGACAACCTTGACGGGTGCCTCTTCCCAGCACAAAGCTCTTTGTGAGCATATCGTTGATCTTAATCCTGGCAGCAGGAGACTTGTATAACAGCTGAACCATCGCCATAAATTTAGGGCCAAAACCCATTTTTTTCATAACCTCCCAGAGAAATGTCCACTTGACCCTGTCGAACGCCTTAGTGGCGTCCAATGACAGGATGGAGCGGGCACCCTTCCCAGGAGACTGAATATTAGAAAAAAGCCTATGTAGGTTGTAATGGGTACCCTTTTTTGGCATAAAGCCATTTTGATCTGGGTGGACGACAGATGATATAACCCGAGAGAGCCTATTAGCCAGGACTTTTGCTAATAACTTAACGTCCGTATTTAGTAAGGAAATTGGTCTATAAGAGCTCAGATCCATTAAATCTTTGTCTTTTTTAGGAATCAAAACTATCAAAGCTTCCATCATATACTGTGGTAGCGCCCCTACCTGTAGTGTTTTAGAAAATACCTCTAATAAATGAGGAAGGATGACATCACCATACTTACGATAGAACTCGTATGGCAGGCCATCTGACCCTGGCGATGAGCTCCCAGAGATAGACCCCAAAGCCTCTTGAATCTCCAACAGAGACAGTTCTCTTTCCAGAAAGTTTTTTTGGTCCTCCGTTATCATCGGCAGTGAAATTCTCTCCAGGAACTGCATCGCCAGGTCAGGTGGCAAACCGGGTGAAGCTGTATATATCTGGGAAAAATATTGAAGAAAGGTATCTATAATTCCCTCTGGCTCTGATTGAATCACGCCATTTGAATTATGAATCGAGGTGATAACTTTCCTTTTCTTATCCTGTTGTGAGATTATTCTAGCTAAGAGCTTACCAGGGCGTCCGGACTCTGAAAAATACTTTTGTCCCTTAAAGAACAATCTGTGATTTGCTTTCTCAATTACATAATCCTTCAGAGAACAGCTAGCCCTGTGCATCTCTTCCCTATTATATTCGGTAGGTTGATACATAAATTGCTCCGTAGTAAATGCTACAGTCTTAACTAATTCCTCCTCTGTTTTCCTAAATGTTCTCCTCACAGCGGTAATATCGCTTATAAGAACCCCCCTCAGGTATGCTTTCAAAGCGTCCCAGACCACATTGATATTAGCAGAGGGGAGGTTCACCTCCCAAAAAGAGGATATGAGTAATTTAGTGGACGGGTAATTGTCCATAATGGTGAGCCAGTACGGATTGAGCTTAAAACCAAGCCTTCCGTTTTCTCTATTCTCCCCAATGCAAACCTCAATGGATACCGGGGAATGGTCCGAAACTGTTCTTCTCCGTATCGTATCCTTCTGATGTTGTTCATATTACTCTCATTAGTGAACGCCAGATCGATCCTAGACATAGCTCTTCCACCCCTGCTAACACGGGAGTATACTCTCTTTCCTCCGCCAACACTTTCCCAAATATCCACCAGACCAACCTCCAAACAGAACTGGGGCAGTGGAGAGTTACAAGTACTCCTTCCCTGGTCTGCGTCTAGAGTCAGCCTGTCCTTCTTGGGGTCCATAACAGCGTTGAAGTCTCCCATCAGACGAGCCGACTCTCTGCTCTCTTTTCTAAAAAGAGTAATATTTGAGTGGATACATCGAGAATGGCGGAGGATGTAACTGCAGCCGTAGAGCCTTCCGTGTAGAAAGATAAATCTGCCCTGATCATCTATATGGGAATCTATTAAGATAAAATCTACAGAGTTATGGATCAAGACCGAAGCCCCCCTGGAGGCATTACTAACGGTGGAGTGGTAAGATTGAGAGTGCCCTCCCGTCATCAAGCGGGACACGGTCTCTTTGGTAAGATGGGTTTCCACTATGCAGATGATTGCTGGAAGCTATCTCTTTATTGCGTCCACGACTGCCTGCCTCTTAGTCCTTTCTCCGAGACCTCTAACGTTCCAAGAGACAATCCTAATGGACCTCATTTATAACATAACACATCAGAAAAAAAAAAAAAAAAAACCTTCCTGCAGGGTGGGTTCCTATCCCCCACTCCCCCCATCCCCCCCCCTCCGCTGGTCCGCCCGATCTAATCAGCAAACCTCTACCCTCCGGCCATCCCCCCCCCCTTAATCCAATACCCCCTCCACCCCCTCCATCACTTCATTGCAAAATATTTCATATGCCAATTGTAACATCCAGTCCAGCACATCTTGCGGTTTTTCAGATAATTGGGAAATCCCATTGTAGATCGCTCTTAATTTCGCTGGGTGCTATAACGAATATTTAATGTCCTTAGATGACGAAACATTTCTTTAACTCATTTTAACCACATCAGCCCCCCTAGCTTAAACACCCTTAATGACCAGGCCACTTTTTACAATTCCGCACTACACTACTTTCACCGTTTATTGCTCCGTCATGCAACTTACCACCCAAATGAATTTTACCTCCTTTTCTTCTCACTAATAGAGCTTTCATTTGGTGGTATTTCATTGCTGCTGACATTTTTACTTATTTTGCTATTAATCAAAAATGACCACAATTTTTGAAAAAAAATGACATTTTTCACTTTCTGTTGTAAAATTTTTCAAAAAAAACTACATTTCTATATAAATTTTTCTCTAAATTTATTGTTCTACATGTCTTTGATAAAAAAAAGTCCAATAAGTGTATATTTATTGGTTTGGGTAAAAGTTATAGCGTTTACAAACTATGGTGCAAAAAAGTGAATTTCGGCATTTTGAAGCAGCTCTGACGTTCTGAGCACCTGTCATGTTTCTTCAGGTGCTAGAATGTCAGGATAGTATAAATACCCCCCAAATCACACCATTTTAGAAAGAAGACACCCCAAAGTATTCGCGGAGGGGCTTGGTGAGTTCATGTATAATTTCATTTTTTTTCACAAGTTAGCGGAAAATGACACTTTCTGAGAAAAAAAAAAAAAGTTTCAATTTCTGATAACTTCTGGCAAAAAAATAAAAAATCTCAGACGGACTCACTATGCCCCTCAGTGAATACCTTGGGGTGTCTACTTTCCGAAATGGGGTCATTTGTGGGGTGTGTTTACAGTTCTGGCATTTTGGGCGGGGCTAAATTGTGAACCGCCATGTAAAACCTAAAGGTACTCGTTGGAATTTGGGCCCCTTTGCGCACCCAGGCTGCAAAAAAGTCTCACTTATGTGGTATCGCCGTACTCAGGAGAAGTAGGGCAATGTGTTTTGGGGTGTATTTTTACATATACCCATGTTGGGTGAGAGAAATATCTCTGTAAATTGTCAACTTTGTATAAAATTTTTTAAAAGTTGTTGTTTACAGAGATATTTTTCACACAAAGTATGGGTATATATAAAAATACACCCCAAAACACATTGCCCTACTTCTCCTGAGTACGGCGATACCACATGTGTCCACTTTTTGCAGCCTGGGTGCAAAGGGGCCCTAAAACCAATGAGTACCTTTAGATTTCACAGGAGCATTTTACGCATTTGGATTCCAGACTTCTTCTCACGCTTTAGGGGCCCCTAAAATGCCAGGACAGTATAAATACCCACATGTGACCCCATTTTGGAAAGAGGACACCCTAAGGTATTCTGTGAGGGGTATGGTGAGTTCATGTAAAATTTGGATTTTTGTCACAAGTTAGTGGAATATGAGACTTTGTAAAAAACAAAATAAAAATAAAAAAAACAATTTCCGCTGACTTGTGCCAAAAAATAAAAATTCTGTGGACTCACCATGCCCCTCACGGAATACCTTGGGGTGTCTTCTTTCCAAAATGGGGTCACATGTGGGGTATTTATACTCACCTGGCATTTTAGGGGCCCCTAAAGTGTGAGAATCCAAATGCATAAAAATGGCCTGTGAAATCCTAAAGGTACTCATTGGTTTTAGGGCCCCTTTGCACATCCAGGCTGCAAAAAGTGTCACTCATGTGGTATCGCCGTACTCAGGAGAAGTAGGGCAATGTGTCTTGGGGTGTATTTTACATATACCCATGCTGCGTGTGAGAAATATCGCTGTAAACGACAACTTTTTACATTTTTTTATTCAAAGTTGTCAATTTACAGAGATATTTCTCTCACCCAGTATGGGTATATGTAAAAATACACCACAAAACACATTGCCCTACTTCTCCTGAGTACGGCGATACCACATGTGTGACACTTTTTTGCAGCCAAGATGCGCAAAGTGGCCCAAATTCCAATGAGTACCTTGTAGGAGGGCATTTTTACGCATTTTTCTTCTCACGCTTTAGGGCCCCTAAAATGCCAGGGCAGTATAAATACCCCACATGTGACCCCATTTTGGAAAGAAGACACCCCAAGGTATTCCATGAGGGGCATGGCGAGTTCATAGAAGATTTTTTTTTTGGCACAAGTTAGTGGAAATTGATTTTTTATTGTTTTTTCTCACAAAGTCTCCCTTTCCGCTAACTTTTGACAAAAAGTTTAATTTTTCATGGACTCATTATGCCCCTCAGCGAATACCTTGGGGTGTCTTCTTTCCAAAATGGGGTCACATGTGGGGTATTTATACTGCCCTGGCATTTTAGGGGCCCTAAAGCGTGAGAAGAAAAATGCGTAAAAATGCCCTCGCGTCGGTCAATGTGGATGAAAAAATCTCTGCCAAAATCAGTGACTGCGGTGCGGTGGGCGCTAGCTACCTAACAAGTAGCTAGCTAACTGGCGGTGATAGGGGACCCTTATGCCCCATTCACACGTACGAAATTCTGTTTGCGGAACGGAATTGCGGACCCATTCATTTCTATGGGGACAGACTTTGTCCTGCTCGGATCCGGAATTACGGATCCGCGCTTCCGGGTCTGCACTTCCGTTCCGCAAAAATATAGAACATGTCCTATTCTTGTCCGCAATTGCGGACAAGAAAAAGCATTTTCTATATAGTTCAGAGGTTAGTGTAGTGTTTGGTGCAACTTTACTGTGTTACCTGGTCCTCTGGTGGTCGATCCCAGCAAATGGGACCACCAGAGGACCAGGTAGCAGCTATATCAGACGCTGTTCATAAAACAGCGTCTGATATAGCTGTTTGATGCGATTTAGAAACATAGAATGTGTCGGCAGATAAGAACCATTTGGCCCATCTAGTCTGCCCAATATGCTGAATACCATGGATAGCCCCAGGCCCTATCTTATATGAAGGATGGCCTTATGCCTATCCCATGCATGCTTAAACTCCTTCACTGTATTTGCAGCTACCACTTCTGCAGGAAGGCTATTCCATGCGTCCACTACTCTCTCAGTAAAGTAATTCTTCCTGATATTACTTTTAAACCTTTGCCCCTCTAATTTAAAACTATGTCCTCTTGTAGCAGTTTGTCTTCTTTTAAATATTCTCTCCTCTTTTACCGTGATGATTCCCTTTATGTATTTAAAAGTTTCTATCATATCCCCTCTGTCTCTTCTTACTTCCAAGCTATACATGTTAAGGTCCTTTAACCTTTCCTGGTAAGTTTTGTCCTGCAATCCATGTACTAGTTTAGTAGCTCTTTTATTCGGATCTACAGCCTGCCAGCGATGGATCATCGCTGGCAGGCTGTAGCCGAACTGCCGTGCTGCACTTCTCTGTGAACGCGTGCACGCGCGCGCGTTCACAGGAAATCTCGGCTCTCACGAGATGACGCGCCGACGCGTCAACTCAGAGCTACAGGACCGCCCGCAGGACGCATCCCTGCGTTAGGCGGTCCTGTAGTAGTTAATGACTAACTTTTCCCTTTTTACTTGCGTTCCATTTCAATTCATTTCAAAAAGATATTTCATATGCCCAGTTGTTCCATCCAGTCCAGCACTTGTTGCGGTTTTTTGAAGAATTGTAGAGTCCCATTGTAGATCACTCTCAATTTCGCTGGATATTGTAAAGAATATTTAATATCTTTGGAGGCCAAGCGTTTCTTTATCTCAGTGAAACTCCTTCTTTTTTCTTGGGTCTGCCGAGCAAAGTCAGGAAAAAATAGCAGTTTTGTACCCTGGTAGTCAATCGGTGGACATTCTCTGGCTCTTCTCAGTATCATATCTCTATCCATCGACAATAACAACTTTATTAAGATTACTCGCGGCGGCCTCCCTGGGACGGGTTTCCCCCCTGGAATCCGATGGGCTCTTTCTATTTGAAGCAAAGGCGAGAAATGTTCACTGCCGAGATTTTCCACAATCAGCTCATTAAGTTGCTCCGCTAACTGCCGACCCTCAGCTCCTTCTGGAAATCCTACTATACGGATGTTGTAGCGCCTTGATCTGTTTTCCAGATCCTCCAGCTTGTTTTGTAAATGGAGGTTTTCTGAAGCCAAGGACGCCATCTTAGATTTGATCAAAACAGTATCTGTTTGCAGAGAGTCGACCAATTTTTCCGCGTTAAGGACTCGATCGCGGATTTTTGTCAGCTCGTCTTTTATCAAGGATATATCACTCTGCATGGACCCCAGCTGAGTGGACATCCCCTGCATTAGGATACCGTTATTTTTAACCGCACACAGGATTTTTTCCAAAGCTAAGGGATCATGTTCAGTTTCTGTTGGATTTAACAAGCTTTCCTCCCCTCCTTCTTGGCCAACCTCTGAAGGCTCATCCTCAGAGAGTTCTTCAGCTTGGGGAATTTTGACAGCTTTCCTGGGGTTAACATGCAATTTCCCTTTAGGAAAATTTTTTTCATTCAGAGAGGGAGATTTCAGATACTTATCAATTTTACTCTCTAATGTCTTAGACCCCAGCTTTGTTCCAGAAGAGTCAATTGAGCGCCGCTTTGGAGCCATTTTTTTTTTATTTTTGTTGTTCTCCTTTTCCTCTATTTTTCCTTAGAGCCCCTCCTTTTATTTCCCAATTATCTTTTTTTTTTTTTTTTATTAAAGTTCGTTTGGGCTTTGCTCCTTTTTTTTTTTTTTAAAGGTTTAGGAAAAAAAATAAAAAATTTCCTTTTTCTCTTTTCCCCTTTTTCCTCCCCTCTTTACCTTTTTTTTTTTTTCCTTTGTGTCCTCTATACTTCAAATGTCCAAGTGAACAAATCCTACAGCACAGCCTACAGCACAGCCACTGTGCACAGGACGGTAAAATATGTGAAGCAGGGCAAATACAACACACTTTTTTGCCCTTGTGTTCTTTTGTACTTCAAGTGTCCAGATAAATAAATCCTGTAGCACAGGGCACACATAGCACTGGGCACAGGCCGGTAAGATATGTGCAGCAAAGGCAAAAAACAGCTCACACAACCCTTTCCTTATGTTTCTCACGTGTCAGAAGCAAGTCCAAGGCGTCCCCACCCGGCGTACTCAGTCACAGGTAGAAGCAGGCAGGAGGGAGAAAGGGCAGATGACACTGCTCAGCAGCAGCGGCTCGGCAGCAGCAGGGACGAGGAGAGAGGGGGGAACCGGCTCAGCCACAGCACAACTCCAGCGGAGGGAAGGCGACACCTCCAGCAGGGAACGCAGAGAGGCAGAGAAGGCGAGGGGAGAACCAGGGGTCAGCCACGGCAGGAGGAGAGAAACACCGGATCACACCAGAGGAGAGGAGGAGGAGCGGAGCAAATGGCAAACAGGGGATAGTAGCCCATCCAGGGAGCGGTCACCCCCAGGGAGATTTTCACCGAAAGGTCGGCATGCTTCGGCTGTTCAATTCAAATTTCGCGCTGCATGGGGGACGTGGAGGAAGGGAGAGGCAAGGGAGTAGAGCGCAACGTGCTCACATCACGTCATCACGCCATCACACTTTGCCAAAAAACTCTGGAACGTGCCAGCTTCAGTGCATAAAGAGGGAAACACATCATCATGTAGCAATTTCGCATATCCAGTGGCCTTGAGGTTTCCATTGATGAAGAATGGCCCCACTATCTTTGTACCCCATATACCACACCATACCATCAATTTTTTTGTTCCAACAGTCTTGGAGGTATTTATCCAATGTGGGTTAATGTCAGACCAATAGCGGTGGTTTTGTTTGTTAACTTCACCATCCACATAAAAGTTTGCCTCATCACTGAACAAAATTTTCTGCGTAAACTGGTCCTGTTCCAATTTTTGTTTTTCCCATTCTGAAAATTCAGTGCACTGATCTGGGTCATCCTCATTGAGATGCTGCAGTAGCTGGAGTTTGTAAGGGTGCCATTTGTGAGTATCTAATATCCGCCGAAGGGATGTTCGACTAATGCCACTCTCCAGTGACATGCGGCGAGTGCTACGCTGTGGGTTCTTGCTGAATGAAGCTAGGACAGCCACTGATGTTTCTTCATTAGTGACAGATTTCATGCGTCCACATTTTGGCAAATCCAACACTGAACCAGTTTTACGAAACTTAGCAAGCAGTTTGCTAACTGTAGCATGGGAGATGGGTAGTCGGGTATCTTGCATTAAAATCCGCTGCAATGACCCGGTTACTGCGTTCACCAGACATCAACTCCATTTCTAACCGCTCCTCACGTGTTAACCTCGGCGACATGTCAATGGCTGTAAACAAAGCGAAACTTGTAAATAACTCATGAAATAATAACGTTACGTTAAAACCAAGCACACCATTGATTTTCTTGTGAAATTCCGAATAAGGATGATGTGTCACATGACCCTCTTAATATCACCAACCATTCCCATTTTATTAAGGTGTATCCATATAAATGGCCCACCCTGTAGATTAGAATATAATGGAAAAATTTATTTATTTCAGTAATTCAATTCAAACTGTAAAACTTATATTTGTATACATTCATTACACACAGAATGATCTACTTGAAGTGTTTTTTTTCTTTTAATGTTGTGTAATGAATCTATATATTATATGAGTTCATTGGTTGTCATCCGTTTTAGCCATTTGCATTTGAGATACGTTTTTACATGGGAAAAAACTGCAGTGCTTTTGTTTCCATCTAAAAAAACGGATCTCAGACAGAAATGGCCTAAACGGATGACAACTGATGCAACAGGATCTGTTTTTTCTCTATCTCTTCGGCCTCATGCACACGACCGTTTGTCTTTTGCGGTCCGCAAATTTAGGATCCGCAAAAAAAAACGGATGACGTCCGTATGCCATCAGTTTTTTTTTGCAGATCCGTTATTTTTGCGGATCCATTGAAATAATGCCTATACTTGTCCGCAAACTAGAAAAAAATTGGACATGCTCTATTTTTTTTTGTGGGGCTAAGGAACGGACATACTGATGCGGACAGCACATGGTGTGCTGGTGTTGAACAGACAAGGAATCAAAATACTGTTGTGTGCATGAGGCCTTCTTCTAATGGATCAGAAGAATGGATAGCTAATCGGTGATGTGAATGCACCCTTACTAGAATAAATTAACTTTTCAATGATATTCCAATTTATTGAGATGCACCTATAGTAGGATACATGTTTGAAGTACTGCTTTTAATGTTCTCATTTTATTTTTAAGTAGAAATACTTAAGGTCCTGAATATGAAGACAAATATGTACATACTATGCTTATTAATAGACCCTAGTATTTTTTATAATAAAAATCAGCTTTAGAAAGATAGATACTCATTCACAGTGCACATTTAATACCTGTATATTTAGTTAAATTGTCCTCTCAAGAATTCAAGTGTCACTTTGCGATTCTTGTAGGTGATATCAGACATAGGCTATAAAAGATTAAATATTCCCCAATAAAATATTTTATAGATATTATTATCTTTGACCCTGAATTTATCTTACCAGTACATTTTGCATGAGAATATCTATTACAGCATGAAGGTTTTTCTTTTTTTTAACAAAAATACTCTGCACAGTTTAAACAAATTATCTAATTTTGTCTGTCAACTCTGCAGCACTTTCATCATCTGGTGAGATTTTGTCTTCTGAAATCTAATGAAAAGATCTTCTGAGTTATGAAGGATTGATTGATTGTTGAGTGAAAGTACAGAATTATACCATGTACAATATTTTCATAATGCAAATAAATCAGGATACTGTATGTGAGGGCAATTTTTTTAAATTCTTCAGAACATTGTAAAGTATATTGTATAAGGTATGCTTGAAGCTATTTTCTGCGATCAGCGGTTATGCCTATGCCGAACTCGGACATTTACCTCTCAGATGTTGTGGTCAAATGTGACCACAACGTTTGAGAAGACTAAAACGTGGAAGCATGCACTTCTTGTTAGGCACGCTTTCCCCCCCAGTGGAGATCGGGGAAAAGCACCCTGTTCTATTACTGAGCTAGAACAGTCATAACATACTGGGATACAGCATGTGACCAATGCAGTCAATCATTCTCCTCAGTGGTCTTTAATATCACATGACAACAAAGAGCTCAATATTTGTGTTATTGGGTCATACAACAACCAGTTGTTCATCAATTGCTTATAAAGCATGGAGTATTAGGGTCCTAAATGTGCTGCTGGTGATGCAGTAATCAAATCTATAATGGCATTGCTCACATTTTGGATAGTTTTCTCTTCTCTCCCGCTCATGCTGGATAGCAGCATATCAACATAAAGAGAGGGGGAAGCATCCGAGTTTGCAGGGAAGGGCAAGGGAAAGGTTTTTTTGTACAGAACTCCCAAAGCTCTTACCTTTTATTTATTTTTTTGTAACGCCAGAGTTAAATTAAGCAATTCTTGCTGACTGCAGAAGTCACTACCACTGTTCAAGTTGTGTTCTCTGGAAGAAAAGAGTTTAAATGGAACCTGTCACCAAAATCTACCAACAGCATGTAATAGAGCAGGAGGAGCCAAGCAGGTTCATCTACAATCTTGTGGGAAAAGATTCAGTATAACCTGTATATTATTTAATTAAATTCCTACGTATTGCAGATTTTAAAGTCAAGGACGCGGTCCTATTAGTGATTGGCAGCTATCTATGTATACACAGTCATAGAAGGAATCTGTCAATGACTGATAGGACAGCCTTCTTTAGTTCAAAGTCCAAAAAGAGCAGTGTTATTAAGGAATAAGTTAAAAGTTTAACTCAATGTTTTCACACAAAACTTTACATAAATCAGCTCAGTTCCTCCTGCTTTATAGAATGCTACATGCAGCTCAGACACCAAGTTCAACGTGACAGATTCCATTTAAAATTCCAAACTATGCAGCAGATAAAGGTGTTATTTTAACCCTCTACTTTCCAGAGTTTGTGGCTGTCATCAACTTTATGCTGCCCTGTAGCAGTCTATGAGTGACTTGCATTGTTCCCTCCAAGCTGTGTTCTCTGGAATTGAAAGAGTTAAAAATGACAAACTCGGCAGCAGGTAAAGCTATTACCATGCTTGTTAATATACAGTGCCTTTCAAAAGTATTCATGTTTTGATACATTACAGACATAATTTCAATGTGTTGTTAATCTATATTTTATGTGATGGATCAGAACACAATAGTTTAAGTTGGTGAAGTGAAACGATAAAAATATATAAATAAAACTATTGTTTATAAATAGAAAACAAATAATTGGCATGTGTGTATGTATTAACCCCCTTTGTTAGGAAGCCCATAAAAAGCTCTGGTGCAACCAATTAACTTCAGAAGTCACATAATTAGTGAAATGATGTCCACCTGTGTGCAATGTAAGTGTCACATCATCTGTCATTACATATGCACACCATTTTTGAAAGGCCCCATAAGCTATAACAACTAAGCAACAGGCATCACTAACTAAACACTGCCATGAAGACTAAGGAACTCTCCAAACAAGTAAGGAACAATGTTGTTGAGAAGTAAAAGTCAGGGTTAAGTTATAAAAAATATCCAAATCTTTGATGATCCCCAGGAGCACCATCAAATCTATCTTAACCAAATGGAAAGAACATGGCACAACAGCAAACCTGCCAAGATACAGCCGTCCACCAAAACTCAAGGACAAGGCAAGGAGTGCATTAACCAGAGAGCTAGCACAGAGACCTAAGGTAACCCTGGAGGAGCTGCAGAGTTCCACAGCAGAGACTGGAGAATCTGTACATAGGACGACAATAAGCTGTACGCTTCATAGAGTTGGGCTTTATGGCAGAGTGGCCAGAAGAATGCTATTACTTTCAGCAAAAAACAAAACGGCATGTTGTGAGTTTGCGAAAAGGCATGTGGGAGACTCCCAAAATGTATGGAGGGAGGTGCTCTGGTCTGATGAGACTAAAATTTAACTTTTTGGCCATCAAAGAAAATGCTATGTCTGGTGCAAAACCAGCACATCACTTCACCCAAAGAACACCACCCCCATGTTTTTCAGCAGCCAGGACTGTGAAACTGGTCATAGTTGAGGGAAAGATGAAAGGTGCTAAATACAGGGATATTCTTGAGCAAAACCTGTACCACTCTGTGTACTCTCTGGAATTGAAGGAGGTTCACCTTCCAGCAGGACAATGCTCCAAAACACACTGCTAAAACAAAACTTGAGTGGTTGAAGGGGAAACATGTAAATGTGTTGGAATGGCCTAGTCAAAGCCCAGATCTCAATCCAATAGAAAATCTGTGGTCAGACTTAAAGATTGCTGCTCACAGGCGCAAACCATCCAACTTGAAGGAGCTGGAGCAGTTTTGCAAGGAGGAATGGGCAAAAATCCCAGTGGTAAGATGTGGCAAGCTCATAGAGACTTATTCAAAGTGACTTGGAGCTGTGATTGCCGCAAAAGGTGGCTCTACAAAGTATTTACTTTTGAAGGGTTAATAATTATGCACATTGACTTTTTCTGTTATTTTGTCCTACTTGTCACAATAAAAAAAAACATCTTCAAAGTTGTGGGCATGTTCTGTAAATTAGATGATGCAAATCCTCAAACAATCCGTATTAATTTCAGGTTGTGAGGCACCAAAACACGAAAAAGGTTAAGGGGGGTGAATACTTTTGCAAGGCACTATTTATATATATATATATATATATATATATATATAACTTCGTAAAAAGCCACGGCACATCCAGTTAATGAAAAAGAAATGTGATCTTTATTCACCCATCTAGCGACGTTTCGGTCCACTTGCTGGGACCCTTGTCAAGCAATGTGTATACAAGCAATGTGTCCATATATAGTGTACAGCTCATTTGCATACGTAATTGGAAAAAAATCCAGAGTTATATAAAAAGTGCAAAAATGCATATACAAATATAAGTCTAGACATCATAAATATATCTTTCAGTGGAAAACAACATATACATATCATATAATACCATAAATAAATATTTAAAAGTACATAAGTGTGGTCATGTGATCTTCGGAATTACACCGTAATACGTGATGACGTGACAAGTAAAATCTACCTTCACCTATGTGGTGGAAGAGGGCGGAGCACATCATGTCAAAAAGTAGCAAGTATCTAAGTAGTCTACATCCTCACGGCGTGCCGGAATCACCCCTGCGCATGTCCCGGGGTCTCGGCACGTCACGGGTCATGTGATCGCAACAGATAACATCTACTAAACGATATACGTCACTTGTGTAATGGCGGAACATACTTCCTCGGCGTGCCGGGATCCCGCCCGCGCATGTCCGGGAATCCCAAGCACGTCACAGATCACACGGCCGTTATCAAAATCACATGATCAGTACGTCATAGAATTCTTCGATCCGGTCCAGAGCTTCGGATCAAAGAATAAGCGTAAATAGAATATTTGAGGTAACAGTAAGTAATCATTCACCTAAGAAGCTATTACCATAAATCTGGGTGCTTAAATCATAGCACTCCAGAGAACCGTCCCCAATTAGCCTTACAAGGGAAGCAGTTCCTACACTGCGGCATATAAAAAATCGCATAATATGTATAGTACTTTACAAGTCAGTTAACCTGACATATATATATATATATATATATATATATATATATATATCAGGGATAGTTGTGCTCCGTCTTCATCCACCACCAGAACCGTCTAAAAAATAAAAACATATACAAAATTACAAAAATATATATACAAAAAAAATACAAAAACAAACACATACACAACAATACGAAGGCTGACAGAAAACATCACATAAAAGCCCAAGGTTTATATTCTACATTAAGGCCCTTAGGTTTGAGTGATTGTAACTTATAGATCCATTCAGATTCACGCTTCTTGAGCATATTAACCCGATTTCCCCCAGTACGTGGGAGTGGTACATGATCAAGAAGCATGAATCTGAGATCCTTCTCGGCATGACCAGATTCAACAAAATGATGAGACACCGGCAAATCTTTCCGTCCTTTTCGAATCGTATATCTATGAAAATTGAAGCGTGTTTTAAAATCGCAAGACGTTTCTCCCACATAAAGCAGGGAACAAGGGCACCAAAGTACATCTATGTATCCCACCACTTCGGCCATGTGCTGAGGTGGTGGAGGTACATAGATGATATTTTTGTCATTTGGACTGGATACATCTATGTATCCCACCACTTCGGCCATGTGCTGAGGTGGTGGAGGTACATAGATGATATTTTTGTCATTTGGACTGGTACTATGTCACATTTGGAGGAGTTCCACCAGTTTCTGAATAGTCTAAATACAGACATTCAGTTTACGATGGAATGCTCCAGGGATGAATTACATTTTTTGGATGTTTTAGTCCAAGTTACTGATCGACAACTTACTACTTCTCTGTATATTAAACCTACAGATTGTAATGCTACTCTAAGATATGACAGTGCTCATCCAAAGAGGATGACTCAGTCTCTACCCTATAGTCAATTTATTAGAGCCAAGAGAGTTATTAGTTCCCCTGAAAAATTAGAGAAGACCCTGGACACTATGACCGCGGCTTTTCAAAGGAGACATTACCCAAAAAAGGTGTTACATACGCAGAGAGCTCGGGTGGACACAATGGATAGACTTCAATTATTACACTATGGAGGTAAAAGACAAACTAGGGATGAGGAGAAGACACGGATGATACTGATTGCTACTTTTACGGAGGCTTAGGTAGAAAGGTAATTTGCAGCAAAGCAAAGGCAGCTCACCCCTGATGACCGCTGAGTGGGAGCACGGAAAGGTCCTCTGGTGGACACATCAAAATATTGCGAAAAAAACTCCAGCTCACCACGATCCAAGCGATTCTTTATTGAAGTTCATAAAAAATTCCAAATCATAGGGACAGACATACGACACCGTTACGCGTTTCGGGCCTCTTACAAATATGGGCCCTTCATCATGACTGGTGCAACATACAAAAAGAGACATCTTAAAAGCCCAGCTCACACCTGAATTCCTGATTGCCAGGTCACATGGTGCAAACACCTGTGCCGACTAAATCAGGAAAAAGGGAGGAGCAGGGTACTCTAAAGTACACAAAGGTATAGATAAAATATATACCATATAAAATCAAAGGGAAATGACATACTCTCTCAATACTGTAATATCAGATCATATTTCCTATTTAAGCCTTGCGGGATGCGTGTTTTTAATTTAAACATCCAGTAGGATTCCCGGTTCAATAATTTTCTCCTCATGTCCCCTCCTCTGGTTGGCACGAATACCCTTTCAATACCCTGTACTCTAAGTTTGCTGGTGTCGCCGCCATGCACAACCGCAAAATGTGCACTGGCGGCTGAAACATTCCGGGTGCGATAGTGCGGCACATCAGATATGTGCTTTCTTATGCGAACCTTCAGGGGTTGGACGTGCAGCCCACATACTGTAGGTTACAGAGATTGCACATGATGACATAAATCACATTTCTTGTGTTACAATTAATGTAACTATTTATTGTGTGCTCTTGGCCATCTGCACAAGAGACAACCACTTTAGCCACATGCAGGTAATCACAGCAAAGACATATATGATGGCCACATTTATAGCAACCCTTGGTGGCTAGCCAGGTTGGTATAGTTTTTACCCCTCACTAAACAGACTGGGACTGACCATGTTACCTATAGTCGGAGCCCTTCTGGCTGCACACCTGATCCCATCATCAATAATATTAAACCATTCATTTTCGTATTTCAAAACTGGCAAGTGTTTCTGAATAATTTTACAGATTTCTCCATATTCAACACTATATTGTGTGACAAAGGTAACCGGCATTTTTGCTTACTATTCTTTTTCTCCTATATCCAATTTTTTGATCAGCTTGAGTGATTAGAGAATCTCGATCTAACCTTGCCACCTGATCTTTGTGTATCTGCATATGACGTTTCACATAGGACCTGGCTGTCAATCTTTTCATGAGTTCATTACTCTCCTGATCAAATACCGCAGGGTCTGAACAGTTACGTCTGATGCGCAACAGCTCCCCCTGGGAATGTTTCCTACTACATGTTTTGGATGACATGATGTGGCATA
This sequence comes from Bufotes viridis, assembly GCA_033119425.1. NCBI lineage: Eukaryota > Metazoa > Chordata > Amphibia > Anura > Bufonidae > Bufotes > Bufotes viridis. The sequence continues at coordinate 241,288,654 of CM065593.1, read as the reverse complement.
TAATGTGGTATTACCAGCCAGATCCTTCCTGTGTATTGTAGTTTCAACACATGTTTTAGGGACATTGCCCTGTAATTTCAAATCCAGGAACACAATCCAATCCCTGTTGTAACACAAAGAAAAGGCTATGGAAGAGACACATGAATTAAGGTATCCACCGAACAGCGGTATGGCCGCCACATCGCCCGACCAAACCAAGAGCAGGTCGTCGATATAACGACCATACCACTGCAGGTGACCCCCAAATGGAAGGGTGTCGATGAGGAGAAAGGTCCTCTCCCACCATGCCATAAAAATATTAGCTATGGAGGGGAGAACCTGGCCCCCATCGACACCCCGACAACTGCAAATAATAATTTTCATCAAACATGAAAAAATTATGTCGTAGCAAAAATCAACAGCCAACTCCAGAAATTCTCTGAGAGACTCAGTGTAATTGCTGTAAGTTCGCAAGAACCACCGCAATGACATCAGAGCCAAATCATGTGGTATGTTGGTATACAAGGACACCACGTCAGCCGTAATCCAGACGTAACCCTCCTGCCATTGGAAGGAACGCATGGATCCCAAAACTGACATGGTGTCCTTAATATATCCTGGAATAAGAGGAATCAGGGGCTGGAGAAGTGAGTCAACCCATTCAGACAGGCGTTCAGAAAAACTGCCAATTCCTGCCACAATAGGTCGAAGTGGCGGCGGAAAACATCCTTATGCACTTTGGGTAACGCATGAAATATAGCAATAATCGGGCTGTCCACATAAATATAATCCATATCCTTTTGCAAAAGACAACCTGAGTTAACTCCCAGTACTAAAAGATCCTGCAGTTTTTTCTGAAACAAAGGGAGAGGGTTGCCGCCCAGGACTTTATACACTGAATTATCATTCAACATGTTTAATATCTGAGATTTGTATATACCTTTGTCCAGGACGACAACCGCTCCCCTTGTCAGCTTGCTTGACTATGATATCCTCTCTGCATTTTAAAGCTGTTAACGCACATTGTTCCCCCTTCGTGAGATTTGGGGATATAAAGCCTCCTTCTATACCCGTTTTTCTTTCATGGAGTTTGCATAAATCCATTTCTACCAGCTCCTGAAATCTGTCAAGGGCTGGTGAACGGGATTGTAAGGGGTAAAAATCCCTATTGGAAGGCTTAAATGTGCAGGAGCGGCCAACCTTCTCCCCAGTGACACATTCTGCTCTTAGATCTTGGAGCTCCGCCGTACTGCGGAGCTCAGAAAAAGAGCTAAGAACTGGGGTCAGCATAGGGTCGGGCGTGGCCTCCTGTGTGTTAGTAATCAAGACGGCTGGGCTAATCTCCTCCTCATCCAAACTATTCGAAAAATGCTTTTTCAGGGTTAATGTTCTGGCCAACCTATTCACATCCAAAATGGTTTTATAAAGATTAAAATGGTGTGTTGGGCAGAACATTAAACCTTTACTCAAAACATCGATCTCCCCTGGGTAAGGATGGAGGCCGACATATTAATCACTTGGATATCCTCTATTTTTTCTTGTGACGAGTCGGATAGCGCTGCATTTCTCCTCTTATGCTTTCTACCCGCTCTTCGCTTTTTGTATCTTTGGCATCATTGTGCTTAACAGGAGCAGGTTTGGATTTCAGTATCACGTCTAGAAGCTGTCATGTTGTCCCCTGAGGTTGATTCAGCCGAGTCCATATCTGTAGAACTAAAAGACACCCGACGTGCGGTTTTTTCTTGCTATTACGGAATTTCCTTAAGATTGAGCGTGGAGTATGAGCCTTATCTTCCGCCCAGTGGTAAACTTTATTGTCCTTATAGTCCAATAAATCACGATTGTATTTACGTTGTTTAAACTGTATCAATTCCTCCTCCAATTTTGCCAGCTTTTCATTCAGATTCTTATCCATGTCCACGAAAGTGGGATTATTAATAAATATTTTCAGGGAATCCTGTGAGGTTTTTATTTTGTCCCGCAAATCCTTGAGCAAGATTTGCTCTTGTTTAATAATAAGATCCATTAACTTAAAAGAACAGTCCGAGAGTATCGATTGCCATTCTTTGATGAAGGATTCTGAATATTCCGTGGTGGGTTTCTTTTTAATTCTTAGACCCCGAGGATCATATCTTTCTCCACATATTTTTGAAGTGATGTCGAATCCCACCATGTGCGTAATTCTTTAACAAGCAATCCCTCTAGTGTAGCCATAAGACTTTGTATGTTCAAGCTGTCCTGTGTAACAACATCCGTGGCCTCAAAATAGCATTTATCTTAACCGCCGCTCCTCATTATCTTCAACGGAGCGTAAGGACATATGGGCCATAATTTCAGATGTTTTGCCATCCATAATCAGAAACGGCAGGAAATGACATAAAAATCTTCCAAACAGGGGGTGCACGCCAACCAGACACAAACATAGGTAGAAAGGTAATTTGCAGCAAAGCAAAGGCAGCTCACCCCTGATGACCGCTGAGTGGGAGCACGGAAAGGTCCTCTGGTGGACACATCAAAATATTGCGAAAAAAACTCCAGCTCACCACGATCCAAGCGATTCTTTATTGAAGTTCATAAAAAATTCCAAATCATAGGGACAGACATACGACACCGTTACGCGTTTCGGGCCTCTTACAAATATGGGCCCTTCATCATGACTGGTGCAACATACAAAAAGAGGCTAGTACACATGTGGCACGTATTGTTAATAAACATTGGCCGCTTCTTTATGCTGGTCATCGAAATATTCAGGCATTTAAAACTAGACCTTTGATCTCCTATAGGAGACCTCCGAATTTAAAGGACCGCTTGGTTAAGAACGATGTGGGTTTTAATAAACCGCTCAAACAGGGTGTATTTGGCACTAGCAGAGTGGGTTCTTTTCCCTGCTTGTGTTGCATTAATTGCAAATACATGCAGAAAGGTTCCTTCTTTATACATCCGATCACCAAACAGAGTTATCCGATTAAGCATTATTTAACGTGCAATGCATCTTTCGTTGTATACGTACTTTGGTGCCCTTGTTCCCTGCTTTATGTGGGAGAAACGTCTTGCGATTTTAAAACACGCTTCAATTTTCATAGATATGCGATTCGAAAAGGACGGAAAGATTTGCCGGTGTCTCATCATTTTGTTGAATCTGGTCATGCCGAGAAGGATCTCAGATTCATGCTTCTTGATCATGTACCACTCTCACGTACTGGGGGAAATCGGGTTAATATGCTCAAGAAGCGTGAATCTGAATTGATCTATAAGTTACAATCACTCAAACCTAAGGGCCTTAATGTAGAATATAAACCTTGGGCTTTTATTTGATGTTTTCTGTCAGCCTTCGTATTGTTGTGTATGTGTTTGTTTTTGTATTTTTTTTGTATATATATTTTTGTAATTTTGTATATGTTTTTATTTTTTAGACGGTTCTGGTGGTGGATGAAGACGGAGCACAACTATCCCTGATATATATATATATATATATGTCAGGTTAACTGACTTGTAAAGTACTATACATATTATGCGATTTTTTATATGCCGCAGTGTAGGAACTGCTTCCCTTGTAAGGCTAATTGGGGACGGTTCTCTGGAGTGCTATGATTTAAGCACCCAGATTTATGGTAATAGCTTCTTAGGTGAATGATTACTTACTGTTACCTCTAATACTCTATTTACACTTTTTCTTTGATCCGAAACCCTGGTCCGGATCGAAGAATTCTATGACGTACTGATCATGTGATTTTGATAACGGCCGTGTGATCTGTGACGTGCTTGGGATTCCCGGACATGCGCGGGCGGGATCCCGGCACGCCGAGGAAGTATGTTCCGCCATTACACAAGTGAGGTATATTGTTTAGTAGATGTTATTTGTTGCGATCACATGACTTGTGACGTGCCGAGACCCCGGGACATGCGCAGGGGTGATTTCGGCATGCCGTGAGTATTTAGACTATTTAGATACTTGCTACTTTTTGACATGATGTGCTCCGCCCTCTTCCACCACATAGGTGAAGGTAGATTTTACTTGTCACGTCATCACGTATTACGGTGTAATTCCGAAGATCACATGATCACACTTATGTACTTTTAAATATTTATTTATGGTATTATATGATATGTATATGTTGTTTTCCACTGAAAGATATATTTATGATGTCTAGACTTATATTTGTATATGCATTTTTGCACTTTTTATGTCACTCTGGATTTTTTCCAATTACGTATGCTAATGAGCTGTACACTATATATGGACACATTGCTTGTATACACATTGCTTGACAAGGGTCCCAGCAAGTGGACCGAAAGTCGCTAGATGGGTGAATAAAGATCACATTTCTTTTTCATTAACTGGATGTGCCGTGGCTTTTTACGAAGTTCTGTGTGCAACACCGAAGTCTGGGTGTGGGCCGCTGGCACTCCGCTATTCAGTTTGGTGTGCAGCCTGAATCTACAGCTGTGTATATATATATATATATATATATATATATATATATTTTTTTTTTTTTTTTTTTTGATTTTTTTCTTCTTCCAGAAAATATTCCTAATATTTAAATTTCAATGTGTATGTTTGTGTTAAAAGTATTGAAAACTCCGTACAACTTTGGACATATGCAGGTTTAGTTTATTTTCTTAGTTTTTTTTTATTTATGCTGCCAAATTGGCAAATGAAAAAAGGGACAAAGAAAAAGCTAATTATTTATATTACAAGCAGCTTATTACACTGGAAATTACCCTTTCAAGACAGTTGTGCCAACTCTTCCAATTTCAAAGCCTTTGTGTTCTTTTATATTTTTGTATCAAGAAAACACACAACTTCAAAAGGTTTTAGAAAATTATAAAGTAAATGAAATTATTAAGAGGTATTTACAGCACTGTGGAATAAAAACAAGATCAAGTACTTTCTGAAAAAGTATTAAAGAAAATATATTAAGTACTTATTAAATAGATTAAGGAATAATGTTGATTAACAACTGTAAATTCAGTGTTGGGGCCAACATGTCACGCTCTTGAACAGTGCCAAGATGGGATCCAATTATTGATCTCTTCTAAAGTTGGTGCTGGACTCTCTCTCCACCTTTCATGTTTTGTGGCCTTATATAGCAGCATTTTTTATATTTATTAATTTATTGTTTTATTTTTGGGGAAGTTAATGCAAGATCATAGCTATTGGATGTTAGTTAAAGGGAACTTGTCACCAGGAAATTCACTGATAAACCGGGCATGCTGCCTCGTAAGGCTCACTCTGCTGAATATAATGATACCTTTCACTTAGTGATCTGTTGCTTTATTGTGGAAAAAAAGTACTTTTAATCCATATGCTAATTAACTGATTTGAGTCCAGTAGTTAATATGAGTCCAGCATTTTTTCTATTCAGAGCTGTAGCCACTCCCTTATTCACTTCTTCAGATCAATAAATAAATAAACCATGCCCCTTCAAAATCTGAAGAAGTGAATAGGGGAGTGGCTACAGCTCTGAATAGAAAAAACGCTGGACTCATATCAACTACTGGACTCAAATCAGCTCATTAGCATATGGATTAAAAGTACTTTTTCTCCACAATAAAGCAACAGATCACCAAAAGAAAGGTATCGTTATATTCAGCAGAGTGAGCCCTACAAGGCAGCATGCCCGGTTTATCAGTGAATTTCCTGGTGACCGGTTTCCTTTAAAGTGTAAAAAATATAAAATTGCCTACATGTATAGGCCCATGAGATCACCTTTATTTTGGTCTACATTGCATCAAAATGTAGAGCAATTTAGCACATCTCGGTTTAGAGAAGCTACCTGCGCCTTGTCTGACAAGGGTGTGGCTTAACAGTAAAAGTGCGTGGCTTCATGGGAAAGGGGCAAAGGCCTAATTGGGTGTACAAGTTAAAACAATACTAGTGTCATAAAACTTTGATAAATGCATTCATCTAGGGAAAAAAATGCCACAAGCTGAACAGCTTATTTTTCAATGTACCATTTTTATGATGTCAGGCTAAATACCATATTTTGCGATTCTGTGCCAAAGCTCAGGTCAAAGCTAAAATACCGTCAAGGAGCACAATACAATATCAAAAACACAGATTTTATCTTTGAGAAATTTATAGTTAAATAATATGCATCAAGAATAGTTGAGTGGGATGTTATTTTACTGTACGTGGCCACATGACAAACATGTATTATTCCTAAGAATAATAGATCCATTGACCATATCTGGTTTACAATACACAGACTCAAAACAAACTGAAAGTGAACGCATTGAAAGCAACCTAGGGAATATAAAAAAGTTGGTTTGACATTACAGTGAAAAACCTCCAATTAGTTAATGGTTAAAAATAAGAAAGGCTTTAACGATTTGAACATAGAAGATGTTCTATTTCTGTATACTATATAATGCTGAGTTCAGTATTTTACTAAATGACAGTGTCCAGGGATGGCATGTCAATGGTTGCTTCACTAATTATGGTAACTGTGAGTCCTCCACTGGGATCAACGCTTAATGCTTAATTTGCTTGTAAATGATATTAAGGTTGAAAGTTACCATTAGCATGTTTGTTTACCTTGCAATTAAGGCAGCATTTCCAAAATAGCTATTCATTTTTTTCCGTATTCAAATTGTAGTCATGAAAAGTAGAAGCAAATGGATATAAGTATGGACAAAATTTTATTTCACATGCAAGAATTTGTACAACACTTTATATTAGACATATGAATCTGATAGTTTTAACGGGTGGAAGGGATTTGATAGCTTATACAGTAGATGTTTTTTTTATTTCATTTATCCAATCCATAGTCCATGAACTTTTAAAGTACAAAAAGGTAGAACAATTGTGCATACAAAGGGTTGTTGTATTTAAATGATTAAAGGAGATGAGAAATTTAATTCTGAATACACAGACTAACAAAAAAGAATTCCTGCATAGAAAGCAGAGAAGCTCCCTCTCTCTTCGATCGGGCTGCAGCTGCTGTGATGGCAGTGGCCCGATGGTGTCCAGGATGCCATGTAATTAAGCCTGATCAGACCGTGAAGGTCTGATGAGGCTTAGTGTTAGTGTAATACAGACAACACAGTGCATTGCAATAGAGGACTATTGCAATTCACTATATAGCCATCAGGCCCACAGGATCTTCAAGATCCAAATGGGTCTTGATAAAAAAAAATAAAGTGTTAAACAAATGTAAAAAAAAAAGAAAAATTGAAATAAAAAATGTAATTGTCTTTTCCCATATCCCTTCATTTATGTAATAAAAAAATAAAAAAAGTAAAAAAAACTACAGATAATTGGTATTGCAGCATCCGTAATGACCTGATCAATAAAGGTATCATGGTTTTAATCCCGCACAGTGAACGCCGTAAAAAATAATGTAAAAAACAATGACAGAATTGCTGTTTTTGTCACCTCCCCTCCACGAAAAAATAATGAGTGATCAAAAAGTCATATGTACCCCAAAATTATACCAATAAAAACTACAGCCCATCTCACAACAAACAAGCTTCATTGGTGAAAAATAAAAAAGTTATGGACTTTACTATATAACGATGCAAAATATTATTTATTTTTAACTCAAAAGTAGTGATGAGCGAGCATGCTCGGCCGAGTATTGGTTCGGCTCAAGCATCGCTATGCTCGGCGCTTGGCTCTAATCGGCCGAGCACCACGTGTATTTGTCGCATTGCTCGAGTCTCCTCCCCACACGTTTGGCGCCTTCTAAGCAGCCAATCAAGGTCCAGGTAAGTAATTCCCATCAGTGTAAGGCCATAGCAATGTTAGCTGTAAGCCTTACACTGATTGGCTGGTCCGAACACGTGATACCATTTCATACAGGAGCTGAGGTCTGGCACTCGGCTCATTCAGCGTCAGGGAGAGCAGACAGTAGGCAGGGACAGGTAGCATCTTGCTCTAAACTTACTGATTTCACTCCAAAAACCTTATTGAAAGACCTAACAGTCCTTTTAAGGACTAGAGTGTTTGTTTGACAGCAATGCAGCACCTTTTTTTTTTTTCATTCAGCACTATCAGGGACAGGCGTCACCAGGAAGGGACAGATAAGTGCAGGGCTTGAAAATCGCTTTGATAACTTCTAAAAGACAGAAAGATTTCTGATTAGTGACATTTACAATATGCCATCATTAAGCAGTGTGTTGGGAAGATATTATCGAAAGGGGCTTATTCACTACAGTGTTCCTTGGTACTGAGATATACACTACACCATCAAAAAGCAGTGTGTTGGGCAGACATTATAATAAGGGGCTTATTCACAACAGGGTTCCTTGGTACTGAGATATACACTGCACCACTATAAATCAGTGTGTTGGGAAGACATTATTAAAAGGGGCTTATTCACTATAGTGTTCCTGGTACTGAGATATACACTACACCACTCTAAAGCAGTGTGTTGGGCAGACATTATTAAAAAGGGCTTATTCACTACAGTGTTCCTGCTACCGAGATATACACTGTACCATGAGAGAAATTATTTGTTCTGGGGAAATTAACCTAACTTGTGCCACATCTGTTTGTGTGTTCAGTCCGCAACCGTTATATTAATTACTCCAGCAGAGAGTGATTTATATTTTGGCCATAGTTGGCCATAGCCATGTTTTGGGCACATATGTGTGTGCGTTTAGGCCACAACCATGTATACAGTATTCCAGCAGAAAATACATTTTATTTGGGACAAATTTGTATCCAATATAGAACTACATCCGAATAAAGTTTGCATTGTCAAAATTATATTATCTCTGTCCTAGTGTAGTGCCAAAAAATTGTATTTCTTTTTCTCCTGTTCATTACAGCCAGCAAATACAGTGTGTACAGCAAAAATTATATTATCTCTGGCCTAGTGTAGTGCCGAAAAATTGTATTACTGTCTCTTGTTCATTACAGAAAGAAAATACAGTGTGTACTGTAAATATTACATTATCTCTGGCCAAGTGTAGTGCCAAAAAATAGTATTTCTCTGTCTCCTGTACATTATAGAAAGCAAATACAGAATGTACTGTAAAAATTACATTATCTTTGGGCTAGTGTGTTGCCGAACAATTGCATTTCTCTGCCTCCTGTAAAAGTGATCCCACACTCGGATTTTCACATGACCTCTTTTCATCCCCTTTACTTGGTTTGGCTCTCTCGCCAAGCACACTTGAAGAGGTACCTGAGATATTGTGCCATGATTCCAAACCTCTTGAGCATTGACAGTCTCAAGAAGATGGCAGTGGTGAACCACAATCATTCATTCATGAGATGGATGATGATGAGACACAGTTGCCAATTACTGAGGTGGTGGTTAGGTCAAGTCAGTGTTCCTTGGTACTGAGATATACACTGCACCATCATAAAGCAGTGTCATGGGCAGACATTATAAAATGGGGCTAATTCACTACAGGGTTGAGAAGAGTGAGGAAGTGGAAGAGGAGGTGGTGGACGATGAGGTCACTGACCCAACATGGTTAGGTGAAAAGCTGAGCGAGAACAGCAGTACAGAGGGGGAGGGATCCGTAGCACCGAAACAGTCTGCAACAGGCAGTGGGGTGGCAAAAGGGAGACGTCAGCCCACACAAAACATGCCGGCAACCATTACACCGAGCATCCCCATGCGTAAATCTACCTTGCCAAGGGGTAGGTGTTCAGCAGTATGGTGCTTTTTCAAGGAAAGCGCAGACGACAAAAGAGTAGTAGTTTGCAACCTGTGCCATACCAAAATGAGCTGGTGGGCGTGAACACTAGCAAACCCACCACCACCAGCATGATACGCCACATGGCATCCAAGCACCCTAATAAGTGGGCCGAACGTCTGGGTCCGCACTCTGCATCTGCAGGTCCCACCACTGCCTCCACTTCCTTTGTGTTACGCACTGCTGGCCAATCCCCTGTCGAAGGCGCAGGCCTAGATGCCCCTCACCCTGCACCTGGACCTTTTCATGAACTGTCAGCAACAACATACACTTCCCTGTCCCAGCGCAGCGTCCAAATGTCTATAACACAGGCATTGGAACGCAAGCGCAAATACCCACCCACAGGCCATAGCACTGAATGCGCAACTTTCGAAATGACTGGCCCTTGAAATGTTGCCATTTAGGCCTGTGGATACTGAGGCCTTCCGCAGCCTGATGTCGGCGGCCATCCCTCGGTATGCAGTCCCCAGCCGCAACTATTTTTCCTGATGTGCTGTGCCCGCCTTACACCAGCATGTGTCCCAGAACATCACCCGTGCCCTGACCAACGCACTTACTGGGAAGGTCCACCTCACTACGGACACATGGACAAATGCTGATGGCCAGGGATGCTACATTTCCCTGACCGCACACTGGGTGAATGTTGTGGAGGCAGGGAGTGTGTCGGACCCTGGGGTGGCACAGGTGCTACCCACGCCCAGGATGGCGGGCCCCACATCCATCAACATTTTACTGCTGTGCACAGTGCCAGGTGAATTGGGGGTCACTATTTACACAGGGACACTGTTATGGGGGGATCTGTGGATGACACATATATATCATAAGATGCTATATATGTGTCATCCACAGATCCCCCCCCAATAACAAAGTCATCCACAGATCCCCATAACAATGCCATCCACAGATCCCTATAACTGTGTCATCCACAGATGCCCCCATAACAGTGTGTCATCCACAGATCCCCATAACAGTGTCATCCTCAGATCCCCTCCATAACAGTGTCATTAACATATCCCTATAACAGTGTCATCCACAGATGCCCCCATAACAGTGTTTCATCCACAGATCCCTATAACCGTGTCATCCACAGATCCCCATAACAATGCCATCAACATATCTCTATAACAGTGTCATCCACAGATGCTCCCATAACAGTGTGTCATCCACAGATCCCCATAACAGTGTCATCCACAAATCCCCTCCATAACAGTGTCATCCACAGATCCCTATAACAGTGTCATCCACAGATGCCCCCATAACAGTGTTTCATCCACAGATCCCCATAACAGTGTCATCCACAGATCCCCTCCATAACAGTGTCATCCATAGATCCTCCATAACAGTGTCATTCACAGATATCCCCATAACAGTGTCATCCACACATCCCCATAACAGTGTCATTCACAGATCCCTATAACAGTGTCATCCACACATCCTCCATAATAGTGCGTCATCAACAGATCCCCTCCATAACAGTGTCATCCACAGATCCCCCATAATGGTGTAATCCACAGACCACCATTAGTTCAAAACCCACCAAAAGCACACCTTTCGGTTCAAAATATTTTTTTTCTTATTTTTCTTAAAAACCTAGGTGAGTTATCATCTGGTGTGTTTTATAAAGAGAAAATATGGTATTACCTCAAAATGATACCAATAAAAACTGCACTGGACACCAAAAACAAGCCACCAGAACTGTACCTCACAGCACGTTCAGTAAGTGATCCATTGGACCCACATCTATGTACATCTGAGTGAATCCGCAATACATGTACAATATTATTGTGAGGCATATGATTGGTTTTATCAGGTGGCAGCTAAACTATCCAGAACATCGCACATAACATATTGCCCATTTATTTGTGCCCTGATGAAACTGAAAGAGGGGAAATGCATTGGGATGAATTGAGGGTAATAATAAGGAAAGTTAGGAATAGGTACTGGACCAGAGCCCGCTCACCTTTAGTGAGGGACCTGTAGGGATATGACCCCCAATGCCCAAGCCCTCCATTCCTAGTTATCAGTGGCAGGGGCAATATTGGAATTTGTGATATTTTGCGAATATTTGCCATATATTCACAAATTCGAAAATTCGTTATCTCCAGTCATTATTTTCTTGATTGCGGAAATCGGCAATTAAAAAATTTGCATTACAGAAAATTGCATTACAAAAATTTGCATTCAACACTACTCCTAAAATCAAAGATATTGCAGCCTTCTCATTGGCCCACAAGCTAGAAGCAAGGAGTGATCATGTGTACTGTCGTTATCTCCAGTCATCATTTTCTTGATTGCGGAAATCGGCAATTAAAAAATTTGCATTACGAAAATTCACATTCAACACTACTCCTAAAATCAAAGAAATTGCTGCCTTCTCATTGGCCCACAAGCTAGAAGCAGGGAGGGATCACATATACTGTTTTAAAAAAAATCTTTAATATTCCAAATTACGAATATATATCACTATATTCTAAATATTCGCAAATTATCGAAGTGCCAATATTCACGATACAAATTCGTAATTCTAATATTCGTGATCAACACTATCCATTCCTTCCTTATATGATAACATCAATTGCTGCTCCACTTTTAGTTGACTTATATCCAATTTCCGTTAGTCTTTTGTTTTGGTATGTATTAGGAATGAAATACTAGCTCACATAGTTGAGTATTAATATATATTTAATAAAAGCTAAGTTTTAATTATTCATGCCCTCTGTGTGACGAGATTGAAAATTGCACACATTGAATCAAATTTGGAGATCTTCTTTGTTGTTTTTGACAGTTAGCATATGCCTGCAAATTACCATACCCAGACTTGTCCATCAACATGATTCCTTCTTCGACAGAACATTCCCACTGCTCCACAGTTGAGTGGTGGCGTGCTTTACATCGCTCCATCTGAAGCTCGGCATTGTATCTGGTGATTTAAGGCTTGCATTTATGGAACACTGCAGTTAATGAGTAAGCAGAGCGTTTGCGACTTTCATGCCACCTATAATTGGGGACCATGCAGTATAGAAATAATTGACCACAACTCTCTGGCCTAAACTCTCAAATAATTTTATCCTAAAGATCAGCTATGGACTAGATAGTGTAAAGTGTAAAAAATACAAAAATTATTGATGTTTGCATGTGTGCACCAAGATATTGGTGTGACTTATTTTATTCCATGCTCTGAACATTTGTGTTGTGAAGTTAATAAATCATCTAATTGGAGCACATTGCATTAGCAAATGCTTGCCCTTTCACTTATGTCCCAGAACAAAAAATCACATATGCCCAAAATCTCATATCTGAAAATCAGAGAGTAAGTATGCACTCTGATAAGCAAAGGAAACTCTATATTCGGCCAGAATCCTTAGCAACAAAATCTGCACCATATTGTCTGGATTTTGACATAAATTTGGTGTGGATATGCTGCCGATTTGCAGCATATTTCACACTCTGCATAGCAAAGGATGAAATTCACTGCAGATATCTGAAACATATATTGACATGCTGCAGATTTAAAATCCATGCCACATATGAAGTTATGGGCGGCTTCCAGTGCAGACACTCTTCACAATGTGTGGATTTGATTTTTTACATGTCATTAACTTCATTGCTAATGTAAAAGCTGTGGATTTTCCACATTCCATTCCACTGCAGAAAATACATAGCAAATATGCCATGTGTCAGTAAGCTATTTGTGAAAATATGCTTATCTGAATAAGCGCCAGCTCCCCCGCTTTTTATACTTGATATTATGTTATTCAAGAGTCCAAAAAAGCTCTATGTATAATATTAGCAAGACTATCTGAGAGGTTTGTATTTTTCACCTGTCTACATAATAAATGGCACATATTTGAAAGCAGATCTTGACATTTACTGGTGACAGCTGCATAAATGATTAAGTGATTGTATTGTAAACTAAAGCCAGAACAGATATGATTGTTGACTACTGTTTAAACCAAACTGAAACATTGTCAGGAATTGCCAGGAGAGACAAAACTGTGCTTTAAAGGCTTTATTAAATAGAGGGCTTCTGTGCTTCACTTCATGTTAAAATTTTCAACATGTTCTATGACAATAGATGTAGATGTGTAAAGCAAATTCTAAATTAAAGAGGCATTCTGGTATTTTTAAAGTTATCCCTAAAGTTATTAGTTGGGGGTAGTTCCCAACTAATCCTGAGAACAGAGGTCTCACACCCCCATCCTAATGGAGCAGCAGATAAAACATTCAACTTGCTGCTCTATTTATTCTCTGAGGGAAAATTTACTGGGTACAGAGCTTGAATATCTATGGCAGTCCCATATAGATGAATGAAGCAGATACTCGACCTGCCACTTCATTAGGATGGGCCAGAGGAGTAGCTATATGGTGTGCAAAGGTAGCAGTCACTACTGGGCCCAAAGACCCTTATGTCTCATAAGAAGACACTGGTCTTATTGAAAGCGCATGCTGGCCAAGTTACACCTGTGACTGGAGGAATGGGGTTAGGTCAAGAATTTGGCATGGGGGGGGGGGTAATTTCAATTTGTGCCTCAGGCAGCATAAAAGCTATGTGCTTCCCTGGCCCTGGCCACAAAGCACTGAGGGAAGGAGGGCCCAAGTTGAACTCTTGCATCACGGCCCATGAACTGTTAGCTACGCCCCTGGATGGGGCTACAGGTCCCCAAATCTTCGATTTTTTTGGAGACTAAGCAATCAGACCAATATGATCAGTTAGATATCCCCTATCCAGTGTAACTTAAAGTTACTGGAATACTTCTTCAAAATCAATTTTCTTGGTGCCTGTAAACATTTTCATTATAACACGAGATTTCTTATAAAAGATTAGGTCTCATGCTATCATAGCAGCAAAAGTTCTTCTGTAAAGGAAATAATGTGCATGAACTGTGCAGTAAGCCAACTGCTGCTGGTGGGATTTAAAAGCAAAACAAGAAAATACAGAAACATTGTGGGGGACATTTATTAAGACTGGTATTTAGAAACCAGTATGCCCACTGCAGTCACATGCCTCACAAGGCATAATCCTCTTAATAATTTGTAAGCATCTTGGCGGATCCATTCCCCAGAACCGAAATCTACTCCAACTAGGAGTTGGCATAGATTTCAGGTTTAATGTATGCCAGTTTTCTGCAATAAATCCTAATAAATGTGCCCTGTGCCTCTGGCTCCCTGCCACATGCCAACTTTTCGCAAAAGTGCTTAGAATGACACAAACCCTCCAAAGAGTTGCACATTTTTCTGCAAATGGGCTTGCGATTCATTGATGCCAGAAATTTTAGGTTGGGGTTGATAAATTTACCCCCTGTTTTTATTTTTATTTTAGATTTTTTTTTATTCAGTTTTCTTTATACTTTTCAAGTACTTTCAGCATAGTAGTGGATCACAACATAATATGCAGACTTTCAGATACTCAGCGATAACAGTGGTTGTTGGCATTTTATTGTCTTCTATTTAATATTCATTCATATCTTATGGTCAGCGTTACAATGGGGATGATGAAACACAGTCTTTCTCGCAGTATACCATAGTTTCATGGGGTTTCATGCTTTATAGAAAATATAAAAATTTCCATCAGTAAGGGAAAGTTTTTCTGGATTTGCAAGTACCTGTCCCACTTTTCTTTAAATAGCAAGAGACCAGTAAAGTTTTCAAGCCACCTATGTATGTGTTTTTACTGCCAGTTTTCATTAGGAAGTTCCTTTTAATTCTAATACTGTACTACCACTTTTTAAAGGGAACCTGTTATGTTGAACATGTTGTGTGAGCCGAAGAGCAGTAGAAGATGTAGTAGTAGATTATTATATACTTTTGTGAAAAAAAGAGTTTGTAAAACTTCAAATTTCTAAATTTAAATTCCTGCTCATTCTGATCCTTGAAGGCAAGGAGGCGGTCCTATCAGTGATTGACAGCTCTGCATACACAGTCATAGAGAGAAGGCTGTCAGTAACTGATAGGACCACCTCCTTGACTTCAATGTCCAGAATGTACAGGAATTTCATGAAATGAAATACAACTTATACTATTTTACCTTCTTAGATTTAATTGTTAATTTCATAATTTTTTCATACCCACCCTATGAGTGCCTTTTTGTTTCTACTGCCTATACTGCTTTTCATGGTGACAGTTCCCCTTTAATTTCTGATCAGATAAGCCTCTATGTTTATAGTCATATCTCAAGTAGTGTTGATCGAGCACCAAAGTGCTTGTGTGCTCTTGTGCTCGAGTAGAACCCTACAGAGCACCCGAGCACAATGGAAGTCAATGGGAGAACCGACCATTAAACCAGACACCCCCTGCTTTGAAGAGGGGGGGGTGTCAGGACTCTAGTTCGGCTTAGAAGTCCCAATTCTGACTCCATATATAGCTATGTCCATATATCGAGTCAGTGTTTGGGGACACACATTCTATTTAAATCTAATTTAGCCTCTATTTCTAAAAAGTTTCTGGTGGGATTTGAACTCACAACCTTCTACAATACAGCCAAGAACCTTAACCACTACACTATAGAGCTGCATGGCCAGTTACTTAAAAAAAAAAAAAAAATATATATATATATATATATATATATATATATATATATATATATACACATATATATGACTTCTGCTGTATAGGAATACTTACTACTAGTAATAGTACTGTATAGGAATACTTACTACTAGTAATATTACTAGTACTAGTAATACTTACATTTCTTGGCTGTAATGTTGAAGGTTGTGAGTTCAAATCCTGTCAGAAACTTTTCAGAAATAGAGGCTAAATTTAATTTAAACATATATATGCTTTTTTAGCCATAATATATTTACATATATTATTATATATTTAGAATATATAATATATTATAATATATGTAAATATATGATGGCTAAAACATCAGTAGTAGTTTCCCACATATTATGCATTTACATATATCAGAAGCATGATTATATATATATATATATATATATATATATATATATATATATTTGTAATTACACATTTATTTTGTGCCATACATTTATTATAATTACTAAAAAAATAAAAAATATATAAGTTTTATTTAGCCTCTATTTCTGAAATGTTTCTGGCGGGATTTGAACTCACAACCTTCTACATTACATCCAAGAACCTTAACCACTACACTATAGAGCTGCATGGCCAGCTACTTAAAAAAATAAATATATGAGACTTCTGCTGTATAGGAATACTTACTACTAGTAAGTATTACTATATAGCAAAAGTCTCATATATTTATTTTAACTGGTGTTCGGCCGAGCATTCTCGCTCAACACTAATCTCAAGTAAAAAGCTTGTATACACACATTGTATACACACTCTTTGATGTTTTCGCTGATTGTAATTTGTAACATTTGATATTGTAGCAACTTTTAAGATATCTTATTCTGTATGACTTTCTGTCTACACGTTATAGGATATATTACAAAAACCCTAAATACAAATTGGAACATATTGCCATTGTTACCAATAAATATTATTTAGATTACTGAATTTTGGATGCCATTTCATATAAGAATTATATTGCATCTTATTCTCACATTCACTATTTTGTGTTATCCTTTGTGGTCTTGTATCTGGTGTCCCAAAAGAAACTACTGACCTGCTAGTATAGATATAGCATTGTAGCTGTTTAAGCCTAAACAGATTAGTCCATCAATTTAGTCACATTTAAACTCTCCAGCTTTTTGTCTTTCTATGTTCCTCGTGCTGTTGAAAAAGCGATTACAGGTCCACGTTGCCAGTTCTCATTGCCAGGTCACGGAGAGGGAACTTCATGTATCAGAAAATGATGGCATATCCTGTAGATATGTCATAAAGCTTTGAAATATGAATAGCCATTAAATCTGTCATTGAACATTATCCTACTTTCTACTCATGGGTCTGCAGGATGAACTCAAACTTACAGACAGCATTAAAACTGATATACAGATCACCCTGTAGACAAGAAAATGTTTCTGATTATTATATTTAAAATTAAACTTGGCAATGTCACCAAAGTCTGCAGGATATTAGATTTGTCCTGAATTAATTTGTCAACAATCGTTATAACTCAGGCATACCCAGGCCACCCTGCTTTGGCCTCATGCACATGGCTGTTTTGTGCCCGAGGTCGTATTGCAGCCCGCATACAGCAGGTCCGCAATAAATGGGCACCGGCCTGTGTGCACTCCGCATCACGGATGCGGACGCATTCACTTAAATGGGTCCACAATCACGGAGATGCGGAACGGAAGCACGGATCAGAACCCCACGGAAGCACTACTGAGTGCTTCCGTGGTGTTTATGGCCGTGCCTCCGCACTGCAAAAAAGTAGAACTTGCTCTATTATTTAGCGGTGCGGATGGATCACGGACCCCTTCAAGTTGAATGGATCTCGAGCCGTCTCGGCCGCTGCACGGATGTTGTCCGTGCATGGACATTGCCCAATGCATGGAACGGCAGCACAACAGCCGTGGGCATGAGGCCTTAGGGTACAGCCACACAGTAGTTTTGCTTTGTAACACATGCTGCTATGTTAGGAAAACATTACATGATTTAACAGGAAGCACAAGGAAATTCAGATTGGTTGTGCATCAAAGTTTTATTTAGAACGAATTCTACTTCAAATGTTTCACTTCACACAACACTAGATTCCCCCCATAGAGTTATTTTGTAGTTTGAGAAAGATGTGCACTTATTTTTTTTAAATTTAACTTGCAATCTACTAGACCACAATCCCCAGTCCAAGATGCGTAAGTGCTGTATATGGTCAGTCTATTAGCTCAGTATGTAGAATGCATTACAATGTTGTATACATGTGTTTATAGTAAACCTATTGTTCTCACTTTACAATATTGGGGGTCATTTAGCAAAATGGAATAAAGTAGAACTGGCTTTGTTGCCCATAGCAACCAATCAAATTCCTCCCTTCATTTTCCAAAGGAGCTGTCTAAAATGAAGGGTGGAAACTAATTGGTTGCTATGGGCAAGTGAGCCAGTTCTACTTTACACCAGTTTGATAAATGACCCCCATTGTGTTTATTTTCATTTTTCCAAGTCACCTATTTTTATATCAAGCAGACAATTCCTTTATTTGTAGAGATTCTTATTCAGCTGTCAACTTGGAAGACAATACTATAAAGGAAGGTAATACCTCTATTAAAAGTTTTAGATTGGATCACAAATCACACCATTGACAACAGATGCTGGAAACAGCTCACCTCCTCCAACTTAATTTGTTATTTTTTAAATGACTTGCAGAAGGACCCGGCTTCGAATAGGTATATTTCATACTTAAAATTGGACCTCCACAGCAGCTTACATCACCTTAACTTTGACCTTCACAGCAGGCCGACCCTTTAACAGTGAGTTTCACAGCACCCCACTCCCTTGACAGTGACCTCAATAGCAACCTGCCCCTTAACAGTGAACTCCATAGGCGACCTTCCCCTTCTCTGTGTCCTCCACTGTTCCCTGCCTCTTAACAGAAACCTCCACAGCACCAGTCCCTTTAACAGTGACCTCCACAGTGCCCGCCCCCTTAACAGTAACCTCCACAGTGCCCACCCCTTTAAAAGTGACCTCCACAGTGCCTGCCCCTTTAACAGTGACCTCCACAGTGCCCGCCCATTTAAACGTGACCTCCACAGTGCCCACCCCTTTAACAGTGACCTTAACAGTGCCCGCCCCCTTAACAGAGACCTCCACAGTGAATGCCCCATTAACAGTGACCTCTACAGTGCCCGCCCCTTTAAAAGTGACCTTTACAGCAGCTTCCCCTTTAATAGTGGCCCCTGTCGACTTAACAGTGACCTCCACAGAGGCCAGCCCCTTTAATAGTGGCCCAACCCCCTTAACAGTGACCTCCACAGCACCCTGGCCCTTTAAGGCTAGGGCAACATGATGACATGTGTCGCGCGACGTTTTGTTGTACCAATGTTGCGTAACAATTTTTATAATGATAGGCTATGGTGTCGCACTGTGACATTCTGCGATTGCGACACGACAGTCGCAAAAAATCCATCCAAAAATTCATACATGGATGCATGTAGCAGTGTAGTTGCGTCCTATGTGTTGTTCAGCCCTAGCCTAAAGTTGACCTACATCAATGAAGAAAAATGGCTGGGTTGTCATGGAAACCTGGAGTAAAGCTATGTGTATGTGGAGACTAAGGCCCTTTAAGCTTCTATTGGCTGGTAACGGACATGTTACCGTATGTATGGCAGTTGGAATATGAAGAGAAAGAGTTGCAGGCTGATATTGGCTAATGCAGGTCATTTTTTGGGAATATCTCAGGAACAGCATCTCCTAGAGAGCTGAGGCCCCCACAATATTTCTTTCCAGGTAGCAAGGGATGTGTATACCAAGTTTCATTGAGATTGATGGTTGCGTTTCTGAGTGATCACGGAGCATACACACATACATACATACATACATACATACATATATATACGTCCTTCTTGAGATATATGTGTATATATACATACAGTATATATATATATATATATATATATATATATATATATATATATTTTTTTTTTTTATTTTTTATTTTTATTTTTTTTATTATTTTTTTTCTGTGTCCATATGCCCATTAAAAAGCTAGTCTCTGGAACTGATGTTTCCCTGAAAAGTTCATAGTAATATGGCTGCCTCTATAGTCATGTAAAAAAAAATTGAACAAAAATATATAAAAAAATATTTAATTCATTTTTAATTAGCGAAAAAAACTGCAGCAGCATCCCATTCATCACTTTCTTTTTACTATCTTTCTCATTATTATTATCTACTGTTTTATAATGAATTTATAGTTTTCCCACAATATGCATATACTCCTGCTTTTTGAAAGCAAAAAGAAAAGTGTAATTACATATCATCATGGGACACTACTATCATTTTATTTTATTTTATTTTTTTACCAGTAACAAGTGAATATTTTACATAATTTATCTTGTGAAAAATGATGGATGGTTATCGGGATATGTTCAGGCTCTTAACATTTTCCTTTGTTTGGTCAACGGATGAGCAAATCAGTTCTAATCTCTAAATCTGGAGCTTTTGCGACTTGCTTTAGACAAAACACATAAAAATTGCATCCAGCATCATGTTACTGTCAATATTGGTGGGGAAAAACCACGAGGAACAAATAAGACGAAGCATCATGTGACACTGGGAGTAACTGGGGGGGGGGGGGGTACCACTGAGGAAGGGGCTGTGTCCCCGAAACGCATCTTGGGAACTAAGTACAGTGAGCCGCAACATAATATCCAGTTGGAAGTACTTCCATATTCAGTGATAAAGCCACTATATTCATATACAAGTAAACTGACTTTTGGACCCAGGACCACAGCCTCACACCACACAGAGCGCTCAGCAGTGAGCAGCACAAGTGATCAGCGTACTCCTTCTGGTCACGTGGGACGCCACGCTGAGACCTGCGACTCAGGAGAAGCGGGTATACCGCTGAAGTACGGACGCTGAGTGCACGAGTGCCGGGTAAAGTTGTCCACCACCTCGGATACTGGAAGATTGGTAAAGTACACCGGTGTGTGTTTGTATGTTTAGTGGTTGATGTGGTCAGTCCCCATATGAAAGTGGGAGCAGTCTAAGGCGGACTTTTATATTCAGCATTGACTTACATTATTGTGGCACCTAAGGGATGCATTTACCACTATGGAGGACAATCAATACTTATTGGAGTGTTAACCTAAAAATGCCGCACTATACGCAGTGAATCTTGGTGCGGTCAATAGCCGTTTGATGTCAACAGTGCTCCTGGATACTGCCTGTGGTTATACCCTAACATCGGGTGCTGCTTAAATCCAACAAAGGTGTTAGTGTAATCTTGCCATTATTTTGAACGTAGTTGGAGCATTGATTAGCATTGACTTGCATTACTGTGACTGGAGATACAGGTGGCACTTAAGGGGTGCTCTTACCACTAAGGAGGACAATCAATACATATTATTGGAGTGGTAACCAAACAGTGCTACTGGATACTACCTGTGGTTATACCCTAACACAGTGTGCTGCACAAAGGTGTTAGTGAAATATTGCTATTGAGATATTTTGAGCAGTGAACCTTGCTGCGGTCAAGAACCGTTCGATGTGAACAGTGTTTCATTGGATACCGCTTGTGGTCACACTTAACGCAGGGTGCTGCTCAATTTAATAAGGGTGTTGGTGCAGTATTGTTGTTATATCTTGATCTGTAAAGTGATATATTGTATGTACACAGACTGTATGAGTGTGTATTTTTAATATATTTTAATAAATTGGTATCAATTAATGGAATATTTGCTGGTCTCGGTTGACTCCTAAAGTAAGTGCCCTCCTTACATATTATTTGCTTTAGACAAAACACATAAAAATTGCATCCATCATCATGTTACTGTCAATATTGGTGGGGAAAAACCACGAGGAACAAATAAGACGAAGCATCATGTGACACTGGGAATAACTGGGGAGGGGGGGGGGACTTGCCCTAATTGGCTTAAAGGCAGAAATACAGCCTCGTCAGCCAGTCATGGGGGCAATAGCAGGGAGATGCATATACTGCACCAACAGAAGTGCCATAATGTGTTCAGCTTCTGACCTGGAAAGAGTGTGTCTGCAGTGTGTGAAAAAAAAACGATTATAGAGCCACAATCTATATAGATAGTATAAAAATGTATAATTTTGTATTTTTATTAATTTGAAAGCTTTGAAGGAATAAGAGGTTGGTCACGCTACTGCTGCAGCAACTAAAACTCAGTCTAGCAGTTCAAAATTTAAAAACCTACCCCTTGCAATATTTTTTTTTCTAGGAAACTCAAGTTTGTACAGTTCAAATAATGCCAGCATCGCACCGCAATAGCATTCTGCTTCAAGAGCTGAGCAATTGCACAGTGTATTATATCAGTGTTATTACATGCGTGACATTATATAAAAAAACATTTTGCGGTAATAATACAATTTTTATACCAGTGATATTAAACACATATGGGGTCATTAATCAAACTGGTGTAAAGTAGAACTGGCTTATTTGCCCATAGCAAAGAAACCACCTTTCATTTTACAAAGAAGCTGTCAAAAATGAAAGGTGGACTCTGATTGGTTGCTATGGGCAACTAAGCCAGTTCTACTTTACACCAGTTTGAAAAGTTACCCCAATAGTTCTAAGAAATGTCACCAGAAACTCTGCAGGGGACACATCATTTGTAGTTGTTGTTTTTTGTCAGTTTTAAGTCTGTCTTTGCTTTGTGTACCTACGCCAAATTTATAAAATGGTGCATCCTAATAATATATTTGGCATGAGTGCAATGTTGTTTACACCTATATGTATAAAAGTTCACCAGTTGGTTGCCAAGCATAGATCATGACTTTTTTCAACTTTTTCAAAAGTCACACATAGTGAATGTGCCATAATCCAGGTCTCACTCATTAAAAATATTAAAAAAAATGTAAAAAGAATATAAATATTAAAATTATCCCCTTTCCCCAGAATAAATATAAATAAACACAGGAAAAAAAATGTAATGGGCATCTCCAAATGCAAAAATGTCTGTACTTTTTAAATCTAAACAAAAATTTCCTATGTGGCGAACAGTATAATGGACAAAATATCAAAATGGCCAATTCGCTACTTTTTCATCATTTAGCCTCCCAAAACAATTGAATAAAAAGTGACCCAAAGGTATCACACACCCTAGGATTGTATCAATAAAAACTACAGATTGTCTCTCACACAGCTCTATAGATATAACAATAAAAAAAAGTTATGAGGGGTGAAAATATGGCAATGAAAAGAAAAAAAATGTAAGTATTAAAACCCAAAAAATTATGGCTCCGGGAAGGCAGGCAGAAAGAAAATAAAACACAAAAACGGAAATCTCCAGGGGTATAAAGGGTTAAAGACATTCATACAAACACTGTATTGTAATATTTGTGTTAGCAGACACATAAATGTTTTTCATAGACATTTTAGTACAATAATTTAATTGTTAAATCAGTTACAGTATATTAAACACATAGGGGACATTTATTAAGAATGGCCTTTTAGATTCTGGTGTTAATAAGCACCTGCTCTGGCAGTGGATCGCTAAAGTTATGAAGAGGCACGTGCCTCTACATAACTTCAATGTATCCACCACTAGAGATGTCGCAAACATAAAATTTTCCGTTCGCAAATGGCGCACGCGAACTTATGCAAATGTTCGCGAACGTGCGAACAGGGCGAACCACCATAGACTTCAATAGACAGGCGAATTTTAAAACCCACAGGGACTCTTTCTGGCCACAATAGTGATGGAAAAGTTGTTTCAAGGGGACTAACACCTGGACTGTGGCATGCCGGAGGGGGATCCATGGAAAATTGCGTAGTTAACGAAGAGTGTGGTAAGTTGAATTCGCAATGCAATTAATATAACCTGCATTAAAGGATAACTGTCACATTTAGACCCTAATTTTGGTTTTCATATATGTAGTTACTAATATGATAATATTCCTGAATCAATACCTATTAGACTTACTTACCCCATATTTAATAAGATTCAGCCCTTAGCAACCAGTCTGCATAAAACTGCAATTTCACTATTCTGTTAACACTGGGTTCAGACCTGAGCGTTTTGAAGCCTAGCGTTTTCTGAGCGTTCAAGACGGGCGTTAACGCGCGTTTTTTTCTAGCGTTTTGGTAAATAGTGTAGGCGCGTTTGACGCGCGTTTATGTGATTGACTGCATAGTTGGCCAATGACCAATGATATAGTTTGGCCAATCTGAGTGCTTTAGAGGTGTGAAATTCCATGGTGGCTGATCCAGCATGTTGCAAACTTTGAAAAACGCGCGTCCATAGGCGCGTTTTACGCTGCACAAACGCCCGAACAACACGCGTATCGCGTTTCCCATTGAAGTATATTGGCACCAAACGCTCGAAAAACGCCCGAATTAACACGAACATACTTGCTTATGCGTCGGACGTTTTTAGGCGCATTCGAACGCGCATAAAAACGCGCAAGTGTGAACCACCCCCATTGGAATGCATGGTTCCTGTACTGTTGTGCGTTTTTTTGCGCATTCGAACGCGGCGTTTTACGCGAAAGTGTGAACTGAGTGTAAAATGGCCGCCCTCAGCCCTGAGCCTAATCCATAGGACACCTGCAGTGAAGTTAGTGAAGACCAGCTCTGTATAGGGGGGTCTTGCAGTTAAATTTCCAGGTCTGGCTGAAGCCTGTAGTCCTCTCCTACAAGCTCTCCTCTTATCAGATAAGGCTTTCATTTATACACTGAGCAGCCACATTGTCCAGCACTGCTAAGGGAGTGTCTGCCAAGCACAGGCATGTGGAGAAGTTCACACACACAGCCCAGCACTGTTATCTCCTGTCAGGAAGAACCTGGCTTTTTATACATTCCCTTACAATGTTGACTCACTATCAGTTCCCAGTGCACGCAGCCAGCGTGCTCCGTCCTCATCTGGTAGACGGAAAGAGCATAGCAACCTGATTTTAATCTCAGGTAAAAATAGCCAATACTGAGGACTTTTAGGTGGCTTTTAGGGGTTATTTATTAAACAATCAGAAATTAAAACAGGGCCAACAAGGTGATATTAATCACCAAAATCCAATAGTAAAAAAAAAAAAAAAAATTGACAGTTATACTTTAATCGCATTGCGAATTCAACATAGAGCTGGGTTCCTAATGGTTGTATTGCTAGAATATATCGAAGATTGAGAATATAGCGCTATATTCTCAATCTTCATTATATTCTAGCAATACAACCATTAGGAACTCAGATCTAAGTTGTAATCGCAATGTGATTAATACAGGTTATATTAATCGCATTGCGATTACAACTACTAACACTGCAGCTTCAGAATAAATCTAAGATGGATGCCGTCCTTGCTTTTTGATAGGAGGTGGGAGGGTCTGGGAGGGAGACTGATGTACTAGCCCTAAAAAGGGCTTTTTGGGGGTGCTGTCAGGATGCTGTCCTTACAGCAGAGATCAGATGAGTCTTTCAGGACTGGAGTGGACAATGAATACACTAGCCTAGCTATCGATTTCCCTATTAAATAAGCAGCAGCTACACTGTCCCTCCTCTCACTAAGACTGCAGCTTCCGAATGAATCTAAAATTGATGCTGTCCAGGAGATGGGAGGGTCTGGGAGGGAGAGTATGCTGCTGATTGGCTGGAATGTGTCTGCTGACTGTGAGGTACAGGGTCAAAGTTTACTCAATGATGATGAATAGGGGGTGGACGAACATCGCAAATGTTCGCCCGCAGTGGCGAACACGCACAAGCTGTTTTCGCCAGGAACTGTCCGCCGGTGAATAGTTTGGGACATCTTATTTGCGAATTCAACTTAGAGCTGGGTTCCTAATGGTTGTATTGCTAGTATATAATGAAGATTGAGAATATAGCGCTATATTCTCAATCTTCGTTATATAATTTTAGCAATACAACTATTAGGAACTCAGCTCTAAGTTGTAATCGCAATGCGATTATACAGGTTATTTTAATCGCACTGCAATTACAACTTAGATCTGAGTTCCTAATGGTTGTATTGCTAGAAATGACGAATATAACGAATATAGCGCTATATTCTCAATCTTCGTTATATTCTAGCAATACAACCATTAGGAACCCAGCTCTAAGTTAAATTCGCAATGAGATTAATACAGGTATGTTAATCGCATTGAGATTACAATTACTAACACTTCAGCTTCAGAATGAATCTAAGATGGATGCCGTCCTTGCTTTTTGATAGGAGGAGGGAGGGTCTGGGAGGGAGGCTATGCTGATTGGCTGGAATGTGTCTGCTGACTGTGAGGTACAGGGTCAAAGTTTGCTCAATGATAAAGTATAGGGGCGAACGCAAACATCGCATATGTTCGCCTGCCGCGGCGGATGCGAACAAGCTATGTATATCCACTACCAATCCTAAATATAAGACAGCTTCCTCGCTATCTTATATTTAAACTATTTTCTACGCCTAAACCAGGTGTACAAAATGATGAATGAGACAGTTTGCCGATGCCTTCCTCTTCCACACCACGTCCCCTTTTTTAGACCTGACGTGAGCAGGGAAGAAGTCACAGATTCTGCTGCAACATAGCATGCAACAGAATGCTATAGTGACCTACATCTGTTTGTAAATGACCCCCATAGTTCAAAGACATGTCATTTAGTAAACACATTATTTTAGCAGACTGTGTTTTTCATAGACATTTTTTGTAAAATGTTTTAATTTCAGCAACACTGAATTGCTATATTTCTGTTAGAAGATGTGTTATTGCGGCAGACCATGTTTTTCATAAATATTATTAGTACAATGATTCAATTGTTGAACCAGTGATATTAGACATACACAGTTCAAAGACATTTCCGAAAACACTGTAATGTTATTTTTTTGTTAGCAAATATATTATTGTAGCAGACCATGTTTTTCGCAGACATTTTAGTACAGATTAGATTACAGTAGATTGTTGATCAATTGATATTAAACGTATAGTTAAAATAAATTTTTGCAAACACTGCATTGTTATTAGAGGTGATCAACGTTCTGAAAACGTTCGATTTGGGTGCTTCAGCAAATTTCACAAATTACTTTGTCACGGAGCCTATTTCTTTGTAAGTAGCGGACTCAAAGACAGGAATCGGCGATGGCGTCACCCCGTCATTGAACCCTTCAGATGCCGTGTTCATCGCTGATCAAGGCATCTGAGATGACCATTGAGGACTGTCAGGGGTTAATCTGTTAAAAAAATAAAAATACATTATCCATTTGCTCACAAATAGTCTGCTGCGGACATCTTGATTGAAGTTCCGGCACAAAATCTTACACAGTGTGTAAGGATGTTCAATCAAGATGGCTGTGGTGAACTCTTCAAACGCAAATGGATGAGGTGAGTATGATTTTTTTTTTTACTTTCCTCTTAGGGAAAATTGTTTCATTATTATAAAGCACAAGGAAATTCGCTTTGCGGCAAATCTAATTTTCCCCGAAAATTCATGAACTTTGATTCGCTCAACACTAATTGTTATATTTGTTTTTAGCGGACGCAATACTGCAGCAGACATTGTTTTTCATAGACATTTTTAGTACAATAACTTCATTATTCAGTATGATAATAATTGCATAGTTAAAAGACATTATTGCAAACACTGCATTGTTATATATGTGTAAGCAGATGCATTACTGCCAACAAACCATGTTTTTCATTGGAATTTTAATATAAAATTTAATTTTTGAACGAGTGTGATATGAATCATTTGAAAGTCATTTCATTGCAAACACTGCATTTTCGTCAAATTGTCAATAAAAGAGTGCATTGTGTTTGTTGACAGGGAGGGACATTTAATTGCTCCTCTGTCCTTAAATTGCACAAAACAAAATTGTAATTTTGCTAGTACCGTTTAGTAATCTGTGTGTAGCAAACCTGTGACTTTTTATTTACAGGAAACTTGTGACATAATAAAGTGCCTGGAAAATGTAAGAGTACAAAATGAAAGACCCAGGACTCTTCATCAAGAGTCAGAAGTAGTCAGTAGTCAGTAGGGGTAGTTAGCAGCACCAGCCAACCAGCCAGTAGTTGTGGCAGTAGTGGCACTTTTAGCCATGGTGGTAGCAGTAGGAGCAGTGGTAGGAACAGTGGCATTCAAACAAATGCAGAGCAGGGAATCGGTGCCAAGGAGCTCAGGATGATATATCACAGTCTGATAAAAGTGAAAGGGAGGGTGAGGAATATGATGATGATTGTGTGTTGGACAGAACATGTGAGCCAGATCGGGGTGATGAGGAGAAGGTGATATCAGAGGAGCAGGGCATGGTAGCAGTCAACGTATAACGAAAACCTCCCAACAGAATTAGAATAATTTAGGGATTTATTGCAGCACATGAGGTGGCATCACCAGATCCTGCAAGAAAATAGAAGTGGAGAGCATTCTGAATCAGAACAAGTCTATCCTCCTTCTCATGGTCTTCTTTGTGGCAGCTAGCCTACATCCCAAAGCACTACAATGTCCTTGTCATCAACACCATAAGCTGCTTCTCCTCCTGCTCAGACTCCTTCTCCTCTTTGTCCTCCATTCCATTGTGAAACATCCACAATGGAACGTGTGGCCTTGAGAAAACTATTCTCAACCAGCAATTAACTTGTGTACTATTCCCACCCGCCAAGTTGCTGTTGGTGCAGTTGCTGACATACCACTTGTAATGGTGTTGTAGTTCCGATTTTTTTCCAGAAATTAATATTTTTACTGTGCAATAAGGTGCATACCACCGAGGACACCTGTATCAGGGACAGTACTTTTCTTTCACAGATCACTCCCTAAAAGCAGCGAGGCATCACTACAGCAAATAAGACATATAGACACTATATACACCTACAGTACATATTTTTGTCAGTCCTCTTCCAACACTAGATGCTTATCCGCCTCCACATCCTTCTCCATAGTCATTCTTCTGTCCCCAACAGCAGCAGGGTAAAGAGTTGATCCCACTTCCCCTCCCTCCTATCATATGTGTACAGTCGTGGCCAAAAGTTTTGAGAATGACACAAATATTAGTTTTCACAAAGTTTGCTGCTGAACTGCTTTTAGATCTTTGTTTCAGTTGTTTCTGTGATGTAGTGAAATATAATTACACGCACTTCATACGTTTCAAAGGCTTTTATCGACAATTACATGACATTTATGCAAAGTCATTATTTGCAGTGTTGGCCGTTCTTTTTCAGGACTTCTGCAATTGGGGCATGCTCTAAATCAATTTCTGGGGCAATTCCTGACTGAGAGCAACCCATCCTTTCAAAATCACTACTTGGAGTTTGTCAGAATTAGTGGGTTTTTGTTTGTCCACCCGCCTCTTGAGGATTGACCACAAGTTCTCAATGGGATTAAGATCTGGGGAGTTTCCAGGCTATGGACCCAAAATGTCAACGTTTTGGTCCCCGAGCCACTAAGTTATCACTTTTGCCTTATGGCACGGTGCTTCATCGTGCTGGAAAATGCATTGTTCTTCACCAAACATTCTTTACCTCACCTGCTGCCATTCCTTAGCAAGCTCTGCGCTGGTGGGACTCCAATCCCGCAGCTGAATACTCTTTAGAAGACGATCCTGGCGCTTGCTGGACTTTCTCGGACACCCTGAAGCCTTCTTTCACAAGAATTGAACCTCTTTTCTTGAAGTTCTTGATAATCCTATAAATTGTTGATTGGGGTGCAATCTTAGTAGCCACAATATCCTTGCCTGTGAAGCCATTTTTATGCAATGCAATGATGGCTGCATGCGTTTCTTTGCAGATCACCATGGTTAACAATGGAAGAACAATGATTTCAAGCATCACCCTCCTTTGAACATGTCAAGTCTGCCATTTTAACCCAATCAGCCTGACATAATGATCTCCAGCCTTGTGCTTCATAACATTCTGGAGTATATTCAAATTGCTATTATAAAAACTAAAGCAGCAACTTTTCCAATTTCCAATATTTATGTTATTCTCAAAACTTTTGGCCATGACTATACATAAAGCATTACAATCTTGTGTTAGAGCTAGAGTATATACACAACTTATCACTTGCTAAAATACATTCAATAGCAAATATATGTCTTCTCGCCAGCTCCAACTAGGGAAGTTGGTCAGTGACATTAGTAGGAAAATTGTGGCTGGGCTGCATTTGGGGGAAACACATGTTCCTTGTATGTCACACATGATAAATTTAGTCATGTAATGCTTTTTTGAAAAAGTACAATGGCTTGCAGAAGGTGCTGGCTATGTTCAGGAGACTGTCCTTCCATTTCTTATGTGTCAAGGAACACGAACCTGAACAGAAATGTCTGCTATTCCACCTTTCTTTTGCTAGCAGCATAAAGTGGTGAATGATTTTGTAGTGCACCAGACCACCTCAGCAGGGAGCATGTGTTGCTTTAAGGTCTGGCAGTGGCAGCTCATCAGAGACGACTATCACGTACTCAGGCGAGGCCACCAGATTTGTTAGTAGGGAAAACTGCGGCATGAACAATGTCATCCGCCTGATATTCATCTTAGAACAGACACTCACGCCCTTGCAACAAGTGAGGGTGGAAGACGAACAGCTTACACATCTTGCTGGTCAATTTGTAGCTGTTGGGGACCAACATGGAGAAAGTCCCATGGAGGAGCAGGATTTGACCTACTACTTGAGGAGTGGAGCAGGACTTGGTCGATAATGATGATGACGATCATGACGCACAATCATTTCAGTGGGGGTTGAAGCCAGAAAGAACTGGTTCATTGGTCATGCTGGTCAGAATGGCCGTCTGTATGGTTGCTTGCTTATGTAATGACAGGTGTTTCATTCACACGAAAAAGTTTGATGTTTATTGGATTATTTTAGACCCTTGCTATCAAAGCAAAATCAAAGCAAAATCAGGGAATATTTCCCTTTTGCTGAAAGGGAGGTCAAATTGCATTATTGTCCGTTAGTGTTGGGCGTGAATATTCAAATCGCGAATATTGGAACTTCAAGAATTTGAGAATATTTTGAATATAGTGCTATATATTCGTATTTTCAAGGATGATAGGTTCTGTTGTCCATACATACATTCAAGTTCACAACAATCAGTAATATGTAGTCAGACATGCGCAATTGCAAATATATTGGAAAGCTATTGTAATGTTCTGCCATGCCAACCATTTTCTCCAGTCTCAGTAAACTTCTAGCAGCTTAAGAAATGTTATACTGCTGATTTTCACAATTATGAATTTACGAACTCGCAAATATATGACGAATATTCGAGAAATATCACAAATTTGAATATTGCCTGTGCCGCTCATCATTATTGTCCAGCTGTCTGAGACCCCTCTTCTCTCCCCACCTTGCAGAATCACACACCTCTCACCATGTCTACAGTTGTGTTCAAAATTATTCAACCCCCAATGCTGTAAAGGGTTTTAGGGAATTTAGTGTACATTTGTAATTGTGTTCAGAATGAAATCTTACAAGGACTTTTTAAAGAACCAAATGCAACTAAAATGACATCAATTGTTTTTGTAATACAGTATTAAATGTTTTTTTTGTGATTTCTTCATTGACACAATTATTCAACCCCTTAAACACTACCACTCTTAAGAACAGAGGTTCATTCAAGTGTTTTTGATCAGGTATTGAAAACACCTGTGGATGTCAAGGAGCAGCAATCAAGCATAATAAGCACCAATTAGGCAGATTTAAAATGACTGTGATACTCAGCTCCTTCTAGACATTTACTGGTGTGTTTACAAACATGGTGAAGTCAAGAGAATGGTCCAGGAAGACAAGAGAAGAAGTGATTTCTCTTCACAGGAAGGGCAATGGCTATAAGAAGATTGCAAAGATGTTAAACATACCAAGAGACGCCATAGGAAGCATCATTCGCAAATTCAAGGCAAAGGGCACTGTTGAAACGCTACCTGGTCGTGGCAGAAAGATGATGCTGACTTCGACTGCTGTGCGCTACCTGAAGCGCAAAGTGGAGAAAAGTCCCCGTGTGACTGCTGAGGAACTGAAAAAAGAGTTGTCAGATGCGGGTACTGAAGTTTCAGCTCAGACAATAAGGCGCACACTGCGTAATGAAGGCCTCCATGACAGAACTCCCAGATGCACCCCCTTGCTGTCTCCAAAAAATAAGAAGAGTCGACTGCAGTATGCCAAAAGTCATGTGGACAAACCACAAAAGTTTTGGGATAGTGTTCTGTGGACTGATGAAACAAAATTAGAACTGTTTGGGCCCATGGATCAACGCTATGTTTGGAGAAGGAAGAACAAGGCCCATGAAGAAAAGAACACCTTGCCTACTGTGAAGCATGGCGGGGGGTCAATCATGCTTTGGGGCTGTTTTGCTACTACAGGTACAGGGAAGCTTCAGCGTGTGCAAGGTACCATGATTTCTCTTCAGTACCAGGAGATATTGGATGAAAATGTGATGCAGTCCGTCACAAACCTGAGGCTTGGGAGACGTTGGACCTTTCAACAGTACAATGATCCCAAGCATACCTCCAAGTCCACTAGAGCATGGTTGCAGATTAAAGGCTGGAACATTTTGAAGTGGCCATCGCAGTCACCAGACTTAAATACGATTGAGAACCTCTGGTGGGATATAAAGAAAGCAGTTGCAGCGCTCAAGCCTAAGAATGTGACTGAACTGGAGGCTTTTTCCCATGAAGAATGGGCGAAGATACCCGTAGATCGCTGCAAGACACTTGTGTCAAGCTATGCTTCACGTTTAAAAGCTGTTATAACTGGAAAAGGATGTTGTACTAAAAACAAAGATTGAACGTCACTTGGGGGTTGAATAAAACTGATAATGATGTGAGCACAGAAAATATATTTGTGGTTATTTCATTATAAATGTTATGTTATATTTGTCTGACTTACAAGTGCCTCTTTGATTTAATTGTAAACAAGATGACTGAAATGATCAAAATCAATGTCAAACTGGCCAAAACACTTTCAGTGGGGGTTAAATAATTTTGAACACAACTGTACTACTACAAGCAGAAAAGCTGAAGCAGCAGAAGCCAGTTCAGTATCATCAACATGATGAAAAAATTGTTTTATGTGCCATGCCAGGCTTACGCAAATCAGCAAATAGGGTCCAATGGAAATGTCACTTTAACAAACAATTTATATATAAAATATATATAAAAAGTTACCACAGTGTTGCGCCAATATATTCAAGCGGCGTCGCAGACTTTCCTTGTGAAGTGGGACCAGTTCACATTCATGCGTTAATAAAATCCAGGTAAAAAGTGACACTGCCAAAACCCTCAATGAAGAACTCCAAGCTGATGGAGGGATGCAAAACCTTCTTTAGAAACAACCGAACATCCGAGATTCATCCAGGAGATCTTTCTCCCCCGCAATCTTCCTGTAAAAGTTTAAAGGTTGCTCAACATAGTGAAGACCCACCAATTCAGAATCATTAAAGCGCATTTATTCTACTGACAGGATAATAAAATTCCAACAGCATTAAGAATGATTAAAACTCCATAAGTCTCAGAGTGCCTGACCAAGGTTTCGCCACGTGAGCCTCATCAGGGGCGTCCGTTACTCCATATTTTTGGGCGTGTTTTTTATACCTCACCAGAGGGGAGGATCACCAATTTGATACTTCCTTCTTTTACACAGATTAATACACAATTCATAGTAATAAAAAATATAACACATAATTGCAGCAATAAAAAAAACACAAAATATAGAACATTAAACAGTTCTGCGTATATAATACTGCTTACACAGACATATTAGGAGATATTCCACCCCCACATGTTCACACGTAATTTCTCCCTTAATGGGGTACTCCATACCATCCTTCGCTATTTGTATATTTTTCACTCTCTTGTCTTCCTTCCTGCGCTTTCTGCATGCAATGCAGAAACCGCACCATGTGAATTGATATCTCCTATTTTTTAGTGTTGTTGCTGCTATATGACTGTGCAAAAGTGTGTATTTTAAATTGGGAGCTTTCTTAAATATTACTGATGGTTTTTCAGGTATATATCCCCCTAACACAGGGTCATTTTTCAACACAGACCAATTTTTTCTTAGTTTATTTTTTTAAATTGGCCCCGCACATGCATTAATCTGTGTGAAGAAAGTGAATCAATAGTCTTTATCATCCCCTTCCCTCTCTTTTTTAGGGGTCTCTCCTCTCTTTCAACTTGATAACTAATTCTTTGCAGTTCCCCTCTCTCATAACCTTTTTCTTAAAACCTTCCCTGTATAATTTTATACCTCACGGTCAGTACAATTCCTATAGATCCGCAATAGTTGTCCCTTAGGAATATTCTTGATCCAAGGACCATGGTGACAGCTGGTAGTATCAATGTAACCATTCACGTCGGTTGGCTTAAAATAAGTTTTGGTCTTCAATTTTCCTTCCTCTATGTAAATGGTTAAATCGAGAAAGTTAACCCTATCAGAATGTAAGATAACCTCACTGGTGAATGTAAGATTCCAGCGGTCATCATTCAAGTTCTTAATGAATACTTCCAAACCTTGTAGGTCACCTTTCCACATCATGAGGCAATCATCGATATACCTTTTCCATAATGTGAGTCGGCCACCAGTATGTTGTAATAGTGGTTTAATCTTTTTATCCTCCCATGCCGCCCACCATGAAGAGGTTAGCGAAACTGGGGGCGCATTTCTCCCCCATCACCATCCTAACTTGTTGCAGGTAGAATTCATTCTTGAACCAAAAATAATTATTCTTCAAACAAAACTCTAAACACTGGCAAATAAAGTCCCCATGTACCTCCAACATATCAGGATCCTTTTCCAATTGATCTCTCACTGCTTTCATAGCAAGATCCATAGGGATAATGGTGTACAACGATGATACATCGGCTGTTGCAAGCCAGGTATTCCCTGTGGGGGACCCATAGTTTTCGATCATTTCTATCACACTACTACTGTCCCTCAAGTACAATGAAGACTGTACTACATATTTTTGTAAGTAATAGTCAACATACTCAGTCAGTCGGCTTGTCAGGGATCCAATCCCTGACACAATAGGCCTGCCAGGGGGATTCGACAGGCTCTTGTGCACTTTAGGTAGTTGATATATTACCTGGATCTTCAGATGTTTCATTTTCAGATACTCATATTCTTTTTTTATTTAGGACCCCCTTAGTGAAACCCTCTTGCAACAACCGATCCAATTTTTGTTTAAATTCTAGGGTGGGGTATTTTTTCAATCTTTCATAAGTGTTCACATCAGCCAACAACCTTAGCATTTCATTTTCATACATATCTTTATCCAGCACTACAACCCCTCCCCACTTATCAGCCGGTTTTATTATTATTTTGGAGTTCTTTTCCAAACCTTTTAGGGCTGTTCTTTCTTCTCGTGTAAGATTATAATATTTAGGTCTATCATTCATATTATTTAGACCATTCAATAAGCCCCTTTTAAAGGCCTCCACATAATCATTCTCCTTATTTAGTGGAAAAAATGTATTCCTCTCACGTAAATCTGTATGAATAATATTAGTTTTTTCAGGAGTTGTTACTTTAATTTATCGCTTCTCTTCAATAGCCACCCTTTGATTGTTAATAAAAATATTTTGCCATATTCAGTTTCCACATATATTTGTGTACATCCACAAAAATGCCAAATTTACTTTTAATCCCTTTTCTAATACGTTAATTTCATTTTCTGTTAGCTGATGTGAACTGAGATTGTAGATCCCATGCACATTTCCCAGCTTTTTTTCACTTGCGGGCCGGTTCTTCCTACCTCCTCTCTTTCCTCTGTTAGGTTTCTTTTCTGTGGCATAGATATCTTTTGTCCCAATTCTCTCTCCCTCTGGAACCCTTTTATCTTTTCATGGGGAAAATGTTGTTTTTTTTCTTCCTTTTTCTACCCCTCATCGCTATGTGTTAGTACTTCCTCCCTTCGATAATCATTTCCCTGATGGGACCTGTTCTCATTCTGATTTTCTCTATATAGATTTCCCCCATAATAATTAAATTTATTATTTTGATACCTAGGGTAATAGTTCCTTCCTGGGTAATACTGTGGTTTATCAAAATTGTCTCTGTAATATACATTATGCTGCCTATAATTATTTTTGCGATAATGGTTCTGATACTGTATGGGTAGAACATCCAAATTTCTTATTACAGGTGGTTGCGTTAACCCCCTATTCTCGATGTAATTTCCTTCTATTGGTAAGGTTGCCTCTCATCCACCTTTCCCTCCTCCATTACCCGATTTATTTTCATTATTTTTATTACTTATATACTCTTCCCCATTTATAATCTTCACACACCTTAAAATATTTTCTATATTTCTTATCTCTCACCTCCTTCTCGGCTTTTAAAACACTTTATTGGCATTTCTTTGATAAACAACCACTGTGCGCAAGTCTAAAACCAGGGTCCACGAACATGTTAGCAACATAAAAAAGAGCTTCAAGAGTCATATTGTGTCCATGCATTTTAAACAAATGCATGGAAAGGATTCAAGAGGCCTGTGGTTTGCAGGTGTGGAGAAAGTGAAATCGAATTGGAGGGGAGGAGACCTGATAATAGCTATAAACCAATGGGAAGCTGAATGGATATACCGCTTAAAAACATTACAACCTGCAGGTATGAACATCAATTTTGATTTGAGATCTTGCCTGATGTAGAGAAACCTGCATTCCTGTAAGGAAGGGGTTGAGAGAATACATTGTAAGAAAGAAAAACTCTATCATTGGCTGTATAAGATAACGGGTTCCCTTTATGAATGGGTGTGTGAACAACAGTTGATCTAAGTACTATCTGGTAATTTTCATAAATGGGAATTGTGAATAATAGTTGGTAATAGCAGTTGGTAAGTTTTATGAATGAGGGGCTAAAATGTTGTGGCTAGTTGAGGAGCAATATTAACCCTCGGAGATATCTATGGTCCAGAAAATAGGTATGAAATTGTCTCTGTATTTTATTGTGGACTTTTATTTTTTATGTTCTATTTTTTTATTTTTGTATTTTCTTGCAGCAATTATGTGTTATATTTATTTATTACTATGAATTGTGTATTATTTATGGTCTGTGTAAAAGAAGGAAGTATCAAATTGGTGATCCTCCCCTCTGGTGAGGTATAAAAAACACGCCCAAAAAAATGGAGTCATGGACTCCCCTGATGAGGCTCACGTGGCGAAACCTTGGTCAGGCACTCTGAGACTTATGGAGTGATAATCATTCTTAATGCTGTTGGAATTTTATTATCCTGTAAGTAGAATAAATGTGCTTTAATGATTCTGAATTGGTGGATCTTCACTCTGTTGTGCAACCTTTAAACTTCTACAGGAAGATTGCGGGGGAGAAAGATATCCTGGATGAATCTCGGATGTTCGGTTGTTTCTAAAGAAGATTTTGCACCCCTCCATCAGCTTGGATTTCTTCATTGAGGGTTTTGGCAGCGAGACTTTTTAACTGGATTTTATTAACTAAATGTCACTGAAGGGACACAATGGAGATTTCTACTATGGAGGGGGCACAGAGGGCATTACTAGTACAGTGGGCATTACTACTATTAAGTGGGCGCAATGATGATTATTACTGTGAAGGGGGCACAAAGAGGGCATTACATCTGTTAAAAGAAGCACAGAGAGGGCATTACAACTGTTAAAAGGAGCACAGAGAGGGCATAACTACTGTGAGAGGGCACAATGTGGGCATAACTACTGTGAGGGGGCACACATCTGTACAAAACTACTGTGAAAGTGTACAAATTTTTTAAAGTATTGGGGAGGTGCCAGATAAAGGACCCGCCCAAGGTGCCAAACACCCTAGGCACTCCACTGGCTCTACAGCCCAACAAAAACAACCTGAGAAGTATTCACAAAGGGAGAGTGCAAACAAGACAGTAAAACATGATAATATATCACTAGATGTCAGTATAACACATGGTGCTCCGCCCGATCACCACCGCCCCACAAGCAACCGTGCTGCCCACACCAGTGCGCGCCAACCAATCTCCACACGCCGCCCACACCTGCGTGCTGGCCAATCACCACCGCCACTCGCAGGTTATGGTGTGCTCTCCACGTCGGAGCACCGCCATTACTGTCTGTGCATCACAGAGCCACACAGTCCCAGCACTCTCAGCCACAGACAGCAGCCGCTGCCAGCCGTCTCAGCCATCAGTCAGTGCCACCAGTCACACTGCCAGCACTGTTAGCCATTAGTCAGTGCCACCAGTCACAGTGCCAGCCGTCTGAGCCATCAGTCAGTGCCACCAGCCACAGCCACCAGTCACAGTGCAAGCAGTCTCAGCCACCAGTCAGTGACAGCCGTCTCAGCCATCAGTCAGTGCCACCAGCCACAGTCACCAGTCACAGTGCCAGCAGTCTTAGCCACCAGTCAGTACAAACCATATCAGCCATCATTTAGTGCCACAGCCACCCATCACAGTGCCAGCAGTCTCAGTCACAGCCACCAGTCAGTGCCAGCAGTCTCAGCCATAGCCACCAGTCTGTGCCAGCAGTCTCAGCCGCAGTCATCAGTCTTAGCCACAGCCAGCAGTCTCAGCCACGTCTCACCCACCAGTCAGTGCCAGCAGTCAGTGTCAGCAGCCACAGTCACCAGTCTCAGCCACCAGTCAGTGCCAGCATTCTCAGTTACAGCCAGCACTTAGTGCCAGCAGTCTCAGCCACAGCCAGCAGTCAGTGCCAGAAGTCTCAGACACTGCCACCTATGAGTGGCAGCAATCTCAACCACAGCCAGCACTCATTGCCAGCAGCCTCAACCACAAGCCACAGCCAGCAGTCTCAGCCGCAGCTACCACTCAGTTCCCTTGCCACTTAATGTAGACTGTTACTACTAATGTTTATGCAGTACTGTTCTAGCGTCCGTTATTGTAACAGGCTTAATGTCCAGTATATAAATAAATCAGTTGCACATGACTTACTACAAAAAGACCTGTGTTTTAAAAGGTGTTCAATACTCCATTATTCTAGAATAATTAAACTCTATCAGTGTTTTAATAATAATTTAATGATACTTTTAGAGAGAATGAGAATAGCAAAGAAGGACAAATCAATGTTGAATGAATAAACAAACAAATTGCTTTATGGCAGCCCCATGGCCCATAGACATAATGGTCAGGGGGAGACCTCATTGACTTCTATGGGACAGTTTTCTAGGCATGTTCTGTGACCTGTGCAGAGGTCATTGTGCAAGGAAAGAACAGTAAGCTTTGACAATGACCTATTGTGAATGGTGGATCCTGTCTTATCTATACACAAAGCTGATATCATTTCAGGAAGGACTAGAATGACAGATAAGCTGGTAACTACAGTAAACTTATCTGTACAGACCAAGAAGTGGTAACTATTATTAGGTTTAGTGGCCAGTGGATTTTATGGCTTTTGTTTAAATATAGATTCTGACTAGAGTTGAGTGAACACCTGGATGCTCGGGTTCGAGAAGTTCAGCCGAACTTCCCGAAAATGTTCGGGTTCGGGATCGGAACTCGACCCAAACTTCATCCCGAACCCGAACCCCATTGAAGTCAATGGGGAACCGAAATTTTGGGCACTAAAAAGGCTGTAAAATAGTCCAGGAAAGGGCTGCAAAAAGCAGCAAAATGTAGGTAAATCCCCTGCAAACAAATGTAGATAGAGAAATGAATTAAAATAAAATAAATAAAAATTAAGCAATATCATTTGGAGAGAGGTCCCATAGCAGAGAATCAGGCTTCAAGTCACCCCCCAATGTAGAAGGCCACTTTCATTTATTTAGGCCCCAGCACCCAGACAGAAGACAGAGGTCGCATAGCAGAGAATCAGGCGTCATGTCACCCACCAATGAAGAAGGCCACTTTTCGATGATTAGGCCCCTGGCACCCAGACGGAGTAGAGAGGTCGCATTTCAGAGAATCAGGCTTCATGTCACCCAGCAATAGAGAAGGCCACTTCCAGATATTTAGCCCATGGCACCCAGACAGAGGACAGAGGTCGCATAGCAGAGAATCAGACGTCATGTCACCCACGAATGGAGAAGGCCACTTTTCGATAATTAG
This sequence comes from Bufotes viridis, assembly GCA_033119425.1. Lineage (NCBI taxonomy): Eukaryota > Metazoa > Chordata > Amphibia > Anura > Bufonidae > Bufotes > Bufotes viridis. Next base: position 241,248,541 of record CM065593.1, on the reverse strand, counting down.
GCCCCTGGCATCCAGACGGAGGAGAGAGGTCGCATAGCAGAGAATCAGGCTTCATGTCACCCAGCAATAGAGAAGGCCACTTCCAGATATTTAGCCCACGGCACCCAGACAGAGGACAGAGGTCGCATAGCAGAGAATCAGGCATCATGTCACCCACCAATGGAGACGGCCACTTTCATTTATTTAGGACCCTAGCACCCAGACAGAGGTTGCATAGCAGAGAATCAGGCGTCATGTCACCCACTAATGGAGAAGGCCACTTTTCGATAATTAGGCCACTAGCACCCAGACGGAGGAGAGAGGTCGCATGTCAGAGAATCAGGCTTCATCTCACCCAGCAACAGAGAAGGCCACTTCCAGATATTTAGCCCAAGGCACCCAGACAGAGGACAGAGGTCACATAGCAGAGAATCAGGCATCATGTCACCCAACAATGGAGAAGGCCACTTTTTAATAATTAGGCCCCTGGCACCCAGACGGAGGAGAGAGGTCGCATAGCAGAGAATCAGGCTTCATGTCACCCAGCAATAGAGAAGGCCACTTCCAGATATTTAGCCCACGGCACCCAGACAGAGGACAGAGGGCGCATAGCAGAGAATCAGGCGTCATGTCACCCACCAATGGAGACGGCCACTTTCATTTATTTAGGCCCCAGCACCCAGACAGAGGACAGGGGTCGCATAGCAGAGAATCAGGCGTCATGTCACCCACTAATAGAGAAGGCCACTTTTCGATAATTAGGCCCCTGGCACCCAGACGGAGGAGAGAGGGCGCATAGCAGAGAATCAGGCTTCATGTCACACAGCAATAGAGAAGGCCACTGCCAGATATTTAGCCCACGGCACCCAGACAGAGGTCGCATAGCAGAAAATCAGGCGTCATGTCACCCACCAATAGAGAAGGCCACTTTTCGATAATAAGGCCTCTGGCACCCAGACGTTGGAGAGAGGTCGCATGTCAGAGAATCAGGCTTCATGTCACCCAGCAATTGAGAAGGCCACTTCCAGATATTTAGCCCATGGCATCCAGACAGAGGACAGAGGTTGCATAGCAGAGAATCAGGCTTCATGTCACCCACCACTGGAACAGGCCACTTTCAGACAATTAGACCACTGGCACCTAGACGGAGGAGAGGTTCATTAAACTTTTGATTGCACCGCAATATACCGGTAAAATTTAAAAAAGAGGATTCAATAAAGAAGTGCCCTGGAGTACAAGAATATATGGTTGAGGGGAAAGCAGTTATAAATGTCTATTTTGCACAAGGGATGGACAGGTCCTGTGGAATCCATGCCTGGTTCATTTTTATTAACGTCAGCTTGTCCACGTTGGCTGTGGACATGCGGCTGCATTTGTCAGTAATGACGCCCCCTACCGTGCTGAATACACGTTCAGACAAAACGCAGGCCGCCGGACAGGCCAGCACCTCCAAGGCATAAATGGCTAGCTCTGGCCACGTGGACAATTTGGAGACCCAGAAGTTGAATGGGGCCGAACCATCAGTCAGTACGTGAAGGGGTGTGCACATGTACTGTTCAACCATGTTAGTGAAATTCTGCCTCCTGCTAACACTTTTCCACGTTTCTGCCATGCTAACCCTGCCCTCAGAGGAGCTGGCCGTGACACAGCTGCATTGGCAACCTCTTGCTCCTCCTCAGCCTTCGCCTTGGGCTTGCACCTGTTCCCCTGTGACATTTGGGAATTCTCTCAGGAACACGTCTACCAGCGTGCGCTTGTACTCGTGCATCTTCCTATCATGCTCCAGTGCAGGAAGTAAGGTGGGCACATTGTCTTTGTACCGGGGATCCAGCAGGGTGGCAACCCAGTAGTCCGCACACGTTAAAATGTGGGCAACTCTGCTGTTGTTGCGCAGGCACTGCAGCATGTAGTCGCTCATGTGTGCCAGGCTGCCAAGAGGTAAGGACAAGTTGTCCTCTGTGGGAGGTGTAGCGTCATCGTCCTCCGTATCCCCCCAGCCACGCACCAGTGATGGGCCTGAGCTGTGTTGGGTGCTACCCCGCTGTGAACCTGCTTCATCCTCATCCTTCTCCACCTCCTCCTCATCCTCCTTGTCCTCCAGTAGTGTGCCCTGGCTGGCCACATTTGTAACTGGCCTCTGCTGTTGCAAAAAACCTCCCTCTGAGGCACTTCTAACAGACTGGCCTGAAAGTGCTAAAAATGACCCCTCATCCTCCTCCAATTCCTCCTCCTGGGCCACCTCCTCTTCCATCATCGCCCTAAGTGTTTTCTCAAGGAGACATAGAAGTGGTATTGTAACGCTGATAACTGCGTTATCGCCACTGGGCATGTTGGTGGAGTACTCGAAACAGTGCAACAGGGCACACAGGTCTCGCAAGGAGGCCCAGTCATTGGTGGTGAAGTGGTGGTGTTCCGCAGTGGGACTGACGTGTGCGTGCTGCAGCTGAAACTCCACTATGGCCTGCTGCTGCTCGCACAGTCTCTCCAGCATGTGCAAGGTGGAGTTCCACCTGGTGGGTACGTCGCATATGAGGCGGTGAGCGGGAAGACCGAAGTTACGCTGTAGCGCAGACAGGCGAGCAGCGGAAGGATGTGAACGCCGGACGTGCGCACAGACGGCCCGCACTTTATGCAGCATCTCTAACATGTCGGGGTAGTTGTGAATGAACTTCTGCACCACCAAATTCAGCACATGCGCCAGGCAAGGGATATGCATCAAACCGGCTAGTCCCAGAGCTGCGACGAGATTTCGCCCATTATCGCACACCACCAGGCCGGGCTTGAGGCCCACCCGCAGAAACCACTCGTCGGTCAGTTGTTCAATACCCCGCCACAACTCCTGCGCGGTGTGGGGCCTGTCCCCCAAACATATGAGTTTCAGAACGGCCTGCTGACGTTTAGCCTGGATTGTGCTGAAGTTGGTGTTGAAGGTGTGTGGCTGACTGGATGAGAAGGTGGAAGCAGAAGAGGAGGAAGCCGAGTAGGAGGAGGAGGCTAGAGGAGGAAACGAATGATGCCCTGTGATCCTTGGCAGCGGAAGAACGTGCGCCAAAGAACTCTCCGCCTGGGGCCCAGCCGCCACTACATTCACCCAGTGTGCAGTTAGGGAGATATACCATCCCTGGCCGTGCTTACTGGTCCACGTATCTGTGGTTAGGTGGAACTTGCCACAGATGGCGTTGCACAGTGCACACTTGATTTTTTCGGATACTTGGTTGTGCAGGGAAGGCACGGCTGTCTTGGAGAAGTAGTGGCGGCTGGGAACAACATACTGTGGGACAGCCATCGCCATCAGCTGTTTGAAGCTGTCTGTGTCCACAAGCCTGAATGACAGCATTTCAAAGGTCAGCAGTTTACAAATGCTGATATTCAGGCCCAGGGCTCGAGGGTGGCTAGGTGGGAATTTACGCTTTCTCTCCAAGGTTTGTGAGATGGAGAGCTGAACGCTGCCGTGTGACATGGTGGAGATGCTTGGTGATGCAAGTGGTGGTGTCGGTGGCACATCCTCTGTTTGGTGGGCGGCAGGTGCCAACATTCTTCCCGAGGCGGAGGAAGAGGGAGCAGGGGGAGCCTGAGTGAGTTCCTTGTTTTTAAGGTGTTTAACCTTTTGTGCTAAGGTTCAGAACGTTAATGCCTCGCTTCAGGCTCTGATAGCACAGCGTGCAAACCACTCGAGTCTTGTCGTCAGCACATTGTTTAAAGAAGTACCATGCCAGGGAACTCCTTGAAGCTGCCTTTGGGGCGCTGGGTCCCGGGTGGAGGTGGCCAGTAGCAGGCAAACTTTCTTGGCGGCGGCTGTTCTGCTTTTGCCCTCTGCTCCCTCTTTTGTTCTGCTGTTGGCTCGGTCTCACCACTGCCTCTTCCTCTGAACTATGAAAGTTAGTGGCACGACCTTCATTCCATGTGGGGTCTAGGACCTCATTGTCCCCTGCATCGTCTTCCACACAGTCTTTCTCCCTGACCTCCTGTTCGGTCTGCACACTGCAAAAAGAAGCAGCAGTTTGCACCTGTCTTTCGTCATCATCAGAGACGTGCTGACTCCGATGAGGTGGTATTCCCATGTCCTCATCATCAGGAAACATAAGTGGTTGTGCATCAGTGCATTCTATGTCTTCCACCACTGGGGAAGGGCTAGCTGGATTCCCTTGGGAAACCCTGCCCGCAGAGTCTTCAAACAGCATAATAGACTGCTGCATAACTTGAGGCTCTGACAGTTTCCCTGATATGCATGGGGGTGATGTGACAGACTGATGGGCTTGGTTTTCAGGCGCCACCTGTGCGTTTTCTGCAGAAGACTGGGTGGCAGATAATGTTGTGAACGTGCTGGATCCACTGTCGGCCACCCAATTGACTAGAGCCTGTACTTGCTCAGTCCTTGCCATCCTTAGAACGGCATTGGGCCCCACCAAATATCGCTGTAATATCTGGCGGGTACTGGAACCTGAGGTAGTTGGTTCACTAGGACGTGTGGCTGTGGCAGAATGGCCACATCCTCTCCCAGCACCAGAGGGTCCACAGAGCATCCCTTACGAGATGTTTTCCTCATTGTTACCGTTCTCCAAGCACCACAAAATAAAAAAAAATATTTGGCCCAATGTATTGATTTCAAATTCAGGCCATTTTTTACAGGCACCTAACACTATCTGCTTATTTATTTATGTACCGTATTACAATAATCCAGGCACGGCAGTAACCACTGATTTAGGGGAATATCAATTGTAGGCCAAGTATTTAGGCCCTGGATGAAAGGTATCCTTTTATGCACAGATTTACACTTGGAGATGCACAGTAGCGTGTGAAAAAAATATGTAGGATTATGCCTTCAGCAATTGTATTTTAACATTTTGTGTAATATACCCTTTAACAGACAGAAATACACTTGGAGATGCACGGTAGCGGGTAAAGTTATTGAGGATTATCCTCTCAGCACTTGTATATACACGTTGAGTGTAATATACCCTTTTAAGGACAGAAATACACTATGAGATGCACAATAGTGCGTGCAGATTTACAGGATTATGCATTCAGCAATTGTAATGTAACACTTTTTGTAAAATACACTTTTACGGAAAGAAATATACTTAGAGATGCACGCTGAGTGTAATATGCCCTTTTACGGACAGATTAACACTTGGCCTTCAACAGCTGGAACACCAGATTCAGGGTATTTCTATTTTGGCAACTGAATTTCACCGCAGAAAATAATAAATCCTTAGACGGACACTATTAAACTTGGCCAGCCACTGCTGGGACACCAGATTTACGGTATTGCTATTTTGGAAATTGAATTTCACCCCAGTAAAAAATATATCCTTTGCCGGACACTATTAAACTTGTCCAGCCACAGCTGGAACACCAGATTTACTGTATTTCTATTTTTGCAACTGTATTTCACCCCAGAACAAAATCTATCCTTTGACGGATACTATTAAACTTGTTCAGTCACAGCTGGAACACTAGATTCAGGGTATTGCTATTTTGGCAATTAAATTTCACCCCAGAAAAAAATATAACCTTTTACGGACAGATTTAAACCAGGCCTGCAACAGCTGGAACACCAGATTTACTGTATTTCTATTTTTGCTACTAACTTTTACACCAGAAAATAATATATCCTTTGACGGACACTAGGGAAATTGTCCAGTCACCGCTGGAACACCAGATTCAGGGTATTGCTATTTTGGCAATTAAATTACACCCCAGAACAAAATCTATCCTGTGACGGACACTATTAAACTTGGCCAGCCACAGCTGAAACCACTGATTTATGTTATTGCTATTTTGGTAATTGAATTTCACCCGAGAAAAAAATATATCCTTTGCCGGACACTATTACACTTGTCCAGGAAAAGCTGGAGCACCAGATTTACTGTATTTCTATTTTTGCAACTGTATTTCACCCCAGAAAATAATATATCCTTTGACGGACACTAGTGAAATTGTCCAGTCACAGCTGAAACACCAGATTCAGGGTATTGCTATTTTGGCAATTAAATTTCACTCCAGAAAAAAAATATACCCTTTTACGGACAGATTTAAACTAGTCCTGCAACAGCTGGAACACCAGATTTACTGTATTTCTATTTTTGCTACTGACTTTCACCAGAGAAAATAATATATCCTTTGACGGACACTAGGGAAATTTTACAGTCACAGCTGGAACACCAGATTCAGGGTATTGCTATTTTGGCAACTGAATTTTACTGCAGAAAATAATATATCCTATGACGGACACTATGAAACTTGTCCAGTCACAGCTGGAACACCAAAATTATGGTATTGCTATTTTGGCAATTGAATTTCACCCCAGAAAATTATCTATCCTTTGCCAGACACTTTTAAACTTGGCCAGCCACTGCTGGGACACCATATTTACGTTATTGCTATTTTGGCTATTGAATTTCACCCCAGAACAAAATATATCATTTGCAGGACACTATTAAACTTTTCCAGCCACTGCTGGGACACCAGATTTAGGGGATTGCTATTTTGGCAATTGAATTTAACCCCTTAATAAGATATAGAAATTTCTATGCTGAATTTCTAGGGGTGACAATAAGCAAAAAAAAACTATCCTTTACCAGACAGCAGACAGTATTACACTTGGCTAGCCACAGCTGGAACACCAGATTTAGGGGATTACTATTTTGGAAATAGAATTTAACCCCCTAATAAGATATATAAATTTCTATGCTGAGTTTCTAGCGGTGACAATAAGCACAGCCAAGCCCCTGATGTAGGATATAGCAAAAAAACAAAAAAAAAAACTAGTATTGATGGATTGATTGACTTGGTGGCAGCTTGTGCTGGTGCACCACAAGACACAAAATGGCCACCGATCAAAGTGACAGAAAAACGCTCTGTGAAGCCTAAAAACCAGTTAAAAAACAGCAATTAACTAGCAGAAGTTGAATGATTCATTCAGTGTTTTTGCTGACTTTTCTATGCCTAATCTCGCCCTCACAGAAGCTGCGTCCTCTCCCTACACTAATCAGAGCAGTGTGACGTGTGTCACTACGTGACTCCAGCTTAAATAGAGGCTGGGTCACATGCTGCACTTGGCCAATCACAGCCATGCCATTAGTAGTCATGGATGTGATGGCTTCTTAGGGCAAGAAGTAAAACGCTAGCTGATTGGCTGCTGTGCAGTCCTTCAAAAAGCGGGAAGAAATCGCCGAACAATGGACCCGAAACTATACAGTTCAGGTTCGCTCATCCCTAATTCTGAAATGGAAATTTAAAAATATAATCAAAAATGTAATTTAAACAATAGGTCATTTTCTGATGACAAATTCCCTTCAGGGGGGTTGTCTGAAAAAGGCAGCAGAAGTAGCAACCTAACAAAAAATACCCTTGAAGCAATATGGGTCCAATGGATGAGTATGGATACTTTACCATATAAATATTGGCAATGCCTTTGACCACATTTTTCAATAACTTGGACAACACCTTTATTGACTTCTATAAGTATAGACCCATAAAAATAAGAGCTTCCAACACATATATTCTTGGTTGAGATCAAAATACTTGTCATATGCAGCGTCAAAGTTTATGGAAACAGCCAAGTAGTCTGTGCTTTGCTGTTTCTGTTACTCCCATAAAGTTAATGAGAGCTACAGAAACAGCATAGCACAGTGATCTGATTGATTTTTGATATTTACTCATATTAATGACAAATTTTTGACAATCTACTTTGCATAAGATAGGAAGCCATCCCAAATTGCTTTGCCAAGTTTTTTCTTTGAACTCCAATGTTATTTTAATATGTACTATTGCCTTTTAATTCTAGAATCTAGAGTCCATATATTATTAGGGCCATAAGTCCATATATTTAGCATATTCTCATTTTGCTTGCATAAGTTTTCTCAAGGTACCCAGGATTCCTCCCAAACTCCAAAAATATATTAACAGCTTGAAGGGGTTTTCAGGAGCTCGACCTGGATGGCCTATAATAGAGGATAGATTATTAATATTTAATAGGTGGGGTCTGAATCCTGGTAATCCTACCAAACAGATGTTTTAAGTGGTACCTGTGCTTCACAGAATACCAAGCACAGCACTGTACATCGCACAGGTATATTTAATCTATTTCATTTAATGTTTTTGTGTGTTGTTAAAATATATTGACAGTGTCCCCCACAACAGTGACATCTACAGTACCCTGCCCCCTTAACCATTACCTCCACAGCCCCCACCTTTTAACACTGACCCGTCTACAGTTCCCTGCCTCCTTAAAATGGGAGATCCACAACAGCCCACCCCCTTAACTTTGACCCTCACAGCAGCCTTCCCCTTTAACAGTGAGTTCCACAGCACTCCACCCCCTTGACAGTGACCTCCACAGGGCCCGCCCCCTCAACAGTGACCTCTACAGCACCCGCCCCTTAACACTGGCCATATGTTACAGTCCCCTTAACTGTGACTTCAACTATTCCCGGCCCCCTTAACAGAGACCTCCACAGCAACTGCCCCTTTAACAGTGACTGAAACAGTACCCCACTCCCTTAACAGAGAACTTACAGTACTCCACAGCCCCTTTAATAGTGACCTCCACAGTCCCCTCCTCCCTTAACAGTAACCTCTACAGAGCCTGCCCCTTTAACAGTGACCTCCACAAGAACCCGATGTGACGGACTGAACCATCACTGGGGCTGCTGGAGAAGCCTGAGGGCTAGCCTCCTTCCTACGGACTATGGACCAAGAACCATGGAGACCCCCTCAGACCTCTTGTGGTTACAAGGAACTATGAACCCTGATTTATGAGTGGAGTTACAGGCCACATCTTTCCTTTTTCCCATTAAAGGTGCAGGGGTGAACCCAGCAACACAAAAAGGGTTAACTCTGCACTGAGGCTCCCAAGGAAGGTGTTGGTTCATTTGTCCCTTTGTTCTGTTGTGCTAGTGATGGGATTAAGTAGCTGACTCCAGGCTCGAGGAGTAGATCACCCTCTGATTGTGAGTGCTAGCTGTCATTAAAGTGTCCTGTTCTACCCTTCATAAAGTCTGGGCTCATGTTTGGGAGATTGGAGAAATACACTCTGGGGATTGCTATAATCATTATACTCTCCAGAGTACAATCCCTAGCTCATGTGAGAGCTGTTCTTGCTCCTGTTTCACTCTCTGGACTAATGAGAGGTTCACCCACTGGAAGCTGGAGCCCGGCCTTGGGTCCAGAGTGGGTGAAGAGCGACGAAGACCCCAATCAAGCGGAAGGCGGTTCGTGGGGTCTGTAGTGGTTCTGGTGTTGAGCGCAGTGCTGATGGTCCTTGGCAAGCACTAGGAGCATCGGTTGATGGAGGCACCCAGTCGGGGTGGCAGGCGTTCCATCACACCCGCCTCCTTAACAATGACCTTCACAGAGCTCTGTTCCCTTCAAATGCAACCTCCACAGCACCCTGCACCATTAACCCCTCAATGTCACGGCCATATTTCACCTTAAGGACCCGGCCATTTTTTGCAAATCTGACTAGTGTCAACTTATGTTTTAATAATTTTTAAACGCTTTTACTTACCCAGGCTATTCGAAGATTGTTTTTTCATCACATATTGTACTTTAGGAAACTGGTAAAATGTAGTCAAAAAAAATTATTTTTATTTATAAAAAAATACCAAATTTACCAAATATTTGTAAAAATTTGCAAAAATTTGCATATTTCCAAGTTTCAATCTCTCTACTTCTATAATACATAGTAATAGCTCCAAAAAAAGTTATTACTTTACATATGTCTACTTCATGTTTGGATCTTGATTGGAATGTCATTTTATTTTTTGGGGACGTTACAAGGCTTAGAATTTTAGAAGCAAAGAGGTAATTTTCAAAAACCCACTTTTTAAGGACTAGTTCAGGTCTGAAGTCACTTTGTGAAACCACCCAAAAATGACCCTATTCTAGAAACTACACCCCTCAAGGTATTCAAAACTGATTTTACAAATGTCATTAATCCTTTAGGTGTTACACAAGAGCTAATGGCAAATGGAGATAAGATTTCTGAATTTAAATTTTTGGGCAAATTTTCCATTTTAATCCATTTTTTCCAGTAACAAAGCAAGGGTTAACAGCCAAACAAAACTCAATGTTTATTGCCCTGATTCTTTAGTTTTTAGAAACACCCCATATGTGGTCGTAAACTACTGTACGGGCACACAATAGGGCGTAGAGGGAAAGGAGCGCCATGTGGTTTTTGGAAGGCAGATTTTTCTGGACTGGTTTATTTACACCATGTCCCATTTGAAGCCAACCTGATGCACCCCTAGAGTGAAAACTCCATAAAAGTGACAATTCAAAGAAAATACAACCCTCAAGGTATTCAAAATTGATTTTGCAAACTTTGTTAACCCTTTAGGTGTTCCACTAGAGTTATTGGCAAATGGAGATGAAATTTAAGGATTTAAATTTTTTGGCAAATTTTCTATTTTAATCCATTTTGTTCCAGTAACAAAGCAAGGGTTAACAGCCACACAAAACTCAATATTTATTGCCCTGATTCTGTAGTTTTTAGAAACAGCCCATATGTGGTCTTAAACTACTGTACGGGCACACAATAGGGCGTAGAGGGAAAGGAGCGCCATGTGGTTTTTGGAAGGCAGATTTTGCTGGACTCGTTTATTTACACCATGTCCCATTTGAAGCCCCCCTGATGCACCCCTAGAGTATAAACTTCGTAAAAGTGACCTCATCTAGAAAACTACACTCCTCAAGGTATTCAAAACTGATGTTACAAACTTTGTTAACCCTGCTCTATATTGCATTTTTGTGAGGCAAGGTTACCAAAAATAGAAATTAATCTCCATTTGCCATGAACTGTTGAGGAGCACCTAAAGGGTTAATAAAGTTTGTAAAATTAGTTTTGAATATCTTGAGGGTTGTAGTTAGGTGGGGTCACTTTTATGGAGTTTTTACTCTAGGTGTGCATCAGGGGTTCTTCAAATGGGACATGGTGCCAAAAAAAAAGACTATCAAAATCTACCTTCCAGAAACCATATGGCTTTCCTTTCCTTCTGTGCCCTGCCGTTTGGTCGTACAGCAGTTTACAACCACATATGGGGTCTTTCTGTAAACTGCAGAATCAGGGTAATAAATATAAAGTTTTGTTTGGCTGTTAACCCTTGCTTTGTTACTGGAAAAATGGATTAAAATGGAAAATCTGTCAAAAAATAGTTGTTTTGGCCCCGTTTTTATTTTTTGACCGTGTTCATATGAGGGGTTAGGTCAGGGGGAATTTTTATAGAGAAGATTCTTATGGACGCGGCAATACTTAATATGTCTACTTTTATTTATTTTAGTTTTACAAAATATAATTTTTGAAAAAAAATATTTTTTTTGGTGTCTCATGTCTGAGAACCATAGTTCTTTTTCGATTGTCAGTGGCTAAATGGAATTAAAATTGGGGAAGAGGATTATAAATTTAGTAGTCCATGGAAGTGTGGTACTCCCTGAAGCAACCAATAATGCAGAGGCCCGGATGATCGGGGCACATGTCACACTGAGTGGTGGTGTCCTTCCGTATCCCCCTCCTGTGACACACTCTGCACCTTTTTTGGGTCAGTCGCTTCTTTACAGTATGGGGGACCACACCTGGAAAGTGTTGGCCAGGGACGATCCAGGTGCCTCCAGTTCCCGAGGTACTCCGGCCTGCTCTTTCCCGGTCAGAGAAGAGCAAGGCCTTGAGGACTGCCTCATAGAACTGAAGGGATTTCCCTTTGTTGCCAGCGCTCTGGGACAGCACAAAAGAGTTGCATAAGGCAACCTTTACCAAATAGACCGCCACTTTTCTGTACCATGCACGGGTTTTGCGCATGGCATTATATGGCTTGAGGAATTGATCAGAGAGATCAATTCCTTTCATATACCGATTGTAGTCGATGATATAATCAGGCTTAAGGACTGTTGCCGTTGTACCTCGCACAGGGACAGGAGTGATGCCATTACCGTGAATTGTGGACAGTACAAGGACATCCTTCTTGTCCTTATATCTGACCATCAACAGGTTTCCACTGGTAAGGGCACAGGTCTCACCCCTGGGGATAGGTACCTGGAGGGGTAGGGTAGGGAGGCCGCATTGATTTTTCCACACCATCCCACAAGCAGACGTGGATCTGGTGGCAAGGGACTGGAACAAGGGGATACTAGTATAAAAGTTATCCACGTACAGGTGGTAACCCTTATTTAGCAGTGGGTGCATAAGGTCCCACACAAGTTTCCTGCTAACACCTAGAGTGGGGGGACATTCTGGGGGTTGAATATGGTAATCTCGCCCCTCGTACACACGAAACTTGTAAGTGTACCCTGAGGTACTCTCACAAAGTTTATACAGCTTCACGCCATACCTCGCCCGCTTTGAGGGAACATACTGGCGGAAAGTGAGTCTGCTCTTTAAAGCAATGAGAGACTCATCAACCGCTACCTCCCTTCTGGGTAGGAAAAAGGGGTCTTCCTCGTCCTCACTGGGGCTCTCGGAGTCAGAGGCAAGCTGGGCGTATGGTTCCTTGGACGATAACGTCCAACGGGCCCGGGTGTTTGCGGACTTTGCCCTAAACCTAAGAGGAAAAAAAACTAAATACAAAAAAAAAAAAAAAAAAAGGATTCAAACTCGCTGATCAGCGGTCCCAAGCTGATCAGCGGTGGGGTGGGCAATCGCCTAACAGTGGCTGGACACTAAGAGTGCCGGCCACAGTCAGCGTACACAAAAAAAAAAAGCTTGTGCCCCAAAGAATGTATGTGGGGGGAGTGCGGAGGCAAGGGGGCAAGCTGCAGCACCCTGGGGGTCTAGGGTCACAGTGGACCCCAGACACCCGATCAGGGTGATGCAACAGTCAAACTTTTTTTTTTTTTTACCCTAAACTTTCCCTAGGTATCCCTGCCTAACCTAACCTGTCCCTAAAGTACCTTTTTAGTGCCAGATAGCACTGTGGAGGGTCAGAAGGGGGGTCCTAGGCACAGATGGGGGTGCTGGGCTCTGCAGATCCATGTGCTGCACTGTCTCCACACTCCCAGATGCAAAATGGAGGAGGAGGGCTGGGGGGAGTTAACCCCCGCCCACCCGTGCAGCCAATAGGAAGCAATCCTGTGAGGTGATGTCACCATCAACTCACAGGATCAAAGTATGGTTATTAGTGTTGTATTATCACACCACCGATCACCATCCTATTCCGGGTTATCGGGTCACCAGAGACCCGAATAACCAGGAAATGCAGAAAACCGCAAGTCTGAATTGACCCGCAGTTTGCTTGTAATCACCAATACGGGGGTCACATGACCCCCTTCGGCATTGTCACAGAGTTCCTGCCGAACGATTGCAGCAGTCACTCAGTTCTGACCACCACGCTCCACATGGCGGTGATCGTAAATAAACGTGACGTACAGGTACGTCCTGTGTCCTTAAGTACAAGGGCATCATGACCTACCAGTACGTCCTGGGTCCCCAACAGGTTAACAGTGGCCTCTACAGAAATCTGCCCCTTAACACTGACCTCCATAGCAGCCTGCCCCTAGGGTGGCCAGAGGTCCGGTTTTAGGCCAAACAGTCCAGCTTTCAGACTCCTTGTCCTCCGTCCGGCACAAGGCCTGGACAGACACAGGGATGTACTTTTGAACAGTTCACTCTCAGACAGCACCACAGTGAGTGTGAGCTTCAGGGAAAATGTCATCCTTCCTCCAGACCCTGCAGCTGACAGAAGTTTATTTTTATCTTCATTTTTTAAATCTCCGTTGGCTGTGGGGTGGGAGGGGTTTTGTCCTATCCGGAATGGCAACCCTACCTGCCCCCTTAACTGTGACCTCCACAGCACTCCACTCGCTTAACAGTGTCATCCACAGTGCCTTGCCCCTTTAATGTTGATCTACAGCAGTGAAGAAAAATGGCTGGGTTGTTATGAAAACCTGGTGTAAAACTATGTGTGTGTGGAGACTAAGGGCCTGCAAGCTTATATTGGCTGATACAAACACTCAGCTTCATATATTAGATAGATTTTTTGTTGCATTAAATATAAGACAAAACAATGTACATTACACTATTATAATTATTTCATTATTTGTGTGTATCATATTGTTTTTACATTTTTGTAAATTCCCCAAAGGCTTGTAGGCTTTCTTTATATTTATGGGATCCCAACATTTATTATGCCATTTATTCTAAAATAAAGCTGTTAGGACTACAAACTAGTGCTTTCTTTTGAAGAATAAACTGCTGTATGAAATCAAACATGATTGCTGTTTGTCACCTTCACAAATACTGGATTAACATAATACCTTCGAATAGCATGGAAACACATTTCCTGTGACTTATAGCTTTAAATAAATGATTTGCATTTGATGATTTCAAAAAACCTGTCTGTGTGGGCTACAGATAATCAAATGAAAGGACTCAAAGGTCAATTATAATAATGCTGCCAAATACAATCCTCAAGTGTATACATAGACAGAGACAACTACTTAGAATACATCCAAAACAAAGGTTTGAATTATGTCTATTATCAACATAAAACAAAATGTTAAAATTAATTTCTATGTGCATAAGGCAACAAAGAATAAACATAAAGAAAATGTTGATAATATGATTTTTAACAGACCTACAGCATTGGATTGTAACATATTAAATTTATGAAGTTTGAAAGTGAATAATGTTATTGTTATTGTATTGTTCTTGTTATATCACATTAGTGTGGATTAAAAACAAATATGCAGTACTGTGCAAAGGTTTTAGGCAGGTGTGGAAAAATAAGAGTGTTTTCAAAAATACTAACCACAGAACTTCTGTGAATATAGGCTTGCTCAAATCCTTCTTATTCTTTATGCAATCCCAGAAAGACAGTGAACAAACTGACTTCTGTTACATCCAAATACTTAAAATGTTGACTGATCAGTCCAGAGAACTGCTCCCCGGCCAATTCCTATGTTTCCGTGCATACTGTAGTTGAGTGGCCACAATTCTTCTATGAAGATTACTTCTGGCCAGACTTTTCTGAACAATAGATGGGTGTACCTGTGTTCCACTGGTTTCTGACAGTTATGAACTGATGCCCGTGCTAGACATATTCCAATTTGAATAGAAGTAGTGTTGAGCGAAGAAAAGCATCCAAAGTCGAATTCTGTCTGAAGTTTAGGAAAACGTCTATTCTAAACTAATATGAATTCCTCACGCTTTGTGGTAATGAATCAGTTTTCCTAAAATAGTGGCTGCATGTGTTAGAAAGAGAAAGTAAAGCATAGATAAGACAAATTCTGAAAAGTGAGATGCTGTGCAGCCAACCAATCCACATGTAACAATCCCCTGTGATATCATAGCTAGGAAGAGCCCTATCAAACCCTGATCCCGCACATTCAACACCATTTTCCTGTGAGCTGAGCATAGAGAGAGATGTGACAAGCGCTCATGCACTAGGGACAGTGTTGCTGCAAACTAGTTACAGACAGTGTAGGACAATATTGGAAAGGAGGAATGCAGGGATAGTACAGGAAGACTGCAGGGAGAGTGCAGGAAGAGTGTAGGATACTGCTGAACTACAGACTCTGCTACAATTTATTGGCATGTGCATAACTTTGCAGTGTGCCAAGAGTCATAGTTAACCAGTACAGGACCGCCTAACGCACGGATGCGTCCGGCCGGTGGTCCTGTTGCTCTGGCTGGACGCATCCGTGCGCCATCTCTCAAGACATGAGATTTCCTGTGAACGCACGCATGTGTTCACAGTGGCGCGCGTCTCGTCAGTTATACTGCAGCCTGCCAGCGATGATCCATCGCTGGCAGGCTGTAGATGCGAAATAAATAGCATCAAAGTGGTATATCAGACGCTGTTTTGTTAACAGCGTCTGATATACCTGCTACCTGGTCCTCTGGTGGTCCCATTTTCTGGGATTGACCACCAGAGGTCCACCAGGTAGCTATGTAAAGTTGCACCAAGCACCACACTACACTACCCCCCCACCGTCACTTATTAACCCCTTGTTAACCCCTTGATCACCCCATCTAGATTCCCTGATTACCCCCCTGTCATTGATCACACCCCTGTAAGGCTCCATTCAGACGTCCATATGTATTTTGCGGATCCGTGGATCCACAAATCCGCGGATCTGATCCACGGATCTGCGGATCCGCAGATCCTCAAAATACGGACACCGGCAATGTGCTTTCCGCATTTTGCAGATCCGCACATTGCCAGAACTATATAGAAAATGCCTTTTCTTGTCCGCAATTGCGGACAAGAATAGAACATGTTCTATATTTTTGCGTAACGGAAGTGCAGACCCGGAAGTGCGGCTCCATAATTCCGGATCCGAGCGGGACAAAGTCTGTCCCCATAGAAATGAATGGGTCCGCAATTCCGTTCCGCAAACAGAATTGCGGACGTATGAATAAGGGTCTCTTATCACCGCCAGTTAGTTAGCTACTTGTTAGGTAGTTAGCGCCCAGCCCACCGCACCGCAGTCACTGATTTTGTCAGAGATTTTTTCATCCACGATGATCGATGCGAATGAAAAAATCTGTGCGTTCATTTATTTTATTTTTTTCAGCCCAGAGGCTGAACGGAAAACAAAAATCTCATTATCCATATGCTCAATATAAGGAGAATAGCAGAAACTCCTAATGCTGGCCATATGTGTAATGATTGCGGAGACCCTCAAATGCCAGGGCAGTACAAACACCTCACATGTGACCCCATTTTAGAAAGAAGACACCCCAAGGTATTCCGTGAGGGGTATGGTGAGTTCGTGTAAAATTTTATTTTTTGTCACAAGTTAGTGGAATATGAGACTTTGTAAAAAAAAAAAATATATATATATATATATATCAATTTCCGCTAACTTGTGCCAAATTTATTTATTTTTCTGTGAACTCGCGCCATGCCCCTCACAGAATACCTTGGGGTGTCTTATATCCAAAATAGGGTCACATGTGGGGTATTTATACTGCCCTGGCATTTTAGGGGTCCTAAAGCGTGAGAATCCAAATGCGTAAAAATGTCCTGTAAAATCCTAAAGGTACTCATGGGAATTTGGGCCCCTTTGCGCATCTTAGCAATAAACGGTGAAAGTAGTGTAGTGCAGAATTGTAAAAAGTGGCCTGGTCATTAAGGGTGTTTAAGCTAGGGGGGCTGAGGTGGTTAATCCCTTCTGTTAGCTGTGGAGTTACTGTGTTGTCAGTATCACAGGCAGGTCTAATTTATTGCTGTGTACATAAGTGTGCAGTGCACCTATATTCACAGTTAACCCGTTCTTTTAGCTATAGAGTTGCTGTGCATAAGTCTTACAGACCACTGTTATTTTTAGGCAGATTGGCATGGGTATATCTGAATTAAAGCGATTCATGATGAATTCATTTGTAACAAATAAAATTTCTTGTCGAACTTCGGCGAAGCTGCCGAATTGAATTTTTCAAACTTTGCTCATCTCTAGAAGTAAGCATGATATGCCTTTCACATGCTGCACTACATTTATAATATATATATATATATATATATATATATATATACAAATCCAAAGAATTGAAGCAGCACTCCAGGTATGGTGAAGCAAATGGTGGACCGACTTTATTCCCCTTGCAACGTTTCAACTGCACAATGCAGTCTTTCTCAAGCATGTTTGCATGCTTGAGAAAGACTGCATTGTGCAGTTGAAACGTTGCAAGGGGAATAAAGTCGGTCCACCCTTTGCTTCACCATACCTGGAGTGCTGCTTCAATTCTTTGGATTTGTATAACTATAACGACACGGTCAGTCGTCAGTGAAGGATTGCACCCGTTTTAATCTTGAGTGCTGCTGGATTTCTTTGTTTGTTATATATATATATATATATATATATATATATACACCGTTTACATATGATGTATAAAGAACGTCAAGAAACAAGCTAACACAGAAATCAAATGTTCCCTTCTATCCTTCCCTTGGCATTCAGAGATACAAATTTGTAAGTACCATTTTGCCAGAACAGATAGCTGACAATTACTACACCAGTCGTCATTTTTTGGTTTTTCAGTAGAAGCTTTGGTATGATTTAGTCTGCTTTTTTTGCTATACCAATTAGATTTACTCTTTACAAGCAAGAATATTATAATGTGAAAGAATGTAATTATCTATGACAGTACTGCAGCTAAATCCATGCAAAGCAGAAAATTGTATGTATGGCAGACATACAAAAAGCATAGTGTTATCTTTCGCCTTTACATTTATGAGGCTAAAACATCTCCTATAGTTGCTATGGTGGTAGGTCTTCCACTATCTCTGTGCAAACTACTTTACACAGGCATGTTTCTTCAAGTGTTTCGCTAGATGTTTGATTTGGCATGGCTTTGATCAGTGTGGATACGAGCTCTAAAACACCCCACTGATTGCTATATCGAGGAGAAATAAGCCCTCACACAGAGCACTGTCTCACCTCACTACTAGAGATGAGCGAATTTCTAAAAAAATTCAATTCGGCCGGTTTGCTTTTTTTTTCGAAAAAATTAGGTACGATCCAAATTTATTTGTGGTGAATCTAGTTAAAAAACTGTTATTTCCTTCCTGCAGAGAGCCTTTATAGTGGTGTAGAACACTGTGCCTTGCAGTAACATGCATAAGGGAGTCTGCTGTGGTAGTGAAACAATACTGTGAGTCAGTATGACATGTAGATGACAGGCGTTGCTCTTAGAATCACTGCACACTTCACTTATTTTGGCAGTTACGGGGCCAAAACTGACCAAATAACTCAAGTGAGACGATCCTACTATAGCATGAAAAAGCAATCCTTTTACACCAATTCACTGATTCCACATAGATTTCTACAGAACCTGTTCAATTAAATGCTTATACAAGTAGAGTCCCCCCCCCCCCCACAGAATGAAGTGGGTGTCAGCAGTAAGTTTGTGTTGATGTCACTGATTATTTTGCCCTTCTTCTGATCCAGCAGAACAATAACCCCCCAAAAAGTGATCCTGTCTATTTGCCTTCATTCGGTCAGCATTTAGTCAGTAATCCATCATTGCTAAATCCAAAAAGAACAGGAGGGGATCCAAAACAGAGATGACACGTGAATTGAATATTTGCATTTGTTCTGTGTTTTGTACCCACTGCTGCTTTTGGCTACTAAATCACAATTCACAATTCATATCGCACCATACAGGCCTTACATTTGCTACACAGACAGGATCCGTTGTGTGTCTCATTTTTCCTTCCTTCTGACAGTTTAGAAGAAGGGTCAAATAAATGATGATGTCAGCCAGGCCAAAAGGCAAAATAGTAGCCCAGTCAAGAAGAGGGGAGGGTGGGAACTGCAAGAGAAGTCCACAGAGTGTCTCTATGACATAGTGGTGAGGTGGAAGCAGCATGAGGAGACAACAAAGTGGCCCAGATGACAGAGTATGGAGGTGACGGCAGCAGTAGCATCAGGAGGAGGCCAAAGAGTGGCACAATAACAGTGTGGAGGTGGCAGAAGCAGCATCAGGAGACCACAGAGTGGCAAGGTGACATAGTGTGGAGGTAGCAGCAGCATCAGGAGACCACAGAGTGCCCCGGTGACAGAGTGGGCAGGTGGGTGGCAAAACCAGCACTAGCTGAAGATGGTGGGTGAAAGAAGGAGCACTTGGCATAAGATGTGTGGCATCAGGTGGGTGACAACATCAGAATAGTAGCTGAGGGAGGTAGCCAGAAGAAACCAGTCTCTTTTGTCAAAGTGTTGGAGTGGCACCATGGATAATCTAGCCTGATGCATTAAGCATTAATGGGTGGAAATCATGGTTGATCCACGTCTGATTCATCTTGACAAAGGTCAGTCTCTCCACATTTTGGTGGACAGGTGAGTTCTTCTTGGGGTAACTCTTGCCCACGCCGCACTAAACACCCACTCTGATGCCACACTACTGGCTGGGCAGGACAGCTTTTCCAGGGCAAACTCGGCCAGTTGCGGCCACAAATCCAGTTTGGCTACCCAGTTGTCCATCGGTTCTTTAATGTGGGGTGGCAGAGTGCTGTCCAAGTATGCCACTACCTGCTGCTTCAGGTCCTGATCCAGGTCTAGCTGCTGCTGGTGAGTAGTTTCTTCACTAGGCGGGTGAAGAAAACTACTCATCAGCGACTCTAGACTCAAATTGCTGCTGATGGAACTGAAACTGCTCCTAACCGGCGAGAGATTGGACAATAGGCAGCGGCCAACTGACTACATAGGATGTCTCTATAGTAGTTCAGATTGTCCTCCCTCTCAGCGGGTGTAAAAAAAGCCCCCATTTTGGACCGGTAGCGAGGGTCCAACAAGGTGTAAGATCAGACCCTCTGACGAATGGTGACAATTTGGCTGTCACTACGCAAGCAAGTGAGCATGCATCTGGCCATTTGTGCAAGTGCAAGTGACTTGGAGGGACTCCCTGCTTCCATCTCCATTGCATACAGCCACGGTGTGTCTGGGTCTTTTGCCTTCTCTTTCTAACGTGCCCTCTAGCTCCTCTGGCTGCTCCTGCTCCTCCTCTCCTGTGACCTGTGTATAAAAACCACCCATTTCGCTAATTATTGCTTGTGCTCCAATGTCCTCCTCCTCCTTTAGTTCAGCTCCCACAGGGCTCATGATGTAGGTGCCACGTCTCCAGTCCCCTGACCAGCCAGATTTACCAGCATCTGTTCGAGGACATGAAGGAGTGGAATGACGTTGTTAATCTGTAGTCCTGGAGACAGACAAATAACGTGGCCTCCTCAAAGGGCATGAGCAAATGGCAGGTGTCACACATAAGCTTCCACTGGCTGACATCCAAGTTACACAGGGGAGTACTCCTGCTTGGATCATCGATAAATTGTTTATGGCTAGTGTTGAGCGAACAGTTCGAGCATCGTTCGGGTTCGTACCGAATTTTGGGGTGTCCGGGACCCGGACCCGAACCCGGACATTTTCAAAAAAGTTCGGGTTCGGGTTCGTCGTTCGGCATGCATTTAGGCGCATTTTGAAAGGCTGCAAAGCAGCCAATCAACATGCATCATACTACTTGCCCTAAGATGCTATCGCAGCCATGCCTACTATTGGCAAGGCTGTGATTGGCCGAGTGCAGCATGTGACTCAGCCTCTTTATAAGCTTGTGCGCACGTCGGGACGTGCTCACTCCCGATGTGAATAGAACAGGGATAGACGCAGCTGATGCTAGGGCGAGAATAGGCAGGGATAATTGAATAACTGGAAGCAAATTTCTCTCCTCCACCTGTGATTCATCTGAACAACTGCAGCTGAGCTGCTTTTTTGATAGGGATTGGCTATTTTTAGAGTGGCCAGAGTGATTTTTCCATCCACATGTACCTGGCTGACCGCCGGCCGCCATTTTGCGACTTGTAGTGCTGCAGCAGAAGCTGCCACAGTGTGCATTCCAAAGCTCCAAACAAGTCAGACATCTACACCTGGGATTCAGACCAATAGCGATTTAGCAGCACAGTCCAAGGCTATTTTTTTAAAGGTTGTGCAGACCATTTTGTGGCACATGTTACTGGGCTGATAGGCGGCGGCCATCTTGGGACTAGTGCTGCAGCACAATCTCTCCCAACGTCCATTAATCACTTGTAATAGTGGTCTGTGCCATAGAAATCCTACATCAGGGACTTGGGTGTGCTTGTGTCACCCCTACTAATACCAGTCCACCTGTAATCCATACAGTCAAAAGACTGAAAGTATTCCAGTGAGGGAATTTTTTTTTATTTAAAAAGGCCAAGTTAGTTTATCTGGCGTTCAATATACTAGATACAGTTAGGCCTGCGTTTCATACATCTGGAATTAGCAAACTAATGTGCTGGGGTTGGGAAAACATATATGTACCCATACTAGAATCTGTCAAAGAAAGCGGTACTCACATATAACAGTCATTCCATCTGTAATCCATACAGTCAAAAGACTGAAAGTATTCCAGTGAGGGAATTTTTTTATTTAAAAAGGCCAAGTTAGTTTATCTGGCGCTCAATATACTAGATACAGTTAGGCTCATGCTTTCATACATCTGGAATTAGCAAACTAATGTGCTGGGGTTGGGAAAACATATATGTACCCATACTAGAATCTGTCAAAGAAAGCGGTACTCACATATAACAGTCATTCCATCTGTAATCCATACAGTCAAAAGACTGAAAGTATTCCAGTGAGGGAATTTTTTTATTTAAAAAGGCCAAGTTAGTTTATCTGGCGCTCAATATACTAGATACAGTTAGGCCTGCGTTTCATACATCTGGAATTAGCAAACTAATGTGCTGGGGTTGGGAAAACATATATGTACCCATACTAGAATCTGTCAAAGAAAGCGGTACTCACATATAACAGTCATTCCATCTGTAATCCATACAGTCAAAAGACTGAAAGTATTCCAGTGAGGGGATTTTGCTTATAAAAATAATATATTTCATTGTGGTGTGAGTTGAATCGCAACAATGAAGAAAAATACTATTAAGGGACGAGGACGCGGTCGTGGTGGTGTCCGTGGAGCCTCTGTTGCTGGTAGAGGACGTGGCCGCTCGGCCCCAGGCGCACACAGTAGGGAACGAACTCCCTCAACTAGCCGGCAGAATGTACCGCAATATCTCGTGGGGCCCAATGCCGCTCTTAGGGATGGTAAGGCCTGAGCAGGTACAGGCATTAATCGATTGGGTGGCCGACAGTGCTTCCAGCACGTTCACCACATGGTCTTCCACCCAGTCTTCTGCGGAAAGCGCACAGGTGGCACCTGAAAACCAAGCCCATCAGTCTGTCACATCACCCCCAAGCATATCAGGGAAACGGTCTGAGCCACAAGTTATGCAGCAGTCTCTTCTTCTGTTTGAAGACTCTGCTTCCAGGGTTTCCCAGGGGCGTCCACCTAGCCCTTCCCCAGTGGAGGAAGACATACCATGCACTGACGCACAACCACTTATGTCTCCAGATGAAGAGGACATGGGAATACCACCTCATCGGAGTCACGCACGTCTCTGATGATGACGAAACACAGGTGCCCACTGCCGCGTCTTTTGCAGTGTGCAGACTGAACAGGAGGAGGTCAGGAGGGAGACTGGGTGGAAGACGATGCAGAGGACGATGAGGTCTTAGACCCCACATGGACTGAAGGTCGTGGGCGATGACTTTCACAGTTCAGAGGAAGAGGTAGTGGTGAGACCGAGACAACAGCGAAGCCAAAGAGGGAGCAGGGGGCCAAAGCAGACGAGCCGCCGCCCCAGAGTTCGCCTGCTACTGGACATCGCCAACAGGGACCCAGCCCCACAAAGGCAGCTTCAAAGAGTTCCCTGGCATGGCACTTCTTTAAACAATGTCCTACCGACAAGACCCGAGTGACTTGCACGCTCTGCCATCAGAGCCTGAGGCGAGGCATTAACGTTCTGAACCTCAGCACAACCTGCATGACCAGGCATCTACATGCAAAGCATGAACTGCAGTGGGGTACACACCTTAAAAACCAGGCACTCGCTGAGGCTCCCCTGCTCCCTCTACCGCTGCTGCCTCGGCTTCCGCCTCGAGAGGAATGTTGCCACCTGCCGAGCAGCAAACAGAGGATGTGCCACCGACACCACCACCACCGCCACCGTCAACTAGCGTCTCCACTATATCACACAGCAGCGTTCAGCTCTCAATATCTCAAACCTTAGAGAGGAAGCGCAAATTCCCCGAGTCACCCTCGAGCCTCTTGGCCTGAACGCCAGCATTTCTAAACTGCTGGCCTTTGAAATGCTGTCATTCCGGCTGGTGGACACAGACAGCTTCAAACAGCTGATGGCCATGGCTGTCCCGCAGTATGTGGTTCCCAGCCGCCACTACTTCTCCAAGACAGCCGTGCCTTCCCTGCACATGCAAGTGTCCGATAAAATCAAGTGTGCACTGCGCAACGCCATTTGTGGCAAGGTCCACCTAACCACAGATACGTGGACCAGTAAGCACGGCCAGGGACGCTATATCTCACTAACTGCACACTGGATGAATGTAGTGGCGGCTGGGCCCCCGGCGGACAGTTCCTTGGCGCACGTCCTTCCGCCCCCTAGGATCGCAGGGCATCATTCTCTGCCTCCTGTAGCCTCCTCCTCCTACTCGGCTTCCTCCTCCACTGCTTCCACCAGCTCATCCGGTCAGCCACACACCTTCACCACCAACTTCAGCACAGCCCGGTAAACGTCAGCAGGCCATTCTGAAACTCATATGTTTGGGGGACAGGCCCCACACCGCGCAAGGAGTTGTGGCGGGGTATTGAACAACAGACCGACGAGTGGTTTCTGCCGGTGGGCCTCAAGCCAGGCCTGGTGGTATGCGATAATGGGCGAAATCTCGTGGCAGCTCTGGGACTAGCCGGTTTGACGCACATCCCTTGCCTGGCGCATGTGCTGAACTTGGTGGTGCAGAGGTTCATTCACCACTACCCCAACATGTCAGAGCTGCTGCATAAAGTGCGGGCCGTCTGTGCGCGCTCCGCCTGCTCACATCCTGCCGCTGCTCGCCTGTCTGCGCTACAGCGGAACTTCGGCCTTCCTGCTCACCGCCTCATATGCGACGTGCCCACCCGGTGGAACTCCACCTTGCACATGCTGGAGAGACTGTGCGAGCAGCAGCAGGCCATAGTGGAGTTTCAGCTGCAGCACGCTCGCGTCAGTCGTACTGCCGAACAGCACCACTTCACCACCAATGATTGGGCCTCCATGCGAGACCTGTGTGCCCTGCTGCGCTGTTTCGAGTACTCCACCAACATGGCCAGTGGCGATGACACTGTTATCAGCGTTACAATACCACTTCTATGTCTCCTTGAGAAAACACTTAGGGCAATGATGTTAGAGGAGGTGGCCCAGGTGGAGGAGGAGGAGGAGGATGAGGGCTCGTTTCTAACACTTTCGGGCCAGTCTGTTCGAATTGGCTCAGAGGGAGGTTTGTTTAAGCAGCAGAGGACAGGTTCACAAGTCGCCAGCCAAGGCACTGTACTGGAGGACGAGGAGGATGAGGAGGAGGAGGTGGAGGGGGACGAGGATGACGCAAGTTCACAGCGGGGTGGCAGCCCAGGCCCATCACTGGTGCGTGGCTGGGGGATACGGTGGACGATGACGATGCGCCTCCCACAGAGGACAGCTTGTCCTTACCCATGGGTAGCCTGGCCTACATGAGCGAATATATGCTCCAATGCCTGTGCAACGACAGCAGAGTTGCCCACGTTTTAACGTGTGCAGACTACTGGGTGGCCACCCTGCTGGATCCCCGGTATAAAGACAATGTGCCCACTTTAATTCCTGAACTGGAGCGCGACCGTAAGATGCGCGAGTACAAGCGCACGCTGATAGAGGCGCTCTTGAGAGCATTCCCACATGTCACAGGGGAACAGGTGGAAGGTGAAGGCAGAGGAGTGGCAAGAGGTCGCCAACGCAGCTGTGTCACGGCCAGCTCATCTGAGGGCAGGGTTAGCATGGCAGAAATGTGGAAAAGTTTTGTCTCCACGCCACAGCTATCTGCACCGACACCTGATACGGAACGTGTTAGCAGGAGGCAGCATTTCACTAACATGGTTGAACAGTATGTCTGCACACTCCTCCACATCCTGACGGATGGTTCGGCCCCATTCAACTACTGGGTTTCGAAATTGTCCACGTGGCCAGAGTTAGCATGTTATGCCTTGGAGGTGCTTTCCTGCCCGGCGGCCAGCGTTTTATCTGAACGCGTATTCAGCACGGCAGGGGGCGCCATTACTGACAAGCGCAGCCGCCTGTCCACAGCCAACGTGGACAAGCTGACCTTCATAAAGATGAACCAGGCATGGATCCCACAGGACCTGTCCCTCCCTTGTGCAGAGTAGTCCTTATTAACTGCCTAAAACATGTCTTGTTGTGCTACGGGCCACTTCTTTATTTGATACAAATTTTATGAAACCCACAGTTGAATGAAACTCTTCTCTGTCTGGGCGCCGGGGCCTAACCAGATGAAAGTGGCCGGTTAAACTAACGGGTGACATGAAGCCATAACCTCTGCCATGCTACCTCTGTCTTCTGTCTGGGTGCTGAGGCCTAAGTCAAATAAAGCGGTCTTCTGCTGTGCTGGGGGATATGAAGCTAATCTCTGACCTCTCTCCTCTGTAGGGGTCAAAGTCTTTCAAAGTCGCCTTCTCCTGTGCTGATTGATATGAAGCTGATGGTTGTGCCATCTGACATGGTTGCCGGGGTCCCATTAAATTGGGGCCTACTCCTGTGGTGGGTGATCTAAATGCCTGATTCTCTGCTGTGTAACCTCTCTCCTCCGTCTGGGTGTAGGGGTCAAAGTAACTAAATGGTGGCCTACTCCTGTGGTGGGTGATATGATGCCAGAATATGTGCTGTGGGGCCTCTCTCCTCTTCCTGGGTGCAGGGGTCAAAGTAACTCAATGGTGGCTTCTCCTGTGGTGGCTGATATGATGCCAGAATATGTGCTGTGGGGCCTCTCTCCTCTTCCTGGGTGCAGGGGTCAAAGTAACTCAATGGTGGCTTCTCCTGTGGTGGCTGATATGATGCCAGAATATGTGCTGTGGTGCCTCTCTCCTCTGTCTGGGTCCAAAGGCCTAAATCACTGAAAGAGGCCTTCTCCTGTGGTGTGTGATATGATGCCAGAATATGTGCTGTGGTGCCTCTCTCCTCTTCCTGGGTGCGGGGTCAAAGTAAATAAATGGTGGCTTCTCCTGTGGTGGCTGATATGATGCCAGAATATGTGCTGTGGGGCCTCTCTCCTCTTCCTGGGTGCAGGGGTCAAAGTAACTCAATGGTGGCTTCTCCTGTGGTGGCTGATATGATGCCAGAATATGTGCTGTGGTGCCTCTCTCCTCTTCCTGGGTGCGGGGGTCAAAGTAACTCAATGGTGGCTTCTCCTGTGGTGGTTAGTATGATGCCAGAATATGTGCTGTGGGGCCTCTCTCCTCTTCCTGGGTGCAGGGGTCAAAGTAACTCAATGGTGGCTTCTCCTGTGGTGGCTGATATGATGCCAGAATATGTGCTGTGGGGCCTCTCTCCTCTTCCTGGGTGCAGGGGTCAAAGTAACTAAATGGTGGCTTCTCCTGTGGTGGTTGATATGATGCCTGATTCTCTGCTGTGTAACCTCTCTCCTCCATCTGGGTGTAGGGGTCAAAGTAACTAAATGGTGGCCTACTCCTGTGGTGGGTGATATGATGCCTGGTTCTCTGCTGTGGGACCTCTCTCCTTTGTCTGGGTGCTGTGGTCAAAATAATAGTAAGTGACCTTCTCCATTGGTGGGTGACTTGAAGCCTGATTCTGTGCTATGGGACCTCACTCCAATTAATATTGTTTAATTTTTATTTATTTTATGTTAACTCATCATTTCCCTATCTACATTTGTTTGCAGGGGATTTAACTTCATTTTGCTGCCTTTTGCAGCCCTCTAGCCCTTTCCGGGTGTGTTTTACAGCCTTTTTAGTGCCCAAAAGTTCGGGTCCCCATTGACTTCTATGGGGTTCGGGTTCGGGATGAAGTTCGGGTCGAGTTCGGATCACGAACCCGAACATTTTTCGAAAGTTCGGCCGAACTCGTCGAACCCGAACATCCAGGTGTTTGCTCAACTCTATTTATGGCCTTTCTCTGTTCGTATAGTCGGTCCAACGTATGGATGGTGGAATTCCAACGGGTGAAAACGTCGCATATCAGCCTATGTTGGGGATGCCATTCTGCCGCTGCAGCTCAAGGAGGTGTGTTTTGCGGTGTACGAGTGTCTGAAGTGCATGCAAAGTTTCCTGGCCATTTTTAGGATGTCATGCAGATGGGTGGAAGACTTCAGGAACAGCTTGACAACCAGATTGAACATGTGTGCTATGCAGGGCGCATGGCTCAGCCCTCCTTGACGCAGCGCCGACACCATGTTCTTCCCGTTGTCGGTCACCATGGTTCCGATTCTGAGTTCTCGTGGAGAAAGCCAGGATTCCATTTTTTCTTGATGAAGGACAAGGAGCAGTTCCTCTCCTGTGTGATGCGTTCGCCCAGGCAAATGATGTGTAGAATAGCATGACATCGCCATGCCCTGCACATGTGGTGTGCTGGAGTGGCACTGTAAATTTTCCCTGCAGTGAAGGCTGAGGACACGTTGGAGGATGAGGAGGCAGAGGCGAACATTGTCGCAGGACCAACTGCGTGAGAATGGGGAGGCAGAAGCGGTATCACCTGACCAAGTTGCTGGTGTAGCTATGCAGGAATCACATTTACCCAGTGGGCCATAATGGACATATATTGTCCTTGACCATAGTTATAGCTCCACACGTCGTTGCAATGCACTTGGCAGACACCGACAGGCTCAAGGACTGGCCTACTTTCTGTTCTACATATGTGTGCAGGGCTGGTACTGCCTTTTCTCTGAAAGGTGCAGAGTCCATCACTTGGAAAGTGAGGAACTTTAGCACCAGAAACTTCCCAGGAGCACAATCAGCTTCTGCACCATTGGATGAGTGCACGCATACTGTTGTCTCTTGGCAATCGCTTCGGTAATCGATTGCTGACGGAATGACTCACGAGGAGTAGGAGGAGGAGCAGGAGCATCAGGACCAGCAGATGATGGGAAGGACAGACAGCTCCTTTGGCTGATGTGACGAGGGAACTGAAAAGGACAAAGGCAGGTTGAGCACAGGTGAGGCCACAGAGCCTGCTCCCGGGCCATGCCAACTAAGGGTTATGTTTGACTAATCCACTGACTCTTGGCTGGGGGTGTCTGATGTCACATGGGACAAAGTGGATGACCGAGTCAACCAATCAAGAACCGCTGGGTTGCTGGTCACGACCGCTAGATGACACCGGGAGCTCAGGCCTCTTGCTGAGACTCCTGCTGCCATGCCCCTTTACTCTTCTTACCTGTTACTGCGCCAGAAACATTTAGGCCCCTGCCACTCCTGCAGGGCCTGGCAATTCTCTGTTTGACAAACTGTTATATCAAATAAATAAATAAA
Source organism: Bufotes viridis (assembly GCA_033119425.1). Lineage (NCBI taxonomy): Eukaryota > Metazoa > Chordata > Amphibia > Anura > Bufonidae > Bufotes > Bufotes viridis. Next base: position 241,219,704 of record CM065593.1, on the reverse strand, counting down.
AAGGAAATTAAAACACCCACCATAGAGTCTGAAATTTTCCCACTTCACCTCACAATGGCTAATAAGCCCTTTTCCCCCCACTAATATATGCCAAAGAAGGCTTTAGAACATATAACTGCACCGCTAAATGGGAAATAGGCCCTTACTTTTTTCCACTTATACAGGTCACAAAAGGCTTTAGAACATATAGCTGCACTGCTAAAAGGCAAGTAGACCCTTACTTTTTTCCACTTATACCCTCCACAAAAGGCTTTAGAACTTATTACTGCACCACTGAACTGCAAATAATATATTTTTTTGTCACTAATACACGCCAAAAAGGGCTTTAGAACATATAACTGCTCAGCTGAACGGCAAATAATATTTATTTTTTGCAACTAATACATGCCAAAAAGGGCTATAATTTTCTCACTCCACCAAACAACAGCTATTAAGTCCCTTTTCCCCACTAATACAAGCCAAAAAATGCTTTAGAACATATAACTGCCCGCACAAGTGCACATAAGACATATAAATATTTCCTTATAATAAACACCGTTAATGGCTGAATCAAACAGAACTTTCACCTCAATAATAAGAATGGTCTGCTGGAATTACAGAGCTGTTTAATGGCAATATGGGTCCCTAGTCAGTGAAGCAAGGTGTAATAGGATTGTTCCTATTACCCAGTCTGTAAACTCCACTACTGAACCCTGTTCTGCTTTAATACTGTAGAATGATTCCTCCCTATCCTTTCCCTGAACTTCTATCCAGCAAAATAAAAGTTTTAAAATCTTTTCTTCCACTGTCCCTAGCGCCTGCTGATATCCCTCCCTGCACTACATCCACTGGAAAATGACAGAATTCAAGATGGCTGAGGCTATTTATAGAGCTGTGACAACACAGGGCTGGCTGACTGCTGATTGGCTGCATTAATAAGGCAAAAGCTGTTATTAAACTGGACTGTTGACTGAAAAGTGGCCTAAGGTGATTTTCTGTCATTCTCAAGCTGCATATTTAAATATGTAGATTAGAAGCTTGATTAACACACGATAACGGCATCACCCTAGTTATTTGTGATTTACCCTGATGCAAATTTCTTGCAAACATTGATAAGAATCCTTCTTTACAGATGTAGCATGGTTAGCACTCCTTTTTTCTGAGATTTCTGAGTTTGGTTATCTAATCTAAGCAAACACCTTCAATTGCTTTTCAATGGCTTTTTTCTCAAGATAATGAAATGAGTTAAGAAATTTGAGTTAACAGTGGGAGTGCTAACCCTGCTACATATGTATTTAAATGTTACATTTACAATACATATGAAATGTCAACTTATAAAGCAAAATAGGAGCTATTTTTAGGAATGACAGTACAGTTCGGGTTCGTACCGAATTTTGGGGTATTCGGGACACAGACCTGGACCCAAACATTTTCAAAATTTCTTCCCGCCTTTTTGAAGGGCTGCACAGCAGCCAATCAGCTAGCGTTTTACTTCTTGCCCTAAGAAGCCATCACAGCCATGCCTACTAATGGCATGGCTGTGATTGGCCAAGTGCAGCATGTGACCCAGCCTCTATTTAAGCTGGAGTCACATAGCGCCGCACGTCCCTCTGCTCTGATTAGTGTCAGGATAGGACACAGCTGCTGTAAGGGCGAGATTAGGCAGGGAAAACTCAGCAAAAAACACCTAATGAAGTTAACGATCTACAGCTGTGAATCATTCAACTTCTGCTAGTTAATTGATCACTGGTTTTTAGGCTGCACAGAGCGTTTTTCTGTCACTTTTTTCTGGGGTGATCAGTGGCCATTTTGTGTCTTGTGGTGCACCAGCACAAGCTGCCACCAAGTCCATCAATCCATCAATACTAGTTTTTTTTTTTTTTGCTATATCCTACATCGGGGCTTGGCTGTTCTTATTGTCACCCCTAGAAACTCAGGATAGAAATTTCTATATTTTATTGAGGGGTTAAATTCAATTGCCAAAATAGCAATCCCCTAAATCTGGTGTTCCAGCTGTGGCTAGCCAAGTGTAATACTGTCTGCTGTCTGGCAAAGGATAGATTTTTTTCTGTGGAAAAATTCAATTGCCAAAATAGCCATCCACTAAATCCGGTGTCCCAGCAGTGGCTGGCCAAGTTTAATAGTGTCCGGCAAAGCATATATTTTTTTCTGTGGTGAAATTCAATAGCCAAAATAGCAATCCCTTAAATCCGGTGTCCCAGCAGTGCCTGGCCAAGTTTAATAGTGTCCGGCAAAGAATATATTTTGTTTTGGGGTGAAACTCAATTGCCAAAATATCAATACCGTAAATCAGTGGTTTCAGCTGTGGCTGGCCAAGTTTAATAGTGTCCAGCAAAGGATAGATTTTTTCCTGGGGTGAAATTCAGTTGCCAAAATTGCAATCCCCAAAATCTGGTGTCTCAGCAGTGGCTGGCCAAGTTAAATAATGTCCAGAAAAGGATAGATACATTTCTGGGGTAAAATTCAATTGCCAAAATAGCAACCCCCTAAATCTGGTGTCCCAGCAGTGGCTGGCCAAGTTTAATAGTGTCCGGCAAAGGATATATTTTATTCTGGGGTGAAATTCAATTTCCAAAATAGCAATACCATAAATCAGTAGTTTCAGCTGTGGCTGGCCAAGTTTAATATTGTCTGTCAAAGGATATTTTTTTTTCTGGGGTGAAATTCAGTTGCAAAAATAGAAATACGATAAATCTGGTCTTCCAGCTGTGACTGGACAAGTTTAATAGTGTGCGTCAAAGGATATATTATTTTCTGGGGTGAAATTCAGTTGCAAAAATAAAAATACCCTAAATCTGTTAGAGAAAGAGTAAGGCAGCTCTCACTAGCATAGAACACCCTCTGTGCACGGATGCCGCACCTGGATGCGGGAGCATATAATCAAGCAGAAAGGAAAATCCAGCTCAGCTCGGGGGAATCTTTTTCTGTGACTTTATTCCAGCGGTAAAAACTTCAAACAAGATGTGAAAAACAGTAACGCGTTTCAGACCTCTCTGATATCTGGGTCCTTCTTCATGACAAACATACTGTACAAATGGAATGGAAACTGCCTCTGATCTACACCTTCCAAAGTCAGGCTAACATACAACACCTGAGGAAGGGAGGTGCCAGAGGGAGGTCCCATGCAAACCTCAATAGAAAAATACATGGACAAGTAAAATCATACACAAAAAAGGGGAAAATGTAATATAAAATCTTTAATATAAAAGGGTAATCAATGTACTGATGTATTCAAGACAAACATAATATATTGTGTATCACAAAGGCAGAATGCAAAAAATTATTATGTAACATCTCTATGTTGCATTCCAAAAAGCAGAGAGCAAAAAAACCCAAGTGACATGTCAGTATTGTAAAATCAGATCATGTCGCATGTTGAGACCCTCCGGTTGCCGAGACCCCAATTGGAAGATCCAAAAAGCCTCTCTGTTCAGAAGTTTTCTTCTGTGATCTCCACCTCTAGGTGGTAGAGAGACCCGTTCAATGCCCTGTACCTTTAATCCAGAGATATCACCCGCATGAACAACCGCAAAATGCGAACTCGCAGCAGAGACATTGCGGTTCCCATGACTCGGTATATCAGATATATGTTTGCGGATCCTATTTTTCAGAGGATTAATGGTACAACACACATATTGCAAAGAGCATATGTCACAAGTAATGAGGTATATAACATATTTAGTGTTACAGTTTATGTATGAACGTATATCATATTGTTTGCTGTGTGCAGTCGATCTAAATGTTTTGTCTGTAACCATATGCTTGCAACAGGCACATTTCCTATGGCCACATTTATGGCTACCTATATATATAATTTTTGCATACTGCCTTTGTGATACACAATATATTATGTTTGTCTTGAATACATCAGTACATTGATTACCCTTTTATATTAAGGATTTTATATTACATTTTCCCCTTTTTTGTGTATGCTTTTGCTTGTCCATGTATTTTTCTATAGAGGTTTGCATGGGACCTCTCTCACCCTAAATCTGTTGTTCCAGCTGTGACTGGACAAGTTTCATAGTGTCCGTCAAAGGATATATTATTTTCTGGAGTGAAATTCAGTTGCCAAAATAGCAATACCCTAAATCTGGTGTCCCAGCAGTGGCTGGCCAAGTTTTATTGTGTCCGGCAAAGGATATATTTTGTTCTGGGCTGAAATTCAATAGCCAACATAGCAATCCCATAAATCTGGTGTCACAGCTGTGGCTGGCCAAGTTTAATAGTGTCCGTCAAAGGATATATTATTTTCTGGGGTGAAATTCAGTTGCAAAAATAGAAATACCGTAAATTTGGTGTTCCAGCTGTGACTGGACATGTTTAGAGTTGAGCGAACACCTGGATGGTCGGGTTCGAGAAGTTCGGCCGAACTTCCCAAAAATGTTCGGGTTCGGGATCCGAACTCGACCCGAACTTCATCCCCAACCCCATTGAAGTCAATAGGGACCCGAACTTTTGGGCAATAAAAAGGCTGTAAAATAGTCCAGGAAAGGGCTTGAGGTCTGCAAAAGGCAGCAAAATGTAGTTAAATGCCCTGCAAACAAATGTGGATAGGGAATTGAATTAAAATAAAATAAATAAAAATTAACCAATATCAATTGGAGAGAGGTCTCATAGCAGAGAATCATGCGTCATATCACCCACCACTGGAGAAGGCCACTTTGCGTTATTTAGGCCCCAGCACCCAGACAGAGGAGAGAGGTCCCACAGCAAGGAATAAGGCGTCATATCACCCACCACTGGAGAAGGCCACTTTGAGTTATTTAGGCCCCAGCACCCAGACAGAGTAGAGAGGTCCCACAGCAAGGAATAAGGCGTTATATCACCCACCACTGGAGAAGGCCACTTTCAGTTATTTAGGCCCCAGCACCCAGACAAAGGAGAGAGGTCCCACAGCAAGGAATAAGGCGTCATATCACCCACCACTGGAGAAGGCCACTTTCAGTTATTTAGGCCCCAGCACCCAGAAAAAGGAGAGAGGTCACACAGCAAGGAATAAGGCGTCATATAACCCAGCACTTGAGAAGGCCACTTTCAGTTATTTAGGCCCCAGCACCCAGACAAAGGAGAGAGATCCCACAGCAAAGAATAAAGCGTCATATCACCCACAACTGCAGAAGGCCACTTTCAGTTATTTAGGCCCCGGTGCCCAGATTGAGGAGAGGTTCATTCAAGTTTGGGTTGCACCGCAAGATCATGGTAAAGTTAAAAAATGAGGATTCAATAAAGAAGTGCCCCGGAGTACAAGAATACATGGTTGAGGGGGAGGCAGTTATAAATGTCTATTCTGCACAAGGGAGGGACAGGTCCTGTGGGGTCCATCCCTGGTTCATTTTTATGAACGTCAGCTTGTCCACGTTGGCTGTGGACAGGCGGCTGCATTTGTCAGTAATGACGCCCCCTGCTGTGCTGAATACACGTTCAGACAAAACGCTGGCCGCCGGGCATGCCAGCACCTCCAAGGCATAAAAGGCTAACTCTTGCCATGTGGACAATTTGGAGACCCAGAAGTTGAAAGGGGCCCAACCATCAGAGGGGTTTGCAGACGTACTGTTCAACCATGTTAGTGAAATGCTGCCTCCTGCTAACACGTTCCGTATCAGGTGGTGGTGCAGTTAGCTGTGGCGTGGAGACAAAACTTTTCCACATTTCTGCCATGCTAACCCTGCCCTCAGAGGAGCTGGCCGTGACACAGCTGCATTGGCAACCTCTTGCTCCTCCTCTGCCTTCGCCTTGGGCTTCCACCTGTTCCCCTGTGACATTTGGGAATGATCTCAGGAGCGGGTCTACCAGCGCGTCTTTGTACCGGGGATCCAGCAGGGTGGCAACCCAGTAGTCCGCACACGTTAAAATGTTGGCAACTCTGCTGTCGTTGTGCAGGCACTGCAGCATGTAATCGCTCATGTGTGCCAGGCTCCCCAGAGGTAAGGACAAGCTGTCCTCTGTGGGAGGCATATCATCATCGTCCTCCATATCCCCCCAACCACGCACCAGTGATGGGCCTGAGCTGTGTTTGGTGCCACCCAGCTGTGAACCTGCTTCATCCTCATCCTCCTCCACCTCCTCCTCATCCTCCTCGTCCTCCAGTAGTGGGCCCTGGCTGGCCACATTTGTACCTGGCCTCTGCTGTTGCAAAAATCCTCCCTCTGAGGCACTTCTAACAGACTGGCCTGAAAGTGCTAAAAATGACCCCTCATCCTCCTCCTCCTCCTGCTCCTCCTGGGCCACCTCCTCTTCCATCATCTCCCTAAGTGTTTCTTCAAGGAGACATTGAAGTGGTATTGTAACGCTGATAACGGCTTCATCGCCACTGGCCATGTTGGTGGAGTACTCGAAACAGCGCAACAGGGCATACAGGTCTCGCATGGAGGTCCGATAATTGGTGGTGAAGTGGTGCTGTTCCGCCGAGCGACTCACCCGTGCGTGCTGCAGCTGAAACTCCACTATCGCCTGCTGCTGCTCGCACAGTCTGGCCAGCATGTGCAAGGTGGAGTTCCACTTGGTGGGCATGTTGCATATGAGGCGGTGAGCGGGAAGGATGAAGTTACGCTGTAGCGCAGTCAGGCGAGCAGTGGCAGGATGTTAACGCCGGAAGCGCGCACAGACGGCCCGCACTTTATGCAGCAGCTCTGACATGTCGGAGTGCGCCAGGCAAGGGATGTGCGTCCCAGATCTGCGACGAGATTTCGCCCATTATCACACACCACCAGGCCGGGCTTGAGGCCCACCGGCAGAAACCACTTGTCAGTCTATTGTTCAATACCCCGCCACAACTCCTGCGCGGTGTGGGGCCTGTCCCCCACACATATGAGTTTCAGAACGGCTGCTGACATTTACCCCGGGCTGTGCTGAAGTTGGTGGTGAAGGTGTGTGGCTGACTGGATGAGCTGGTGGAAGCAGAGGAGGAGGAAGCCGAGTAGGAGGAGGCTAAAGGAGGCAAAGAATGATGCTACGTGCGCCAAAGAACTCTCCGCCTGGGGCCCCGCCGCCACTAGATTTACCCAATTTGCAGTTAGGGAGATATAGCATCCCTGGCCGTGCTTACTGGTCCACGTATCTGTGGTTAGTTGGACCTTGCCACAGATGGCGTTGCGCAGTGCACACTTGATTTTATCGGACACTTGGTTGTGCAGGGAAGACACAGCTGTCTTGGAGAAGTAGTGGCGGCTGGGAACAACATACTGTGGGACAGACATCGCTATCAGCTGTTTGAAGCTGTCTGTGTCCACCAGCCTGAATGCCAGCATTCCAAAAGACAGTAGTTTAGAAATGCTGGCATTCAGTCACAGGGCTCGAGGGTGGCTAGGTGGGAATTAATGCTTTCTCTCCAAGGTTTGTGAGATGGAGAGCTGAACACTGCCGTGTGACATGGTGGAGATGCTTGGTGACGCAGGTGGGGGTGTCGGTTGCACATCCTCTGTTTGGTGGGAGGCAGGTGCCAACATTCCTCCCGAGGCGGGGAGCAGAAGAGGGAGCAGGGGGAGACTGAGTGAGTTCCTTGCTTTTAAGGTGTTTACTCCACTGCAGTTCATGCTTTGCATGTAGAAGCTTGGTCATTCAGGTTGTGCTAAGGTTCAGAATGTTATTGCCTCACTTCAGGCTCTGATGGCACAGCGTGCAAACCACTTGGGTCTTGTCGTCAGCACATTGTTTAAAGAAGTGCCATGCCAGGGAATTCACTTTGGGGAGCTCGGTCCCTGGTGGCGGTGGCCAGGAGCAGGCAAACTCTCTTGGCAGCGGCAGTTCTGCTTATGCCCCCTGCTCCCTCTTTTGCTATGCTGTTGGCTCGGTCTCACCACTGACTCTTCCACTGAACTATGAAAGTCAGTGGCACGACCTTCATTCCATGTGGGGTCTAAGACCTCATCGTCCCCTGCATCGTCTTTCACACATTCTTCCTCCCTGACCTCCTGTTCGGTCTGCACACTGCAGAAAGACGCAGCAGTTGGCACCTGTGTTTCGTCATCATCAGAGACGTGCAGACTCCGATGAGGTGGTATTCCCATGTCCTCATCATCAGGAAACATAAGTGGTTGTGCATCAGTGCATTCTATGTCTTCCACCACTGGGGAAGGGATAGGTGGATTCCCTTGGGAAACCCTGCCAGCAGAGTCTTCAAACAGCATAAGAGACTGCTGCATAACTTGAGGCTCAGACAGTTTCCCTGTTATGCATGGGGGTGATGTGACAGACTGATGGGCTTGGTTTTCAGGCGCCACCTGTGCGCTTTCTGCAGAAGACTGGGTGGGAGATAATGTTGTGAATGTGCTGGATACACTCTCGGCCACCCAATTGACTAGCGCCTGTACCTGCTCAACCCTTACCATCGTTAGAACGGCATTGGGCCCCACCAAATATCGCTGTAAATTCTGGCAGGTACTGGAACCTGAGGTAGTTGGTTCACTAGGACATGTGGCTGTGGCAGAATGGCCACGTCCTCTCCCAGCACCAGAGGGTACACTAAAACCATCACAACAGCGTCCGCGTCCCTTACTAGATGTTTTCCTCATTCTTACCGTTCACCAAGCACCACAATAAGAAAAAAAAATATTTGGCCCAATGTATTGATTTCAAATTCAGGCCTTTTTTTACAGGCACCTAACTCTATCTAATTAGCAAAGATATAGTCACCGGGAAGATACAAAAGGACTCCGCTGCAGGTCCTATGTACGTGTGGGGATCAGTTCACACTATGCAAATGAAGGTAAAAGGTAAGACCCCGCGATATTCTTCTCCCGAATCCAACACTCCTTTAAGATACCAGAAGTTCCAAGAACCAAAAGATTTCCCAGAAGCCTTCACCTCAAAAGGACTCTGTGGAAATCGAAATAATATGCAGATAGTGAAGTACCATTGAGACCATTCACCTGCTGGTTGTATCAGTCTACTTACTAGACTTCAGCGATTTTCATGCAGTGATTAGTCTTATTCGTAGATTTTCGATATAGACCTCAGCGATTTGCATGCAGTGATTAGTCTCATTGATAGATTTAAAATTTCCAATACTGAAAGACAATAGAAACTCCGCTGGTGCAGCAATCCTTTAAAATCGAATTCCCACTGTTTATTTTATACTCACAGAAACATCGATATAAAAAGTCCAAAATATGTCTCAAACAGTCTGCCCGACCCGGGTTTCACTCGAAGAGCTTCATCAGGGGCATCTACTTCCTCTCCCTCCCCCTCCCTTTTAAATCAAATCCCCGGTCATTTTAACCCTTACATATCAACATTCCACATGAACAACATAAAGACAAGCTAAAAAACTCGCTCCATTCTATTAAAAATAAATTATGTCTAAAAACATATATAGATCTTCCTATATTCCAGTGTTCAAATCTCATTCGTAATTTTTAACGTAGTAACAAGTAAAGCCTGGATCTCATTTACACCATGCGGTATTCTCTAAATATGTACCGCAAATCATACTGCATTCTCATAAGCTAAAACCACTATCAGAAAACTCATATGCCATCGGTAAGGTCCCATTCATAATCTTCCACATGGTGCTCCACAGGTCTCATTCACACCTTGCGTTTTTTGGGTTATACATTACAGATTATATTCTGTCTTCTATAGACTTGATCGTATGTCAAAATCAACATTCAATCCTTTGGGCTGTAGAGTACCCATTTCATAGATCCAGCGGGCTTCACATAAATCTATTTTTGCCATATAATCACCACCTCTCCAATTTTTACAGACTAGCTCCAATCCCACAAATTTCAGACCATGGGGATTTTTCTGGTGTTTCAACTTAAAATGTCTGGACACCCCATGAGTATCCAGACCTTTTTTGATATTATTCACATGTTCATTTAGTCTCGTTTTAATCTTGCGGGTAGTTCTGCCCACATACTGGAGGCCACAAGGGCACTCCAGCATGTAGACAGCTCCAATGCTTTCGAAGGACAGATTTCCCCTTATTTTGAAGTCTGTATTTTTGGAATTGGAATGCACCGATTCTGTTTTGCTCCTCCTCTCTTTTGGATCTCTCAATTTACAGGCCACACAAAAACCGCACCAATTAAAATGGTTCTGCGTCTTCTTCTTACTTTCTTCTGGAATTGCGCTGTGTACAATTTTACTTTTTATATTAGGGGCTTTTCTAAAAACAACCATGGGTTTTGCTGGGATTTTTTCTCCAATAATTGGGTCACTTTTTAAAATCGCCCAATTCTTCTTGATTATACTCTTAACTTGTCCCGCTTGGGTGCTAAATCCAGTCATGAATGTAAATCTATAGTCTACAGGAGTTCCCTTTCTTTTCTCATTCCTATTTTTATTCCCTTCTTTTTTATTTTATTTCTCTATATTTTTACTACAGATAGCCAACTCCTTATCACAATAACCTTTTTCAACAAACCTATCTTGTATTACGCGGCTTTGTTCTCTGAAAACCGCAACGTCTGTACAATTACGATGGAATATATACGATTGGAATATTTTTTAACCAAGGATAGTAGTGACAGCTGTCAGTGCTTATATACCCATTCACATCAGTCTCCTTGAAAAATGTTTTAGTTTTAAAATTGCCATTTTCTACATAAATGGTCAGATCGAGAAAATCAACCGCAGTTTGACTGATGTGACTAGTAAAATATGAAATATGAAAATATGAGGAGATACAATGGAGCATATAATGGTTTTAATGGAAATAGAATGCAACAGACTACTCATAATTCTGAATATATGGGGAGGAATAATTGGTATAATCATTACCACCAAGATAACCACTACCAGAGAAGGGAACCATACAATGGGAATTTTAGAAATCACAATTATAATCGAAATTATAATACATATCAACCAAGACGGTTCGATAGGTATAATGGAAATATGCAACCCTGGCACAGGAATGGAGCTTTTCAATCTCAGGATCATAGAAATTTTCCCCATCAGTTGACCAGGGGAATACAAAGAGGAGGGGGGGAGATAGTCCCACAGAGGGAAGAAATGGAGATACCAACAGAGAAGGTAGAACTGAAGCAGAGGACAGAGTTGAGCATTCCGAACTTGAGAATAGCCACCCCACAGAAAAGGCCACTATTAGGGGTAGAAGAGGAGGAAAAAAGCATAGAACCAAACTTGAAAAGAAACAAGAAGGCAGAACAGGGATCTTCAATTTAAGTAACCACACATTAGATAAAAATGAAGAAAAAATCCTTTCGAAGGGCCTCAATTTTGCACCATCAAAAAATCTAAATAAATTTGACTCCTTTTTGGATATTCATAGGTTCATAAAAAAACTAAATCTTGCTAAGTATTTTTTAGGTACAAAATCGGCAGAAGTGCGGAACCAGGAAGTACAGAATGATTATATTCACACAGGTCTACGGAATAGGTCTTCTTTTTTTCCTAAAAATAGCAACAATGAATGTATTGAAGCATTCAAGACAGCGATGTTGACTGATGTTGAGAAAATGAAAATTGCCTCTAAAACTCATAATTTAAATAAAAAAGAAACAACGGCGCTAAAATCCCTAGAGAAAAATCGTAAGATAGTCGTGAAACCGGCCGATAAGGGGGGGGGAGTGGTCCTTATGAATGTCGAAAATTATGAAGCTGAGATTAATCGACAATTGGCAGACTGCATAACGTATACAAAATTGAAAAGTAACCCAGTGGAAACCTATAAAACAAGGCTATATCAACTATTAAAAGGGGGCTATGATCGAGGGATTTTGGATAAGAAGGAGCTGGAATATTTACAAATTAAACATCCGATTACTCCAGTAATATATCAATTACCCAAGATACACAAGGATCCGATCAACCCCCCTGGGCGCCCTATTGTGTCGGGGATAAATTCCCTGACCAGTAGGGTGACAGAATATGTGGATAAGTTTTTACAAAAGTATGTTGTCACAGCTCCTTCTTATTTGAAAGACTCGACTAGTGTACTCGAGCTTGTGGGCCATTTAGGTGAATGGAATGGTAACATATGGATTGCGACTGTAGACGTGTCCTCCCTTTACACTGTAATACCAAAAGAGTTGGGATTACGTGCAGTGAAGGAAGCTTTACATGGAGATGTAACTATGAAGTCCGAACAGGCAAACTTCATAGTGGAGTGTGTGCGATTTTGCTTGGAGCATAATTATTTCTGCTTCAAGGGGACATACTATGTCCAGCAAGTCGGGACGGCGATGGGGCGAAATTCGCCCCAGTTTCATAAATATTTTTATGACAGCATGGGAGAAAGTTTTTATTGATCCTGTATTGGGTATTGCTGGAGATAGAGGTAAATTAAATATCTGGAAAAGATATATTGATGATTGTCTGCTGATATGGGAGGGGAAGAGGAGGGCCTTCGAAAATTTATAGAAAACATAAATGACAATGAATGGAATCTGAAATTTACTAGTCACATCAGTCAAACTGCGGTTGATTTTCTCGATCTGACCATTTATGTAGAAAATGGTAATTTTAAAACTAAAACATTTTTCAAGGAGACTGATGTGAATGGGTATATAAGCACTGACAGCTGTCACTACTATCCTTGGTTAAAAAATATTCCAAAGGGGCAGATCGCAAGAATCCATCGTAATTGTACAGACGTTGCGGTTTTCAGAGAACAAAGCCGCGTAATACAAGATAGGTTTGTTGAAAAAGGTTATTGTGATAAGGAGTTGGCTATCTGTAGTAAAAATATGGAGAAAGAAAATAAAAAGAAGGGAATAAAAATAGGAATGAGAAAAGAAAGGGAACTCCTGTAGACTATAGATTCACATTCATGACTGGATTTAGCACCCAAGCGGGACAAATTAAGAGTATAATCAAGAAGAATTGGGCGATTTTAAAAAGTGACCCAATTATTGGAGAAAAAATCCCAGCAAAACCCATGGTTGTTTTTAGAAAAGCCCCTAATATAAAAAGTAAAATTGTACACAGCGCAATTCCAGAAGAAAGTAAGAAGAAGACGCAGAACCATTTTAATTGGTGCGGTTTTTGTGTGGCCTGTAAATTGAGAGATCCAAAAGAGAGGAGGAGCAAAACAGAATCGGTGCATTCCAATTCCAAAAATACAGACTTCAAAATAAGGGGAAATCTGTCCTTCGAAAGCATTGGAGCTGTCTACATGCTGGAGTGCCCTTGTGGCCTCCAGTATGTGGGCAGAACTACCCGCAAGATTAAAACGAGACTAAATGAACATGTGAATAATATCAAAAAAGGTCTGGATACTCATGGGGTGTCCAGACATTTTAAGTTGAAACACCAGAAAAATCCCAATGGTCTGAAATGTGTGGGATTGGAGCTAGTCTGTAAAAATTGGAGAGGTGGTGATTATATGGCAAAAATAGATTTATGTGAAGCCCGCTGGATCTATGAAATGGGTACTCTACAGCCCAAAGGATTGAATGTTGATTTTGACATACGATCAAGTCTATAGAAGACAGAATATAATCTGTAATGTATAACCCAAAAAACGCAAGGTGTGAATGAGACCTGTGGAGCACCATGTGGAAGATTATGAATGGGACCTTACCGATGGCATATGAGTTTTCTGATAGTGGTTTTAGCTTATGAGAATGCAGTATGATTTGCGGTACATATTTAGAGAATACCGCATGGTGTAAATGAGATCCAGGCTTTACTTGTTACTACGTTGAAAATTACGAATGAGATTTGAACACTGGAATATAGGAAGATCGATATATGTTTTTAGACATAATTTATTTTTAATAGAATGGAGCGAGTTTTTTAGCTTGTCTTTATGTTGTTCATGTGGAATGTTGATATGTAAGGGTTAAAATGACCGGGGATTTGATTTAAAAGGGAGGGGGAGGGAGAGGAAGTAGATGCCCCTGATGAAGCTCTTCGAGTGAAACCCGGGTCGGGCAGACTGTTTGAGACATATTTTGGACTTTTTATATCGATGTTTCTGTGAGTATAAAATAAACAGTGGGAATTCGATTTTAAAGGATTGCTGCACCAGCGGAGTTTCTATTGTCTTTCAGTATTGGAAATTTTAAATCTATCAATGAGACTAATCACTGCATGCAAATCGCTGAGGTCTATATCGAAAATCTACGAATAAGACTAATCACTGCATGAAAATCGCTGAAGTCTAGTAAGTAGACTGATACAACCAGCAGGTGAATGGTCTCAATGGTACTTCACTATCTGCATATTATTTCGATTTCCACAGAGTCCTTTTGAGGTGAAGGCTTCTGGGAAATCTTTTGGTTCTTGGAACTTCTGGTATCTTAAAGGAGTGTTGGATTCGGGAGAAGAATATCGCGCGGTCTTACCTTTTACCTTCACCTAACTCTATCTGCCTATTTATTTATGTACCGTACTACACTAATCCAATCACAGCAGTAAACTCTGATTTAGGGGAATATCAATTGTAGGCCTAGTATTTAGACCCTGGATGAAAGGTATCCTTTTATCAACAGATTTACACTTGGAGATGCACAGTTGCGTGTGAAAAAATATGTAGGATTATGCCTTCAGCAATTGTATTTTAACACTTTGAAAGCTGAAACACAGCTGAAACCACTGATTTATGGTATTTCTATTTTGGCAATTGAATTTCACCCCAGAACAAAATATATCCTTTACAGGACACTATTAAACTTGGCCAGCCACAGCTGAAACCACTGATTTATGGTAATGCTATTTTGGCAATTGAATTTCACACCAGAAAAAAATATACCCTTTTTTCGGACAGATTTAAACTAGACCTGCAACAGCTGGAACACGAGATTCAGGGTATTTCTATTTTGGAAATTAAATTTCACCCCAGAAAAAATATACCGTATTTTTTGCTCCATAAAATGCACTTTTTCCCCAAAAAAATGGGGGGGGAATGTCCCTGCGTCTTATGGAGCGAATGCTGACATTTTTACATCGCAGGCTGTGATGCTCCAGAGGGACTGGGAGGAGAAGCTGAGAGCAGGCAATTGCGGCGGGGCCGCCGCTCACAGTCCTGCACTATAAAGTTATACGAATAATGCGGGCAGGCCGGCTGGGCGGACGGCATCATGACTCCCTGATGTCACGTGCCTGCGCTGCCTACTTTATGAATCAAGCAGGTGGTGCAGGCACGTGACGTCAGTGAGTCACGCTGCTGTCTGCCCAGCCGGCCTGCCCGCATTATTCGTAAGCTCTTACTATGTACCGGTTACTACAGTAATAAGTGAGGGGGCATGTTTTATTGAATGAGGGGACATTTTATGAATGAGGGGCCATTTTATAACTTTATAGAGCAGGACTGTGAGCGGCAGTATGGGGGGGATCTGTGGATGGCACTGCTATGGGGTGGGGGTCTGTGGATGACACAACAGTGCCAACCACAGATCCTCGATCACAGTGCCATCCACAGATCCCTGATCACAGTGCCAACCACATATCCCCAATCACAGTGCCATCCACATATCCCCCATCACAGTGCCATCCACAGATCCCCCATCACAGTGCCATCCACAGATCCCCCATCACAGTGCCATCCACAGATCCCCCATAACAGTGTCATCCCCAGATCCCCCATAACAGTGTCCGTCACAGATCCCCCCATAACAGTGCCATCCACAGAGTCACCATAACAGTGTCATCCCCAAATCCCCCATAACTGTGTCAAACCGTACAAACAAGTCCTGTGGGATCCATGCCTGGTTCTTTTTAATAAACGAAAGCTTGTCCACATTGTCTGCGGACAGGCGGCTGTGCTTGTGATAATGCTACCAGCCATGCTAAACACACGTTCAGACAATACAGTGGCTGCAGGGTAGGCCAGCACCTCCAAGGCGTAAAGGGCAACCTCAGGACATGTGCCCAATTTGATCACCCAGAAGTTGAACGGGGCAGACCCAGTGGCGTAGCTAGAAATGATTGGGCACCACAGCAAATTTCTGAATGGGGCCCCCCTCCCCCAGTAATTTTTGCGCAAACCCCTTCCTTTCATGCCGCTTTGCCTGTGGCTACTAAAGATCGCTCTCTCAGACCAGGCTCAGCAGCTGTTCCATTCGCTTTCTACAATGTCTATACTGCCACTGTATATAATTTCATTGTATAATACTGTTAGTCCTCCTCCTCCTGGATGGGCCCTTTCTAGGTCACAGCCCCAAAGCAGTTGCTTCCCCTGCTTCCCCTGTAGCTATTCCCCTAGGCAGACCCATCAGTCAGTATATGTACTGTTCCACCATGTTGCTGAAACGCTGCCTCCTGCTAAGATGTTCCAGATCTGCTGGTGGTGCAGGTTGTTGTGGCGGGATGACAAAGCTTTTCCACATTTTGCCCATGCTAACCCTGCCTTCTGAGATGTTTCTTGTGACCCAGCTGCATTGGCAAATTCTTCCTCCTCCTCCTCTGCCTTCACCTTGTGCTTCCACTGAGTCCCCGGTGTCAGGTGTGAATGCCATCAGCAGCGTGTCTACTAGCGGGCTCATCTTCCTATTACACTCCAGTGAAGGAATTAAGAATGGCACGTTGTCCTTGTAACGGGGATGCAGCAGGGTGGCCACCCAGTAATCAGCAAAATTTAGAATTTGGCAGTATATGGGTGGTTGTTGCGTAGGCACTGCAGTATGTAGTCGCTCATGTCTGCCAGGCTGCCCAGAGGCAAGGACAAGCTATCCTCTTTGAGGGATGTCCTCTGTATCCCCCAGCGTTCCTCCTACTCCTCTTCTTCATCCTCCAGAACTGTGCCCTGGTTGGACAATTGTGTTCCAGGCCAGGGCCTATGTTGGTGCAGATACCCACCCTCCAAGCCACTTGTATTTGGTTGGCCTTAAGTTACGTATGAAGCGTGTATATAGTTTTGTTTCTTTATATAGTGAGTTTAGCTGCATTACAGTTATTTTAATATGTTTTTAAGAAAATTTGTAAATAGTTTGTTAATGGTTTGAATTGTGTGTGTGTTTGTGTGTGTTCGATTAACTGAATTGATTTTCACTGTTTGGTGTTTAGGAATTTCTGCACCCCAAATTCAGCACATGTGGCAGGCAGGGGATGTGTGTCAAACCGGCTAGGCCCAGACCTACTAGTATATTTCGCCCATTAGCGCACAGCACCAGGCCGGGCTGGAGGCTCAGTGGCACCAACCAATGGTCGGTCTGTTGTTCCATGCCTGTCCACAGCTCCTGTGCGGTGCAGGGTTTGTCCCACAAACACACAAGTTTTACAACAAACTGCTGTCGTTTCCCCCTTTCTGTGCTGCTGTGGGTGGTGAAGGTGTCACGCTGAGTGAATGAGGAGGAGGTAGAGGAGGAGGAAGCCGAGTAGGAGGAGGAGGAGGAAACAGGATACAAAGAGAAATGCCCAGCAATCCTCGTGGGCGGAAGGACATGCGCAAAAATGCTATCCGCCTTTGGGCTAGCCGCTACATTTACCCACTGTTTTGTTGGTTATGTAACCATTGCCACAGATAGCGTTGTGCAGTGCACACTTGATTTTGTTCGCCACTTGGTTGTGCAGGGAAGGGATGGCTCGCCTGCAAAAGTAGCGACGGCTGGGTTACACGTACTGTGGGATAGCCACCGCCATAAGGTTTTTAAAACTGTCCACCAGACAGAATGACAGCATTTCAAAGTACCAGGAAGTTTGAAATAAAGCATTCAGAGCAATGGGTAGGGGGATACTTCCTCTTTCTATTTCTTTTTCTCTCCAGTGTTTGGGAGATGGACAGCTGATAGCTGAACATTTCCATGGGATTTTGTGAAGATGTTTGGTGACAATTAAAGATGAAGTGGCATTGCTGCCACATCCTCTGTTTGCTGGGTGACAGGTGCCACTGTCACTCACTTGGGCTCAAGTTTAGAATGTTTATTTATGATTTTTCTGTATTTTATTTTATTTTAAGTCATTTCCCTATTCACATATGTTTGCAGGGAATTTACCTACATTTTGCTGCATTTTGCAGCCCTCTAGCCCTTTCCAGGGCTATTTTACAGCCATTTAAGTGCCCAAAAGTTCGGGTCCGCATTGACTTCAATGGGGTTCGGGTTCAGGGTGAAGTTCGGGTCCAGTTCGGATCCCGAACCCGAACATTTTCATGAAGTTCGGCCGAACTTCTCGAACCCAAACATCCAGGTGTTCGCTCAACTCTAGCTATGTTCCAACATTTAGCAATTAAAAGAAAGTGATAAACCACCTCCAGACTGGGCCAATTTCTCCCTTCCTTACCAGGCCTAATTTTTCAAATCTGACATGTGTCACTTTATGTGGTAATAACTTTGGAACGCTTTTACTTATTCAAGCCATTCAGTGTTTTCTCGTGATACATTGTACTTCATGTTATTGGTAAATTTGAGTAAATATGTTTTACTTTTATTCATAAAAAATCCAAAAGTTAACAAAAACTTGAAAAAAATCACTGTTCTCTAAACATTTGAATCTCGCTGCTTTTAAGACAGATAGTGATACCTCATAAAATATTCATTATTTGACATCCTCCATATGTCTACTTTATGTTGGCATCTTTTTGGCAATATAATTTTATTTTTTCAGGACCTTAGAAGGTTTAGAATTCTAGAAGCAATTTTTGAAGTTTTTAAGAACATTTCCAATATCAGCTTTTTAAGGACCAGTTCAGTTTTGAAGTCACTTTGTGGGGCTTACATAGTAGAACTAACCCATAAATGATCCCATTTTAGAAACAACACCCCTTAAACTATTCAAAACTGGTTTTAGAAATGTTGTTAACCTTTTAGATATTTCATAGGAATGAAAGCAAAATAGAGGTGAAATATCAAAATTTTACTTTTTTTTTGCAGATTTTCAATTTTAATTCATGTTTTTCCTGGAACATATCAAGGGTTAACAACAAAAAAAACCTCATTATTTAATACCCAGATTCTGAAAATTATATAAACATATACCATTGTATGGGCACATGGCAGGGCAGAGAAGGCAAGGAGCACCATATAGTTTTTGGAGGGCAGATTTTGCTGGAATGGTCTTAGGATGCTATGTTGCATTTGAAGTGACCCTAAGTGACCCCTCAGTGAAACTCCCCAAAAAGTGACCATATTTTGTAAACTTAACCACCCAAGGAAATTTTAAGGGGTGTAGCGAGCACTTTACTCAGCAGGTGTTTCATAGAATTTTTAATACTTGGGTGCTTTAGGCCCAAACTTTCTTTTTCACAAAAGATAATAGGAGAATATCCCACCACAATTTGCTGCTCACTTTCTCCTGAATACAGTAACACCCCAATTGTGGTCATAAATTGTTATTTGGGGATATGCCAGTGCTCAGGAAAGGAGTAGCATCTGGATTTTCTAATATGACATTTTGTGTCATGGTTTTTAAGAGCAATATATTTTTTGTTGTTGTTGTTGAATGAGCTTATTTTGTGAGGGACAAGCTATAGTTTTTATTGGCACCGTTTTGGTGTACATTTGGCTTTCTGGTTGCTTTTTATCTCATTTTTTCGGAGGTGAGGTCACAAAAAAAAGCTGTTTGGTGTTATTTTTCCATTTTAATTTTTTTACACCGTTCACTTGATGGAGTAGATCATGTGATATTTTCATAGATCCAGTCATTACGGATGCAACAATATAAATATAAATATAATAATATATATATAATAAAATATAATAATATATATATAATAAAATATAATAATATAATACAAATATATCTATTTTTTTATTATTCTTATGTTTTACACAATAAAAATATTCTCAGAAAAAAATAATGTTTTTGTGTTGCCATTTTTTTCATTTTTCTGGCTAAAGTCTTGTGTGAGGGCTTGTTTTTTGCGAGACGTGGTGCGTTTTTATTGCTACCATTTTAGTATACATACGACTTTTTGATTGATTGACATTTTTTTTGTGAGGTGACTAAAAAAAGCTGTTTTGGCATAATAATTTATTTTTTTACACCGTTCACTTGATGGGGTCGAGGTTTTTTACGTTTTACACAATAAGTGCATTTTTAGAAAAAAATATAATGTTTTTGTGTGCAATTTTCTTAGATCCATTTTTTTTTTGCGGGATGAGGTGACATTTTATTGTTACTATTTTGGGGTACATACAACATTTTAATTGATTAACATTATGTTTTTTTGGGAGGTGAGCTAACTAAAGAAAATCTGTGTTAGCGCAATGTTTATATTTTTTCTTAAGGCGTTCACCTGATGGGGTAGATCATGTAGATCCTATGATATTATTATAGAGCCGGTCATTGCGGATGCAGTGATACCAAATACGTCTATTTTATTTTTTCTTCTTCATAGCACTTCCTTCCTGTATACACAGGGACACCCAGGAATAGTCCCTGTCTTCTCTCTAGGGTGCCTTGCTGTCACTGACAGCAGGCCTCTGGCAGAGCAAATGCACGATTGGCATGCAGCTGCCATCTCTGAAAGCATGTTCAGAAATGTCTGAGCAGAGATAAACCCGAATTTTATAGTCAATGGGCGGTCGGGAATTGTTAAAATAAAAATAGGCAAAGCAAAATGTATTTAGAAAATAATTTCCCAATGTAAAAGTAGGGGAAGGGCAAATTCTCAGCATGAGTAGGAGTCAAGAATACTTACCATGTAAGTACTTCATTATTTTTATGATATTTGCAGCTGATGAATTTGCTAAAATATTTACTTTTTAAGGGTCAGAAGTATTTTTCAGAATCTGGACGTCCTGTAAGCTTTTAGCTAAAATAGTATCACAACAGGACAAAAAAAAGAAAGCTATTACTTTAGTTCGAAATTTAGATGGGGTAATAATATCAGACCCAGAGGGTATAAGAGACACTTTCCTGCAATACTTCTCCCAGATATATAGAGCTTCTCCTGGTCTGCCAACTGACCTGGCGAGACAGTTCCTGGAGAGAATTTATCTTCCAATGCTAACAGAAGCCCAAAAAAAATCTCTGGAAGGAGAGTTGTCTCTTGTGGAGATTCAAGAGGCTTTGAAGTCTATCTCCGGGAACTCATCGCCAGGGTCAGATGGTTTTTTCATATGAATTTTATCGTAAGTATAGTGATGTCATCCTCCCTCATCTACTGGAAGTGTTTGCTCAAGCATCGCAGGGAGGGGTTTTGCCACAGTCTATGATGGAAGCTGTGATAGTTTTAATCTCTAAAGAAGATAAAGACCCGGCGGATTTGAGCTCATATAGACCAATTTCCCTATTAAAATCGGACATTAAGTTGTTATCAAAGGTTTTGGCTAAGAGGCTCTCTCAGGTTATGTCCTCTCTGATTCATCCAGATCAAAATGGCTTTATGTTGAAAAGGGGTACCCATCATAATCTGCATAGGTTCTTTGCTAATATTCAGTCTCCCAGTGGGGGCGCCCGCTCGGTCCTGTCACTGGATGCTACTAAGGCGTTCGACAGGGTCGAGTGGACGTTTCTCTGGGAGGTGATGAAAAGAATGGGTTTTGGCCCCAAATTTATGGGGATGGTTCAGTTGTTATATAAATGTCCAGTGGCCAGAATTAGGATTAATGACATGATGACAGAGAGTTTTGTGTTGGGCAGAGGTACTCGTCAAGGATGTCCTCTTTCCCCTCTCTTATTTAATATCTATATTGAACCTCTTGCAGCTAGCATAAGGCAAGACTCGAGAGTGGCTGGCTTTGGTGTAATGGAGAAGCAGGATCGTATATCTCTCTATGCAGATGATATCTTGTTTTTTATTCACCAATCAGAAAAAACACTCCCTCGAATAATGGAACTGGTCAGCCTATTTTCTTATTCTTCTGGCTTGGAGGTTAATTGGGGGAAGACTGTTCTTCTCCCTGTAGATAAATTGCGAGGATCTGTGGAAAATCTCCCTAATCGGGTATCGATCTCCGATTCAATAAAATATCTGGGGATAACAGCCTCTGCCAAAACTGAAGATTATCTCCAACTTAATTTGATCCCTCTATTGTCGAAAGTGAGATCAAAAATTAAGATATGGCAAAAAGTTCTGCCTGCAAGAGGGGTTAGATTTCATTAATAAAAATGGTGGTGCTGCCCCATGTTCTTTATGTTCTTCGCAATTTGCCCGTTTGGATTGAAGATAAGTATTTTAGGTTGATAGAACGGATGATTAATGATTTATTATGGGGGAGGAAGCGGGTGAGACTAAAGTCGCTTTATTTTTCCATGCCCTACAACAGGGGAGGTCTTAACCTCCCCTATTTTAGGGGATATTTTATGGCCTCTCAACTTTGCTTCTTTAATGACTGGGAAAATAGCCAACTCTGTAGAAAACTGGTGAAAGACTCAGGCTTCTCAGATCTATTTACAGTATTGGAAACCGACTATTTACTTAATACACAGATTGGCTATAAACCTTTCTGCAGAATGGCTGCAAAGGCATGGCTGGTGATAAAGAGCTGGTTTAAAGTTAAGGCAGCACTTATCTGTACCCCATTATGGCATAACTCAAAGCTTTTGAAATTAGATGATCTAAACTGTTGGCAATATTGGAGGATGAGAAATATTCAATATCTGAATCAGGTGGTTAAAAATGGGCAAGTCCTGTCTCTTATGGAGCTAAAACAGAATTTAAACTTAGGTGAGGTGGCTTGGTATGCATATTTTCAATTGAGGTCAGCACTTTTTAATATTGTCGATAGTTATTCACTTGAGGTAGACACTCCGGAATTTTTGCACAATCTGATCTGTAAGAAAGGTGGTATGAAAGTTAAATTATCACATTGTTATAGGCACTTGATGAAAAGTTTTTTTTTTGGAATGTTTTTCTCCAGGACAGAGATCCTGGTCTGCTTTATTGGCAGAGGTGGGTTCTCCGGACTGGGAGAATATAGGGGAGAATTTTAGTCAGGTTTCGCACAATTTTAATCACACTGTTGTACAGTTCAATATTATACACAAAATATATGTGACACCTCTATGGCTCCATAAGAGGGAATTTAGAGCCGCCTCTGACTGCCTTCGCTGTGGGGACCCCTGGGCAGATCATATGCATCTGTTCTGGGACTGCCCGATAGTGAGTAAATATTGGAGAACGATTCAAACAACCTTGATTCGGAGACTTAAAATAGATATTCCTCTATCTCCTAAGGTATGGGTTTTAGGGGACCTATCAGAGGTTAATTGCCAGCCCATGAAGGGCCGTCTGTTGATTAAAGTGATGTTTTTAGCCAGGCTTCTTGTAGCCAGAGAATGGTTTTCCCCCTTTGCTCCAGACTGCAATAACTGGCTATGTTTAGTGGATAAGGTGAAAATCTATGAGAGAATCATGTACAGACAAAGAGGGTCCTATGCGAAATGGGCCAATGTTTGGAGAGATTGGGATGGTTGAGGAATTTTATATATATATTTTTTTTCTTCTTCCCTGCAGGATTGGGGGTGGGTTAAGGGGTGGGAGGAATGGGGAGGTTCTTTTTGTAATTTTGTTTTATGAATTTTGTCTTTTGAGATGATTGAAATAAAAAATATTTATTTAAAAAAAAAAAAAAAAATATATATATATATATATATATATATATATATATATATATTTCTTATCTAAAGGACTTGTACAGGGTCAGACTGGCCCACCAGAGAGCCAGATAACCCTCTGGTGGGCCCAGGCTCTGATACCATAGTAGGCCCAAGAGAACAAATATATATATGTATATATATATATATATATATATATATATTTTTTTTTTTTTTTTTTTTTAAGCCAATAACTTGCCACTAAGGTTTATTTCTTTGAATCAAAATATGTTAGACATTACTAATGATATGGTGTTTGGGCCCTGAGAATAATTTCCACTGGTGGGCCCAAGGAACCCCAGTTTTACCCTGGAGCTGAATCAAATTTCTTGGCCTCTAAAACAGCTCACGAGAGGCAACACCATTCACATTGTCATCTACTGTATGGAGCAGCCTTGTGAGCAAAAATATACTAAATGTTTAAAAATACATGGGTAAAAACCATGATGAGCCAAGTTTTGAAAAATTTGATTTGACTACTTTATGGAACTTCAACAATAAATTGTGTTAGTTACAAATTAGTTTGTTACAAATCGCTTTCCATTTGCCCACTTTATTATTAGTAACCTAAACAATATTGATAATTTCTAAAAAGTTGCCCCCTTTATTATTAAAAATGTATATAATGTGACATCATAAACAAAAGTTAGAACTGATAAAGACACTTGATAAATAAATGAGTAGAAAGGGAAGCCCTATGTCCATGAGCCTGCAAATTAAAGAGTAGATGTTGCTGGTGAAGATGAAACTCTTTTCTAGAGGAGCCACAAGTCTGTCTTTAGCACTACTTAAGATTTCCCGCTGATTCTGTAGGAGAATTGCATTTTCACCAAGAGTTTCTTATTGACTTAAATGTAAAAAAAAAAAAAAATAAATAAACTATATGCACGGTGTAAAATTGTCTTTTTTTAGTTTTTTTTTTTTTTAGTAGATTTGATTAGAAATTAAATTAAGAAGTGACAAGTTACTTCTTTGAAGCAGGTTTGATTATGGATTCCATAGAAGTTAATGAGGTAATGTAGCAGCTAAATGTCACTCAAAAACTCTAAGAGGCTTATAAAAACTCCTCTGAAACTACTAATTACAAATATGCCACCAAAAATGAAATGTTTTTAGCTACTGATTCTGAGACTGATCTACTTCAGATTTTTCTGCTATGGGTTTTAACTTTATTTAAACATACCCTTCTCAACATGATTTTGGACAATTATCTATAGTACTACTGCAGATTAGTGCAGATTGTTTTTTTTTTATTTTTTTACTGCCCCTTTTGTCCTACTGTCAGAGCTCAATGCTGCACTAAAATACACAGTCAACACTGCGTTGCCATGCCACATAAGGCCTCATGCACATGACCGTATGTATTTTGCGGTTTGCAAAAAAACAGATCCGCAAAAAATGCGGATGATGTCTGTGTGCATTCCGTATTTGTTGGAACGGAACAGCTGGCCCCTGATAGAAAAGTATAGAATAATAGGACAGGTTATATTTTTTAGCAGAAAGGAAATACGGACACACGGAAACAGAATGCACAAGGAGTAACTTCCGTTTTTTTTGCGGACCCATTGAAATGAATGGTTGAGTGTACAGTCTAAATAAAAAAAACTGAAACGGACACGGAAAGAAAATACATTTGTTTGCATGAGCCCTATTGGAATGCTATCATGCGAATGCATAGCAATTCTAACAATGCATTTCAGTGCAGCTCTGAGCATTGATTGTAAGGGGGCAGTGGAAAAATAAGAAAAATAGAGACCTGGACTCCTTATAAGCAGCACTACTCACATTTTACAGCAGGTAATAGTAATTGATCATGGTGACAATTTCCCTTTAAAGGCCCTTTTAAATGGGCCAATAAATACATAATTTTTATATTTACGAGTACAATATTAACACTTGTTAGTTGAGCTATGCTGCTCTTTACCACAAAAATATTGTTTTTTCAGTGTAAAGGTATATGTACCACCTAATCAAGGTCACCTGTTAGATAGGTGGGGCAAAAAGTGCACATGAATGCTACTTCTCAGATAATAGGAGCACATTCACACTTGAAGGTGCCACTCCTGCAAGAACAAAAGTTTATAAAAAATCACAGAAAAAGATGCAAAACATCCTGTGGATGTACATGGCAACATTTATAAGGAATAAATCATGAAAGATCATGCACTAACACAATAGATGCAAACATTATATATGGACTAAGCCCTCACTCTGATATGATAAAATCTGAGACTCTCAGCCAATATATTTTGATCAAAACATATCTGTGCCCGCCTACCTGTGCCAAGGTGGTCTCAGTCAGGCAGGTCCTACTCTAAACCTACCTATGCCACAGGCGACTTTGATTAGGTGGTACATATAGCAGCCAGCTATTAGGACATGCTGGGAGTTGTAGTTTTGCAACAGCTGGAGGGCCACAGTTTGGACATGCCTGGTGTAGAGTCTGCTCTCCTGAATGTAGACGGCAGAGTTCTCTGGATGTTACCGCAATGTCCACCAGCCCTATTGAAAATAATAGAATCCAATGGAGATCCAGCTGCTACCAGGCTAATAAGCCGGGATTTGGCTGGACAAAAAAGTCAACATTTTTTGTTTGGCCAAATCTCGGCATCGGATACCCTTATAGACAATGGGGCCAGTGGGCATTGTTGTAACATCTGGCTATGCTTGTTTCAGAGATATCCTACAGGCTGTTCTCTGCCAGAACAGCCTTCCAGAGCTAATAATGCTACTGTGAAAGAAGTGTAATTGCAAAAGTAGCATATAATTCTTAAATGAATGTTCTTACAAGAGTCATAATTTATACTGGTAAGTAAATTATTTTTATGCTCATAACTTACAAAACTCTTGAATCACAATTTGTGGGGAATAGTTATTTAAGGTCTTCCAAGTGTAACATCTCTGTAAACACTTATCACAACTTGTGTATTTTTAACAGATGGTAATTCTTAAATGGTTGTTATTCTTTAAAGGAATTTACCGTAATCACATGCAGCATTAAAAGCACGTTTTAAATTTTACAGAACTAGAAACTACATCTGGAAAACAAGAATAAATATATCTGCCAGGCTTATTTTAATTGGAAACTATTACACTGCAGCACATCTGGTTAGCTCTGCTCTACTCAATCCTCTACTTCTAATGTCTGATGTATATAACCTAGCAGTGCTGAAAATAGGAGCAAAAATGTAATTACATATATAAGCTCAATATATAGAATGGATTCATATACACAGCATTTATATGCATTTTCTTTTCTTGACATTTAATGCAGCAGTTTATTCAACATATGAATATCTGTACACACATGGGGGAAATAATTGTTTTATGCACGTTTTCAGGTGTAGCAAAGTAAGCAAATTTAACAAAAGTACAATCTCGTGCCTTAATTTACCATTTTGCTCCCTTCTACAGCACCTTTGTCACATTTACAAAAAGTGGGAAGGGTATAGACAAAAGAGAGTGTGTCAAAGGCATAATATTCATGACAAACATGGCAAAAATAATTACACTGGTGCACATTACATCTTAAATTTAATGTAATCCTTGCTAGTATTAATAAATTACCCCTATAGCATTTTGGTTTGTGTATTATTACATTATTTAAAGACTATCATCAAAACATAGTAAAACATTTCGAAAACGGCAAGAATTTTAGCTGATTTGATGTGTTAAAATCCAGTCTTAGGTAAAAAAAAGTAGAGATAAAAGGTGCACTTTTAATGTACGAGTAGTTTATAGTACAGCCATGAAATGAAAAATCTATTTTACTACAGTTTTGGGATGTGTGTTTCTTCCAGATTTTTGATGAGTCACTTGTATAAACTGCAATGGCCAGAAATATAACTAAAGAACTGTGTTTTTAAAATATAGAAAACAATAGGTGAATGAAGACTTACATTCTATGTAATCTTTAACCACTTCAGCCCCCCTAGCTTTAAAACCCTTAGGCCTCTTGCACACGGGCGTCATGTTTGACGCCCGGATAAGATGCGGGTGCGTTGCGGGAATCGCCGCGATTTTTCCGCGCGTGTGCTAACGTTTGTAGTGCGTTGAGCACGCGCGTGAAAAAATCCGCATGCTTGGTACCCAGACCCGAAGTCAGACTTCATCACTGAAGTCTGGTTTCGGGATGAGTATTCTGTATGTGTAATTATTTTCCTTTATAACATAGTTATAAGGAAAATAATCGCATTCTATTACAGAATGCAATGTTCCCGGGCTTTAAAGGGTTAAAAATAATAAAGAGTTAACTTACCTTCTCCCATTGTACGCGCAGAGCCCCAGAGCGTCGTCTCTCTTGATAGTTTGGCTGCTTGAGGACCTGTGGTGACGTCACAGGGTCACATGGTCCAATCATAGAAGCATTTGAGTGGACCATGTGACCCATGTGATCCTGTGACATCACGGCAGGTCCTTCATCGAACATCTGTTGTTCGATGAAGGACCTGCCGTGATGTCATAGGATCACATGGGTCACATGGTCCACTCAAATGCTTCTATGATTGGACCATGTGACCCTGTGACGTCACCACGGTCTCAAGCAGCCAAACTATCAAGAGAGACGACGTTCTGGGGCTCGTGCGATGGGAGAAGGTAGTTAACTCTTTATTATTTTCAACCCTTTAAAGCCCGGAACATTGCATTCTGTGATTAGAATGCGATTATTTTCCCTTATAACTATGTTATAAAGGAAAATAATAACGATCGGGTCCCCATCCCGATCGTATCCTAGCAACCATGCGGAAAATCGCAACGCATCCGCACATGATTGCGGATGATTGCGATTTTCCCGCATCCCCATTCACTTCTATGGGGCCTGCGTTGCGTGAAAATCGCAGAATATAGAACATGCTGCGATTTTCACGCAACGCAAAAGTGATGCGTGAAAATCACCGCTCATGTGCACAGCACCATAGAACTGAATGGGTCAGGATTCAGTGCGGGTGCAATGCGTCCTCCTCACGCATTGCACCCGCGCGGAAAACTCGCCCGTGTGAAAGGGGCCTTAATGACCAGGTCACTTTTTACAATTCTGCACTACACTAATTTCACAGTTTATTGCTCGGTCATGCAAGTTACCACCCAAATTAATTTTACCTCCTTTTCTTCTCACTAATAGAGCTTTCATTTGGTGGTATTTCATTGCTGCTGACATTTTTACTTTTTTTGCTACTAATAAAAATTTAACAACATTTTTGCAAAAAAATGACATTTTTAACTTTCTGTTGTAATTTTTTTAAAATAAAAATACATTTCTATATAAAAATTTTTATAAATTTATTGTTCTACATGTCTTTGATAAAAAAAAAATCCAATAAGTGTATATTTATTGGTTTGCGTAAAAGTATAGCGTTTACAAACTTTGGTGCAAAAAAGTGAATTTCTGCATTTTGAAGCAGCTCTGACTTTCTGAGCACCTGTCATGTTTCTTCAGGTGCTAGAATGCCAGGATAGTATAAATACCCCCCAAATGACACAAGTTTAGAAAGAAGACACCCCAAAGTATTCGCAGAGGGGCATGGTGAGTTCATGTATCATTTCATTTTTTTTCACAAGTTAGCGGAAAATGACACTTTCTGAGGAAAAAAATAATAATAAAGTTTCCATTTCTGCTAACTTCTGGCAAAAAAATAAAAAATCTCCCACGGACTCACTATGCCCCTCAGTGAATACCTTAGGGTGTCTACTTTCCGAAATGGGGTCATTTGTGGAGTGTGTTTACTGTTCTGGCATTTTGGGCTAAATTGTGATCATTCCTGTAAAACCTAAAGGTACTCGTTGGAATTTGGGCCCCTTTGCGCACCCAGGCTGCAAAAAAGTGTCACTCATGTGGCATCGCCGTACTCAGGAGAAGTAGGGCAATGTGTTTTGGGGTGTATTTTTACATATACCCATGTTGGGTGAGATAAATATCTCTGTAAACTGACAACTTTGTATAAAAAAATTTAAAAAGTTGTCATTTACAGAGATATTTCTCACACCCAGCATGGGTATATGTAAAAATACACCCCAAAACACATTGCCCTACTTCTCCTGAGTACAGCAATACCACATGTGTGACACTTTTTTGCAGCCAAGATGCGCAAAGGGGCCCAAATTCCAATGAGTACTTTTAGGATTTCACAGGGCATTTTTACGCATTTAGATTCCAGACTTCTTCTCACGCTTTAGAGACCCCTAAAATGCCAGGACAGTATAAATACCCCACATGTGACCCCATTTTAGAAAGTAGACACCCCAAGGCATTCCGTGAGGGGTATGGTGAGTTCATGTAAAATTTAATTTTTTGTCACAAGTTAGTGGAATATGAGACTTGGTAAAAAATAAAAAAAATAAAAAAAATAAAATAACAATTTCCGCTAACTTGTGCCAAAAAAAAAAACTGTGAATTTGCCATGCCCCTCACAGAATACCTTGGGGTGTCTTCTTTCCAAAATTTGGTCACATGTGGGGTATTTATACTGTCCTGGCATTTTAGGGGCCCTAAAGCGTGAGAATCCACATCCGTAAAAATGCCCTATGAAATTCTATAGGTACTCATTGGAATTAGGGCCCCTTTGCACATCTTGGCTGCAGAAAAGTGTCACACATGTGGTATCGCCGTACTCAGGAGAAGTAGGGCAATGTGTTTTGTGGTGTATTTTTACATATACCCATGCTGGGTGTGAGAAATATCTCTGTAAATGACAACTTTTTAAATTTTTTTATACAAAGTTGTCAGTTTACAGAGATATTTCTCTCACCCAGCATGGGTGTATGTAAAAATACACCCCAAAACACATTGCCCTACTTCTCCTGAGTACAGCAATACCACATGAGTGACATTTTTTTGCAGCCAAGATGCGCAAAGGGGCCCAAATTCCAATGAGTACCTTTTAGGAGGGCGTTTTTAAGCATTTTTCTTCTCATGCTTTAGAGCCCCTAAATACCCCACATGTGACCCCATTTTGCAAAGAAGACACCCCAAGGTATTCCGTGAGAGGCATTGGCCCAAGTTAGCAGAAATTTTTTTTTTATTGTTTTTTCTCACAAAGTCTCCCTTTCCGCTAACTTGTGACAAAAAGTTACATTTTTCATGGACTCACTATGCCCCTCAGCGAATACCTTGGGGTGTCTTCTTCCAATATGGGGTCATTTGTGGGGTGTTTGTACTGTTCTGGCATTTTGGGTGGGGCTAAATTGAGAGCAACCCTGTAAAACCAAAAGGTACTCATTGGACTTTACACCCCTTTGCGCACCTAGGCTGCAAAAAAGTGTTGCTCATGTGGTATCGCCGTACTCAGAAGAAGTAGGGCAATGTGTTTTGGGGTGTATTTTTACATATACCCATGTTGGGTGAGAGAAATATCTCTGTAAATTGATAACTTTGTATATTTTTTTTAAGTTGTCGTTTACAGCGATATTTCTCACACAAAGTATGGGTATATATAAAATTACACCCCAAAACACATTGCCCTACTTCTCCTGAGTACGGCGATACCACATGTGTGAAATTTCTTTGCAGCCAAGATGTGAAAAGGGTGCCAAATTCCCATGAGTACCTTTAGGATTTCACAGGGTATTTTTAAGCATTTGGATTCTCACGCTTTAGGACCCCTAAAATGCCAGGGCAGTATAAATACCCCACATGTGACCCTATATTGGAAAGAAGACACCCCTAGGTATTCCGTGAGGGGCATGGCGAGTTCACAGAAAAAAAAAAAATTTGCACAAGTTAGCGGAAATTGATTTTTTTTTGTTTTGTTTTACAAAGTCTCACATTTCCACTAACTTGTGACAAAAAATAAAATTTTACATGAACTCACCATACACCTCATGGAATAACTTGGGGTGTCTTCTTTCTAAAATGGGGTCACTTGTGAGGTTTTTGTACTGCCATGGCATTTGAGGGTTTCCGCAATCATTACACTTATGGCCAGCATTAGGAGTTTCTGCTATTCTCCTTATATTGAGCATACGGGTAATGAGATTTTTTTTTTCCGTTCTGCCTCTGGGCTAAAAAAAAAAAAAAATGAACAGCACAGATTTTTTCATTCGCATCGATCAATGTGGATGAAAAAATCTCTGCCAAAATCAGTGACTGCGGTGCGGTGGGCTGGGCGCTAACTACCTAATAAGTAGCTAACTAACTGGCGGTGATAAGGGACCCTTAGGCCCCATTCACACGTCCGCAATTCTGTTTGCGGAATGGAATTGCGGACCCGTTCATTTCTATGGGGACAGACTTTGTCCTGCTCAGGTCCTTCTGGGTCTGCACTTCCGTTCCTCAAAAATATAGAACATGTCCTATTCTTGTCCGCAATTGCGGACAAGAAAAGGCATTTTCTATATAGTTCTGGCAATGTGCGGATCTGCAAAATGCGGAAAGCACATTGCCGGTGTCAGTGTTTTGCGGATCCGCGGATCCGTGGATCCGCAAAACACATATGGACATGTGAATGAAGCCTTACAGGGGGGTGATCATTGACAGGGGGGTGATCAGGGAGTCTATATGGGGTGATCAGGGGTTAACAAGGGGTTAATAAGTGACAGGGGGCGGGGGGGGGTGAAGTGTGGTTCTTGGTGCAACTTTACATAGCTACCTGGTCCTCTGGTGGTTGATCCCAGCAAATGGGACCACCAGAGGACCAGGTAGCAGGTATATCAGACTCTGTTAACAAAACAGCGTCTGATATACCTCTTTGATGCGATTTATTTCGCATCTACAGCCTGCCAGCGATTGATCATCGCTGGCAGGCTGCTGTATAACTTGCGATCCTTGAACTGCCGTGAACGCGCATGAGCGCGCGCGCATTCACAGCAAATCTCGCCTCTCGTGAGATGACGCGCCGACGCGTCAAGAAGGAACTAACCTGCCGCCGCCTGGACGCATCCCTGCGTAAGGCGGTCGGCAGGTGGTTAAGGAAAGAGACTGTAGCTTGTGCAAGACATTTTATATTGGGAAACCTAGTACACTGAGCATGAATAGGAAAATATAAAGCAATCAGCAAACAGTTGGATAAATAAAAAGTAAACTAATTATATATGAAATAATAATGATAAAGATAAAAATAATGCTCTACTAAATATAACTCCAAGATGGAAAATTGGCCAAGTGGCAAATCAACGGCTTTCCAACATTTTGATCATTTTCACTTTTCTCTATTGTTTGTTTTGTTTTAAGTCCTCACCCTAAGTACATTTATGCCTATACTTTTCCCTTGCTTTGAGAGATGTTAATTCATTGATCTGTTTTGTTTTAAAGGAGTTATTAGGACAGCACTTCCAAACATGGACAGAGAAGCAAGAGAACATTATTCTGTCATTATTCAAGCAAAAGATATGGCAGGTCAAGTTGGAGGACTCTCTGGAACAACTACTATCAATGTCACTCTTATCGATGTCAATGATAACCCACCAAAATTTCCTCAAAGTATGAAGGTCTTTTTTCTTTCATTTCCTTAAAAAATCATACTATTGGCATGGTTTCAGTGCATTATTGTATGTGTTGTTTATGGCTAGAAAAGAACATAAAAGTAGTAATTGTATCTAAATTAATTTAGATTTGTGTCCAAGCTTTCCAGGTTTTTATTTTAAGATAAAAATGATCTGTAGCTCTTCTGGCTTACATTTTAGCCAAGTTGGTTGAAAACAAATAAAAATATTACTGATGGTATATAATGCTTAGATAGGAAACTCAGAGATGATCATATATATATATATTTTATAGGAAAAATATACTTTTTTTTATAATTCATTATAGCATTGAGGAAAGTTAGTTAACGTTAAAGCCCACCAATAACAATGCAACACACGTTGTACTCTATGGGCTGCTGATGGACCAAACTAAGGTCCTCAGGCTTTCCATGTCTGAGAGCCCAGTAATGTAACAGGTTGCTTGACACCTCAGCAATATTTAAATATATTACAGACGTAATAAAATTACAAAGAACCTTAGTGAGTCTAAACACTTTTATGTTTTATCATTTTTTTTTTTATGCTTATGACTAAAAATGAGAAAAAAAGAAAAAACCCTTAAAAAAATATTGGGCAAGACCATTGAAAAAATTTAGAATACAAAATTCCTTTTTTTAATATCATAGACCTAATAACCTAATAACATTAGATCTAATAACATTTTATTTATACTGTACAGAATTGCAGTTTTTATACAACCCCTAAAACATATCAAAAGTTAACCCCTTTGCATTATAGGATGTACTAGTTTGTCACAACGGGAAGTGATTTCCTGCAAATTGATATACTAGCACATTATGATGATTGGGCGGGCAATGGAGCTGTCTGTGCCCGATCAATGCAGGGGCCCAACTATAACTGACAGCTGGGTCCCTGCTGTGTCTGCCGGCATCACTTTAAATGCAGCTGCTTGTGGATTCACCCCTTATATACCACAATCAATGTTGATTACGGCATATAAGAGTATCAAAGATGGCAGGGGACTCCCTCTGTCTCTCCATCAGCCTTCTGCTGATGGCAACCTCAGGCATCGCAGAGGCCTCGGGTCTGCCACGTACAGAAGTCTGTAAGACCCAGCCCCCAGGTGCTCAGTCAGTGTGTTACTACATTGAAACATGGATCAGACCCTGAAATGTTAAAGTCCCTCTACTGGGACAAAAATAAAAAGTGAAAAAAGTAAAAAAAAAAAAAAAAGTATTTTATAAATTATGAAACGATTTTTCATAAAATAAATAAATAAAATAGACATAGTAGATATCGTCACATCCACAACGAGTGGCTCTATATAAATATTAAATGACCTTCCCTCTCAGGTGAACACAATAAAAAATAAAATAAAAACAGCACCAGAACAGTCATTTTTTGGTCACCTTGCCCCCAAATAGTATTGAGCGATCAAAAAAGGTTATGTAGTCAAAAATGGTACCTATAAAATCTTCAACTCTTCCCACAAAAAATTAGTCCTCACACAAGATAATAGGCAGAATAATACAAAAAATATGTCTTTCAGAAAATGGAGACACAAAAACATGTTTTTGAATGCTTTATGTAAAACAGAGACAAAAAATAGACAAATTTGGTATCTTTATGTTCGTAACAACCTGCATTTTAGAAATAACACATGATCTATCCTGTTAGGAGAACGCTTTGTCCTTATGCTATGTTTTCCAAAATGGTAGAATCTTTTAGGAGTTTCTAATGTAGGAGTGCATCAGGGGTTCTTTAACACCTTAAAGACCGAGCCTATTTTAATTTTTACATTTTTTGTTTTTCCTTCTCATGTTCCAAAAGCCATAATTTTTTTTTTTTTTTCATTCAAATAGCTATATGAGGGCTTATTTTTGGCAGGACAAGATGCATTTTAATGCCACCATTTAATTTGCCATGTCTTGTATTAGAAAACAGGAAAAAATTTCTTTGTGTGGCAAAATTGAAAAAAAAACTGAATTCCACCAAGGTTTGGGGGGTTTTGACATCACAGCATTCACTGTGCACTAAAAGTGACCTTATGTTCTTATTCAATACGAATGCGAAGATACCAAACTTGAAATTTTTTTACTATTTGTAAAAAATAAAAACTTTAGAAAAACAAAATTTTGTTTGCCTAGCTATATTCTGACAGATATAACGTTTTTATATTTTGTTCTACAGAACTGAAATTTTTATCTTTACCATTTTCGTAGTATATGTAATGTTTTGATCATCGTTATTCAATTTTTAGGGTCACAAAATGACAAAAAAATTATCAAATCGTGTGTTTTTCTTTTTTCTGTTATGACTTTCACCACACAGGATTTTTAAAAAAATATATTTTAATAGTTCAGACATTTACGGTGATACCCAAAATGTTTATTCTTTTTATTGTTTATGTAATTTTATATGTAAAATTGGGAAAGGTGAGCTGATTTTTTTTTTTTACATTTTTTAAAACTTTTTATATAGCTATTCGCTCCAATAGGGCCCTCGTACATGGAATCTTTTGATCCCCTTTCCTATTCACCCTAATAGAGATCTATTAGGGTGAATAGGTTTTTTACTCCCTCCATTCTGAGCCATGCCTCGTGCATAGCTCAGCATAGAGAATTCAATGGCAGGCCTGGATCGCTTTAGAAGCGTCCATGCCATGGCAACCGATCGGAGCCCTGCAATTTCACTGTGGGGGCTTTGATCGGAAGGCAGAGGGAATCGTATCCCTCTGTCTTCACTCATAGGTGCGATCAGTGTTAATCGCTGCATCTGAGGGGTTTAAATGATGGGGGAGACACGATCGCCACTCCCTGTCAGTGCGGCCGGGTGCCGGCTGTATAATACAGTCAGCACACGCGCTTATGGAGCAGGGTCACTGCAGAGGCCCACTCCATACACGCGTGGGCCCATAATGCAGTATATATATGGTGTTATGGGTTAAGGGGTTAAATGCGACATGATGACTTAAAATTATCCCAGTGAAGGCTGCCTTCCAAAATCCATATGTTACACCTTCACTTCTATGCCCTGCTGTGTGCCTAAACAGCAGTTTACAATCATATATGGGGTGTTTCTGTAAACTGCAGAATCAGGGTAATAAATATTGCATTTTGTTTTGCTGTTAACATTTGCTGCTTCACAGGAGAAATGGCTTAGAATAGAAAATCTGCAAAAAGAAGTGACATTTTGAAATTTATCCTGTATTTTTATTTAATTCTTGTGGAACTCATAAAGGGTTAACAAAATTTATAAAATCATATTTTGATAACTTGAGGGTGTAGTTTCTAAAATGGGATTATGAGTGATTTCTATTATATAAGCCCCACAAAATGACTTCATAACTAAAGTGGTCCTTTAAAAAGTGGGCTTTTAAAATGTTTTTAAAAAATTGCATCTAAAATTGTACTCCATCTAATCTCCCAAAAAAATAAAAATAAAATGGCATTTACAAAATAATGCCAACATAAAGTAGACATAAATATAAAGTAAAAACTATTTATAACGTATCACTATCTGTCCTAGGGCTCATGCACACAAATGGATTTTCTTTCCATGTCAGTTCCGTTTTTTTCACGGACCGTATATGGAACCATTCATTTCAATGGGTCGGCAAAATAACGGAAGCTACTCTGTGTGCATTCCGTTTCCGTATGTCCATATTTCCGGTCTGCAAAAAAATAGAACATGTCCTATTATTGTCTGCATTACGGACAAGGATAGTACTGTTCTATTAGGGGCCAGCTGTTCTGTTCCGCAAAACACGGAATGCACACGAGCATCATCCATAGTTTTTGCGGATCTGTTTTTTTGCGGACCGTAAAATACATACAGTCGTGTGCATGAGGCCTTAAAAGCAGAGAAATTAAAGTTTTGAAGATTGTGATTTTTTCCAAATTTCTGGTAACATTTTTAAATAAATAAAGGTGAAATATATTGACTGAAATTTACTACTGTCATAAAGTACAATGTGTTGTGATAAAACAGTCTCAAAATGGCTTGGATAAGTAAAAGTGTCTGACTTTCCCAATTTTCCTCGGCACACAACAAACTAGTTGATACTTATAATAACCTATCAGAGGAAATGGAGGCCATGAAATCCAAAATGGCGGACCTAGAAGACCGCGATAATATAAAATTCTACGGCATTCCGGAATCCGTATCTCCAGCCAAATTCCTCCAGAAACTGATCATTACTGCACTCCCCCATGCTACTGAGAAAGATCTAATTATTGATAGGGCCCACAGGCTACTAAAACCTAAATCTCTCCCTGACTCAATACCAAGGGATACAATTGCACGTTTCCACTTTCATCACATAGAGGAGCAGCTCATGCAGGCAGTGAGAAAGAAAGGCAAGCTACCTGAACCCTTCCAAGAGGTAACACTCTTCGCAGACCTCTCTCAGGACACCTTGGTAGCAAGGAGACAACTTCTTCCCCTCACCAAAAGTCTTTGCCACCGTGAGATTCAGTATAAGTGGGGCTTCCCAACGAAGCTAATCACCACCAAAAATGGAGATCAGCGCCTCATAACCTCCTTGGAAAAAGGACTCAATTTACTGCAAAGTTGGGGGCTACAACATCCAGATGCTAATCTGCCTAAATCCCCCACACAGCCGTCTAGAATACCTATAGAGTGGAGATTCACATTAAGAAACACGTGATGCCTTCATAATGTATGCCATAATGCAGGACACTGTTTTATGATTCTTCAAACCATCACCATGGTTTGTGCAGTCTCTTTAACTGCTCAGTCTTTGTTTTACTTGTTTTCACAATTTTTTATGCTTTTTGTACTTATATAATGTCCCAAAAGGGGAAGGTACACTTGTTGAAGAGCATTTTCAGTTGTAGTCATGTATATTAAACATGTGTCACTGAATGTTAAGGGCCTCAACAGCCCCTATAAGAGATCTTTAATATGGATGGAAGCTAGTGGCCTGGAGGCAGATGTACTCTGCAGGAAACCCATCTTAAGAAAAATACCTCTCCTAAATTTGCTAATAAATACTTCCCACATATATACAGTACTGTGCTAACGCTCCAAAAAAGAAAGCTGGAGTATGTATAGCAATAAGGGACACAATTACTTTCCAAAAAAAAGAAGTGATTGTAAACAACAGGGGGAGATATATTGCGCTAATTTGGACTCTCAACAATACGCTATTCATCTTAATAAATATTTATGTGCCTAACTCCTCCCAAACTGCGTATTTGACCTCGTTAATGAAGAAAATAGCACCTAAGATAAAAGGCAAACTGATAATATGCGGAGATTTTAATAAAGCCGCAAAACCATTTTTGAATTCTACATCTAAGCGCAGTAGGCTTTCCCCTGGTCTGAGTCCCTGTTTGCAAAAACATGATTTGTATGATGGGTGGCGCTGCACTCATGATAATGAAAAAGACTTCAGCTCTATTCACACCGCCATCACATATACAGTATACTAGGATAGATATGTTCATCTTTCGGGTCATGCCAGACATAGTGTCCTGTAGAATCCATAACATAACCTGGTCAGACCACGCCCCTATATCATTAGTGGTGCGTACTCCTGCCCATCCGGCGAACACCTTTATATGGAGACTCAACCCCTTCATAATATCAATTGATAATATAATTAAGAGCAAACTATCAGCAGACCTGAAGGAATTCTATTTTATCAATTCACCTTCATCGCTTAAACCATTTACACTTTGGAATACCGATAAAGCCCACATGAGAGGCCTTCTGATTCAGCAGACTGCACGCTTGAAAAAGAACAGATCTGAGGAAATTGACCGCTTATTGGCAGCCATTGCCACATTAGAAACAACCTACAAAACACAACCCACTCAACATAATTATACCCTTCTCACAGAAGCACATATTGCCATCTGAAAGCATCTAATTCACTCTGACAAACAAACAAAATCCCATAAGCAGAATTTTCAAAAATGAATAGGTGGCTCCCATAAGCAATCGTACTATACCTCCTATAACAAGGCGAGTAAACTCATGGCCCAAAGAGTAAAAGAATTCCGCACTAAGGCGAGAATAGTAGCTAGGGATGAGCGAACCCGAACTGTATAGTTCAGGTTCGTACCGAATTTTGGGGTGTTGGTGACACGGACCGAACCCGAACATTTACGTAAAAGTTCGGGTTCGTTGTTTGGCGATTTCTATGGCGCATTTTGAAAACGTGCAAAGCAGCCAATCAACAAGCGTCATAATACTTGCCCCAAGAGGCCATCACAGCCATGCCTACTATTGGCATGGCTGTGATTAGCCAAGTGTAGCATGTGACCCAGCCTCTATTTAAGCTGGAGTCACGTCGCGCCGCACGTCACTCTGCTCTGATTCCATTGGTGGGTGACATGAAGCCTGATTCTCTGCTATGCAACCTCTCTCCTTTGTTTTGGTGCCGGGGCCTAAATATCTGAAAGTGGCCTGTTACATAGGTGGGTGACATGAAGCCTGATTCTCTGCTATGGGACCTATCTCCTCTGTCTGGGTGCTGGGGCATAAACAAGTAAAAGTAGCCTTCTCCATTGGTGGGTGACATGAAGCCTGAATCTCTGCTATGGAACCTTTATCCTCTGTCTGGTTTATGGGGCCTAAATAACTGAAAGCGGCCTTTTCCATTGGTGGGTGACATGAAGCCTGATTCTCTGTTATGGAACCTCTCTCCTCTGTCTGGGTGCTGGGGCCTGAATAAGTAAAAGTGGCATTTCCATTGGTGGGTGACATGAAGCCTGATTCTCTGCTATGCCACCTCTCTCCTCTGTCTGGGTGCTGGGGCCTAAATAACTTAAAGTGGCCTTTTTCCATTGGCGGGTGACATGAAGCCTGATTCTCTGCTATGGCACCTCTCTCCAATTGATATTGGTTAATTTTTATTTATTTTATTTTAATTCATTTCCCTATCCACATTTGTTTGCAGGGGATTTACCTACATTTTGCTGCCTTTTGCAGCTCTCTGGCCCTTTTCTGGGCTATTTTACAGCCTTTTTAGTGCCCAAAAGTTTGGGTCCCCATTGACTTCAATGGGGTTCGGGGTGAAGTTCGGGTCAAGTTCGGATGCCGAACCCGAACATTTTCGGGAAGTTCGGCCGAACTTCTCTAACCCGAACATCCAGGTGTTCGCTCAACTCTAATAGTAGCCCTTCTGCAAGGACCGGCCCAGATGGATATACAAAATCCATATGACATAGAGTATAAATTCTGTAAATACTACCACAACCTGTACAACCGTCAGGATGACCTGTGAATCCCCTAACCAACAACATCATCTATTAACTCCTTCTTAAATTCAATCCACCTACCTTCTTTAATGCCTAGTCAACTCTCAGGATTAAATGAAGAGTTTACCCAACAGGAAATAGCTGAGGCCATTAAAAACCTGAAATCTGGTAAAGCGCCTGGAGCAGATGGGTTTCCTGGGGTGTACCTAAAACATTTTCAGGAGATCTTGCTAACATACCTATGTGATATTTTTAATTCAACAAGGAAAGAAGACAGCTTCCCTAAGGAAATGCTGAAAGCCAACATTATCACCCTAACCAAGCCGGGGAAAGAACCGATCACCCCTGCTAACATCCGTCCAATTTCACTCCTTAATGCAGATATAAAACTATACGCTAAAATAATTGCTTCTAGGCTTTTACCCATGTTACCCTCCTTAATTAAAGGTGACCAGGTCGGGCTAACTAAAGGCAGACAGGCACCAGCAGGCACCAGTTGTCTCATAAACCTTATCCATCATGCCTCAAGATGTAAAACTCAGTCTCTCTTGCTTTCCCTAGATGCAGAGAAGGCATTCAATATGGTACACTGGGGTTATGCTTTCTCAGCTCTGGGAAGGATGGGATTCGATGGCACCATTTTGACAGCCATTAAAGCCCTGTAATCGGGACCCTCTGCAGGTGATGGTGAATGGCATACTCTCAAACCCGTTTCAAATCACTAATGGCAGACTGCAAGGATGCCCATTATCCCCACTGATATTTTTCAACATTATGAAACTGGTAGCTGAAAAGATCAGATCAGAATCCTCTATAGAGGGAATCACTATTGACTCTACTTGGCACAAGATTAACCTCTTTGCAGATAATGTTATCCTCACTAATGGCAGCGAAAAAGGTAATTGACCAATATAGCTCAGTTTCCTTTTATAAAATAAATGCGTCTGATTCACAAATGCTTAGCCTAAACATTCCATCTACAGTCAAAAGTCTAAGACTCAATTCCCCTGGGCTGAACATTCCATCACATATTGAGGGATTTAAATTACTAATACCCCTAAACAGTTGGTACAGGCTAACTTTCCCCCGCTTCTTACATCCCTGCAAAAAGAAATGGACAGAGTAGCAAAATACGAGATGAGTGGGATTGGCAAGATAGTCCTCTACAAGATGTTATTCCTACCCCGCATTCTATATATCTTACGCACGCTACCCATTCCTATTCCAACAGCAATTTTCCATTCACTTAGATCTCAAATGTCTTCCTTTATAAGGAAACAAATGAAGCCTCAAATATCCATTACTGTCTTGACAAAACATATGTCGGTAGGCGGTATGGTAGTGTCGCACTTGAGTCAATACAATAATGGCTTCTTTATTGCCCAATCATACCATTGGTCCCATCCCAAAACAGACAAACTATGGCCAGACATGGAGGCCTCTATGTCATCCTTTAAAAAAACTGGACCTGGTACACTATATACAGTGCCTTGCAAAAGTATTTACCCCCCTTGATTTTTTTTTCGTGTTTTGGTGCCTCACAACCTAGAATTAACATGGATTGTTTGAGGATTTGCATAATTTAATTTACAGAACATGCCCAAAACTTTGAAGATGTTTTTTTTTTAATTATTATTATTTTGAAGCAAACAACAAATAGGACACAATAACAGAAAAAGTCAATGTGCATAACTATTCACTACCCCTAAATACTTTGTAGAGCCACCTTTTGCGGCAATCACAGCTCCAAGTCACTTTGAAAAAGTCTCTATAAGCTTGCCACATCTTACCACTGGGATTTTTGCCCATTCCTCCTTGCAAAACTGCTCCAGCTCCTTCAAGTTGGAGGGTTTGCAATTGTGAACAGCAATCTTTAAGCCTGACCACAGATTTTCTATTAGATTGAGATCTGGTTTTGACTAGGCTATTCCAACACATTTATATGTTTCAACTTAAACCACTCAAGTGTTGCTTTAGCAATGTGTTTGGGGTCATTGTCATGCTGGAAAGTTAACCTCTGTCCTAGCTTAAAATCACGTACAGGTTTTGCTCAAGAATATCCCTGTATTTAGCACCATCCATCTTTCCTTCA
Organism: Bufotes viridis; assembly: GCA_033119425.1. Classification (NCBI taxonomy): domain Eukaryota; kingdom Metazoa; phylum Chordata; class Amphibia; order Anura; family Bufonidae; genus Bufotes; species Bufotes viridis. The sequence goes on along the minus strand of CM065593.1, from coordinate 241,177,572 downwards.
ACTCTGACCAGTTTCCCAGTCCCGGCTGCTGAAAAACATCCCCATAGCATGATGCTGCCACCACCATGTTTCACTGTGGGGATGGTGTTCTTTGGGTGATGTGATGTGTTTGGTTTGAGCCAGACATAGTGTTTTCTTTGATGTCTGAAAAGTTAAATTTTAGTCTCATCAGACCAGAGCACTTAACATCATACATTTTGGAAGTCTTTCACATGCCTTTTCACAAACTCACAACATGCATTTTTGTTTTTAGCTGAAAGTAATGGCTTTCTTCTGGCCACTCTGCCATAAAGCCCAACTCTATTGAGCGTACGGCGTATTGTTGTCCTATATACAGATACTCCAGTCTCTGCTGTGAAACTGCAGCTCCTCAAGGGTTACCTTAGGTCTCCGTGCTGTCTCTCTGATTAATGCCCTCCTTGCCCGGTCCGTGAGTTTTGGTGGACGGTCGTCTCTTGGCAGGTTTGCTGTTGTGCCATGTTCTTTACATTTGGTTATGATAGATTTGATGGTGCTCCTGTGGATCATCAAAGATTTGGATATTTTTTTAATAACCAAACCCTGACTTATACTTCTCAACAACATTGTCCCTTACTTGTTTGGAGAGTTTCTTGGTCTTCATGGCAGTGTTTGTTAGTGATAGTGATGCCTTTTGCTTAGGTGTTGCAGCCTCTGGGGCCTTTCAAAAAGGTGTGTATATAAAATGACAGATCATGTGACACTTAGATTGCACACAGGTAGACATCATTTCACTAATTATGTGACTTCTGAAGGTAATTGGTTGCACCAGAGCTTTTTATGGGCTTCCTAACAAAGGTGGTGAATACATACTCACATGCCAATTTCCTGTTTTCTATTTCTAAACAACAGTTTTATTTATATATTTTTCTCATTTCACTTTACCAACTTAGACTATTGTGTTCTGGTCCATCACATAAAATTCAAATTAACAAAACATTGAACTTAAGACTGTAATGTAACAGAACAAGTCAAGGAGGGTGAATACTTTTGCAAGGTACTGTACCTACCAATAAGTCAACACTGCCTCCAGTGACCCCCACCAACAGTTCTAGTGACCTTAAAAGCATGTAATGCATGTATAACTGCTAAGGTCAACCCTTCCTTTATGACCACTATTCAGATCCCTATACAAGCATTAGAAAACCATATACAGAACTTAGACCTAAGGGAATGGACAAATCCAAGCTTTCAGGATATCTCGCAATTAGTCAACCAGAATTCAATAGAATATTAGTTTAATATTTGTCGAAATCGAAGATTCGTCATTATTCTAGTAAGATTCGTCATTATTCTAGTTATCGCGATTAATATGCAATTTAAATAATCGTGTATTGCGATTGTAACTTAAGGCTACTTTCCTATTGGTTTGATATCTACAATTAGCGAAGATGACGAATATGACGAATTTATTTGTCATATTCCTCAAAACGACGATAACAAAGTATTCTCTATCTTCGTTTTAGCTACCTATTCGTCAACTTCACTAATTCTAGCAATCAAAAAGGAAAGTTGACTATAGAGACAGCTGTGTTTAATTTGCTATGTGATTATATTATTATTATTATTATTTTAATAAATTGAATTATTATAATAATTATCAAGTATTATAATTATTCTATTTATTTAATAAAAAGCAAAGTAATATAATCGCATAGCGAATTAAACACAGCTGTCTCTATAGTCAACTTTCCTATTTGATTGCTAGAATTATCAAAGTTGACAAATATTGAAGCAAAAACGAAGATGGAAAATATTTTGTTATCTTCGTTTTGAGGAATATGACGAATACATTCGTCATCTTCACTAATTCTACCAAGCCAACCATAGTAAACCAGGTCTAAGTTGAAATCGCAAAGTTATATTAATCGTATTGCGATTTCAACTTAGAGCTGGGTTTCTAATGGGTCAACTTGCTAGAATTAACAAAGTTAACGAATATGGAATATAGCAGTGCTAATGCTAAGTTGAAATCGCAATTCGATTAATATAACTTGAATTAATCGCATTGCGATTTCAACTTAGCACTGCTATATTCCATATTTATTAATTCTAGCCTAATATGTAATATGGCAGTGCTAAGTTGTAATCGCAATGCAATTAATATAACTTGAATTAATCGCATTGCGATTTCAACCTAGACCCGGTTTGCTATGGTTGGCTTGGTAGAATTAGCGAATATGACGAATGTATTTGTAATATTCCTAAAAACGAAGATAACAAAGTATTCTCCATCTTTGTTTTAGCTACCTACTCGTCTACTTCGCTAATTCTAGCAATCAAATAGGAAAGTTGACAATAGAGACAGCTGTGTTTAATTCGCTATGGGATTATATTACTTTGCCTTTTTTTTAATAAATAGAATAATTATAATACTTGATAATTATTATAATTATTCTATTTATAAAAAAAAAAGCAAAGTAATATAATCACATAGCGAATTAAACACAGCTGTCTCTATAGTCAACTTTCCTATTTGATCCCGATGCTATGTCCAGGACTGGATAAGCTTACCCTGACTTTGGCACTATTATTAATAGGTATTGACACAGTATCACCACAGTGCAGAGTTATAATATGTCTTATCTTTCATTCTGCCAAACTTTTAATTGCTAGAAACTGGAGGGGGCAGCCATACCCAATAGAGGTGAAATACACTACGTGGTGTCCAATAATTATCTCCATGAATGTACTTTAGCTCTCCAGAGAGGTAAACTACAGTCATTTACTCACCTCTGGTCTCAATAGGGGTCCTTATTTACAAACATATTGAATTGACACTATATTGACCTACAGGTATATCCTGAAAATGCATTGCCCTTAGGAGGTAACTAACTTGCTTACTAGGGTGTAAAAAGAAGCCCATGTGGGCAATATTCCTAGATGACAAGTGTACCCATTGCATATTGTATATTGCATAATGCTTGCTCTCCGTTTTTCATGTCTTATGAACATCTAACCATGGTTTTATGTCTTTTTTTTTTTGGCTTATTACATGCTCTCTAATTTTTCACAAAGACACAGAAGAATCTCAGGATCATGGACTAACATAGAGTTCTTTATTGCACTTTCATAGCATACAGGGATAGTGGTGAGCAAACCCGAACTGTATAGTTCGGGTTCAAACCGAATTTTGAGGTGTTCGGGACACGGACCCGAAACCCAAATATTTTTAAAAAAGTTCCGGTTCGGGTCCGTTGTTTGGTGATTTATTCCCGCTTTCTGAAGGGCTGCACAGTAGTGTTGAGCGAACAGTTCGAGCATCGTTTGGGTTCGTACCGAATTTTGGGGTGTCCGGGACACTGACCCGAACCCGGACATTTAAAAAAAAGTTTGGGTTCGGGTTCGTTGTTCGTCAATTACTTCCCGCTTTCTGAAGGGCTGCACAGCAGCCAATCAGCTAGCGTTTTACTTCTTGCCCTAAGAGCCCATCACAGCCATGCCTACTAATGGCATGGCTGTGATTGGCCAAGTGCAGCATGTGACCCAGCCTCTATTTAAGCTGGAGTCAAGTAGCGCCGCACGTCACACTGCTCTGATTAGTGTAGGGAGAGGAAGCAGCTTCTGTCAGGGCGAGATTAGGCAGGGTAAAGTCAGCAACAGCACCTAATGAACGGATCGATCTACAGCTGTGAATGATTGAACTTCTGCTAGTTATTTGCTCACTGGTTTTTAGGCTGCACAGAGCGTTTTTCTGTCACTTATTTTCTGGGTTGATCAGCGGCCATTTTGTGACTTGTGGTGCACCAGAGCAAGCTGCCACCAAGTCCATCAATCCATCAATACTAGTTTTCTTTTGCTATATCCTACATCAGGGTCTTGGCTATGCTAATTGTCACCCCTAGAAACCCAGGATAGCAATTTCTATATTTTATTAAGGGGTTAAATACAATTGCCCAAATACCAATCCCCTAAATCTGGTGTTGCAGCTTTGGCTAGAAAAGTATAATACTGTCTGCTGTCTGGCAAAGGATAGATTATTTTATGTGGTGAAATTCAATTGCCAAAATAGCAATACCCTGAATCTGGTGTCCCAGCCGTTCCAGGCAAAGTTTCATAGTGTCCGCCAAAACATATATTTTTTCTGGGGTGAAATTAATTTGCCTAAATAGCAATACCCTGAATCTGGTGTCCCAGCTGTTGCAGGCCAGGTTTCATAGTGTCCGCCAAAACATATATTTTGATCTGGGGTGAAATTAATTTGCCAAAATAGCAATACCCTGAATCTCGTGTCCCAGCTGTTGCAGGCCAGGTTTCATAGTGTCCGCCAAAACATATATTTTGTTCTGGGGTGTAATTAATTTGCTAAAATAGCAATTCCCTGAATCTGGTGTCCCAGCTGTTGCAGGCCAGGTTTCATAGTGTCCGCCAAAACATATATTTTGTTCTGGGGTGAAATTAATTTGCCAAAATAGCAATACCCTGAATCTGGTGCCCCAGCTGTTGCAGGCCAGGTTTCATAGTGTCCGCCAAAACATATATTTTGTTCTGGGGTGTAATTAATTTGCCAAAATAGCAATACCCTAAATCTGGTGTCCCAGCTGTTGCAGGCCAGGTTTCATAGTGTCCGCCAAAACATATATTTTGTTCTGGGGTGAAATTAATCTGCCAAAATAGCAATACCCTGAATCTGGTGTCCCAGCTGTTGCAGGCTAGGTTTTATAGTGACCGCCAAAATATATATTTTGTTCTGGGGTGAAATTTATTTGCCAAAATAGCAATACCCTGAATCTGGTGTCCCAGCTGTTGCAGGCCAGGTTTCATAGTGTCCGCCAAAACAAATATTTTGTTCTGGGGTGTAATTCACTTGCCAAAATAGCAATACCCTGAATCTGGTGTCCCAGCTGTTGCAGGCCAGGTTTCATAGTGTCCGCCAAAACATACATTTTGTTTCTGCGGTGAAATTAATCTGCCATAATAGCAATACCCTAAATCTGGTGTCCCAGCTGTTGCAGGCCAGGTTTCATAGTGTCCGCCAAAACATATATTTTGTTCTGGGGTGAAATTAATCTGCCAAAATAGCAATACCCTGAATCTGGTGTCCCAGCTGTTGCAGGCCAGGTTTCATAGTGTCCGCCAAACATATATTTTGTTCTGGGGTGAAATTTATTTGCCAAAATAGCAATACCCTGAATCTGGTGTCCCAGCTGTTGCAGGCCAAGTGTAAATCTGTCCATAAAAGGATACCTTTCATCCAGGGCCTAAATACTAGCCCTAAAAGAGATATTCCCCTAAATCAGTGGTTACTGCTGTGCCTGGATTAATGTAATACGCTTCATAAGCAAATAGGCAGATAGTGTTAGGTGACTGTAAAAAAAAGGCATGAATTTGAAATCAATACATTGGGCCAAATATTTTTTTCCTTATTGTGGTGCTTGGTGAACGGTAACAATGAGGAAAACATCTAGTAAGGGACGCAGACGCAATCGTGGTGGTGTTAGTGTACCCTCTGGTGCTGGGAGAGGACATGGCCATTCTGCCACAGCCACACGTCCTAGTGAACCAACTACCTCAGGTTCCAGTACCCGCCAGAATTTACAGCGATGTTTGGTGGGGCCCAATGGCGTTCTAAGGATGGAATGGCCTGATCAGGTACAGGCGCTAGTCAATTGGGTGGCCGACAGTGGATACAGCATGTTCACAACATTATCTCCAACCCAGTCTTCTGCTGAAAGCGCACAGGTGGCACCTGAAAACCAAAACCATCAGTCTGTCACATCACCCCCATGCATGTCAGGGAAACTGTCAGAGCCTCAAGTTATGCAGCAGTCTCTTATGCTGTTTGAAGACTCTGCTGGCAGGGTTTCCCAAGGGAATCCACCTAGCCATTCCCCAGTGGTGGAAGACATAGAATGCACTGATGCACAACCACTGATGTTTCCTGATGATGAGGACATGGGAATACCACCTCATCGGAGTCTGCACGTCTCTGATGATGACGAAACACAGGTTCCAACTGCTGCGTCTTTCTGCAGTGTGCAGACCGAACAGGAGGTCAGGGAGGAAGACTGTGTGGAAGACGATGCAGGGGACGATGAGGTCCTAGACCCCACATGGAATGAAGGTCGTGCCACTTTCATAGTTCAGAGGAAGAGGCAGTGGTGAGACCGAGCCAACAGCGTAGCAAAAGAGGGAGCAGGGGGCAAAAGTAGACCAGCCGCCGCCAAGAGAATACGCCTGCTACTGGCCACCGCCACCAGGGACCGAGCACCCCAAAGGCAGCTTCAAGGAGTTCCCTGGCATGGCACTTCTTTAAACAATGTGCTGACGACAAGACCCGTGTGGTTTGCACGCTGTGCCATCAGATCCTGAAGCGAGGCATTAACGTTCTGAAACTTAGCACAACCTGCATGACCAGGCATCTACATGCACAGCATGAACTTCAGGGGAGTAAATACCTTAAAAGCAAGGAACTCACCCTGGCTTCCCCTGCTCCCTCTTCTGCTGCTGCCTCGGCCTCTTCCTCCGCCTCGGGAGGAACGTTGGCACCTGCCGCCCACCAAACAGAGTATGTGCCACCGACACCACCACCTGCGTCACCAAGCATCTCCACCATGTCACACGGCAGCGTTCAGCTCTCCACCCTCGAGCCCTGGGCCTGAATGCCAGCATTTCTAAACTACTGGCCTTTGAAATGCTGTCATTCAGGCTGGTGGACACAGACAGCTTCAAACAGCTGATGTCCATGGCTGTCCCACAGTATGTTGTTCCCAGCCGCCACTACTTCTCCAAGACAGCCGTGCCTTCCCTGCACAACCAAGTATCCGATAAAATCAAGTGTGCACTGCGCAACGCCATCTGTGGCAAGGTCCACCTAACCACAGATACGTGGACCAGTAAACACGGCCAGGGACGCTATATCTCCCTAACTGCACACTGGGTAAATGTAGTGGCGGCTGGGCCGCAGGCAGAGAGTTCCTTGGCGCACGTCCTTCCGCCGCCAAGGATCGCAGGGCATCATTCTTTGCCTCCTGTAGCCTCCTCCTCCTACTCGACTTCCTCCTCCTCTGCTTCCACCAGCTCATCCAGTCAGCCACACACCTTCACCACCAACTTCAGCACAGCCCGGGGTAAACGTCAGCAGGCCATTCTGAAACTCATATGTTTGGGGACAGGCCCCACACCGCGCAGGAGTTGTGGCGGGGTATTGAACAACAGACCGACGAGTGGTTTCTGCCGGTGGGCCTCAAGCCCGGCCTGGTGGTGTGCAATAATGGGCAAAATCTCGTCGCAGCTCTGGGACTAGCCGGTTTGACGCACATCCCTTGTCTGGCGCATGTGCTGAATTTGGTGGTGCAGAAGTTCATTCACAACTACCCCGACATCCGAACTTCTCGAACCCGAACATCCAGGTGTTCGCTCATCTCTACTGCACAGCAGCCAATCAGCAAACGTTTTACTGTTTGGCCTAAGAAGCCATCACAGCCATGCCTACCCAGCCTCTTTATAAGCTGGAGTCACGTACTTCCGCACGTCACTCTGCTGATTTGAGCTTAGCGTGAGGATGCTGGTGCTGCGATCAGGGACAGAATAGGGCAAAAATCTGAAGAACCTGTGCAACTTTAATCCACAAGATACAGCACAGAGAGGGAGGAAGCCTCAGCAATTCAACATTTGTGTACCCAGCCACTGCCAGGGAGATTTTTTTTGTAATCCATCTGTTACTGAGGTTGGGGTCGGCGGCCATTTTAGGCACTGCAGTGTACTGCATGTCTGCAGCCTGCCAGGGACATCAGCCTAATCCTATTTTGTAGCTCAGTGAAGGAAAAAAAAACTTTTTTTTTTCTGGCTGCTCAAGTCCTCTATATTGCCTTTTGTATGTTTAAGGGGTGACATACTCCATTTGTCTAGCCTGGGCTCTGTGGTGCCACAGAGCACTTTTGTATACTATGCACTAAACCGTATATCCCATATCAGCTACCAAATAGTGCATCAGTGTATTTTAGTAAAAAAAAAAGTGGTCATCCTGATCCACCAAGCCTATGTTACACTTCCAAAATACATATTTGACATTTCTGCGGTGAAATAGAGAATCCATGTAATTTTAGGGGAAAAACCGTATTTCTTGTCCACAAAACATTTCTGCATACACCGTCCAACGACATATTTTATATTTCTGCATGGAAATAGTGCTTCTTTGTTTTTTATAGAAGAAAAACGTTATTCAAGGTCCACCAAACAGTCTGAAATACCCATTACAACCACCTATTTTACATTGCTGCTGTGAAATACAGCATAAGTGTATTTTTTGCACAAAAAAGTGGAAATCCTGATCCACAAAGCATTTTGAAATACACTGCCTAAATACCGATTTCACATTACAGCTGAGAAATAGTGCATTCTTTTTTTGTGTGAAAAAAGCTAAATTCCTGCTTTACAAAGTAGTTGTACATACACAGTATAAATACCTACATTTAATTTACAGCAGTGAAAAACTGCATTTGTGAATTTTGGTGACAAAAGCCATGGCATAGTCCATTTGTCTAGCCTGGGCTCTGTGGTACCACAGAGCACTTTTGTATACTATGCACTAAATATTCAATTTCAGCTACCAAATAGTGCATCAGTGTATTTTAGTTAAAAAAAAAAGTGGTCATTCTGATCCACCAAGCCTATTTTACACCACCAAAATATATATTTGACATTTCTGCGAAAAACCGTATTCCTTGTCCACAAAACAGTTCTGCATACACCGTCCAACTACATATTTTATATTTCTGCATGGAAATAATGCTTCTTTGTTTTTTATAGAAAAAAAAAACATTAGTAAAAAACAGCATTTTGGTGTTTTATTGAATATAGTCATGTTTCAGGCCGAAAAAACATTTGTACATCTGTTGTTTAAATAATTATTTCCAATTTATAACAGTCTAATACTGCATTTGTGAATTTTGGTGACCAAATCCGTGTTCTGGGTCCCCAAATCTGGTGTCCATACATAGTATAAATATCTACTTTTAATGTACAGCAGTTAAAAAATGCATTTTGGGGTTTATTGAAAAAATCCGTGTTTTAGGACGAAAAAACTGTTGCGCATCCGGCGTATAAATAATTAATTTCAATTTACAGCAGTGAAATACTAATTTTCTGTATTTTATTACAAAAATACTTATTCTTGTTCTACAAACCACTTGTGCATACAGCCTAACAAAAAAAAATATTTTACATTTCCGCATAGAAATGGAGAATCAGTGTATTTTGGGTACAAAAAACATTATTCTGGGTCCACAGAGCATTTTTATGACACGGGCACAGCCTTAGCGAATGTAATTTTCAACTAGTGGCAGGTAAATTGACACCGGAGAGAGACCAATCTTTCTGCTTGGCGGGTGAAAGCAAATAATGAGAAGAACATCAAATAAGGGACGTGGGCAAGGACGTGGCCGTTCAGCGCCAACTCCCACTCCAAGTCAAACACCTTTCTCTGGTTCGAGTAGGCGACAGAATCTGCAGCGTTATCTAATAGGCCCAAATGCCGCTCTAAGGATGGTGAAGCCAGAACATGTACAGGCGATAGTAGTTTGGGTGGCTGACAGTGCCTTCTGTTCCTTCACAGTATCTAGCACCCAGTCCTCTGCAAAAAGCTCAGAGTTGGCACCTGCAGCCCATGCCCATCAGTATTCCACCTCATCCTCTTGCAAATCAGCCAAGCAGTCAGAGCCCCAAATCATGCAGGAAAGTCTCATGCTTTCTGATGACTCTGTTGGCAGGGTTTCCCCGGCCCATGCACCTAGCCCTGCCCCAGAAGAGGAAGACCTTGAATGCACTGATGCTCAACCACTTTTGTTACAGGATGAGGATATGGGAATACCGCCACAAAACGTCTCTGATGATGACGAAACACAGGTGCCAACTGCTGTGGCTTTCTGCAATGTGCAGACCGACGAGGAGGGCAGGGGTCATGAATGGGTGGAAGATGATGTGGAGGATGATGAAGTCCTAGACACAGACTGGACTGAAGGTCATGCTAGTGAGGCGTGCAGTTCTGAGGAAGAGGCGGTGGTCGCTCAGAGGCAAAAGCACAGCAAAAGAGGTAGCAGGGTGCAAAAGCGCAGCGGCCGTTCCAGAGACAGTACACCTGCTACTGTCCCCCGCACCCAGGCACTGAGCACACCAAGGCCTGCTCCAAGGAGTTCATTGTCGTGGCAGTTCTTCACACAATGTCCTGATGACAAGACACGAGTGGTTTGCATGTTGTGCCATCAGAGCCTGAAGCGAGGCATAAACGATCTTAACCTAAGCACAACCTGCATGACCAGGCATCTACATGCAAAGCATGAACTGCAGTGGAGTAAACACCTTAAAAACAAGGAACTCTCTCATGCTCCTCCTGCTCCATCTTCTGCTGCTGGCTCAGCCTCTCCCTCCACCTCTGGCGTCACCGTGGCACCTGGCGACCAGCAAACAGAGGATGTTCCCCCAACACCACCAGATACGACACCATCACCAAGCATCTCCACCATGTCACATGGCAGCATTCAGCTGTCCAATAGTGTTGAGCCCGAATATTCGAATAGCGAATATTAATCGCGAATATCGCAAATTCGCTAATTCGCGAATATTACGAATATACTGCTATATATACGTTATATATAATATTCATCATTTTTTCCATCTGAACAAATGATTCCTCTCTGCTTAAAATGCTTGTGGGTCAATGAGTCATTGACCCACAAGCAAGAAGCAGGGAGGAATCATGACTTTAGATGTTGAAAAAAGACGAATATTCTAACAAACTAATATATGGCACTATTGCGAATATATTCGTTTTGACAGTTTTTAGGATATTCGTCTTTTTTTCCCCCTCCAAACAGTACAGTTAAACCCCTTTGGAATACTCCTCCCCACAAGCGTCCCCATCACCATTGGAATGCCTGGTGGTTAGAATATACCATTGGATCTGAGTAAGATCGTGAAAACTCAAATCTGATGGTATATTCTAACACAGAGGCGTTCCCATGGTGACGGGATGCTTGTGGGGAGAGTATGCCAAAGGGGTTACATACCAGCTCTCTGCTGCCTGGCGGCACCTGTCCTTTGACAGGGTACTGTGATCCACACAATTAACCCCTCAGGTGCCACACCTGAGGGGTTAATAGTGCGGATCACAGCACCCTGTCAGAGGTTGGGGGCCGCCGGGCAGCAGTGCGCCTCCCCTCCACTTTTAAAATCATTCATGGGCAGTGGGCCCTATTCCCCCCCTCACCAGTATTACAATCATTGGTGGCCAGTGCGGATCCCCCCGTATTAAACATCATTGCTGGACAGTGCGCCAACAATCCCTCCCCGCATTAATCATTGTAGGCCAGTGCACCCTCAATCCCCCCTCCCTCCCCAGTATAAATCATTTCTGGCAGTGTGCCCTCCCCCTCCCCCCTTCCCATCATTGGTGGCAGCAGCAGTTCCGATCGGAGTCCCAGCAGTGTAATGCTGGGGCTCCGATCGGTTGCCATGGTAACCAGGACGCTACTGAATTCCTGGCTGCCATGATCAGTTAGTCAGCATTGTACTTACCTGGGCTGGGGACGCCGGGCGCTCCTTCTTCTCAAACTCACAGGTCTGTGTGGCGCATTGCTATAAGCATTGCACTGGCCAGCAATGATGTTTAATATGGGGGTGTGGGGGGGGGGGATCCGCACTGGCCACCAATGATTGTAATACTGGTGAGGGGGGGGATTAGGGTGCACTGCCCATGAATGATTTTAATAGTGCGGGGGGGGGGGGGGGCACACTGCTGCCCGGCGGTGCCCGAGCTTTGACAGGGTGCAGTGACACGCACAATTAACCCCTCAGGTGCGGCACCTGAGGGGTTAATTGTGTGGATCACCGCACCCTGTCAGAGGTCAGGTGCTGCCAGGCAGCAGGGAGCCGGGATGTATACGCCTGTTGGTATACTCTAACTTCAAGCGTCCCCATCACCATGGGAACACCTCTGTGTTAGAATATACAATCAGATTTGAGTTTTCACGATCTAACTCAGATCCAATGGCATATTCTGACCATCAGGTGTTCCCATAGTGACGGGGACGCTTTTTGGGAGGAGTATGCCAAAGGGGTTTAACTGTACTGTTTGGAGGGGGAAAAAAAGACGGATATCCAAAAAAATGTCAAAACGAATATATTCGCTATAGTGCTATGTATTCGTTTTTTAGAATATTCGTCTTTTTTCAACATCTAAAGTCATGATTCCTTCCTGCTTCTTGCTTGTGGGCCAATGACTCATTGACCCACAAGCATTTTAAGCAGGAAGGAATCATTTGTTCAGATGGAAAAAATGACGAATATTCTAAAAATGAATATATAGCAGTATATTTTGTAGTGCTATATATTCGTTTTTGACCAACACCTTTATTCGCATAAAAATTTGCATAAATTACTGGCCTTTGAAATGCTGTCATTCCGTCTAGTGGAAATGGACTGTTTCAAACAGCTGATGGCGGTGGCTGTCCCCCAGTACGTTGTTCCCTGCCGCCACTACTTTTCCAGGCGAGCCGTCCCTTCCCTGCACAACCAAGTGTAGGATAAAATAAAGTGTGCACTGCGCAACGCCTTCTGTGGCAAGGTCCACATAACCACAGATAAATGGACTAGTAAGCACGGCCAGGGGCGCTATATCTTCCTAACTGCACACTGGGTAAACGTAGTGGCTGCTGGGCCCCAGGCGGATAGCCCTTTGGCGCATTTCCTTCCACCACTGAGGATCGCAGGGCATTATTTGTTGCCTCCTGTTGCTTCCTCCTCCTACTTTGCATCATCTTCCTCCTCTTCTACAACCCCCATATCCGGTCATCGAAAGAACCTCACCCCAACTTCAGCACAGCCCGGGGTAAACGTCAGCAGGTGATTTTAAAACTCATGTTTGGGTGACAAACCCCACACCGCACAGGAGCTTTGGAGGGGCATGGAACAGCAGACTGTTGAGTGGTTGCTGCCGGTGAGCCTCAAGCCCAGCATGGTTGTGTGTGATAATGGGCAAAATCTCGTTGATGCTCTGGGACTAGCCGGTTTGACTCACATCCCTTGCCTGGCACATGTGCTGAATCTGGTGGTGCAGACGTTTCTTAAAAACTACCCAGATATGTCAGAGCTGCTGCTAAAAGTGCGGTCCGTATGTGCGCGCTTTCGGCGTTCTCACCCTGCTGCTGCTCGCCTGTCTGCACTGCAGTGTAACTTCGGCATTCCTGCTCACCACCTCATATGCGATATGCCCACCAGGTGGAACTCCATCTTAAAAATGCTGGAGAGACTGTTCGAGCAGCAGCGGGCGATAGTGAAGTTTCAGATGCAGCATGCACGGGTCAGTCACTCTGCGGATCAGCACCACTTCTCCACCAGTGACTGGGCCTGCATGCGAGACCTGTGTACCTTGTTGCAGTCTTTGGAGTACTCAACCAACATGACCAGTGCTGATGACGCTGTTGATAGCATTACAATACCCCTTCTATGTCCTTGAAAAAAATATTACGGCGATAATGGAAGAGGATGCAGCACAGGAGGAGGAGGAAGAGGGGGCATTTCAGAGGGTTTCAGGCCGGTCATACAGAAGTGGCTCAGAGGGGGAGTTCCTGCACCAGCAGAGGCCAGGTACACATGTGGAAAGCCAGGGCACACTTCTAGAGGACGAGGAGGAGGAGGATGAGGTAGAGGAGGAGGAGGAGGAGGAACCGGTTTCACTGCAGGTTGGCACCCTACGCAGCTCAGAGCCATCACTGGAGCGTGGCTGGGGGGATACAGAGGACACAGACATTACACCACCTACAGAGGACCGCTTATCGTTACCTCTGGGCAGTCTGGCACACATGAGCGACTACATGCTGCAGTGCCTGCGCAATGACAGCAGAGTTGCCCACATTTTAACTTGTGCTGACTACTGGGTTGCCACCCTGCTGGATCCCAGGTACAAGAACAACATGCCCACCTTAATTCCTGCACTGGAGTGTGATAGGAAGATTTGCGACTACAAGCGCACGCTGGTAGACGCGCTCCTGAGGGCATTCTCAACTGACACGGAGGGACAAGTGGAAGCACAAGGCGAAGGCAGAGGAGGAGGAGGAAGAGGTCGCCAATGCAGCTGTGTCACAGCCAGCTCCTCAGACAGCAGGGTTAGCATGGCCTAGCTGTGGAAAAGTTTTGTTACCGCGCCACAGCAAACTGCACCACCAGCTAATAGGGAACGTGTTAGCAGGAGGCAGCATTTCAACAACATGGTGGAACAGTACATGTGCACACACTTCCACATATTGACTGATGGTTCTGCCCCATTCAACTTCTGGGTCTCCAAATTGTCCACATGGCCAGAGCTTGCCCTTCATGCCTTGGAGGTGCTGGCCTGCCTTGCGGCCAGTGTATTGTCTGAACGTGTATTTTGCACGGCAGGGGGCGTCATTACAGACAAACGCTGCCGCCTGTCCACAGCCAGGGCACTTCTTTATAGAATTCTCTTTTTTTAATTGTACCATTATTTTGGGGGCAACCCCAAGTTGAATGAACCTCTCCTCTGTCCGGGTGTCAGTGGCCTAAAATTCTGTTAATCGCCTGCTGCTTTGGTGGGTGACATCAAGCTGGATTTCTGCTATGGGACCTCTCTCCTCTGTCTGGCTGATGGGGCCTAAATAAATGAAAGTGGCCTTTTCCATTGCTGGGTGACATGAAGACTGATTCTCTGCTATGGGACCTCTCTCCTCTATCTGGGTGCCAGGGGCCTACATTTCAGATAATCACCTTTTGCTTTGGTGAGTGACATTATCCTCTTTATGCTGTCAAATGACCACTACATTGTCTGGTTTTCAGGGGCCTATATTTCGTTTTATCGCTTGCTGCATTGGTGGGAGACATTATCCTCTTTTTACTGTCAAATGACCGCCCCATTGTCTGGTTGTCAGGGGCCTATATTTTGTTTCATCGCTTGCTGCATCGGTGGGAGACATTATCCTTTTTATGCTGTCAAATGACCTCTCCTCTGTCTGGGTGTCAGGGGCCTACATAAATGATAATGGCCTGCTCCATTGTAGGTTGACCGGAGGCCTGTGTTGCTGTTACGGGACCACTCTCCTCTTTGCGGGTGCCATGGTCCTGAATTAGTGAATGAGGCCTGTGGCACTACTGGGTGAAATCAATACTGTTTTGGCATGATTGTAACTCTCCCCTTTATGGGTGACATGGGTCTGAATCTGTGAATAAGGCCTGTGGCATTGCTGAGTGAAATCAATACTATCTTGGCTTGATTTTAACTCTCCTCTTTGTGGGTCCCGTGGGCCTGAATGTTTGAATGAGGCCTGTGGCCCTGCAGGCAGACATGATTCCTTCTTGGCTGTGATGACAACTTCAACTCCCATGTATGGTTGCCATTGGCCTGAGTCTGTGAGTGAGGCCTGTGACACTGCTGGCAGACATGAATCCTTCTTGGCTGTGATGTGAACTTCAACTCCCATGTATGGTTGCCATGGCCCTGAGTCTGTGAATGAGGCCTGTGGCACTGCAGGCAGACATCAATCCTTTTAGGCTGTGATGAGACCTTCAACTCCCATAGCATTCCCACCTGACACCACCCCAACCTCCTATTCCACCTTCTCCTCCAAGTTGCTAATTGATATTGATTAATTTTTATTTATTTTATTTTAAGTCATTTCCCTATCCACATTTGTTTGCATGGAATTTACCTACATTTTGATGCATTTTGCAGCCCTCTAGCCCTTTCCAGGGCTATTTTACAGCCTTTTTAGTGCCCAAAAGTCCGGATCCCCATTGAATTCAATGGGGTTCGTGTTCGGGGTCAAGTTTGGGTCGAGTTCGGATCCCGAACCCGAACATTTTCGTGAAGTTTAGCCGAACTTCTCGAACCCCAACATCCAGGTGTTCGCTCAACTCTATACAGGGACTCAACAGTCGGTCGCTCAAGACCACTCCATGAGAGGACCTTTCAGCAAATAATATTGTTGGGATACTTATAACATCTTACTGGGCTACTGCCGCTGATGTCCGCACACAGTTTTTTTTTTTTTTAAACGACCCCTGTTCGCCTGCTGTGCTCCCGTTATCTTCTGCGCCTCTTATGCTAATGAGGCGACTTGATTATAGTAGGAGGTTTCTTTTAGTTCTGGTGGGCGGTGTCTCTTCTCCCTGGCAGAGAGCACATCCACATCCTCTTAGCCAGGGAGGAGCTTTACTATTTCCTGTTCTTAGCCAAATGTCTTAAATTCTTAGACAAATCCACTAATATAGTCCTTACATGCTGTTTGAAACTACTGTACCAAGTTTTTGAGATTCCATTTCTGTTATTTCAGCAATGAAAATACTGTATTCTCAGATGTGTTTTATCACAGTATGGTGACATTTCACTCAGTTGTTACAACATATTTGACATATTTTTATCCTTGTCTCTTTCCATTGCAAAAAAAGGTGATACAAAACTGCAATCTGTACAAGTTAAACAGATATATTTAGTGTAGTATTCCACTAAGTTAAGGTACATGTAATGTTTCATTTGTGTCTTGAAAATCATTTTTTATTTTTATTTCAAGCTACATGCATGCTATGACACTACATTTTCAATGAGAGTAATACATTAAAGCCACAGATATTTCCTACTGTTTATGAATGACATGTTTTTAGTGATATTGTAGTAGTATTATAGTCAAGTGGATACAATGGTCTTGAAGGACAACTGTCTGGCAGTTTTATAGTTGTGAAAAGCATACATTATAATTAGCGTTAAGCGAATGAAATGGACTTCAATTTAAGTTTCAGGGAAAATTTTAGTTGCCGCAAAGCCAAATTTCCTCGTGCTTCATGGTAACAGATCGATTTTCCCTGAATGGCGGTAAAAAAAATAAAAAATGTATACTTACCTCATCCATTTGAGTGCAAGGAGCCAGGCACCACCATCTTAATTAAATATTCCATGCGAAATACATGCGCTGTGGCGTATGATGTCACCACGCCGCCCTACATGGTGATGTCTTTACTAGCTGCCCGAGATTTCGCATTGGATCTTTAATCAAGATGGCGGCCACCTGCTCTTTGTAATTAAATGGATGAGGGGTACAATGATGGGGAGCAGTGCAATCGTAGCTCCTAGTCAAAATTTAGTAAAAATTAGGTGAAGCAGCCAAATCGAATTTTCCAATATGTCACTCTAATTATAATTAAATAAAAGTGTAGTATCAATTAAGGAAGATGTTAAAGTAATATGTATCATTACCACTTGATCCCATATGCAAATTGAGAGTTACGGTATGTACATATTTTTGCATAGTGCATTAAATGAAGGATTCTGTAAATGTCCCACTTCTTCTATTAGGAACATTAGTCAATGAATTACTATTACTCCCATTTTTGTATTAACCACCACTCCCCTCCTCTCCTTGTTCTGTGTGCAGTTACACAACTACTTCTAATTGTTAATCAGCTTCTGCTGTAAATGCTGGACTTCCCTCTTCATAAATAGCATAAAGTTCAGCGCAGAAAGAGTGTGGTCGGGTAAGATATTAGAGTCAGTGAGCACAGATACTTGTCTAGTAAAGCTAAATTGTACGTATGGAATTCTGTTAGTGGCTATAGAAGTAGACATATAGTGTGACAATACCACTATTTTCACCCCTTCTTCTTATGGCCACGAATGCATTTACAAATGAGATCAAACACATTAATGTTCTCCATAGAACCAAAGTTATTCCATTCCACAAAATAGAACAATTTTCTCCTGGATCTTTTAACAGCATTAATCTCCTTCTCCTTCCCAAATCTGGACCATTGGGGAACTCATTGTCTGCTGTTTTAGAGAATCAGAGACATCAGGAGGGAGACATGAAAATAATTTGGCATCCACAAGGATATAGGAATATGGAGCTTTTAACACATGGTTTTGTCTCAGAACATTATATGTCTCAGAACATTATATTGTCCCAATAATTGGAGGGGGGGCAGTTTAGTAGAGGGGTGTTTAGATGACTGTTCTTTAAAGAGTGTCAGACTTTGTCTCTGGACAAAAACCGAGAAGATCTTCATTTACCGTCAGCATATATTTTGAAGTAGGAGACAGAGTTACATAAATACTTTTCTTGCCTGATCTTTAAAAAGTCAGAGACAGTGGAGTTTGCTGCCTCAGTTTCAAAGACTGAAGAATTAAGAAGAAGAACATGTGGATGTCTATACATGATATAGAATGGTGAGGCATTACTGGAATCTCCTGTCTGATTGTTGTAGGAGAGATTTGCCTATTGTTGTAAACTTGCCCAATTGTCCTCAAAAGATTTCTAAGATAGTTCTTCAAAACTCAATGACTTCTTTAACTTGGCTGTACAGTAGCACTGCAGATCATTAGAAGGGTTGACTAAATCAAGCTTCGGATCATAGATCCTAGGTCGATTAGTAAAAAAACGTAATTTCTAATACTGTTTCCATGCAGCATAAAAATGTACGTGCTCCATGTAGGAAAACTTTGTCTTGGCTGAAGTGTGCGAAAGTTTGGTAAATGACTTCAGTATTCCTATCTGCATATTTAAAAACATTTTAAAATAGGAATTTGAAGTTGGCTTCGATACCTCAGTACCAAATACCGAAGTCTTGTGCAGCTGCAGCCGAGACAAAGTTTTCCCATATAGAGCTATTTCATTTTAATGCTGTACGCAAACAGAATTAGAAACAAAGTTTTTTAACAAATCAACCATGAATCTATAATCCGAAGCTTGATTCACTCTACCCTAATGATAAGCTGAAGAGAAATTCAACTTGACCCCCAATAATCAGCAGAACATTCACCCAAAACTGGATGTTACCAGGATTCTGAGAAGATATGAAAAGGAAGACCACATAGGAAGAAGATACAATGCATTCAGAAAGTCTTCAGACTCTTTCATGTGTTTTCACAATTTGTTATGTTGTGGCCTTGTGCTAAAATAAATAAAAAAAAGAAAGTCATTCTGCACCCAATACCCCATAATGACAATGTTAAGCAAAATGTTAAAACTTATTGCTAATTTATTAAAATTCTGGTAGCCTCTAGCCTTTTTGGGTTCTTCTGTGCAGATCCTCTCAAGCTCTGTCAGGTTGGATAGGGCTATCAGTGGACAGTCATTTTCAGGTCTCTTCACATATGTTTGATTGGGTTCAAGTCAGGGCTCTGGCTGGGCCACTCAAGGACATTCACATAATTTTCCATAAGCCACTCCTGTGTTGTGTTTTGAGGGTTAGTCATATGTTGAAAGGTACACCTTCAGCCCAGTCTGAGGACTACATCACTCTTAATCAGGTTTTCATTGCAGGTAGCCTGCCAAATCAATCCCAGTAATAGTGCTACTGCAGGATTTTTGCTAGGTTCCCAATAAATGAGTGGACTTCACCTGTTGTTTACGGAGTTAAAATTATTTAGTATTGCTGGTCAGTATCTTCCCCTTAAGACAGAGAGATACTCCTTTCACCAGAGACAAAGATCAGACATTTTCCAGGTATATGCAATGGAGTCTGTCTGATGGGTGTGTTCCGTGAGGTCCTACTTATCTACTATAAAGGCTGCAGGTACACTGTTTTACATACTAATGATCCAAGTGACCCATCCTGTTCACTGACCACAATAATGCTTGTCACCCTGGTGCCACGCACAGGTGTCTCTTATCTGCTTGGATCAGCAGCTTCAAAGATTACTCATAGAAGTAGCAATTTGGTGGCCACTGCATTGAAGTTCAGATCCCCATGTGGGGGTGAAAGGGTGAAAACCAGGAGTCCACTTTGACAAACTCTCAGCAGTAGTCCCATAGCAAATCTGTTCAGTGGGCAGAGTGGGGGGCACACTCATTGCATTACAAAAGTTATATGAAATCATAAAAATATACTCAACACTGAAGTACTGTACATACTCAGGATAAGAATTGATCTACAAAATTCAATTAATGAAAGATAGATGGATAGATAGATAGATAGATAGATAGATAGATAGAATAAAAGGGCTCCAACTAGAATGCATTATATTGAATATTCTTTGTGATGCAATACAGAGAAATATCTGCAGAAAAATGCAACTAGAATCTATTTTGAATGAAATATAAGTTCTAAAACATTCTTTTTACTCAGCATTATTTGAAGCCACACTTTATCACTTGCAGTACGTACCAGTTGAGCTCATTTTTCTTTATCATTCAGCAGCTGATGCCTGCGATAGTATATTTTCAGATAATCGAGCTGTAGTTTTTAGTCAGGATTCAGTGCAGCAGATTCCAATGTAATATATGCAGGCTCAGTAGTGGAAAATGATTTCATCTCATCTAGAGGAGTAATTCCGGTGCATACCTCAGAAAGACGTTAAGGCTTACTGTTAATAGTGAGATTGCAATTCATGGCTAGTCACAGTTGGTATCAATTCAGATTTGGCACTTTGTTCTTGGTTTAACTATAAAAAAGGAAGCTTTCAAGCAATACATCAAAATAAAAGTATTTTCTAATAGGAGTTTTATTTTCCCTTCGTAAGAATTGGAAATGTAGCAAATAAACTACAACTTGTATTCAACTAACAGCTTTCCACAAGAGAATGATGAATGATTCATTACAGCAATTGCTTTTCTACTAAGGCAGAACATCATTTGGTTTTGCTTCATTATTGTAATAAAGTTGCTTATAGTTACCAGGGAGGATATTTACTTTGTCACATTTTTCATAATGATGCAAATAATAAATAGGTACGACATTGAAAATTAATTTATTGAAAAAATATTATTTTAAATGTAAAGTAGAATTAAAATAAAAGTCTTTTACACTTGGTCTTTGGAGTTCCATTTAATATCTATAGTATAACAGGTAATGTAAAAAAAATATACTAAGCATATCTTAATACTGAATACAATTTATATACTTTTAAGGTTTTTTTGTTTCAAATCTGGTACACACCATCGGAAGTTATTGGAAGGTAATTGTCAGCCCCTGAAGCGCCAATTGTTGATTAAAGTGATGTTTTTGGCCAGGCTTCTTATATCCAGAGAATGGTGTTCCCCCTCTGCCCCAGATTGTAACAACTGTTTATGTCTAGTTAAGAAGGTGAAAAGCTATGAGGGGATCTTGTACAGACAAAGAGGGTGCTATGCAAAGTGGGGTAGTAGTTGGAAGGATTGGGACGATTAAGTGATTTTGTCTTTTTTTTTTTTTTTCCTGCAGGGTTGGGGGGCGAGGTGGGGATGATTTTGTAATTTTGTCTTTTTATGGATTGTATTTTTCGAGATGATTAAAATAATAAAAAGAAAAAAGAGAAATCTGGTACACACGAAAATCTTGCTGTTTGGTTTTGGTCTGTATTAAGAAGCATTTAACGTTGGATGACGGATACATGACCATTTTAACAAATTGGCTGGCAAAATGCAATGATTTCATGAGTGGTCTTATTATAACCTCATGCCCTGCTTAGTATAGACCCTAAGTTCCATTACTACATGCATAAATGCAAACATGCACAATAAACATGATAACATACAGTATCATGGCCCATGTATGTATGCTCCTAAAAAAACATGGATGCAAACATAGACATTTAGCAAGTCCATGAATTACACATACACACATAAGTAGGAACTACATAAAGGCATGTACATATAAGCATGCTCACTAAATTGTCCCACATATAACATGTTACCTAGAGATATGTCTATAGTTGGACAGCTACTATACAAACAATTTATTGGCCTCATACCTTCAGGTCAGGATCAGGCAGAAGCTAAAAGCAGGAGCCAGAATAAGGCACAAAACTAGCAAAATCATAAGGCCTACTGGCATCTATTTACCAGGGATAATGCATGGTCCACATATAGTACTCCAAACCTTGCAGGCTAAGGTTAGGGGCACCTGTGAACTGCAAGATTTGCCTTAGTAGTATTAAAATGTTTCTGCTAAGACATGCTACATATATTACTGTTGCAAGACTCTTCATAACCATTGACTATTGGCCCTATACCTGTAAATAACACTTTAATTCTACACCATTAGTTGGCTTTCTTTACGACAAAATTTATTGTCAGAATTGTGTGTGGTGCAATTTTGGTGCAAAATGTTGCATCTTAAGCCATGCCCCTTCCAGTGAAGCTCAGCTCAGTCCTTCTAAACAACAATTTACAAAAGTTTAGAACAATTTAGAAAAGTATAGAATTCCTGGTGACACCAAATTGTGCCAAAATTGTGCTAATTTGTGCAACTTTTTTTTACAGATTCTAGGTGCAGACATATCAGTAAATCTCGACCTTTATGGTCTACTAAATGCTATAAAAACTACTGCATTTATACCAATAGCATGTGATGCCTAGAGTGGAATATTAAAATAAAAAAGTTTCATTAAAAATGTAATTATTACATCTTACCAAAAATTGAAAAAAAATAGTCTTAATGTTGGCTACGGTCGGAGATTGGCTATGGTGGCTATAATTGTTTTAGATTTAAATTACTTTTTTCTAATTCCTTTGTGATTGCATGGAAATGTTGACAACTTGACAGTGCTGATCATTTTTTTGAGAAGATAATTCAGATGTTGAAACCAATATATCTGTTCTGATTTTTGAAAAAAGGGTTGCTGCAGCTGAATACGAGTGGTTTTAGTGTCTATGTAAATTAACGAAACACAATTTGTCTATTACCACTAGTTTACTAGTATATGGTTAAATGTATTTTTTTTGGTTCTACTATTTTACTAAAGTTTCTAATAAGATAGTCTACCAAAGGTCTCAAACTTGTGGCCCCTGGGGCAATTATTTATGGCCCACAATTCTACTGTTTCCCCTCTGAAGATTATCTTTCTCTTCTTTGGAGCTACCCAGCTTCTATAGTCCCCTCCACATGGTATGTGCCTGTTCCGAGTTCTGGGGCACCAGTGCACCCACCAAAGCAGTGCACATAATTTTCACTGTGTGCATTGTTGGGTTGGGCAACCCCAGAATTTGGGACAGGTATAAGCCATGGTCATGACTAGAATGGAGTTGTTCCTTTTAGACACAATGCCATGGGGTCTTATTGTCTAAAGGGCAGGGCCTAAAGATTAAAAGAGAAACCTTAGGGCCTGTTGGTGGAGAGAGGACTGCATTGCTAGAGGTTGTTCTGTGGATGCAAACAACAATTTGTTTTTTACTTTGGACTCATTTTGAAGGTTGCTTTAGTAAAAGGGAAGATATGTTATTTACACAGGACTATGTTGGACGGACTGAAGGGAAGAGAATTATATTATTTACATAGGATTGTATTTTGCAGGGGCTGGAAGGAGGAGAGTGATGTCATTTATGTCAGACTGTATTTTGAAGTTACTAAATGGTGGCAAATTATGTTATTTACATGGGACTGTATGCTGAATGGGGGAATGAAGGGAAGTGATGTTATTTACATAGATCTGTATGTTGAAGGGGCAGAAGAGAGGGAAGTTATGGTATTTACATGGGACTGTATGTTGGAGTCCCTTAGGGGAAGAAAGTCATGATATTTACATGGGAATGTATGTTGGAGGGGCTGAAGTTATTTACATGGAATTGTATGTTAGAAGACATGATGTTATTTACATGGGACTGTTTGTTGGAGTGGCTGAAAGGAGGGAGGTGAAGTTATTTACGTAGGACTGTGTGTTGGAGGGGCAGAAGAGAAGGGAGTGACATTGTTTCCATTGGACTTTATGTTTGAGCAGCTGAAGGGAGAGAAGTGATCTAGTTTACATGGGATTGTTAAAATACATTGAATACACCTGTAAAATGTCCTGTAAACCTAGTGGAATTATTATTGTATTGTAGTGTTGTTAATAGTTCAAAGAAATAACTGATTAGCACTAATTTTGTATTGTATTTGAAATGCATGCAGCCATATATCTGGTCGAGTTTTAGACTCCTGGTGTGCACTATTGCACAGATGTGTATTTGATTACAAGAGTAGTGTTGGGCGCAAATATTTGAATAACAAATTTTAATCGCGAATATCGCCTCTTTGAGAATTTGTGAATATTTAGAATATAGTGCTATATATTCGTATTCGTGAATATTCTAGATTTTTTTATCCTTTGAACCCATTTTCACTCTCTACTTCTTGCTTGTGGGCCAATAAGAAGGCTGCAATGTCTTTATCTGAGCTTAGCAACAGCCAAATAAACCAATAGGAAAGTTGCCTACCCTTTTAGTATATAAGAACCTCCCCAGCAGCCTCTGTATGCAGTACTTTGCAGATCTGAGATAGACAGCAGTGTTATTGCTGTGCTCTCTGCTTCCCTGTGTCATGACATTAGATAGGTAGTTAGTTAGTTAGTTAGTTAGTTAGTTAGCTTATATATATATATTACAGATAGTTAGTGGGAGATAGTCAGTGTAGGTTAGATTGTGATATAGTGTAACTGTCTCTACATACATTCTACATACATGGGGATATATCTATGTATGCTACTTAGTGCACCAATCACTAATATGTAGTCAGACCTGCTAAAATGTGAAGTTGCACATATTGCGCCAAAATATTCACATTATTATTGCCGATTTGCGTAATCATAAATATATTGGAGCTCTCTATCTGTATATAAAGCTATTGAAATGTTCTGCCATGCCAACCATTTTTTCCAGTCTCAGGAAACTTCTAGCAGCTTGAAAAAAGTAGCAAAAGTGACCCATGCCTGTATTGCGAGTGCAATACGCACATATTACATTGCCAATTTTCACAATCAAGAAAATATTTGCGAATATAAGGTGAATATTCTACCAAATATTCGCGAAATATCGCAAATTCAAATATTGCCCCTGCCGCTCATCACTTTACAAGAGTAGAAAATATAGAGGTTTTTTAATCAGTGTGCAAAACCTCTATATTTACAGTCCTCCTATCCCAGACTACTGTGGGTGTTCTGCTGCAGCGATGGCCAGGTATTTCTGTAACCAACAGCCAGTATTCTGGGTCCAAACTCTAACCCCTTCTTGACCACAGCATTTAAAATAAAGGCCAATGGGATGGCTCTGCATGCTCTTGCACACAGGGCTAACATGAAGATCAGGCTTTCCCACTGTCAGCCTGATACTGTACTATGGCAGGGAACAGAAATAATAATCTATTTCTTATCACAGAAAATGCCTGCAAGCAGTGCACATATTCAGAGCTGTGTTGCTGATGCAGAAGTGTTGCTTCTTCATTTGTGTGGTTGCTAGCTAATCCCATGATGCCAGTGATCATATAACATATGTTTTCTATACAGATAAGTATTGGAGTCATCTAGTGAAGTTGCATTCTGCATGTATGTCTAATACAGTTTACTGGTAACCATGATCTATGGGCAGTGCCATAAGATCACCGTTATCAATAATCTGCATATGGGGACAGCAGGGTCTATGCAGATAATGAAAAGAAAAACAACTGCAGCGCTCTCACCTGTGTTTGTTTGTGGGAGGCACAGATTGAAGCCCGGACTTGGCTTTAAACAATGTGAAGAAAAAGGATAGAATCCAGCTTCCCATAAAAACGATAGCATTATTTCTTCAGCGGTAAAAACATATACATGGACACCACGGTCTACGCATTTCGGACAGTTATATCTTAGTCCTTAATGTCATGAGTAAGGACTAAGATATAACTGTTCAAAATGCAGACAGTGGTGTCCATGTATATGTTTTTATCGCTGAAGAAATAAAGCTATCATTTTGATGGGAAGCTGGATTCCATCCTTTTTGTTCATATGCAGATAATGTATTCTCTGACAAACTGTGCTTCCATAGTTAAAAAAGGGCTTAATTAATACAGTAAAATGTGAAACCATAAATTAAAATAAATAATATTTGAAAAGAAAAAAACAATAATAAAAATTTTTCCTAATATCCCCTTTTGCCAAATTTCTGTACTTGGATGATGATCATTAGAGATGAGTGAATTTCATATTTTGAAATTCGTTCACGCTTCGTTTGGTGGTAAAAGCAGAATTGTGTTATGGATTCCGTTATCAAGGACTTCTGCCTTTAGAGGCATTCCGTTATTCATGCGCTCATAATAGAAGTCTATGGGCTGCAAAACGGATCCGTCCCGTTTCCGTTATGCAGGGGAGTCCTTTCCTACATAACGGAAATGGGACGGATCCTTTATGCAGCCCATAGACTTCTATTATGAGTAATTAATAACAGAATGCCTCTAAAGGCATTCTGTTATGCATTCCGTTATAGAATTGCGTAGTGGTCTGTGGTAACGGAAACCATAATGCAATTCGGCTTTTACCAACAAACTTAGTGTGAACGAATTTCATAACATGAAATTCGCTCATCTCTTATTATCATCCTTGTGTAGGAGACTGTGTCTAAAGTTATTTGAGGCAAATCCAAGTAAAACTAAAATAGAATTTTTTTAGAGTTTTTGGTGCTATTCTAATGTTATATGCTACACAAAGTAAACATATTTGACATTGCTATGTACAGTAGATTCATTAAAGGATTCATTTTTTTGGGCTAAATATTATTTATTTAAAAATCAGCAATGTTAAAACATAGTATGAAAAAATGAGACAATATTGTATATTTTTGTGTTTTTGTTTTCTACCATTTGTACAAAACAAAATCATTTCCACTCAAGATTTAAATAATAAACCCCATGTATTCTGTAAAAAAACACAAATTGGTTTTAGACAGAAAAAAAAAAATCACCATTAGAATGCAGCGCTCCAAATAATGTTTTGCTCTGGTCAAAAAAGTTCAAATCACTATTTAAATCAACTATTTAAAAATGGCCCCCAGAGGAAGGCATCGCCGAAACGCATGTTGGGGTGTGCAGCTCTCCTGAGGAATCTCCCTGTTATGGGTATGTGTGACATTTATGTGATATGATATGAGGGACTAGTTTCTGATTGAACATGCAATTTAGCATTATTAGCATATTAGGGTCTGTGTATTTTTTGTTCTCCCAACTCTGCAGGTATATGACATAGTTTGTTATTGTTGTTAACCCATAGTCTCCTTGAGTAGACCTTTTGTATTTATAGGTTCTGAGGTGTTCCTTTGATAAGTACACAATCCCCGTTTGGGGGTGTATATGTATATATATATATATATATATATATATATATTTATTTTATTTTTTATTTTTTTTGGCATATGAGAAAACACCCTCTTTTGGATATTTGCACATGCACTTTAACCTCCTATATGCTGGAGACTATATACCAACCATGTTTCTATACTGTTGGGAGATAAGATCCACATGATTCTTGTCCTTGTCCTTCGCATACTATATATATGTGTATTCTTGATATACTTTTTCTTCAGGGTTAGACCGCACTTTACATTTGATATGTTATGTCTCTTTTATTTTAATATATGTGTATTTAATAAAGCATGTTTGTAATTTGAAGCCTGTCTAGTCTCAGTTTTTTTTGTATGTTTATTTAAAAATTAGGTTCTGTCAATTAAGCATCAGAAAGAAATAAGTCCTTTGCTTTCTACACCATAGCTTCTATCACTTGAACTACTTCCCTAGTTTAATTACTCATGACTCATAGGTCAAACTGAACTCATAATTTTGCTTAATTAGAACAAAGTGAAATATATGTAATTTCATATCCTGTATATCATAAAGATAAAATGCCTGTTCCCTGATCTGACTATTAATGGCCTTGAAGATTTAAAATGTCTATCTCTGTACAGATCATGAATATGTAATAAAAGTTGACATAGCAAAAAAGGCATCTATGAATGCAGATTAGGATAAAAGGTCTTGCCTCATCTGTCATATTTTAGTTCAGAGTACAAAATGATCTACTTATTTTTTCCAGACACATGAATATTTCCCAATGTGGTACCTGTGTCACTCACTATGCTGCTCTCTCAATACTTCTGTCTTGTGCTCCAGCCTCTGTCTTTTTAAAGGGGTATTCCTATTTCCGACAATGGGAGCATATTGCTAGGATATGTCCCCATTGTCTGAAAGGTGCGGGTTTCACCTCCGGGACCCACTCCTACAACGAGAACGGATCTCTGAAGGTTTCGGAGGACGCACTGCGCATGCGCAGCCGCCCTATATTCATTTCTATGGGGCCACCAAAAATAGCTGGGCAGTGGCTCGGCTATTTCTGTTGGCCCCATATACATGATTGGGAGTGGTGGCCACGCAAGCGCTGTGTGCTCCCATTAACTTCTATAGGGAGAGTGCTTGGCGGTGGCTGGACTTCTAAAAACCCGGGGTCCTCCGGCCACCAACTTTCATGCTCCATTCTCGGTCCAGTGTGTGTGCCTCCAAATCTCCCTCAGCCAGAACTTTAGTTTCCCAGGTGACCAGCAAAGGTGTTCTTATTGTCTTGTGCTATTGAGATTTAACTATTTTTTTTCCTGTCTGTGCTCCAGCCTGTACCCATCCTGTTATGTGTTCAGGGAATTCCAGCTTTAGTTCTGTCTGTGTTTAAGTAAACCCTGTCTGTCTGCCTTGCACAGTGGGTCCTCACTCATTTATCAGTAACTACTGTACTTGTTCATGTGTTGCTTGGTCTCAGTCACAGTGCTGCTACTTAGTTTCTTAAGAAATGTAAAAAGTTCCCCTCATGTAAATTAGTTTTTAATTCTAAGGACTTTTTAAACAGCTTTATTTTCTCTGAGTGTGCCTTGCTTTCCCCAGTGGTTTACATGTAAATTGCATGGGTTAGTGTCAAAATTTTATTTTATCCCATAAAGCAGCATCAGAAAAAATATAGACTTAGTCTGGTATCAGTAAATTGAACATTATTCTTCTTTTCCTGGGCCTAAAAACTGCTTCTAATCAGGACAAGAGGGAGATTTGTGCTATGGATATATGCAGCTCATAGAGGATTGTCTAAATTTCCTAAACAATTGTAGTAATCTTTCAGCTGTAAGAAGTATTAAAGCAGTTGCTGGCCCACTTTCATTTAAAAAAAAATCACATATTGCTGTAAAATAATGAAAGTTGTAATAATCACTTGGCCAGTCCCCCAACACTCCAGTTCCAACACTTCATTGATCCTCTGATAGATTCTGTGCATCCTGGTTCCTGTCAACCCAAAATATAACTGTTTAGCCAATCACTAGCTTTAGTGGGTCATCACTGTGGCCAGTAATTTTATGAATCGCCACGTGACTGTGTTGACAGGGAGCAGGAAGGATAAGACCCAGAAAGCATTAGAATAGCCATGGCGGGATTTTTTTTCTATAATTCTTTAGTATTCTGAGCCTTTTATTTCAAATTTTGGGTGCTGGGACAACCCCTTTAAGTTTGCTTTCAGACTCTATATGGAAAACGTAGCTGACCTTTCTGTCCTCTGTGGGAAAGGTCCAGTTTGCCACACAAACAGTTTATGTGACTGTAGTGGCCAAGGTAGAGTTGGTTTTGGTGCACCCTGCATCCAGGACTTTCCCACAAGCTATATCTGTAAAAAAAAAAAATTGTTTTAACCCCCTATTTTTTTTTTTAAAAAGTTGCAGCATTGAAGAACAAAATAAATAGGAAAGTTTTAAAGATTTCCAATTTAATAGGATTAAAATGATCATGTAAGATTAGAAAAAGGTTATTTTAGTCCTATTCACTTGTATATGGCTGAGTTGCAATACCAGGCAAACCTATGTGTAATAAGCCATTTCAAGGGACTGTATCATGAAGGAAGACTCTTTCCATATGTTTTATTCAAGCATATTGTGGGTTTCAAGCTATATTATATATATATATATATATATATATATATATATATTTGTTTGTAGATTTGTTGTCTAATTTGCACATGCCTTTATATGCTTGCATTTCCACTTGGTCTTTGCTTGAGAAAGGCTCATTGGAGCTGAAACGTTGCATATCCACCATATGGGTGAATACATTTTTATCTATCACAGATTTTTTTGGAGTGCAGTCCAACTTCTTTCATTTTATACTGCTGGGGATTGCCAGATCCTGCAATTGGACATTGCACCCGCTGTTTTCATGGATGGTGCTTCCTAGGACTTTACTTTCTATATATATATATATATATATATATATATATATATATATATAGATAAAAGCAAAAATGAGGCAGCACTCCTCCAGTATAGTTAATCCAATGGTGCACGCGTCCACCCCTGGTAGCGGGGTCTCTTTTCAAATCCAACAAACTGGCGCAGCAATCCTTAAATAAAGTGAACAAAGAGGTGTTTATTCACACTGTTTAACACAGCAACGTTTCAGCTCTCTCACAGAGCCATTTTTCTTGGCTTGAAAATGGCATCTGTGAGAGAGCTGGAACTTGTTGTGTTAAACATGTGTGAATAAACACCTCTTTGTTCACTTTATCTAAGGAGTGCTGCGCCAGTTTGTTGGATATATATATATATATATATATATATATATAAAACCAGAACTACGGTACCCATTTAAGTACCAAACTTGTTTAAATATCCTTTTTTCTAATATTATTGCGTTGTTGGAGGAACATCCTGCTAGCTTGAAGTTATATTTTGATTAGGGATGAGCGAACCAGAACTGTATAGTTTGGGTTCGTACCGAATTTTGGGGTGTTCGTGTCACGGACCCGAACCCGAACATTTACATAAAAACAAAAATAAAAAAAAATATATATATCAATTTCCGCTAACTTGTGCCAAAAAATAAAAATTCTGTGAACTCGCCATGCCCCTCACGGAATACCTTGGGGTGTCTTCTTTCTAAAATGGGGTCACATGTGGGGTATTTATACTGACCTGGCATTTTAGGGGCCACTAAAGCGTGAGAATCCAAATGCGTAAAAATGGCCTGTGAAATCCTAAAGGTACTCATTGGTTTTAGGGCCCCTTTGCGCACCTTGGCTGCAAAAAAGTGCCACTCATGTGGTATCGCCGAACTCAGGAGAAGTAGGGCAATGTGTTTTGGGGTGTATTTTTACATATTCCCATGCTGCGTGTGAGAAATATTGCTGTAATTGACAACTTTTTACATTTTTTATTCAAAGTTGTCAATTTACAGAGATATTTCTCACACAAATATGGGTATATGTAAACACACCCAAACTTGCCCTACTTCTCTGAGTACAGCGATACCACATGAGTGACACTTTGCAGCCAAATGCGCAAAGGGCCCTAAAACCAATGAGTACCTTTTAGGAGGGCATTTTACGCATTTTTCTTCTCACGCTTTAGGGACCCTAAAATGCCAGGGCAGTATAAATACCCACATGTGACCCCATTTTGGAAGAAGACACCCAAGGTATTCTGTGAGGGGCATGGCGAGTTCATAGAAGATTTTTTTGGCACAAGTTAGCGGAAATTGATTTTTATTGTTTTTCTCATAAAGTCTACCTTTCTGCTAACTTTTGACAAAAGTTAAATTTTCATGGACTCACTATGCCCCTCAGCGAATACCTTGGGGTGTCTTCTTTCCAAAATGGGGTCATTTGTGGGGTGTTTGTACTGTTCTGGCATTTTGGGTGGGGCTAAATTGTGAGCAGCCATATAAAACCTAAAGGTACTCGTTGGAATTTGGGCCCCTTTGCGCACCCGGGCTGCAAAAAAGTGTCACTCATGTGGTATCGCCGTACTCAGGAGAAGTAGGGCAATGTGTTTTGGGGTGTATTTTTACATATACCCATACTTTGTGTGAGAAATATCTCTGTAAATTGACAACTTTGAATAAAAAAATTTAAAAAGTTGTCGTTTACAGTGATATTTCTCACACACAGTATGGGTATATGTAAATACACCCCAAACTTGCCCTACTTCTCCTGAGTACAGCGATACCACATGAGTGACACTTTTGCAGCCAAGATGCAAAGGGGCCTAAAACCAATGAGTACCTTTAGGATTTCACAGGGCATTTTTACGCATTTGGATTCTCACACTTTAGGACCCCTAAAATGCCAGGGCAGTATAAATACCCCACAAGTGACCCCATTGTGGAAAGAAGACACCCCAAGGTAATCCGTGAGGGGTATGGCGAGTTCACAGAAAAAAAAATTTGGCACAAGTTAGCGGAAATTGATTTTTTTTTTTTTTTTACAGTCTCATATTCCACTAACTTGTGACAAAAATAATATTTTACATGAACTCACCATACCCCTCACGGAATACCTTGGGGTGTCTTCTTTCTAAAATGGGGTCACATGTGAGGTTTTGTACTGCCCTGGCATTTGAGGGTCTCCATAATCATTACACGTATGGCCAGCATTAGGAGTTTCTGCGATTCTCCTTATATTGAGCATACGGGTAATGAGATTTTTCCGTTCAGTCTCTGGGCTGAAAAAGAAAAAAATGAACGGCACAGATTTTTCATTCGCATCAATCAATGTGGATGAAAAAATCTCTGCTCAAAAATGTGCAAAAAAAACAAAACGGCACAGATTTCCTCATTCGCATCGATCAATGTGGATGAATAAATCTCTGCCAAAAATGTGCAAAAAAAAGTAGTAAGGCCCCATTCACACGTCCGCAAAAATGTCCGCATCTATTCCGCAATTCTGCGGAATAGATGCGGACCCATTCAGTGTGAATGGGGCTGGCGGTGATGCGGAGAGCACACTATGCGCTCGCCGCATCAGCATTTGCGGAGCTGCGGCCGCAAACTTCCGGGTTTCGGCCCCCAAACATCCGGCCGCAGCTCCGCAAAAGATAGAGCATGTCCTATTCTTGTCCGCAATTGCGGACAAGAAAAGGCATTTTCTATATAGTTCTGGCAATGTGCGGATCCGCAAAATGCGGAAAGCACATTGCTGGTGTCCGTGTTTTGCGGATCCGTGGATCCATGGATCCGCAAAACACATACTGGACGTCTGAATGAGCCTTACAGGGGGTAATTAGTGTCAGGGGGTGACAGGGGGTGACATGGGGTGATCGGGGTTAATCAGGGGTTAATCAGGGGTTAATCAGTGACGGGGTGGGGGGCTGGGGTGGATGGGTGGGGGGTCTGTGTGGTGATTTGGTGCACTTATAAAAGTTTCTTTGGTGGTCCCAAGCAAAAGGGACCACCAAAGGAACGATCAGCAAGCATATCAGACGCTGTTAACAAAACAGCATCTGATATGCCATTTTTTTAACTTCTACAGCCTGCCAGCGCACGATCAGCGCTGGCAGGCTGTAGTTTACCTTGTCCCCGACGTGATCCTGTGAACGCGCGCGCGCGTTCACAGGAAATCTCGCCTCTCGCGAGATGACTCGCGGGCGCGTCAAGGAGGAACAGACCGACCGCCCGCAGGACGCAATCCTGCGTGAGGCGGTCGGCAAGAAGTTAAAAATAGCAATCCCCTAAATCTGGTGTTCCAGCTGTGGCTAGCCAAGTGTAATACTGTCTGGCAAAGAATATATATGTTTTCTGAGGTGAAATTCAATTTCCAAAATAGCAATACCCTAAATCAGTGGTTTCTGCTGTGGCAGGACAAGTTTTATAGTGTGCATCAACGGATAGCTTTTGTTCTAGGGGTGAAATTCAATTGCCAAAATAGCAATACCCTAAATCAGTGGTTTCAGCAGTGGCTGGACAAGTTTCATAGTTTCCGTCAAAGGATATATTTTGTTCTGGGTTGAAATTCAATTAACAAAATAGCAATACCGTAAATCTGGTGTTCTAGCTGTGACTGGACAAGTTTCATATTGTCCGTCAAAGGATATATTATTTTCTGGGGTGAAATTCAGTTGCAAAAATAGAAATTTAGTAAATCTGGTGTTCTAGCTGTGGCTGGACAAGTAGTTTAAAAGTATCCGTCAAAGGATATATTTTGTTCTGGGATGAAATTTAATTGCCAAAATAGCAATACTGTAAATCAGTGGTTTCAGCTGTTGCTAGCCAAGTGTAAATCTGTCCGTAAAAGGGTATCTACACTCAGCGTGTTAGCGTCTAAATACAAGGCCTGATAAAGCATAATCCTCTATATTTGCACACGCTACTGTGCATCTCCAAGTATATTTCTTTCTGTAAAAGGGTATATTACACTTAGTGTTAAAATACAAGTGCTGAAAGCAGAATCCTCTACATTTGCACACACTATTGTGCATCTCCAAGTTGTTTGCTGTCTTGGTGGGAGACATTAAACTCTTTTTACTGTCAAATCTGTCTGGGTGTCAGGGGCCTACATAAATGATAATAGCCTGTTCCATTGCAGGTTGACATGAGGCCTGTGTTTCTGTTACAGGACTGCTCTCCTCTTTGCGGGTGTCATGGCCCTGAGTCTGTGAATGAGGCCTGTGGCACTGCAGGCAGACATTAATCCTTTTTGGCTGTGATGAGAACTTCAACTCCTATAGCATTCCCACCTGACGCCACCTTAACTTTCTATTCCACCTCCTCCTCCTCCAAGTTGCCAATTGATATTGGTTAATTTTTATTTATTTTATTTTAATACATTTCCCCATCCACATTTGTTTGCAGGGGATTTACCTACATGTTGATGCCTTTTGCAGGCCTCTAGCACTTTCCTGGACTATTTTACAGTCTTTTTAGTGCCCAAAAGTTTGGGTCCCCATTGACTTCAATGTGGTTCGGGGTGAAGTTTGGGTTGAGTTCGGATCCCGAACCCGAACATTTTCGGGAAGTTCGGCCGAACTTCTCGAACCTGAACATTCAGGTGTTCGCTCAACTCTAATCTTGATATATAACTATTTGTAATTTCATAATTGTGCATAATTCCTTGTATCAAATTAATAGTCCATTTTTACATGTTTTTAAGATGAGTATACTGTCCCTCACTCATAAATTTATAATGATCATTATAACTTCACAAATGTTTCCACAGAACATTACCAACTATATGTTCCAGAATCAGCCCAAGTCGGATCAGCTGTCGGGAAAATCAAGGCTAATGATGCCGATATCGGACTTAATGCTGACATCAGGTACTCCATTGTCAATGGAGATGGTGTTTTTTCTATATCCACTGATAAAGAAACAAGGGAGGGGATCCTTTTGCTAAAGAAGGTAAACTGATTACTTTGAAAATGTTTTATTTTTCATAGTTGCATTTTATTGTATTTATGGTATGAAATTGTGTGGAAAAAGCTTAGTTATATTTGTGTGGAATAAAGTATAGTACCTAGTATGACAATACTATTGCCACTTTTATGGAGAATTTGTTTCTAATATTATAGTTTGCTTTACAGTTTGAATTGTAAACAATTCTCTATTCAGATTATTTATGTACTTTATAAGTTTAGTATAATTTAATTGTCTTTTACATCCTGTGGATAGTGTCTTTTGGGCCAGCATTTTCCTTAATCCACCCACACACTTTCTCCCATGAACTACTATCACAGAAAGGTCTTGCCTTATATAATTTTTATCTTATAATTTCCTTTGGGCATTGTAGGAGATACGCAAGATAGTGCTTCACTTTATTATATATTATAGTATAATCTAAGGTGAACAAAAGATAGTTTTCTGTTTCTTGGACTTCAAACTGACTTTCATAAAAGTTTGGAGAAATATGAAGAAAATAGTAATATGCTGTAGAGATGAGTGAATTTCATATTTTGAAATT
Source organism: Bufotes viridis (assembly GCA_033119425.1). Classification (NCBI taxonomy): domain Eukaryota; kingdom Metazoa; phylum Chordata; class Amphibia; order Anura; family Bufonidae; genus Bufotes; species Bufotes viridis. The sequence goes on along the minus strand of CM065593.1, from coordinate 241,142,168 downwards.
CGTTCACGCTTTGTTTGGTGGTAAATGCATTTAGAGGAGTCCTCCCCTGCATAACGGAAACGGGACGGATCTGTTATGCAGGCCATAGACTTCTATTATGATGGAATGAATAACGGAATGCCTCTAAAGGCATTCCGTTATGCATTCTGTCATAGAATTGCGTTATGGTCCATGGTAACGGAATCCATAATGCAATTCTGGTTTTACCACCAAATGAAGCGTGAGTGAATTTCATAACTAATGTGCTGCATAGAAGTATACCCCCTATCAGCGGTTTCTGAGTAGCCTCTGCACCGGAACACCACACATTGGGGGACATTTACTAAGCATGTTGCACCAGAATTATGGCGTAAAATGCTCCAAAAAGAATGGCGTTTTATTTTGCACTGTCATTTATCATCCTCTTATCAACAGAAATGACTCAAATTGTTGTGGTCAATTAAGCCAGCTTATGTGGTGGTGTTTTGTGTAAAAAATCGTAATTATAGACAGAAAGTCGCATTTACGAAACCAAAACCAACTCATCGTTGGAACAAGTGAAACAGGAAAAAAAGTAGTAAAACAGGATGCATTTATTTTATCTAATATGAGCTAAACAACAGGGTTTTGTCAGTAAATTGACATCCAAGAAAAAGAAAACAATAACAAAAACGTCCCAAGTCTGAGACAAAAGTCGCAATTTGCCATTGGAAATGTCGCAAATATGCTTCAAAAGTTTCACATTAGTTTCAATAGTCTCTAGTGTAGTCTTGTAAGGTTGGCTGAAACGGCGCATTTTGGCGCCATTGGTGTTAAAATGTTGCAAATAGAGAGAAAAGGGCGAATAATTAAGTTTATATTTTAAAAAGTCACATTTTAAAAGTGGTGTGCGCCTTTTGATATATGAGGCAAAATAAATTACCACTTTTGATTTGTAATGTTAGTATTTTTTTGGCGCAAATTGCACCATTATTGATAAATGTTCCCTATTGTGTAGTGCATATAGGTGGTTACTGCATCACTGCTCCTATTTACCTTAATGGGAGGAGTGCAGCAGTATTCATCTCTGCGAATTACACAATGCACTGACTTACAGCTCCGATGCTACTGCAGAGCAGCTGATTACGTGGGGTGTCGGACCTCTGCTAATTAGAGGATATCTAAATCCTTCTAATCCTGAGGATAAGCCATCAATAGTAAATTCCTTGGCAACCCCTTTAAGGCTCATGCTCATAAGTGCATTAAAAATTTGTCAGTATTGGACAATTTATACCTGGAATGGTCCATTGACAAAATGTTGATCACAAATTGTACTCCTAATCGGACTCCCAGCAGTCAATGGGCATTCAAATCAGTGGGTTATCTGTGTAGTGCACAAGAGGACAGGCCCTTCAAAGTAAGAGGTCCTCTTTTTAGTTTCTCTCTGCAGTTTCTGGCCACAAAATGGAACATCTGACTAGAGGAAACCCCTCAAATAATTCCATGTTTTTCTTAGGTTAAATATATAGTATGGTTCATGCATGGAACTATACAATACTGATGTGTATAAGCCCTTGATGGAACCTAAATATTGAACAAATTGTTTACTAACTATATAAAAAAATCTAATTTTACGTGCTTAGATGGCATATTTGATGATTATTTTGCATTATTAATGTCATGTAACACACAAATGATAGGATACACCCAAAGCCATTAAAAGAGCTTAGTGGTGTACTTTCAAAACCATTAACAGATTTATTTAACCAATCGCTGGTAACATGAGTCATCCCAGAAGATTGGAAATTAGCAAATGTTGTGCCCATTCACAAGAAAGGTAGTAGGGAGGAATCAGACAACTATAGGCCAGTAAGCCTGACATCAATAGTGGGGAAATGAATAGAAACCTAACTTAAGGAGAGGATTGTGGAACATCTAAAATCCCATGGATTGATTAATAAAAAACAGCATGTGTTTACTTCAGGGAGATCATGTCAAACTAATCTTATTGACTTTTTTGATTGGGTGACTAAACTAATAGATGGCGGAGGTGCAGTATACATCGCTTATCTGGACTTAAGTAAGGCTTTTGAAACTTTCCCACATAGAAGGCTTATCAATAAACTTCAATCTTTGAGCTTGGACTCCTATATTGTTGAATGGATTAGGCAGTGGCTGAGGGACAGAAAACAGAGGGTTGTAGTACAACAATGAAATAAAAAAGTACCACCAGTTCATAAGAAGTCTAAATCGCAGCAGGTCACCGTAGTGTTGTGGGCTCAGTTCACACTTATCAGTTCAAAAACAATGTAGATCAGGACCGCGCGTTATGATAGAAGGTCACAGAGCAGTTTTTCAGCCTTGACCTTTTTACTCAAGGCCCCGAGGTCTGCAGATATCCACTGTTTCGGGGTATCCTGCAACTGGTTAAGGAAATAACAATAGTGAAGATCCGTCTAGTACATTGCCCCTTTCGTATTGGTTATACTCACAGGGGTAGATAGTGCACATACATATCCAATATATCCACAGACTTTTACTCCCCTCTTCCCTGGGACAGAATGTCGATCCTTCTCACCATAGTCTGCAAATAATAATTGCTCCTACCATAGTGAAGTTCCGCATAATTAAATAGAAATTTATTTTGTTAAATACTCACAAACTCTTTGTAAAAGACACAAATAAAACAACTCCCAGCCTCTTTGATCCTGCCCGACCCAGGTTTTGCTCCTGGAGCTTTGTCAGGGGCTTACTAAAAAGGTCAAGGTTGAAAAACTGCTCCTTGATCTTCTATCATAATCATCAATGTCCCGATCTGCATTTTTTTTGAGAGGATTGCAGTCAATGCAGTATATTCAGACCATGGTCTTTTTACTAGTGAGGATCTGTTCTGGGACCCATATTGTTTAATATCTTTATCAGCTAAATTGCAGAAGGCCTCAATGGGAAGGTGTGTCTTTTTTCTGATGACACAAAGATTTGCAACAGGGTTGATGTTACTGGAGGGATACACCAAATGGAAAAGGATTTAGGAAAACTAGAGGAATGGTCAAAAATCTGGCAACTAAAATTTAATGTCGATAAGTGCAAGATAATGGGTAAAAACCCAAGAGCAGAATATAAACTCAGTGATACAGTCCTAACCTCAGTATCTGAGGAAAGGGATTTAGGGGTCATTATTTCAGACGACCTAAAGGTAGCCAGACAATGTCATAGAGCAGTAAGAAATGCTAACAGAATGCTTGGGTGTATAGGGGAGGCGTTAACAGTAGAAAGAGGGAGGTGCTCGTGCTGCTCTACAGAGCTCTAATAAGACCTCATATGGAGTATTGTGTGCAGTACTGGAGACCGTATCTCCAGAAGGATATTGAAACTTTGGAGAGAGTTCAGAGAAGAGCTATTAAACTAGTACATGGATTGCAGGACAAAACTTACCAGGAAAGGTTTAAAGACCTTAACATGTATAGCTTATGGGGATATGATAGAAACTTTTAAATACATAAAGGAAATCAACATGGTAAAAGAGGAGAGAATATTTAAAAGAAGAGAAACTGATACAAGAGGAGATAGTTTTAAATTAGAGGGGCAAAGGTTCTGAAGCAATATCAGGAAGTATTAATTTACTGCGAGATTAGTGGATGCATGGAATAGCCTTCCTGCAGAAGTGGTAGCTGCAAATACAGTGAAGGAGTTTAAGCATGCATGGGATAGGCATAAGGCCATCCTTCATGTAAGATAGGGCCAGGGGCTATTCATAGTATTCAGTATATTGGGCAGACTAGATGGGCCAAATTGTTCTTATCTGCTGACAAATTCTATGTTTCTGTGTTTCTAACTCTTGCTTCGGCTGTGATGCTTAATGGGGTATTTCAATTGCAACATTTATGGCACATCTACAGGATATGCTATAATTGTGCAAGAAATGCGGGTCCCTCATTTTTTTGGAACTACAGTAGTGGTGAGTGGCAGGTACAATATTCGATTTCGCGAATATTCATATTCGAGATTATTCTATTGATTGCGAAAAATCGACAATGAAATTTTCGCGTAATATGAATATTCTAAAACCCGAATATATAGCATATAGCTATATTCTTTTTTTTAGAATATTCGTCATTTTTTCCCATCTGAAGTCATGATTCCCCCCTTTGGGCCAATAACTGTTCACATTAAATTGGAAAAAATGACGAATATTCTAAAAAACGAATATATAGCACTATATTCTATAGTGCTTTATATTCGGGTGTTAGAATCTTCGCATTACACGAATATTTCATTGCCGATTTTTTGCATAAGAGAAAAAAAATAAAATAATGAAGAATATTCTAATTTACTATAGACTACAATTTTGCAACCTTCTCACATTGGCCCACAAGCAAGAAGCAGGTAGGTATACTAGGTAATGGGTTCAGAAGAAAAAAAAAAGACAAAAACGAATATTCATATCTAAGAATATATATCACTATATTCGAAATATTCGCAAATTTTCGAAGTGCCGATATTTACGATAAAAATTTGAATATTCGCGCTCAACACTAAACTACAGTGTACCATAAAAATAAATGGAGACAGCTGTGCATCCACCTTTCTATTCAAAGTGGCCACAAGATGGGCTCTGATTTTGTTGAGAATCTCAAAGGTGGGTACCAACACGTATCAAACGTTTATGGCATAATAGGTAGATATACCTTAAATGTTGAGATGGATGGGAAAACCCTTATAATACTCAATTAAAATTCAATTATGATAAATATATATTATTATATGTTATGAATTGACTAAACTTTCTGGCCCCCAATGTTAATAAGACCCCGATAAGACCTCAGATAAGACCCCCAATCAGACCTCAGATAAAACCCCATGCCTCTCATCAGCCCCCATTGTCTCTCATCAGCCCCCATTGCCTCTAATTACCCCCCATGCCTCTCATCAGCCCCCAGCAGCCTTTCATAAGCCCCTTTTCAGCCCCCATTGCCTCTCATCAGCCCCCAGCAGCTTTTTATATATATATATAAAATATATATTTATCTACACGTGGAAAAAATTGTTTGCACCATCCCATTAAAGAAAGAAAAACCCACAATGGTCAATGAAATAGCTTAAAACTGAAAAAGTAATAATAAATCAAAATTTAATGAAAATCAGGTCATTGCTTTTAAATTGGGGTTCAACAGAATAATTTAAAAAAACAGACTAATGAAAATGGCCTGGACAAAAATGATGGCACCCCTAAAGGGGTTGTGCAAGAATGGAGTCGGTGGCTTTTGCAAACCCCTCCATCTTGCGAGACCTGAAAAGGGGAGTTTACTTACCTGCTTCCCAGCACTGGCTTCCTGCTCTTTCCTCTCCCTGCCTGTGATGCTCCTCTGGGCTCCAGCAATGTCAAGATCTGTTTCACATTGCAGAAACCAATCACAGGCTGCAGCATTGTCTGGCTCCCCTTGCATCATTACAAATTTTCACATGTTTGCAAGGAGAGCTTGACACTGCTGCAGACTGTGATTTTCTGTGGTCATCTCAAACAGAATGTTGACATCACTTGATTCCAGAGTAGCGTCACAGGCTAGGAGAAGAAGGAGTGAGGAGACGGCACCAGGAAGCAGATAAGTAAGGTTCCCTTTGTAGGTCCCACAGAATAAGTGGGTTTGCCACCCCCCCTCACCCCGCATGCTAGCACACCCCCTATAACTTAATATTTTGTTGTACAACCTTTTTAGGCAATTACTGCAATCAAGCGATTTCTGTAACTCTCAATGAGACTTCTGCACTTGTCCACAGGGATTTTGGCCCACTCCTCTTGAACAAACTGCTCCAGCTGTCTCAGGTTTGAAGGGTGACTTCTCCAAACGTCATGTTTTAGCTCCTTCCACAGATGTTCACTGAGATTTAGATCAGAGCTCATAGAGGGCTACTTCAGAATAGTCCAATGCTTTGATTTTAGGTCATTATTGCATTATTTTAGATGTGTTTTGGGTCATTATCCTGTTGGAGGACCCATTACCTATGACTGAGACCAAGCTTTCTGACTCTGGGCAGAATATTTTGCTCCATAATGCCTTGATAGACTTGAGATTTCATTAGTACCCTGCAAAAATTCAAGAAACCCTGTGCTAGATGCAACAAAACAGCCCCAAAACATAACCAAGCCTTCTTCTCTATGTTTCACAGTAGGTACAATGTTCTTTTCTTTGTATGATTCATTTTTGCGACTGAACATAGAGCTGATGTGACTTGCCAAAAAACTCTAGTTTTGTCTCATCTGTCCAGCGGACATACTCCCAGAAGATTTGTGGCTTGTCATTTTGCATTTTGGCAAAGTACAGTCTTGTTTTTGTTTTTTTATGAATTGCTTTGAACAGTAGTTTCCTCCTCGGTCGTCTTCCATTAAGTCCACTTTGGCTAAGACAGGAGCAGGAGCATCAAGCTGTATGGAAATAGTCTTATAGTCTTTACTTTTAACATGTCTAATATATATATATATATATATATATATATATATATATATATCAGGTGAAACCCTTATTTTGAGGTCAGAGTGGTGTTATACTGATTGACCAATTATTTTATACAGTATATCATTTATTTATTTATAATTTATTTATTACTAAGTTGCCTTGATAACATTTGGCAATATTCATTGTCTCTTGAAAGTTTAATTAGTAAACCTTCTAACTGTATGATATTTAAAGAATCACCATGATACTCAGTCTGTAAGCAATTAACCATATCAATCAGCTCATTACCATATTGCTTAGTTCTTCTTTTTCTGAACCCAGGGATCTCTTTATACTTTTCCTTGTCATATCTAAAAAAAGAGTTAATACCATTTTTATTATTTGCTCTCTCCTGTTTTTTTTAATCGAAAAATGATATTTCTGATTCATTTTAAGATGCTGATTATCACATACATACTAATAAGCAAATCTACTCTAGAGAAGTTTTTAAATTAGCTTTTACAGGATTCTTTAGTCTATGCATATTCAACCATCCTCTTTCAGATATCCATTGTCATAGAACTACTTCAGTCAACTTCAAGTTGTTTTGAGCTGGCGTTTGTTCTCATAAGAGTCCATTTGATAATAAAAATCATCAGTGAGCCAAAGAAATCAGTCTAGTTTGTCCAGCATAAACCTCTCAAGTTGAGTAATTATTTGATCATTAGAGTATATAAGGCTTTTCTATATCTATAGATTTGAAGTATACAAATAACAAGATGAACAGCCTACAAAAGACATATCTTTTAGTTTCATTTTTCCTACCCTAAAATTACTCTATTAATGTCTCTTTTCTAAATGTCACTGCAATGTCATCCAAATTAACCAAGCTATGTAACTTGTGTTATACCGTATACATGTCTCTAAATTGCATTAATATCAACATTCAATTTCTGCATCTTTTATTTTGTTATAGTTCTAATGGTTATATTTTATTAGTATCATTATTTGCCCAGAATTACCAAACTCAATTTCAGATCTCCAGACAAGACTGTATATGCTTGGCTTCCCTTATGATCTAGCTATTGGAGCATCTAACTGAAAACTGTCCAAAACAAGATGGCACATCTCCAGGTCTTGGCAGCTAGTCTACTCCATTTTGATCGAGTGAATACATTTGTTAGAATTTACTGTATGTCAGTGCCTTGAAGGTGAATGCCAATGAGACACTGCTCAGCATAATGAAACTGGAATACTACTAGAGAAGAAACTAATTTCCTGATGTCTCTGTATTTAGGCAAGACAGAAGATATTGGAGAGTATCACAAAGATTAATAAGGAGTTTTAAAGTGAATTAAATAATTTTATCAATTATTTGACATTTAAAACAATTTGAGAAAGCAGAAAAATGGATTAGTTTACATATTACTAACTGACAGAAAGGGCGGCCATACACATGCAGTATCTGTTGGTAGAAAAATCAATCAGCCAACAGCTATCTCCCCCAGCACACACATATTTGGCCCAAACCTGTATATAGATTTAATGGAGAAAGGAGAGAAAGCCACTGCCCAACACTTCTGGTGGCAGCTTCTATCCTGGGAAAACTGAAGGTCAGGCAAAAACATTAATTTAGACTTACCCCCAACAGCCTTGTGTAACTTTCTCAGCCAGACCATCACTGCAGCCAGAGAGAGCACCCATGTAGTGAGCGGTAGGGGCAATATTCAAATTTGCGATATTTTGCAAATATTCACTCTAATATTCATCATATATTCACGAATATTCGTATTCGAGATTATTCTCTTGATGTAAAAATCGAATAATGCGAATTTGTAACACTAAATAGAGGCGTGGGTCACTTTGGCTAAATTTTTCAAGCTGCTAGAAGTTTCTTGAGTTTAACTGATTGAATTGGAATATTCTTCATTATTGAATTTATTTTAGCTTAAGCGAAAAATCGGCAAAGTAATATGAGCGTTAATCGAGTATCAGCGGGTTATAGGCAACTTTTCTATTGAGTTGGCTTGCTATAATTCACGAATATGTAGAATATAGTGTGATATATATTCATAAAATCGAATATTCATCTTTTTTTTCCATCTGAAGCCATTAGATTTACTACTCTAATGGGTTCAGATGAAAAAAAAAAAACAAATATTCATTTTTACGAATATATATCACACTATATTCTACATATTCGCAAATTCTAGCAAGCCAACCCAATAGGAAAGTTGCCCTTAACCCGCCCTTACTTGATTAACTCGCATATTACATTGTCGATTTATCGCATAAGATAAAATTAATTAAATAATGAAGAATATTCTTATTCACTACAGACTACGATATTGCAGCCTTCTCCCACAAGCAAGAAGCAGGCAGGTAATGGGTTCAGATGAAAAAAAAAATAAAATAGACAAACATTCGAAATTACGAATATATAGCACTATATTCTAAATATTCGCAAATTCTCGAAGTTGCGATATTTGCGATCAAAATTTGCTATTCGAATATTCACGCTCAACACTAGTAGTGACTTAAGAAGTCACACATTACATTAATCCATGCAGTGCTCCCCTGTGGGCATTTTTATCTAGGCAAATCAAGAAGACAATAAAATTCTCATACTGCCAACCCATTCTACATCTACGAGGATTACTTTCCAGATAACTTTTTTTCCCTCAAAGCAGTACTAAAGTGACATTAAATAGGACCTATGTAGGAGTTTTAATCATTGTCTTGACTTCTATAGAGTACTGCTTAATGCAAATGATAAACAACCAAAAATTATATAAAAACAAAACAAAACATATACTGTGAATATGCAATGTATATCTCCAATGGCAGCCTAAAACAAGATTTAAGCAAAGTATAAATTACATAACAATCCAAAAATAATTCTCTTTACGAAGGGAAGAGAAGGAACCTTGAGTTAACAGGATTTCACAGGCTCCTGATTTTGATGACCTATTCTTAGGATAGGTCATTAATATAATCAGCTGTTCCCTGCAACCTCTGGAGCTGGAACTAGCACTGTGAATGGAGCAAGTACAGCTCAGTACAAAGTGTAGTGGCCATAATGGGTTACTGCAGCTTGGCTCCCATTGAAGTCTAAGGGAGCTGAGCTGCAGTAACCTGTTCCATTCAAAATACTATTTTCAGCACTGGAGCCTGCATTGAACATCTAATCAATGATATGTGGGGTGTTGAGCCGCCTCTGATTGGAAATTAATAACTGATCCTGAGGATATGTCATTAGCATCAGGAGCTAGTAAAACCATTTAAAACGTTAATAAATTACAAAAAACTATTTAATACAGGTAGAGCTTAATTTTCCAAACTGATTGAACTAAAATAAATTTCAATGTGTTTCTTTCATTACAATTAATGTCCATGTTCATTAAAATTCTGCTGTCACTCTTACTGTTATTAAAGGGGTTCTCTGGGATTTAAATATTTACATATCCGTTACTTATCCTCAAGATAGATCATCAATATGCGATCGGTGGGTGCCCAACTCCCCCAGCTGCATGAAGAGGATGTAGTGCTATGTGAGTGCTTAGGCCTCTTCTTAGGCCATGTAAAGTCAGATTCAAGTCACTGTGGCTGACCTGCAATATCCAGCATAACCACTATATCATGTATCGTGATGTGCTTGGAAAGCTACGAGTAGGCTGCTGTGCTCACCAGAGCTCTGAGTGATGTGGCTTCCACAAACAGCTGATCTGCATGAATGCTGGGAGTTGGAACCCAGTTGATCTCATACTTGTGACTCATCAATATGTAAATCCTGGAGAACCCTTTTAATTGTGGTAATTGCTTAAGAGAAATAATTACAAAACAATATATCTATTTTTATGATTTTTTTAATTAAACACATTAATCAGATTACATAGATCACTATTATTCTTGTTTCTGCTGGTTAAATTATTTATTTTCTTCCTTTTTTTCACAAGGAATCATCTAATTTATTCCTCTCTGTTTATTAATTAGGGCTCATTCAGATGGGCTCATTCAGTAAGGTCTATTCATTTGGGCTCATTCAGTAAGGTCTCTGCGCCCGTATTGCGGACCACAAACTGCCATGTGCACTCTGTGCTACGGGTGCAGACCGATTGACTTGAATGGGTCCAGGATCTGCAAGAAACAACGAAAGAAAGGATATATCCTCCAAAGCGCTTCCGTGGGTTTTCGGGTCCGTGCTTCCACGCCGCAAAAGAAAGTTCATGCCCTATCTCCTATCTTTTGGCATATTTTGTGGATCGCGGACCCTTTCAAGTCAATTGGTCTGTACTGCAATACAAAATTCAAATGGCTGGCGCCTGTGCCTTGCGTTTTCACTTTTTTCAGTCTGCAACACAGGCGCGGTGACCATACGGTTGTGTGAATAAGCCCTTAAAGTAATATGTACATAACTATTATTTAACCCAATGCTTTATTGACTCCATTAATGCATTTTAAACACTTGTTATTATCTAGAGTCAAAATGTACTAGAGTTCCCAATAGACTGAAAGACATGACAAATAATAGCTCCACTCTCAAGTTAAATCAAGCACCAGGCACAATATTACTAAAACTATCCTAATACATGTTGCATTGCTTATTACACTACAGTTTTCCAAAAATACTGAAATACAATGCACTTAAAAATTCTGTTGTTATGCTTTTATTAGTTGTGTTTGTTGCTTAAAAGAGATAAAAAACAATTCACACATTTTTAAAAGGAACCTGTCTTCACAAAATGCAGTATAATCTGCAGGCAGCATGTTATAGAGCAGGTGGAGCTGAAAAGACTGTTATATAGTTTTGTGGGAAAAGGTCTATTTTATATACAATTTCTGCTCTTCCTGGGCTTTGAAGTCAAGGAGACGGTCCTATCGGTGATTGACAGCTATCTCTGCATACACAGTCATAGAGGGAAGGCTGTCAATCACTGATAGGACCACCTCCTTTACTTCAAAGATCAGAATGAGCAGGAATTTCAATATATAAAATGCAAGCTTTACTGAACCTTTACCTAAAAAACTAGATATCAATCTGCTCAGAATGTCATGCTCTATAAAAAGAATGCTCAACCTGCAGACCTCCAGCTTTTGCAAAACTACAACTCCCAGCATGCCTGGAGAGCCTAGAGCAGAGCATGGTGGGAGGTGTAGTTTTACAACTCATGGAGGGCCTCAGGTTGGGCATCGCTGCTCTATAACATGCTGCCTGAAACATATTGCATTTTCATGGGGTTGGGTTTAATTTAAGGTTTTTATTCTTTACTAAATAAATAAATTAGATCTAGAAATTAGCACATCTGTTCTACAGAAAAAGAGTTTGACCAAAATGTTTGGAAACAGTTGGAGTCTATCATATCAGAATTTTAGATGGAGAGAGAAAAAACATACCAGGGATCCCAATATACTGAGAGCTATGTTGATTAATATCCCCACTCATTTATTCAAGATTCAAGCACCAGGCACATTATCCTACTAAGCTAAATTCTAGGATCCTATTACATGTGGATTATTGTGTTGGGGTTATTAGGTTTATAAAAATCTAGAAAAGTAACTCTTGTGTTTGTGTCTGAATGTTCACTAGATGATGCCACCACACATCAGAAGCAGATATTTTTCTTTTTAATTATCTTGCCCAGTTCTGTGCTGCACCTTTGTTTTAATTTTTGCTAAGGCTTGCTGTAGGTAAGATCACCACCATTGTAAAGGATTGAATTTACATAATTACTCTCTGTGCTAATAAACATTGCCTCTATAGACATTGTCTGCATGCCCGTCTATTACAATATTTCCTACTGAGAAATGCTACTCTCGGCTACTGTGATGCTCACTGACTCTTACTTATCTGCTTATCATCATGTGAACAGGATTTCTCCTGAGGCAGGGAGGAGGAAGATACGGTGTAGGAACCAGCTAATGTATATTTATATACTTCTTAAAAGCCCTGGGCAGATGGGCGGGGAGTGCTCAATCTAAAAGGAGGCAGCCACCCTTCAAATACACAGCAATAGAGACTAGCACATTCAAAGTCAGGTACTCATCCATAAAGCTAACATAAAGACAGCAAACAAACAGTATATGTCAGCACATGGTTATACATATAAGCAATGGAACTGGGGGATACTCTGAATTATATCATTACTATAATTACCATACATAAAAAATGGAAGCTCTATGCATACATTGTTGTTCAAAATTGTGTTTGGCCCATCTACCAACGACAAGGTGGCTTCTGCAAACAGAATAGGTCATGACAGATTAATATTGTATCATGAAGGACCATTTTATATATATATATATATATATATATATATATATATATATATATATAGTATATAACAAAAATGAGTACACCCGTCACATTTTGTAATTATTTTATTATATCTTTTCATGGGACAACACTGGATATATGATACTTTTATATAGTGTAAAGTAGTCAGTGTACAACTTGAATAACAGTGTAAATTTGGTGTGCCTTCAAAATAACTCACCACACATCCATTAATGTCTAAACCACTGGCAACAAAAGTGAGTACACCCCTAAGTAAAAAAAATAGCCAAATTGTTCCCAAAGTGTCAACATTTTGTGTGGCTATCATTATTTTCCAGCACTGCCTTAACTCTCTTGGGGATGGAGTTAACTAGAGCTTTACAGTAGGGATGAGCGAATCGACTTTAGATGAAACATCCGAAGTCGATACACATTAAACTTAGTTTCAATACTGTATGGTGCTCTGTACAGTATTAGAATGTATTGACTCCTATTGGCCTCATAGGAGCCAATACATTCCAATACTGTACGGAGTGCTCGCTCCGTACAGTACTGAAACAAAGTTTTATGCAAATTGACTTTGGATGTTTCATCTGAAGTCAATTCACTCATCTCTACTTCATAGGTTGACACTGGAAGTGGATGACACCACAGAGCTAGTGGATGTTAAAACCCTTGCGCTCCTCCACCTGCCGTTTGAGGATGCACCACAGATGCTCAATAGGGTTTAGGTATAGCGACATGCTAGGCCAGTCCAGGTTCATTACCTTCAGTTTCTTTAGCAAGGCAGTGGTTAACTGTAGCTCCCCACAGCCGGCAGCACTCATGCAGCCCTAAACCATAACACTTCCACTACCATGCTTGACTGTAGGCAAGACACACCTGTCTTTGTACTTCTCACCTAGTTGCAACTACACACACTTGACACCATCAGAACAAAATTTAATCAATTTTCTTAGTCAGCTTGTCTTCAGCAAACTGTTTACAAGCTTTCTTGTGCATCATCTTTAGAAGAGGTTTTCTTCTGAGATGACATCCATGAAAAGAGAAGCTCTGCATCTGACATTAAGCACGTGCACCCAACTTCTTTAGTTGACCATGTATGGTCTTGGCCACCATGCTGCAGCTCAGTTTCAACATCTTCTTATAACCTATACCATCTTTATCTAGAGCAATAATTCTTTTTTTCAGATCCTCAGAGAGTTCTTTGCAATGAGGTGCCATGTTGAAATTCCAGTGACTGGTATGAGAGAGTGTCAGAGCGATAACACTTGATTCCAACCTGAGACCTATTAACACTGACACCAGGAAGGGAAATGGCTAATTGGGCAAATTTTGGCCATTTTCACTTACCCTCAGTTTACACTTGCGCATTTTACAGCGCGTTCGAACGCGCTGTAAAACGCTCAACAGGAGAAAACTCATGTTTCCCTATGGGCATGGTTCTCACCTGAGCGTTTTACAGCGCGTTTGAATGCGCTGTAAAATGCCCTACGCTCAAAGAAGTTCTTGAGCTTCTTTGGGGCGTTTTGTCGTGCGTTTGCACCCATAGACTTCCATGGGAACGCGTGTTTAACACGCGTTAAAGTGTAGATATGCCTTTTTCAATAGGTCTCCAGAGTCACGAACGCACGTATGATGCGTGTTTCCTATTTGCAAAAACGCGCTGTAATACGCTCGACAAAAACGTCTCAGAAACGCTCAGGTGTGAACCCAGGGTTAGGGGTGTACTCACTTTTGTTGCCAGTGGTTTAGACATTAATGGCTGTCAGTTATTTTGAGAGCACACCAAATTTACTCTGTTTTAGAAGCTGATAAGTGAAGAGAGTTCTGGATCATAGATCCAAAGATGCTTTGCTCACACCTTCATATTAATGCTGTATGGAGTTCCGTCTCTGTACAGCATTAAAATATATGCCTCTAATGAGGCAAAGTTAGTTATTCTCGAAGGCTTATGAGACTTTTTTGAATAACTTCTGTATTTGATTCGTAAAGTGGAAAACCTCTTTAAAACGTGGATCTGAACTCAGCCATATACATTCTCTATATATTACTATGTTTTACTATTTTATTACTATATGATTATGGAGGAACAATGAACAGGAGATGACTCATTATGGGATAAATTTGTACATATGCTCAGTGACCTGTATAGAGGTCATTGTGGAGGGTGAAACAGAGGAGCTCTAATGTAACCTTCACCAAATGTGGTGTGAATGGTGTTATCTATAAAAGGGATGTCACTGTAATCTGGTCTCTGATAATAATGAGATGACTGCTGAGAAGTGATCAATGCAGAACAGGAATTATCGCATATTATTACGGTCAGCGGCCAGTGCCAAAACGGAAGAATTTTAGCATTTTATTTTTAAAAATGACATGTCTGCTTTAGTAACTACTTGTATTCACCATGCTAAAACCATTCTAGCGCTTCTATTGTCATGACTCTCTATTGTGCCACTCCTTTATTACTCCTATTATAAGTTTATGAATTTGATTGCAAATAGTCTGTATTAGTATACAGTTGAGTGTTTCCAGTTTTGGGATATGTCCCTGCACAGTATTCTACTTGCAGCACTGATTAAATAACAACTTTACCTTGCAACACCTAGTTGGACCTTTTTGCAGACTGCTGAAAATTGATTCATAATGTTCCCTGCAAACAGTTATTAAAAGAGACATATCAGGTGTCTTTAAGGTGAAGATTGTTTGCTCAGACCTCAGTTCACTTTGGGTTACATCAGTTGTAAATCATGTGCTACTTCATCTCGGTTGGTGGTGTAGTTAGTATAAATAGATAAGAATATTGAAGTGAAGCATTATTGTGTAGCCTTAGGTACTGTGACGTGATATTACAGTGAGAAGTGAAATCTGACTCAAGTTTTAAACTGCTAGAACTGTAAATATAATTACTTTATTGCTGCTGTATGGACTTTAACAAAAAAAAAAAATAATCATCTCAATCTTATTGGAGACCTAAGTTTCAATGAAATAAACATATCATCTGTAAGAAAATTAAAGAATAGGCTACCATTTTGAAAAAAAAAATTGCTAGTACTATCCCTAGTATTATTTATATATCCTCTTTTTAGTACTATTATATTATTATGATATACTAAATACAGATTCTAAATTCTCAAAGGGGTTGTCCATGACAATTATTTTATTCTTATCACAGGTGAGTGGGGCTCCGTGATTACCATAACGCTCCATTCACTGTGTAGCGTCCGTGCCCGGTTACTGCATAATTTCTCTCGTTTGCAGTGTTAGGAGAGTATACACGGCAGGAAGCAGAAGAAAAGGAGCGCCATATGGTTTTTGGAAGGCAGATTTTGCTGAACTGGTTTTTAGATGCCATGTCTCATTTAAAGCCTTCCTGATGCACCTTACAGTAGGAACTCTCAAAAAGTGACCCCATTTTTGAAACTAGGGGATAAGGTGCCAGTTTTATTGGTACTATTTTGGGGTACATATGATTTTTAATTGCTCTATACTACGTTTTTTGTGAGGCAAGGTGACCAAAAGATGTCTGTTTTATTGTTTACAACATTTATCTGACAGGGTAGATCATGTGCTATTTTTATAGAGAAGATTGTTACGGATGCAATGATATCAAATATGTTTACTTTCTTTGTTTGTTTCAATTTTACATAGTAAAACATTTTTGAAAAATAAATTAGGTTTTTGTGTCTCTATATTCTGAACACATCAAGAGTTGACATTTTTAATGGTACCATTTTTGGGTACATATGATTTTTTGATCATTCATTATGACACTTTATGGGGCAAGGTGAAAAAAAAATTGGTAATTTTGACACAGTTTTTATTTATTTATTATTACAGCGTTCACCTGGGGGATTAGGTCAAGTGATATTTTTATAGAGCAGATCGTAACAGACGAGGCAATACCTAATATGTGTACTTTTTATTATTTATTTAAGTTCTACACAATAATAGCATTTTTGAAACAAAAAAAAATGATGTTTTAGTGTCTCCATAGTCTGAGAGCCATAGCTTTTTTATTTTTCAACCGATTGTCTTAGGTAGGGTCTCATTTTTTGCGGGATGAGGTGACGGTTTGATTGCTACTATATTGGGGGCATACGCCTTTTTGATTGCTTGGTGTTTCAATTTTTGTGATGTAAGGTGACAAAAAAGGCTTTTTTTGATACATTTTTTATGTTCACCTGAGGACTTAGTGCATGTGATATTTTTATAGAGCTGTTTTTTTACGGATGCGGTGATACCTAATATGTATAATTTTTTTTATTTATTTCACTTTAACACAAGAATAGAATATTTGAAAAAAAAAAAAAAAAAGAAAATGATGTTTTAGTGTCTCCATGTTCTGAGAGCTATTTATTTTTTATTTTTTGAGCGATTTTCTTATGTAAGGGCTCATTTTTTGCGAGATGAGGTGACGGATTCATTGGTATCATTTTGTGGGACATAAGCCTTTTTGATCGCTTGTTGTTGCTCTTTTTGTGATGTAAGGTGACAAAAATGGCTTTTTTTAAACTGTTTTTATTTGATTTTTTATGGTGTTTATCAGACAGGGTGGATCATGTGATATATTGATAGAACCAGTCATTATGGACAAGGCTATACCTAATATGTGTGTTTTTTTCTTTTAATTTTTTTATCATAAAATCAGGGAAAAGGGGCGTTTTTTATTTTTTTCACTTGAAACTAAATTTTTTTAAATTAAAAACACTTTTTTTTACCTTTTTATTTTTTTACTTTATTTATAATTTTAACTTTTGGGGGTTTGATCCCCTCTTTAATTCATTACAATACATCTGTATTGTAATGCATTGCCTGTTAGTGTATACCCTGAGTCATACACTAACAGGTTGCCTAGGAGACCCAGCCTAAGGCTGGATCTCCTTGGCACCCATAGAAGGCAGGTCCCGATGCTGTGCAAGGCATTGGGCAGCCTTTGCATGGCATCCGGATGCCTTCTATCCCATCTGGTAACCACCACAGCAGCTTGGGGACTCGATGGGCTGCCTCACCTGCGGCAAACCAATTCTATGTCATGGTTAGCACTGACCATGGTATAGATGGGGTAATGCGCCCGTATCGGTGTTTTCACCGATGCCGGTGCATACATCAGGGGTCTGGCTAACCATTACAGCAAGTCCCCTGCAGCTCATCAGGCGGGCGCAGCTCAGGCACCCGCCCAATCACCGTGCCGTAATACTATAGCGCTGGGCGGCAAGTCATGTCCAGCTGCACCATACTATTACGGTGCTGGTCGGGAAGGGGTTAATTATGTGGATTCTGGAAAACTCCTTTAATAGGTAAATAGGTAATAGGTAAAAATAGGTAAAAATCATATACTATTATGTTTATTATTTCTGAGGAAGTTTGTATTGGAATATGTGGTGCTGCAACAGAGGGATTTATTCACTGGAACAGATTATTTTCTTCATTTAATTTATTGATACTTTAAACTACATGTTTCAAAATTGGACCAATTTATTTTTCAGTTTAAAACAGATTCAGAAACATTAAGAAGAAATCAGACCCATTTTGTAAAGCATAGTTGTGCAGCATCAATAAATTAGTTGAACAAAAGAAACACTTCACTTGAATTCCCTTGGTGACAGCAGTGGAATATCCAGTACCTCCTCCTCAGCTGATCCCCAAAGGTCAGAAGGACACTACTATTATATATACTCCAGTACAAGCTGTGACTCTGCACAACAGCTACAGCTTAGCATAACGCCATTGAACTCTCTCTTTCTACTTGTTTCGGTAATATCCGCTGTTATTTTAGTATTTTTTTTATGAGATAGATTATTTTTAACAAATATTCACTACTTTCTAAATGCAGTGTAAAAAGATTCATTGTTTTAAACTCACTTTAATATTTCTGAATATCTACAAATTCCCACATTCGTTTGTAGTGTTTGGTAATGTATATATATATATATATATATATATATATATTATTTTATTTTTATTTTTTGGGGTAATCGCTCTGTCAGACAGCCTTGCGGACGCAATATTGAGGCAAAGTACACAGTTCTTGAATCAAGCAGTAGTGTTTTATTCACACCCAGCAAAATCACAGTCTTGGTGCTTGTTCACACACAGCAAAACAAAAACACATGAAAAGTTCAACTGTAGGATTTAGGTGTTAGTTCACACCCGGCTGAAAGCTCAGCCACAGAAAAGTCCAGGTGCAGGCTTCCATGCAGTCTGCACGCCTGCTTGCAGACTTCCACTCCCAGCACTGAGAGCTCCCCAGCGTCACTGGAAGATGGAGGATAATCCACCCAGCTGCTAGTGCTGTCTGCCTTTTAAAGCCTGCCAAAACACGGCCTGGAGCGTGGGGAGTCACCCACCCAGCACTTTGACCACTCCTAGTAAGAGCCGGCCCGGATCGGCTTTACAGCCATACTAAACTATCAAGGTGTCAAACAGCACTAGCTGCTGCTGACACACAAAAGAGGCTCTTACCTCACCGAGGCCAGGAACCTCGGTGACACATATCTTCCGTCAATGACGGATCCTTGCGCTTTCCTACTATATATATATATATATATATATATATATATAGTCCAGAAAATGAACAGCACTCCGGTAAAAAGTGAACAAAAAACTCCTTTATTCACCCATATGGTGCAGAAAGGAGTTTCTTTTTCACTTTTCAGCGGAGTGCTGTTCATTTTCTGGACTATTACTGGGGTAAGAAGCCTATTCCCTCAAGAACGTGCACCCAACCCTTCACTGAATAGCCAGTGCCGCCATTTTTCTTCAATATATGTATATATATATATATTCTTGTTTTTCATTATTTTTAACACAGTCGATTCAGGGTAGCATATTCATGTCATGTCCAGCTGCACCATACTATTACGGTGCATTATTTTTAACACAGTCGATTCAGGGTAGCATGCATAGCAGCCGCTATGGAGCCCAACAACTAAGGGGAGCCATCTGCACTCAGACATACATTATGTTCAGTTAGCGATGTATATGGACAATGGAAGAGTGAATTACATTTTGCATTATTTCTGTGTTGTGACAATACTAATTTATTTCTGTACATCACAATTAATATTGTGATACGATTATGATGTCACTATGAGCCTTATTGCAGTACTATGACATCATTCTGCAAATTATGCCTGTGCTGCTGTGCTGTAACTTGTGTGCACAGTATCCCACTATTGTGACATCACTGTGTGCATTATCCACGTGCATAAGGGAAATCAAAAACAGAATCAAAAGCTCATTATGTTTTGAACTTGCTACTGAAATTAGTTATGTGGACTGGGGCCCTATTCCAATTATGGGGACCAATGGATCTTTAAATGGTTGAATGCCAGCCCCCGTGTGCTCCGGCACGGAATGGTTTAGAACTGGGAAACAGCAAACAAGGTAAGTTCCAGCCAGAGGATGAAATACTTTGATCTTTTTTGGAGCTTCACAAATCTTGGTACAAAGTACATAGACACCAACCACACTGACAGGTTTTAAATTCACCCTAATGCCTCATTCACGCATCAGTGTTTCCTGGACATGTGCTGTACGTGTTCTCCGCGGACAGCACATGTCCCCATTCATTTGAATGTGTGTATTCACACATCAGAGTTTTAGCACGTTCCGTGGGTTCATGTTTTTAGCACGGATGCATGTCCTATCTTGTCCATGTTCCCGGATCCCTCACGCCCATTATAGTCAATGAGTCCGTGAAAACCACGGATGCAACACGGATGCCATCCGTGTTGCATCCGTGTTTAACGGATCATTAAAAAGTTATTGTTGGAAAATTATTTTCCAGCTGCTCAGTGTCAACGAAAAACAGATGGCACACGGTCAGCAAAAAATGGACCCACGGATCCAACACGGATCCTTCACGGGAATAATCACGGATTGAACACTGTCCGTGTTACCACTGATCCAAAACTGACACTGACGTGTGCATGAGGCATAAGTCATAATGCATGGGTTCACAACATTCATGGAGGCTTATATACTAATAGATGTTACTTGCGAACAATCACCACCTCTGATACACAATCAATGTGAACACCAAGCCTTCTGGTACATACTTCCAAACAACACAAAAAATATAACACAATAAAAATAAAAAAAATAAGTAAATAATCTACTTAAAAATATATACAAATGCACAAGAGGAAGAGAAATACAGGACGTTCAGTAGTGTAATGTCTTCCATTGAGACCACCTGGAACACAGGAATTTTATTTGAGAATCCAAAATGTGACACTGCAGAGATATGGCGTAATGTTTTTTTTTTTTTTCTAACTTTCAGACCAACATAACCGGCATTAATTATAACAAATTAATTGTGTGTTGCAGTTAATATATTGTCGGTTGTAGAACATAGCACCTCTGGACATAGATGCAAATTGATTGCCAACCTTAATAAAATTTCAACATGTACATTTTTTGTGGCCACATTTATAAGCACTAGTATGTTCAGATCTTATTCTGATTATGAATTTTCTGCTCAACATAAAGGCTAAGGGACAATGTATGCCCCAGAGTTTAAGCTTTTCTTGAAACACAACTAATACCTTCACTAATAAAATCCGAAAAACCTGTATTAAAATGTAATACTGCAATGTGACAATTAATGATTTTGCATGTAGCATTG
The DNA here is from genome assembly GCA_033119425.1 of Bufotes viridis. Taxonomy (NCBI): domain Eukaryota; kingdom Metazoa; phylum Chordata; class Amphibia; order Anura; family Bufonidae; genus Bufotes; species Bufotes viridis. Next base: position 241,120,867 of record CM065593.1, on the reverse strand, counting down.
TATTCCAAACCATATGGAGTTTAAAAAGTAACCACAGTATTGTTATTGGCTAACAATCTCCTTTTGGGGGTGTACGGAAACAAAATAGAATTGCAATCTTTTTGATTAACTATATTTTCAACCCTTCTTAAAATCCAATCTAGGTAACCACCTTACCTTAGTCTACTTTTAATATCTAAAATTTCCCCAGCAGTTATGCCTGGCACATGTGCATTTACCAAGTGGAACTGCCTTGATGGTACACTTATGTAGCAGGGGGAATTAATCAGCATGTAGAATTATGTTGGAAGCAGTGATTTCACAATGTGTCTCCGTGATCATCTTGTTAGAAGATACATCACCATACAAGCATAAATCCAAAAATACAATGTGCCATACAATGAGAGTGATACTGGTGAGTGAATCGGAAATTCAGACTGTTTTGATGTAATAATCAGTAAATATTAAATAAATACAATAAATAAATAAATAAATACTTGTATGGCTGCTACAGAACCCCTCTCCTCCATATACTCATGGATCTTTGTTAAGCCTCTCACTTTATTGCTTTAATATATAAAAAAAAGTCTTTATTTGACACAGGTACTTGGATTTCCTTTTATTACACCTTAGAGCTTCAACTAATGAAGTCAATCTAAAAGTCTAGAAATAGAAAATCTAATTTAATTATTATTTTCCTCGAGCTATGCTGTACTGTACGTGAATAATTGCACAGTCCATGAAACCTGCCATATGTCCATATTCCTAAATGCTAATTAACACTAACACTCGTAGCAGCACAGAACAATTACAATCTGTACTATGTGCTAAAGCCTATATTTGTATTTGTGTCTAATTTTTTGTTTTGCATTTTTTGTACTTATGTCACAATTTATAGACTAGGTAGCCTCTTTGCAGTTGAATATTTCTTGTCATAATTATAATAGTAAACAAATCCTACATTTGGTTACCGTACATCAGCTATATGCACTGTATTAAACTGTTTTGCTGGCGTGTATAAATAGTTTTTTTAGTTTTAATGTTTCAATAACTAGAGCTTAACTTTACTAGTAGAGATGCGCAAATTTCCGCTTATGAAATTTGTTCACACTTCGTTTGGTGGTAAAAGGTGAATTGCGTTATGGATTCCGTTACCGTAGACTATAACACAATTCTATGACGGATTGCATAACGGAATGCCTTTAGAGGCATTCTGTTATTCATTCAGTCATAATAGAAGTCTATGGGCTTCAAAATGGATCCATCCCGTTTCCATTATGCAAGGGAGTCCTCTCCTACATAACGGAAACGGGACGGATCCGTTTTGCTGCCCATAGACTTCAATTATGACGGAATGAATAACAGAATGCCTCTAAAGGCATTCCGTTATGCAATCCATCATAGAATTGTGTTATGGTTCGTGGTAACAGAATTCATAGCGCAATTCACCTTTTACAACCAAACGAAGTATGAACAAATGGCATTTGCGCATCTCTATTCACTAGCATTGCAACCTATCAGCATTGAATTATAGAACAATTTTCACAGGGTATCAGGCAGCAGAATTAACAAATTTACAGCAGAAAAAGACCCCCTGGTCTATGTAATCTGCCCTTATATTATTACTTATCTTAGGATAGATCTGTTTAGCCCAGGCTTTTTCAAATTCACTTACTGTTAGTTTTCCAACCACCTCTAATGGTACTCTTTCTTCTTAGACCGAAGTACTATTTTGGTGTAAACCCCGTGGCGTTGCTAGGGCTGGTGTCACCCAGTGCTGTAGAAAATGGTATCACCCCCCCCCAAGCACAACACTAACCCCCCCCCCCCCCCGTCGGCGGCGATCTGTCTGCTTAGCCCCCCCCCACGTCAGCTGTCTGTTTACTATCTAAACCCCCATCCATGTTATCGCTTGGGTTCAAATTCTAGCACCCCCAACAAGCCCCCGGCGATCTGTCTTCTGTCTGCTTAGCACCCCCCACACACACACTCACATATTTGCATACATATTATATTCTGTGATATCCAGAATACAGCACCACTTCTTTCCTCATCTTCTCCTTTCAGACCAGACCGCCATGATGATTTTTCACCCATCTCTCGTCTCTGTAGTTTGACAAAAGACATCTTAGGTTCCTACTTTTCCATCCTCCTCCTACCTTATTAACAACTCACGCGCCACCTTCAATAATAAAAATAATAATGTGCACTAATTCAAAAGTGCTCCTGTTCTTTGTTCCAGTGCAAAATAACTCCCTCAGTGCCGCCAGTTGAGCGAATGTCCCCATAATGTGTGCAAGTATAAAATACCCCTATATAATGCCACTAGTAAATGCCCACATAGTGCTCCTCTCCTCTTCCCCATGGTGCCCCCAGAATGTGGCAGTATAAGATTCCCCCATAGTGTCCCCCAGAATGTGCCAGTATTAAATGCCCCTTCTTAGTGCCCCCATAATGTGCCTATATAATATACCCCCATAGCATTCTTCTCCCCTCCAACACCATAGTGTCCCCATAATGTGCCAGAAATGCCCCCAGTAGATGCCCCCATGTGCCAGTAGATGCCCCCATAGTGTCCCTCATGTGCCAGCAATTCCCCCATAGTGTCCCCATGTGCTAGCAATGCCCCCATAGTGTTTCCCATGTGCCAGCCATGCCCCCATAGTGCCCCCCATGTGCCAGCAATGCCCCCATAGTGTCCCCCATGTGCCAGCAATGCCCCCATAGTGTCCCCCATGTGCCAGCAATGCCCCCATAGTGTCCCCCACGTGCCAGCAATTCCCCCATAGTGTCTTCCATGTGCCAGCAATGCCTCCATAGTGTCCCCCATGTGCCAGCAATACCCCCATAGTGTCCCCCATGTGCCAGCAATTCCCCTATAGTGTCCCCCATGTGCCGGCAATGCCCCTATATTGTCCCCCATATGCCAGCAATGCCACCATAGTGTTCCCCATGTGCCAGCCATGGCCCCAAAGTGTCCCCTTTATGCCAGCAATGGCCCCCCAGCGCAGCTTAGCACCTCACAGAAAAACAAAACAAAAAACAAAACACATAATTACCTTCATGGCAGCGATGCAATGCAGGCCTCTTCTGGCCTGTGTCCCAAGCAGTACAGCTCAGGCGGAGCGATGACGTAATCGTGCCGCCTGCACCAGCCTCTGATAGGCTGCCGGCACAAGGCCAGCAGCCTATCAGAGGAACAGGGAAGGGAGATGCCTCTCCCTCCCCTGCTGCAGTGTTCATCTGTATCGCGATACAGATGAATGTAGGGAGATGAGTGCTTCCATAATGCAAGTGCTCATCTCCTGGTGGTGTCACCCAGGGGCGTAGCTAGAAATGACTGGGCCCCACAGCAAAAAAATGTATCCCCCCCCCTCCCGCCCCATAGCTACATTTTTTTATGGGCACCCCCTCCCGGATCTCCCACCCCCACATACCCATCGGACCTCCCACCCCTTCCAGAGCTTCCACCCAAACACCCCTCCAGGACCTCCCATCCCAACATCCCCACACCCCTCCATAGATCCCCCCTAAGTGTCATCCACACATTCCCCCATCAATGTCCTTTATACATTCCCCCATCAATGTCCTTTACACATCCCCCATCAGTGTCCCCCACAGATCCCCCCCATCAGTGTCCTCCACACACACCCTCATCAGTGTCCTCCACACACACCCTCATCAGTGTCCTCCACACATCCCCCCATCAGTGTCCCCCACACATACCCTCATCAGTGTCCTCCACAAATCCCCCATCAGTGTCCTCCACACATCCCCCCATCAGTGTCCTCCAACAATACCCCCATCAGTGTCCTGCACACATCCCCCCCATCAGTGTCCTGCACACATCCCCCTATCAGTGTCCTCCACACATCCCCCCCATTTTTGGCAAAAAAAACTACAACTTTTTTAAATTGGCATTTATTAAAAATGTTGAGCCATTCTGTTTCAAAGGGTTAACTGTTTATCTAGCTTTGTCAGTCATCTAATAAACCTTATTTCTAAACTACTGAGAGGTCATCAACACTTAATTAAGCCACATTCTTATCAGTGAGCTAAGAACTGAGCTATATTGAGTGTTTAGGAGGTCAGAGATCAGAGATTAAGAGTTCATCAGCTACTGGTCTGATGGAAAAGACAGAAAAAAGGACTTTATATTTTTAATAAAAATCATTTTTAGCTCAAAATAAGTACAATACATTAATAAAAAAAATTTGCTCCAAAGGTGTGTATAGACTTTAAATCCACCCTTTCATTGTTAGTGTTCTCCAGCCAGAAATTATTTCCTGTATTGATGTCTACATGTAAAAGATACACTGGAGCAAATATAGCAATACATGTGTGCCAGCGGTCTGTTGTGCAATACAGCAGTGATAAATGGTGTTCAGGCAAAACAATTAATTAATGAAACCCATGTGCAACATATTCTCACAAACTCACATCTTGTGAGATGTAGCACACATATTGTGGGATGGAAGAACATTTTGTTAAGTATCAATTTAAAGCTTTACTATTTAACCCCTTCACGTCCAATGACGTACATGTACATAATCAGGTGTGTGTTTAAAGATGGCGCCTGCACCTGGCCGCTGCAAGCGCCATAGCCGCGGGTGGCCGCCTGCTTCTTATAGCAGACACCCACGGCTAACGTCCGCAACCGGCAGTATGGCCGATCACAGACATTTAACCCCTCGGATGCCGTGGTCAATCCTGACCACGGCATCTGAGCGTGCTGAAAACCGAAAGCGCTTGCCTTCGGTTGTGCTCCGGTTCCCCAGTGTGGCGATCGGAGGAGCCGGATCGTGTATGCAGCAGCCCCTGTCATTATGAATGACAGGAGGCTGTTGCACAGAATTTCCTATGGAGCCCTTGCCTGTAATAGTGAAATCCTCATATATTCCAATGCAAGTGCATTGGAGTCTATGATATTAGCAATTAGATGATTGCATGTTATAGTTCCCTATGGGAACTATAAAAAAGTGTAAAAAAAATAAAGGAACTAAAAAAATAAAAAAAATAAACATCATGGGTGTTGCAATGTGCAAAAACGCCCGTAGTATAAAAATATCGAAATATATTCCCTATACGGCAAACAGCAAAACGGAAAAAACACTCAAGTGGCTGATTTGCTGTTTTTGGACACTTCATTTTCTACAAAAAATTTAATAAAAACTGATCAAAACGTCATACACACCCCAGAATGGTATCAATAAAAAGGTAAGATTGCCCTGCAAAATATTAGCCCCCCATACAGCTACGTACACATAATTACAAACAAGTTATAAGGGAAATAAAGCAACAAAAAACCCAGTTTTTTCTCTCCCACTTTTTAATTTTTTAAATCACAAACGCAAGAAAAACTATACATATCAAGTATCACCGGATTCGTACTGACCTGTAGAATAAAACTGGTCAGTTTTATCGCACGCTGAACGTCGTAAATAAAAAAAAAACTTAAAATTGTTTTCCACTACATCATATGCAATGTTAAATGCAAAAAGTACAACTTGTCCCGCAAAAAAATAAGCCCTCATATGGCTTTGTGAACAGACAAATAAAAAAGTTATGGCTCTAGGAAGGCAGGGAGTGCAAAACAAAAATGCAAAAAAAAACTACTCAGGCCCTGAAAGAGTTAATTCATAAGGCGTCAAGAATATGATACATGCAAATAGATCAGAAAATTGGGCAGCGGTTCAGAGTTGCTTTCTACTGAAGTCATGTACCAAGTTTTCTGATCAAGTATTATGTTTATCTTCTAAATCATCAGTCAACAGGACGATCATGCTACACTGAGGAAATGTAGCACACCTACATTTTAGCTGCAGAATTCTCTGTATACTGGAAGGGAGTAATATCATATCAAAAGGACAGAATGGGACTGTATTCCGCTGTAGCTACTGCAGAGATAACATATAGTGAGTGAGGTTGGTTGCTCACCTTAGGCTGGGAAAGGATGGACCGTACATACTGTTAAGACTGCATTTAATGTCTACAGTGCATGTGTTAACCATCTATTGAACTGAATCAGTAAAATAGAGACCCCATCATTGCCTCCACACTGCAGGAGATCCTGCCTTGAACCTAACAATTTATGACCACCAAGGGCATCCCAAGCAAAACCAGACAAAATAACCTCAGAGCCAGGGTGTGTCCCAAAGGGAGAAAAAGGGAAAGAAGTGCACACTTCCCATCACTGCACGGCTCAGGGTAGAGAAATAGTTAGGACTGCCACTGTCAGTACAATTACCCCCATCCTCTCTGCTCTACCATCCCAGGGTTGCTGTATAAAGAACCTCTGGACTAAATTGTTGACTAGTGATGAGCGGCATAGGCAATAGTCGAATTTACGATATTTTGCTAATTTTTGAAATATTCGAATATTCGAATATTCGCAATAAATTCACAAATTCGAGAATTTGGGATCTCCAGTCATTATTTACTTGATTGCGAAAATCGGCAATGTATTATATTCGCGATAAAAATTTGTGATTAGAATATTCGCGATCAACACTAAGGGGTAGGCAACTTTCCTATTGGTTGCTCGAGATGTTGCTAAGTGCCGATATTTGTGATAAATTTGCGATTAGAATATTCGCGATCAACACTATTCACGAATACAAATATATAGCACTATATTCTAATTATTTGCAAATTCTCGTAGTGGAAATATTCGCGATTAAAATTCGCAATTCGAGTATTCGCACTCAACCCTATTGTTGACACAGTCTGCCTTCTTTGGTAGGCAGGTAGTTACTGTATATCGTAGAGAGAAACAAATGTAAGTAAACAGTGGAGTCAAACTTGTAAACATTCACTGGTCACAGAATATTAAACACACTGGGGATCAGTGACAAGAGAGAATGGCCCTTTGACAAGTGATGCAGAATTCTGTAACACATACATGTAGAATAATAACTACAAACAATGGTCACAATGCATGATGGATTTAGCAATAGCTATGCAATCAAGTTGACAAGCAATTAATTTACTTTATTAATCAGCATATCAATATACATTGGATGGTGTGCAAGTCATGGTGTTACGGATCCACTGATTACAGATCAAGATAGATCAGTGGAAATGTGGAACCACTGTGTCAAGTAACTAGTTTGATTTTGGGCCAAACCCTAAAGGCGTTATTCTGGCTCCTCCTGGTATTCACCCTTTATGCCCTAAACAGGGATGTGGAGGTCACTGTGGGTTAGCTACCAATTCATTACCTTTGATCCGAATTGAAGGAAATAGTTGATCCTAAAATGGCGGCTACATGAGTAGCAAAGTGAAAGTAAGAAGTCCGGAAATGCAATATGACCCATATTGCCGTGCAGCTAGACAACCATCAGATAGCCATCCTCTGTGATGTCACAGCCCTATAAAAACCTCATCCCACCCGGTCTGTATCATTTTACTGTCAGGTAAGCATAGGGACAGACATGCAAAGTGCCAAGGACAGTGGTTAACAAAGCTTTTAATTGTAAAATATTGGTTAGTGACAGTGTAGGGAGATTGTATGGAGAATTTTTATACACTGTAGGGAGAGCATATGGAGACTGCAGGGACAGTGCAGGCTCAGTGTAATCGCCTATGCATCTTGTTCAACTCCTGTACCATTCATATTTAATCTGTTCTGTTATACATTGACTTACTGTGCATGAAACTCAGTGTCAACAGGCGGTATAATATATGGACACATTTTTCCAGAGGGTGGTTATTAACAGTACACACTCAGATTGGGTCACTGTCACTAGTGGGGTACCTCAGGGGTCAGTATTGGGCTATATTCTCTTCAATATATTTATTAATGATCTTGTAGAAGGCTTGCACAATAAAATATACATTTTTTCAGATGACAAACTGTGTAAAGTAATTGACACGGAAGAGGACAATATACTGCTACAGATGGATCTGGATAGATTGGAGGCTTGGGCAGAGAAGTGTCAGATGAGGTTTAACACTGACAAATGTAAGGTTATGATGCACATTGGAAGGAAAAATACATGTCACCCGTACATGCTAAATGGTAAAACACTGGGTGACACTGACATAGAAAAGGACCTAGAAATTTTAGTGGACAGCAAATTAAGCTGCAAAAAACAGTGTCAGGCAGCTACTGCCAAGGCCAATAAGATAATGGTTTTCATTAAAAGGGGCATAGATGCCCATGATGAGAACATAATCCTGACACTTTACAAATACTAGTCAGACCACACATGGAGTACTGTGTACAGTTCTAGTCTCCTGTAAACAAGGCAGACATAGCAGAGCTGGAGTGGGTTCAGAGAAGGGCAACTAAAGTAATAACTGAAATGGGTGGATTACAGTACCCAGAAAGATTATCAAAATTAGGGTTATTCACTTTAGAAAAAGACAACTAAGGGGTGATATATTAACTATGTATAAATATATCAGGGGTCAGTACAGAGATCTCTCCCATCATCTATTTATCCCCAGGACTGTGACTGTGACAAGGGGACATCTTCTGCGTCTGGAGGAAAAAAGGTTTGTACACAAACATAGAAAAGGATTATTTATGGTAAGAGTAGTTAGACTATGGAACTCTCTGCCTGAGGAGGTGGTGATGGTGAGTACAATAAAAGAGGGGCCTGGATGTATTTCTGGAGTGTAATAATATTACAGGCTATAGCTACTAGAGATGAGTTGTTATTCTGATTTCCTAATTGGAGTCAGGAAGGAATTTTTTTCCCCCTAAAGTGAGGAAAATTGTCTTCTACCTCACAGTTTTTTTTTTTTTGCCTTCCTTTGGATTAATTTGCAGTATAACAAGCTGAACTGGATGAACAGTTGTCTTTTTTCAGCCTTATAAACTATGTAACTATCTGCTGCGCCATTTATATTTAATCTGTTTGGTTATACATAGACTTATTGTGCATTAGATTCAGTGTCAACAGGCCGTCTATTATTTAGGAGTGTTTTTCTAGTTCATCTGCTGCGCCATTTATATTTAATCTGTCATTGTCAACAGGTGGTTTGATATATAGGGGTGCTTATCTAGTACAGTTGTTGCTCCATTCATACTAAATCTGTTGCATTACTGATTCAGTTACTGTACACTATGGCCAACATATATTTGCCTGGGGCCTCAAAAGGAACAAGCAGTGGCAAAAATGTTTCTGTGGCTGGTACATCCAGCATTTGTGTTTTGCCCAACAATCCAGCTTTACTGCAGTGGTTGACTCGCTCTTCAAAATCATCTCAGGTGACAATAGATACACAAAGCAGGGAATCAGTGGGTTCCTCTGACACCACACTTAGGTGAAATGGCGCGGGAACAACCTCTGTGCTAGTGATGCACGGCAGGGGCAATATTCGAATTTGCGATATTTCTCGAATATTTGTTAGAATATTCGTCATATTTTCATGAATATTCATATTCGAGATTATTCTCTTGATTGCGAAAAATTGTCAATGTAAAAATCACATAATGCAAATTCGTAATGCAAAATACAGATGTGGGTCACTTTCACTACATTTTTCTTGCTGCTAGAAGTTTCCTGAGTTTATCTTGACTGAATTAGAATATTCTTCATTATTTTATCTATTTCTTCTTATGCGAAAAATCGGCAATGCGATATGTGTGTTAATCGAGTAAGTACAGGTTGTAGTCAACTTTCGTATTAAGTTGGCTTGCTAGAATTCACGAATATGTAGAATATAGTTTTATATATATTTTCGTAAAAACGAATATTTGTCTTTTTTTTTTACTGAACCCATTACATTTACTATGCTAATGGGTTCAGAAGAAAAAAAGCGAATATTAGTTTTTATGAATATAAATCACTATATTCTACATATTTGCAAATTGTAGCAAGCCAACCCAATAGGGAAGTTGTCTATAACCCACCCTTACTCGACTAATGCGCATATTACATTAACGATTTTTCACATATGAAGAAATAAATTAAATAATGAAGAATATTGTAATTCACTAGATGCTGTAGCCTTCTTACAATGGCCCACGAACAAGAAGCAGGCAGGTAATGTGTTCAAATGAAAAAAAAAAATTGCCGAATATTTGTTTTTACGAATATATATCACTATATTCAAAATATCCGCTAATTCTCGAAGTTGCGATATTCACAATTAAAATTCGCTATTCAAATATTTGCACTCAACACTACTCTGTGCCCTCACCTGTCCTGCAACTGCCTCTTTCTTTTGCTGCTCCTTCTGCTTGGGAAGTAATGCATGCTGCCGGCTCTGCTCTACTTTTCAGCAAGGACAATATTAGTGAGGACAGTCAGCAGCTACAGGCCAGCATAGACATTCAACTACAGTAGTGATGATGAAAGTCGATTTTACGCATAAGAAGAAATAAATTAAATAATGAAGAATATTGTAATTCACTAGATATTGCATATTCACATTGGCTCACAAGCAAGAAGCAGGCAGGTAATGTGTTCAGATGAAAAAAAAAATGACGAACATTCGTTTTTACGAATATATATCACTACATTTGAAATATTCGAGAATTCTCGAAGTTGCGATATTCGCAATTAAAATTCGCTATTCGCATATTCATGCTCAACACTACACTGCATCCTTCCTTTAGACATTCAATAGTGATGATGACAGTCAGATGGGAGCACATGCTGCAAATTGTGAACAATGGGACTGTTGAGGGTGACATAAGTGACGAGCAGACAGTAGTGGATGTTGATGTAGCCAATCACACGTGGGAGCTGGGTGAAGAGAGGTTAAGGGTGGCAGCAGGCCCATGAGACAGCAGCAGGGTGACAGCATGCCAGTGAGCAAGCAGAGTGGAAGCAGTGGGACATCTAGATCAAATGGTAATGTTGGCACCACAGCTCTGTGTCAACACATGGAGCATCACCAAAAAGTGGTCTGAGAAAACCATGACACTAATTTAGTGGTACAGCCTGACACAGCAACCGCCGCAACCGCCAGGGGATTGCAATGCCGCCTACGCATTGTAATAGTGGGATTTCTGTGCCACTGTCCTCCTCTGCCTCCTCATCCTCCACCTTGTCGTCAGCCACCTATGCAAATCAAGGTGTTGTTTTGAGGTTCTGAATCTGGTCAGCCTGGGCGAACGAAGTCACATTGGAGAGGAACTGCTCCATGTCATCAAGCAAGAAATTGAGTCCTGGTTGTCTCCTCGCCTACTGGAGACAGGAACCATGGTCACCAATAACAGAAAGAACATTTTGTCTGCGCTGCATAAGTGAGGACTGACCCGTGCACCATGTCTTCAATCTGGTTGTTACTTGGTTCCTGAAGAATTCCACCCAATTGCAAGATTTCCTGAAAATGTCAAGGAAACTGCACTTGCACTTTAGCCACTCTTACCGTGCAAAACACACCCTTCTTGATGAATGGTGTTCCCCCACATCGCCTCTTATGCGACGTTTTCACAAGTTGGAACTCCACACCCCACATGTTGGACTGATGATAGGACCAGAGGAAACTCATGACTGATTTCTTGATGATGCAGACGAACAGGACTACTCTCCGGTGTAACTTCGACATTATCCAGTGGCAGTTCATGCATGACACATGCTTTTTACTCAGGCCTTTTGAGGAGTCCACTTTGTCAGTTGCCAGGACTACGGGATGAATTATGTCATTCCACTGCTTCATATCCTGGTGGGGGTGCTGATAAATCTGACTGGCAATGGAACAGGAGACGTGGCACCTATATCTTAAGGCTACCTGAGCCCTGTGGAGACTGACCTGGTGGAGAAGGAGGAGGAGGACATTAACACCCAAGAATTTTCTACAGAACTAGGTGGTTTATTTGCAGACAGGGGAGGAGCAGGAGGAGCAGGAGCCGCATAATCACTATTCGGCAGAGGGATGACTACTGGCTCAAAAATGGGGGCCTTCTGAGAGGGGTGAAAACCTCAACTACTATCGAGACATCTTTTGTAGTCGGTTGGTCGCTGCCTATGCGCCCTGTCATCAGTCTTCACAAAAGTCTAACCGGAGGGACCCTCTGAGCTCACTATCCACTGCCATGACTGCTCGAGGATGGTGGTGGTGGTGGTGGGGGGGGGGGCAGTAGCAGCACCAGCTCTATCAGCAGCAACTTATGTCTGGAGTCTCTGATGAGCACTTTTCTTCACTCACCTACTGAAAAAACCACCAAGCAGCAGAATATGGAGCAGAACCTTAACCAGCAGGTGGCATACTTGAGCTGCACCCTGACGCTCATGATCCAAGATCCCCTGGACTACTGGGCAGCCAAATTTGATTTGTGCCCGCAACTGGCCGAGTGTGCCCTGGGCAAGCTTTCCTTCCCGGCCAGTAGTGTGGAAGTGTTTAGTGCAGCGGGTGGCATAGTTACCCCAAAGAGCACTCATTTTTTTAACAGGAAATGTTGAGAGATTAACCTTTCTAAAGATAAATCAGGCCTTGATCAACCAGGATTTCCAGACAGTGGATCCTGATAAAACAGACTAGATCATTTGGCAGTAATGATCTGGCAGTGGTGTGCTGGCAAACGGGAACATTGTGACAAATGACCCATTACTTCTGGCCATATGCTACTGCCACTATTCTGATGCTGTCACGCCTGATGCAACACACCTTTTGCCTAAAATGGCATCTGCTACTCCTGTGATCTGCCACCATCTTGTGCTGTTACTGCCACTGCTGTTGCCCCCTGTCCCCACTCTTTTCCAAAGCCAATACTGTGACTCTTCATACTGTTGTTACCCTCATTGGTCTCTTATTGAGCCACCAGTTTCCCTGTTTGGCCACGTTGACATCACATAAGGCCTTTATCACATGGTCAATATTTTGCATCATGATTTGATCATGATTTAGAAGCCAAAAACAGGAGTGGGTCCAAAACACAGAAGACAGGAAAATATTTCCATCACAATTTTGACCCACTCCTGATTTAGCCTTACCAACACTGATGCAAAAACTGACCAAACACTGACCGTGTGATTGAGTCCATAAACGTCCATCTTAATAAAACTGATTACAGAGGAAAATGGCCAAAGCTCATGCAAATTGAGCATAAGACCTCTATCACAAGGTCAGAATTTTGCATCAGGGTTTGATCATGATTTGGAAGCCAAAAGCTGGAGTGGATCAAAAACACAGAAGACATGCAAATATTTGCATCACTTGCCATCTCTGTTTTGTACCCACTCCTCTTTTTGCCTTACAAATAATAATGCTGACCAAAGGTGACCAAATAATGACGGTTTGAAGACGGCTTCTCAAACTACAAGATCCACTTTTTTGGGCTGTTCTTCTCATGGATCAGAAGAACAGAAAAATAAACAGTAATGTGAAAATAACATTACTGCTAGAACCCTCCCCACTGTCATGGGGCTACTACTTCAATCTTGTGCCACTGCACGGTTAAGTTCAGACCGATAAATTAGACCTGACACTAATATTGACCTGTAGGGTCTATTACTTCCATCACTAAGGACTTGTTCACATGAACGTGCTGTATTTTGTTCACATGAACGTGCTGTATTTTGTGGTCCGCAAATTGTGGATCCGCAAAACACGCATGCCGCCCACGTACCTTCCGCAATTTGCGGAACGGACGTCCCTTTATAGAATTACCTATTCTTGTCCGCAAAACGGAAAAGAATAGGACATAAATTAAAATTTTTGTGGAGCCACGGAACAGAGCAACGGATGTGGACAGAACATGAAGTGCTGTCTGCATCTTTTGCGGCCCCATTGAAGTGAATGGGTCCGCACCTGAGCCGCAAAAAATGCGGCACGGATGCGGAACCAAACCACGGTGATGTAAATGAGCCCTAATTGTGAGGCGAATTCAGGAACTGACCAATTAATTCAAGTCTGAACTAAGCCTAATAGTGATCTACAGTCATTCTTCAGCTAACAGAAGAGATTCAAATGCATGTGTTTCCACTAACACAACATGGATTGAAAGAACCTTATTTTTTTACACTACTTTATCGGGGCTGCCATCATGTCATTATTTTGCCCCACTAAAGAGTAACTGGGACATTTGCAGTTTTTTTTTTTTTTTGCTTTACTGAAGGATGCTATATGCTTTTTTTGTTTAGTTATGGGTTAGCTAGGAATGTTGATGGCCTGTACGATGATGTGACGTCCATATACGTGACCTGCCTGTCATTCTGACACACAGTAACTGTTTCTCTACCAGAAAGGACTAGCTATGCTTGTTGATGCACTGCACATTGAAGTACACAAAACAAATCAATTCATAATAAAGAACATTTTTTTGGAAAAATTTGGTGAAGAGACCAAATCGAATTTTTGAATAGTTCCCCCATCTCCACTGCCAGTCAACAGCATGCTGTGCCAGAGAAGTGCAGCCTGGAAGGGATACATTGCAGGTATGCTCCAGGCTGCCATGTGACAACATTGACACCCAGCAATCTCATTCACAGGGTGCCTATGGAAGACACAGGGAGTTCCCTCCCTCTAAAGCACTTAAATGCTGCAGTTACTACTGACCGCAGCATCCAATGGGTTAAATGGCTATGATCAGTACTTCACACTTCTCTATGTAAGAGCTGAGCTCCTACTCTCCAATGCATGGGAGACCCATGCAGCCCTTAGACTAGGCCGTTTGCCTAACCTAATCCCGTTAGGGACCTCTGCAATAAGGTGTATTGGCAGTCACTAATGGGTTAGAATAAAATATAGATAGCTATCACAGAACAGCAGAAAAGATTTCTCTTTTATGGACTTAAAGAGTAACTATACTTTCATAAAATGTTTGACATGTCCCTGTTACATAGAAGAAGTTCTGATACAAAAGGTCACAAGCACTCAGCTGGCTCTCATTAGCTGGAGAAATGCTCATAGAAGTCTAGTAGGAGTGCCAGTTTTAGCTGAGCTAAGTTATTCTGCCCCTTAATTTAAACAATTACTGGGGGTCTCATCACCTGAACATTTAATTATCAAAAATTCACTCTGACAGTTTGTATGGACTTTTATCACAACTGCTTGCCTCAGTCAGGCCATTCACTGAAGCCAGAAAGGGGAGGGATATAAATAACTCCATTAGGGCCTCACACATTACATTGATAAAGAGAGCAATTTAGCTGTCAATTGGAGTCCCAAGTCTACTAATCTACTATTTTACTAACAGATAACATATTTTCCTCACGACAGCAGTAAACTAATAATGGGTTACTTATCTATATGCATATATGCAGGCGTGGGAGTTTACAAGCACTTCAATGCTGCAGCAGCATTTGTACAATAAATAAAATAAAATAAAAAATAGATAAGGTAATGGTTACCAAACAAGTCAAAATATGAAGGAGGATTACATTTTAAGCAGAAGATGTTTGGCATGCAATATTCATTACTAATTAGATAAATAACTATGATTAGCAAAAATAAGAATAATATTTAAATGTATGTTCACCATTGACACACCTCTCAGAATATATTAGGTAATGCTTACATAGTGTTACCATTAGCATCGCTCTTTTTAGCAGAGAAAACATTCCATTATTGACATGCTAATTCTCCGCAGCATCTTGTAGTCTGTCAAGTAACTCAAAACTACAGACTGAGAATAGTGTTCGTCTCTGCATTACCTGGAAATCTCCTGTTGATAAAGGGCTCAGTTTTAATAACATTACAATGTCAGATAACTCCCAATTAAAGGACCATTTACATGTACAGATTATTTCAGTTTGAAGTGTTAAAGCAATATTCACTGTGCATTCTATAATTCACCCATAATCACTGAAATCGTACATTTATATTAGAAAAATAGCTCTAGGTGGCCAATTTTGAGAATAAGCAACACTCCTCTGTCTTCTGTCTTCTTCTAACACAGTCAGAGTTGAGCAAGTCTCCTCTGTTATGTAAACAGAAGACAGAGGAGCGTTACTAAGGATCAAAATGGGCCACTTTAGAGCTATTTTTCTAATACAAATGTATGATTTCAGCTACAACAATCAGTGACTGACATTAGTGGTGATGAGTCCCTAAAAGGCACATGATCCGGCAAAGATGCCTGTGCATGTGGCCACTGAGCCTATTCATTGACTGCAACGTACCTAACACAGTCCTTGTAAGCAGTTGACAGAAATCCAGTGAAGCTGGCCAGGAGCCATGAAGTCGAAGTGGAAAGGTTGGAAGCAGGTAAGCATAGATTTCTGCACAGGTACTCCTGGGTTTGGGGAAAATGATTAAAAAAAAAAAAAAAACTTGGACTACCCCTTATAACAAAAAGGATCATTTTGTGTCTAACCTGTTTTTATTCACTGAATTAGTGTGCTTATTTTCTCCCATGTATTTCATGGGATGATGGGATCTACAGTCAGGACTGTTGAGCGAACCCGAACTGTAAAGTTTTTTGTGGGTGCAATACACCATCTTGGCATCCCTGACACAGAAATGTAATAGCTAATCTGGCTGTTAATTCTGTGGGGGACCTATATAGATTTTTTTGTGGGGGCAATGCACCATCTTTGTACCCTTGACACAAAAATATAATAGTTAACCTGTCTGTTAGTTCGGTGGGTGACATATACCCATTGATTGTGTTGGGTACACCTGCACTGCAAACATGACAGGGAAATAAATCTAGTTAATTCATCTGTTAGTTAGGTGGGTGACATATACCAATTGTTTGTGTGGGGTAGACCTGCACTGCATACGTGACAGGGAAATAAATCTAGTTAATCCATCTGTTATATCGGTGGGTGACATATACCAATTGTTTGTGTGAGGTGCACCTGCACTACATAGGTTACAGTGAAATAAATCTAGTTAATCCATTTGTTACATCGGTGGTTGACATATACCAATTGTTTGTGTGGGGTACACCTGCACTGCATAAGTGACAGGGAAATAAATCTAGTTAATCCATCTGTTAGTTCGATGGGTGACATATACCAATTGTTTGTGTGGGGTACACCTGCACTGCATACGTGACAGGGAAATAAATCTAGTTAATCCATCTGTTAGTTCGATGGGTGACATATACCAATTGTTTGTGTGGGGTACACCTGCACTGCATACGTGACAGGGAAATAAATCTAGTTAATTCATCTGTTAGTTCGGTGGGTGACATATACCAATTGTTTGTGTGGGGTACACCTTCAATGCATACTTGAGAGGGAAATAAATCTAGTTAATCCATCTGTTAGTTTGGTGGGTGACCTCAAAGAATGAGTAGAGAATCAAATAAGGGACGTTGCCCTGGTCGTAGTGCTGCTGGTGTTGGTGGAGCTCCTGTTGCAGGGAGAGGACGTGGATGTGGTCGATCTGTGCCAGCTACACGCCCAAATGAAACTCCTTCCTCAGGTACATGTATTTTGTAGGCCAGAATACCAGTGTACGAATGGTGAGTCCAGAACAAGTAGAGGCGGTAGTAGATTTGGTGGCTGACTGTGCCTGCAGTTCCTTCACATTGTCTCCCACCAGGTCCCCTGCTGAAAGAGCAGAGTTGGCAACTGCAGCCCATGGGCATCTGTCTTTCACATCATCCCCTTGCAAATAAGCCAAGTAGTCTGAACTCCAAGTCATGCAGCAGTATTTTATGCTTTTTATGACTCTGCTGGCAGGGTTTCGATCGGCCATCCACCTAGCCCTGCTGCAGAAGTGGAAGAGAGTGAGTGCACTGATGCCCAACCACTTATGTTTCTGGATGTGCACATGAGAGGGCCACCACAGCACGTCTCTAAGGATGACGAAACACAGGTGCCAACTGCTGCGGCTTTCTGTAGTGTGCAGACCGGCAAGCAGGAAAGGGGCGAGGAGTGGGTGGAAGATTATGTAAAGGATGATGATGTCCTAGACCCCACATGGAATCAAGGTCATGCAAGTGACGTGTGCATTTTGGAGGAAAAGGTGTAGGTCACACAGCGCCAGCCGCACAGCAAAAGAGGAAGCAGGGTGCAAAAGTAGAGTGGCTATCCTCTAGCCAGTATGCCTGCTACTGCCCACCGCACCCAGAGACTAAGCACACCAAAGCCAACTCCAAGGAGTTCCCTGGCGTGGCAGTTCTTCAGACAATGTGCTGATGACAAGACGTTGTGCAATCAGAGCAATCAAAGCCTGAAGCAAGGCACACATGTTCTAAACCTGAGCACCACCTAGATGACCAAGCATCTAAATGCAAAGCACATTTCAAAATTCCTGGCCATTGAAATGCTGTCATTCCGTCTGGTGGTACGTGGTTCCCAGCCGCCACTTTTCCAGACGAGCCATCCTTGCCCTGCACCAAGTGGCAGACAAAATCAGGTGTGCACTGCGCAACGCCATCTGTAGCACAGTCCACATAACCACCAATATGTGGACCAGTAAGCATGGGCAGGGACATTTTATCTCCCTAACTGCACACTGGGTAAATGTAGTGGCAGCTGGGCCTGAGGTGGGTAGCAGTCTGGCGCATGTCCTTCTACAACCAAGGATTGCAGGATGTTTCTGATTGCCTCCTGTTGCCTCCTCCTCCCACTCCGCTTCCTCCTCTACTGCCTTTTCATCCAGCGACTATAACACCTGCACCACCAACTTCAGCACAGCCAGGGGGGAAACGACAGCAGGCTGTTTTGAAAACTCATCTGTTTGGGGGAAAAACCACACACCACGCAGGAGCTGTGGATGGGCATGGAACAACAGACCGATGAGTGGTTGATGCCACTGAGCCTCAAGTCTGGCCTGGTGGTGGGCAAAATCTCATAGCAGCTTTGTGCCTAGCCAGTTTGACACACATCCCTTGCCTGAAGCATGTGCTGAATTTTGTGGTGCAGAGTTTTGTGAAAAATGACCCCGATATGTCAAAGCTGCTGCAGAAAGTGCGGGCCATCTGTGCGTGCTTTCGGCGTTCTCACCCTGCTGCTGCTCATCTGTCTGCACTGCAGCATAACTTTAGCCTTCCCACTCACCGCCTCATATGAGGCGTACCCACAAGATGGAACTCCTCCATGCACATGCTGGAGAGACTGTGCGAGCAGCAGCAGGCGATAGTGGAGTTGCAGCTGCGGCACACACAGGTGAGTCGCTCTGTGGAACAGCACAGCCTCACTACCAATGAATGGGCCTCCATGCGGGATGTGTGTGCCGTGTTGCACTGTTTTGAGTAGTCCATGTTGCCAATGACACCATCCTTAGCGTTACCATACCACTTCTATGTCTCCTCGAAAAAACGCTTTGGGCGATTAAAGAAGAGAATGTGGCACAGGGGGAACAGGAGGAGGATGAGGGGTCATTTCCACCATTATCAGGAGAGTCATTCACAAGTGGCTTGGAGCGTGGGTTCCTGTGCCAACAGAGGCCAGGAACACAACTGTCCAGCCAGGACACAGTTCTGGAGAATGAGTAAGATGATGAGGAGGAGGAACCATGTACACAGCAGGATGCCACCCAAAGCAGCTCATAACTATCACTGGAGAGTGGCTGTGGGGATACAAAGGACATAGACAATACACCTCCCACAGAGGACAGCTTGTCGTTTCCTCTGGCCAGCCTGGCACACATGAGCGACTACATGCTGCTTTGCCTGCGCAATGACCGCGAGTTGCCCACATTCTAACCAGTGCTAATTACTGAGTGGCCACCCTGCTGGATTCCCGCTGCAAGGACAGTGTGCCATCCTTAATTCCGTCACTGGAGCGTGATCGGAAGATGCGAGAGTACAAGCACACGCTGGTTAATGCGCTGCTGATGGCATTCCCATCTGACAGCGAGGTCTCAGTGGAAGCACAAGGTAAAGGCAGGAGAGAATGATGGAAGTCGCCAATGCAGCTGGGGCACCACCCGCACCTCAGAAGGGAGGGTTAGCATGGGGCTGAGCTGCAATTAAACCATGTGACCAATCTATGGTGATGTATAACACCTTATTGGCAGGGGTCTCAGGTGTCGGACCCCCATCAATCTGTTATTGATGACTTAACTTGAGGATATGATATAAACTACAGGATAACAGCTTTTATTTTATGCATTAGTGCAGCATTAAAGCAATTAACATTAGTTACAAGAGTATACAGAATTCTTCAGTAATTTCATATTATAATAAGAGCAATTTATTAAATCATTCGGGCACACCCTACATCTCTGCAATGTTGTGCATCCCTCACAACTTTTCAAAAATGAGAGCGATGAGAATAGTGGCTAGTACAAAAAATACCTCCTTAAGTTACAATGTATGCCAGTACAAAAAATCCCCTTATTATTTGTGCTAATACAAAAATTGCCCCTTATGTGTGACAGTATCCTAATTATGCCTGCTCATAAGAAAAATAGATTTGTTTTTTCTGGTGCATGCCAAAAGCCAAAATACGCTGGTCTTAGGTCCCTCTGTGGGTTAGGGGTTAAGGTTAGTGTTAGAGTTATTGCTTACTATTAGGCGTCTTTCACACCGGATAAGAGGCGGGTGCGTTGCGGGAATATGAGCGATTTTTCCGCGTGGGTGCAAACGTCTGTAATGCGTTTTGCACGCAAGCGTGAAAAATCGCCATGTTTGGTACCCAGACCCGAAGCCGGACTTCATCACTGAAGTCCGGTTTTGGGTAGACTATTCTGGAGAATTTATTATTTTCCCTTATAACATGGTTATAAGGGAAAATAATAGCATTCTTAATAAAGAATGCTTAGTAAAATGAAGATTGAGGGGTTAAGAATAATAAAAGTTAACTTACCTTAGCCACTTGATCGCGTAGTTGCGATCTGTCCTCTCTTTCCCAGCATCAGCTATGAACTAAAGGACCTGTGATGACGTCACATCACATGGTCCAATCACATGGTCCATCACCATGGTAAGAGGCCAGAGGCCCTGCCTGAAAGCGCTACTAGGCCTGAAGGCGCAGGCAGCACATTGACATCATCATCATTGTGGTGCCTTAGCTAAGGACACAGACCAGAAGATGTCTGTATCCTGCACCACATAACTGACAGCCACATGCAATTATGTATTTGAGTTTATTGTTTTATTTGACAGGTATTATTATAACTGGGGATAGCACCATAGGGCCATTGTTTTTACTGGGGGTACTAAATAGGGACATAAATTGCAGTAGAAAATCATAAAAGAAGCGGGCCTACCAGCCTGCACATGCCACCCCCTTTTCTTGCTGCTTCAGAAAAGGGGGGGAAAGTCGCAGATTTTGCTGCAAAAAAAGGCATGCAACTAAATCTGAGACTTTAATATGCCACTATTTTGGCAGATACACCTTTAAATATATTTGGTTTATTGTAGCCCAATACACTCTTGTTTAAGAAAGGCATATGAAGTCTTAGGAACTCCCCGATGCTGGCAAATTCACCACGGCCTAGAATAACTTTTAAAATCTGGCATTTGAGTTGTAAGAGGTGAGAAAATAAATAGATGGCTACTAGCTACACGTTTGGAATTACATGGTTTTTTTTTTAAATATATTATTCATCAAAATACAGTAAATGCAAACTTTTTTTGATAAATTCATGTTCAGAATTCTGCTAAAATATTTTCCTTTCTTTTAACTTCACATAATTACATGCATCAGATTTTACAGAGCCATATTTTTGGAGTTATGATATCATAACTGTAATTTTAAAGCACCATTAAAATGGGAACAGCCAACTTACTAAACAACTGTAAATATCTTATATGTCTTAAAACTGCTTGGATTCTGAACCCACTAAACAAATGTTTCCCACATAAACTGACTGGTGACATCATCCACATTTAGTACTAGACTAAGCTCATATTTGTTATTCATGGTCTCCTTTTCAAAACACTTTTTTTTTTTTTTTACTGGATACTCCAAGACCATGAACTTGATACTGCATCAGACAGACAATTTTGTATATATACATTTATCACCGTTTTGACATATTACAATTTTAAACTATTAAAAACGGAACACTCAGAGGGCATATGTCAGCAGATCTGTACCTATAAAACTGGCTGACCTGTGGCATGTGCTCTTGGCAGCTGGAGGAGTCAGTGTTAGTCCCATGTTCATATGTGGGTTAGTTTTAGATTTAGGAGTTAGCACTAGGGTTAGGGTTAATATTAGGGTTAGAGACAGTATTATGATTAAGGGTTAAGGTTAGTATTACAGTTATTGCTTACTATTAAGGTTATGTGTTAGGCGAGATGAGGAGATTACTTCAGACGGTGCACCTACATACAAGTGGGGACGGCGGCAGGGCCATGGACAATGAGTGCTTCCGTTGCAGGAGTGCTCATATTTCTATATTTAACAGTATCATTATCCTAAGGAGGACAGTGAAAAGCTACAGCAGGGCATTTGCGCAATGTATCTCTGCTCTGCCTGAAGGCCCTACTAGGCCTGAAGGCACAGGCAGCACATTGACATCATCATCATTGTAGCGCCTTAGCTCAGGACACAGACCAGAAGAGTTCAGTGTCCTGCACCACATAGAGGACAGCCACATGCAAGTATTTTATTTAAGTTTATTATTTTATTTTACAGGCATTATTATAACTGGGGATAGCACCATAGGGCCATTGTTTTTACTGGGGATACTAAATAGGGACATTTTCTACTGACATACATCAAGGGGCATTGTTTTGTACTGGCACACATTATGGGGGCAGTATCGGGGCATTATATCTACCGAGACACTAGAATGGGAATTTTTGTACTGGCACACGTTATGAGGGGATACTTTTTTACTGGCACACATTATAAGTCAGCATTTTCGTACTGGCACATATAAGGTGCCTTTTTTGTACTGACACAAATTATAAAGGTGATTTTTTGTATTGCATACATTGTAAGGAGGTATTTTTTGTACTGGAACACATAACAAGAGGCATTTTTTGTACATTATAAGGGGACATTTTCTTACTGGTACACAATATAAGGGTGCATTTTTTTGTACTGGCACACACTGTAAGGTGATATTTTGTAGTGGCACACATTATTATGGGATATTTTTGTATTGGCACATATAAGAGAATTTTTTTTCTACTGGGGAGCATTATGGTGCACTTTATGACTTATGGGGGACTGAGTTCAGACTCCTTAATCACCCACAATATTGATGTATGACAGATTACAGTATGCTGCAATACAGCAATACAGGTGAGAGTATATCCACATCTGCAGTTACAAAATCCACCCCAAATCATGCTGCTGATTAATCCACACTGCGGTCTTGTGAATTTTATTCAAAGCATGTCTCATGTGTATGTAACCTAATATTTTTCTGTAGCTATAGGGTGGGTCCCAGAATCAGTTCCTCTGGTGGGCCCTAGACACTCCAGTCCGACGACACTGGCTGAGAGTGTCACATTAAAAGAAAAGTGTTAAATGAAGGACAATCTAGTAATACTCCTTATTTGTACTTATTGTACATGCCTGACTAACACATGCATTTTCTAACAAAAAACCGATTTACATGTTAAGCTATTAATGTGACATGGTTCTAATAACATTCAATGATCTGAGCTTGTTTTCTGCTGCAGAAATAAGCTGATTTTCCAATATTTTACTAATATTTATAACGCTGCCATTTCAACCATTTTGAGGGGATAATAAATAAGTGCTCAGTGCAAAAGCTGTAAATCAGATTCCCAATCTGTGTGCATCATTTAATATGGAAACGTATGTCATTTTGAAGAATGGGGAGAAATTAATGGGGAGATAGATATATTGAGAAAAGATTAGTAGTTTGAAAAAGACATAGGAAGATAGAAGGACAGAGAGGGAAGAAAGATGACTAAAAGAGAGAGAAGAGGGAGAAAGATGGAGAAACAAAGTGATAGATGGAGAAACAGAATGATAAAGAGGGAAAAAGAAAGACGATATATATATATACACTACTGATCATTTTACCTCTCTCTTACCTTAGTCTCTCTCCTTGGCTGTCATTACTCACCTAACTAAAATCTCTCTCTCTTCTGATATCTTCCTCTCCTTTTCAAAACATTCAGTCATAACCTCATTACTAAAGAAACCATCTTTTGACCCATCCTGCAGAGCTAACTACAGACATGTCTATAATCTCCCCTTCATCTCTAAACTCCTGGATGGTGTGGTCTTTTCCTACTTTATCCACTGCCTCTCTGTTAACTATCCAATTGATTGATTACAATCTGGCTACTGCAATCTACACTCTACTGTGACTGCCCTCACCAAAGTGACAAATGACCTCTTGACAGCT
Organism: Bufotes viridis; assembly: GCA_033119425.1. NCBI lineage: Eukaryota > Metazoa > Chordata > Amphibia > Anura > Bufonidae > Bufotes > Bufotes viridis. The sequence goes on along the minus strand of CM065593.1, from coordinate 241,096,804 downwards.
AAACACAATGGTGACTACTGCCTGCTAATTCTTCTGGATCTCTCTGCAGCATTTGACATTGTATACCACTATGTCCTCATTAGCATACTTCAATCTATTTACCTTAAAGACACTGCTCTCTCTTGGGATTATTCCTATCTCTCTGGTCCCTCTTCCTGTTGGGGTTCTCCAGGGCTCAGTCCTAGCTCTTCTCCTCATTTCTCTCTACACAGCCCCAATCGGACAGACCATCAGTAGATTTGGTTTTCATTACCATCTCTATGCTGATGACACCCAACTATAGACTTCATCCCGTTACATCACCCCTGCTGTACTACAGAACACTAGTGACTGTCAGTCTGCCATCATCATGTCCTCTCTCTATCTGAAACTGAATCTTCAATTGCTTGCCCACTCATGCCTTATGCACCTAAAATACATCTCTAGAATACACCCCTTTCTTACTGTTGAAACAACAAAAACTTTCATTGTGACTCTGATCCATTCTCATCTTGATTACTGTAACTTATTATTAATTGTCCTCCCCTCACAAAACTCTCCCCTATCCAATCTATCCTGAACACAGCAGCCAGGCTCATCTATCTGTGTAACCACTACACCAGTGCCAGTCATTTCACTGATTGCCCATACAGTACAGGATTCAATTGAAACTGCTCCTTCTCACCCACAAAGCTATCTACAGTACTGCACCCCCCATAACCTCTTACTCCCGTCTTCAAGAATTCTCCTGAACTGCACCAGTTCTCCGGAATGCCCTACCCCAAGCAATTAGGTTAATTCACAACATCCACAGTTTTATGCACTCACTAAAAACTCATCTTTTTAGGTTGGCCTATTGCATCCCCTAATCTAACTCTTCTCGATTCACCACCTTCTCCATCATCTTTCTTCTGAACCTGGTCCATTATCAAACACTATCCACCACACCTCATACACTCATAAGCACTTTGAATATGGGCTGGTGATGGTTCATGCAGCCTTAATATATATATATATATATATATATATATATATATATATATTAAGATAGCTGGACCATTGTACAAAAAGAACTTTTTCTTATGCGTCACCCCCATCTCCTCATAGACTCTAAGCTCTTGCAAGCAGGGCCCTCATTCCTCTATTATTTATAACACTCATATGCAATATACTTCACATAAACAATGCAAGGTAATGGGAAACAAGGTAATAGAAAAATTTTTAGCTAGCTATGCTTGCTTTTCATACGACGGCACATTCAGCTGAAAGAACATTCCCACTTAAGACAGATTACTTGCAAATTTTGAGTGCAGATTCCGCACTGAAATTCTGTGCCCATTTTACGGTACAATACATGTTGAAGGGAATTTTAAAAACCTGTACACCCAATCTACATGTAGCAGAACAAATCTAAGGATTTGTAGGTCCACGGCATGCACATTATCTAGCAATAATGCAATAAATTGTGAAACGTTAACTTTCTTATTTATATGGGGTTATTTCAAAATGGTTCACTCTGCTCTGTCTTGTTCTCTATTTACAGAAAATGTTGCTGTATTCAGTATTTATAGATGTTGGATTAAAGAAACTTCCCTACAATTGTTAGCTGTTTCTGTTCGTGTGCCTTTCATACAATCAATGCGACTGTTATGGGGCCCCTAGTGAAAGGGGCCCCCGCACTGAACAACTTTTTTTTCCCAATACGGTGTGATATTAAATACTTTTGCGCTAAAAAGACAAAAGTATTATGGCAGTTGATACCTTTATTGGCTAACTGAAAAAGTTCTGTTTGCAAGCTTTCAGAGCAAAGAGGCTCCTTCATCAGACCATATACAAACTAATGATTGTGAGAAAAGTACAGCATTTAAAAGCTGTTACAGACATTTGTACGTGAGGTGATCAGAACAAGAGAGTAATAAAACTGCAGTTATTGTTACAGATAGACAGGCAATAGGCGTTAAGGCTTTAAGGCCCCTTGCAGACGAGCGTTCCTCACGCAGCGAGTCCGCAACGGAGCACCCGGCCTGACCTTCCTGCACTGACGGGATTTACATAGCATTATATTGATTTATGATGCTCTGTAACCCTTACAGTTCTGGAATGTATTGGATAACACTGGCATAATGCTGCCAGTGTTATCCAATACATTCCAGAACTGTAAGGGTTACATAGCATCATAAATCAATATAATGCTATGTGATCCCAGGCAGTGCTGGGAGGTCAGGCCGGGAGCTCCGTTGCGGACTTGCTGCGTGAGGAACGCTCGTCTGCAAGGGGCCTAAGAGTATTACGCTAGAAGATTGTGCAGGCGATTGTTGGGAAGGAATTATTCCTTTCCAGCAATTGCCTGCTCATTAGTGGAGGAGACTGCTGCTATTACATGGGATGATCTCCTCCACAGTATAGGGATGAGCGATCACTGATGCCAAAGCTCTAAGCAGCAGAGGACCAAGAAGGGACATGTCCTTTCTTGGCGCTGTCGTGATTTTAAACCACTGGCCCATGAAGTGCAGCACTGCCTCCCATTAAAAACAACTATATTGTATCCAATATAAAATCCAGTACAGATACACATACACCACTTACATGGCTCAGGCACTAGGTTTGCGATGAGTAAAGGCAACTTAGTGTCCAAAACATGTAAGCGGTGTCGGTGTACCTGTACCGTATTATATACTGGATATGATAAAGCCTTCATTTTTATTGGAATTGGATAATGGAATTTTTCTTCTTCATATGCATCACAGACAGAGTCTGCAGTGGTCCCGTGCATCGAAAAGATTGAAAGCTGGTGAGCTGTACTCATTTGGTTCTCAAACTGAATGCTTTAGTTATGTATGAGGCAATTGCAATTGATGTATGAAAGAGAACAGCTGATACTTTATATGCTGCACAGGAGATTTACTGGCACATTGCTTGCGTTGTGTGTCAGTATAACCAGAATTCCACGTCTGATTCCATGTCTGAAAATGGAGCTACAACCCCTATATATCTGAGACAATGGTGGACATCAAATTATTAAAAAAGACGTTTTGCTATAAAATTCTTTAGTTTCTGTGGTTGTAAGTTTTATCACTTTATACAGTATATACAAACATATAATTATGAAATTAAAACTAGAAAGATATGTAACTCCATTTTTTGTAAATTACCTAAGGGTCCTTGCAGGCTGCACTTGAGTTCTTGATGAGAACAAAGAACTATGGTTGTTTTTTGAATTATTGACCTCTTGAACACTGACAGCAATGAAATCCTGCTAGTATAAATGTATTTGTATTCTTACTGTAGTCTCCATGGATGTAACACAAAAGCATCTAGACATCCTCCTGCCCTTTTGCCCTGATTTTATTTCTGGTATGTAGTTTTGTATGGAAAAAGCTTTTTTTACATTGTGGTCAAAATATTTGAATTTGTTTGTAACAAAATGTTCTCCTGGAAAAAGTTCATTTTTTTCAGCTAATTGATATGTCTACCTGCCCATTCTGTGCAATTAGTTGGCTCCAACATTTCTTGCTTTTTACCTTAGATTTTGTCATTAAGAGTTCACTTTCAGGAAACCTATAAAAGAGGACATATTATCTCCCTCTGCAGACCTGTCTGTTTTAGTATTTACATTCCCCATGTAATAATTATGGCAGAGCTTTTCAAATGACACTATTTTGTGCCATTCTTGCATTATTCCTACCAGAAGTGTCTGAATGAATTGTCAGCAGTTTACAATAAAAGTCCAACTGGGTATTACCAGTAGAGGTGTGTCACCGGAAACAGTCACATACTATCCAATCAGTGTTTCCAGTGTTGAAATGTGCAGTGATAAACTCCCAACTGGTAACCCCCTGCTGGATCTATTGCAGACTGATGGCAATATGTTCCAACTCTATGTTGAGGAACAACATAGAGTTATATGAAAAAAATGCTCCAGAAAAGATATTTTACATGAAGATTGCAAGTAATTATTAAAATGGAAAAGTCAGGAGACGTGACAGGTCCTCTTTAAAGAAGCCCCTTGACCAAAATAGATCGTTATGATTTAGTACATGGCTTGAAGAAACATGACGTATGGACATACTCTATACTGTCATTTAACCCTCTTTGTCATGCACCATCCACCCAGGCCCTGTGATAGGCGTAACATAGTGGGGCTCAGTTTCTATTGTTGCACTCACATTCTGTTTTAAAGTTGTGTCATATTTTGGCATAAATCCTAGATAACTGTGTCAATGAAATGCAGATGTTTGTGACATGCTCAACACTTTTCAAAAGTATCTCACAAAAGGGAGATGATTTCGTTGACCTGAAAATCAACATAAATGCACAAAACTAGTCTAATATATGCACCCAAGAATAGGTATAAAAAGGCAAAAGAGCAAAGACATGCTGCAAAATGTGCAAACATTATTAAATAGCATGCACTACTGTGATAAATTTGGTACATTTTCCGACTGACAATATATCAGTTTTGCCTGGTGTGTGCAGCAAAATCACTAATATTCTTTAGAATGATGTGCTAATAATTACATGTAGCTCTTCAGCCGCTGCATGTAGTTCCATAGTCATCGGCATTTAATTCCACTGGGGAGGCAAGCATTTGCTGAAACGTGACATGAGAATTATATGGCCATACTTCCATTAGCTCCCGAGCCAGGATATTATAAAAAAAGTCCATAAAAAATGGTACATTTCAAACAGAGTAACCTAAACATGGAGCTCTGTGCACACTCGTGTAATGGTTTCATTTCTGAATGGAGTCCCATATCCCAAAGAATCCCACTTTGGGATCCAAAAAGGTTTCTGCCTGTTTTTTTTGTTTTTTATTATATATTTTTTTCACAATATTTTATTCTTGCCAATAATAAAAATAAATGAAACTCAATGATATCTGTGCAACAGAACCTCAAATTTGTCCCTAACCCCTAGAGTCTGAGAGGATTTTTATTTTTTGCATTTTTATTTTTCCTTCCTGCCTTCCTGGAACCATAACTTTTTTTTTATTTTTCCATTCACATGGCTGTATGAGGGCTTGTTTTCTGCAGGACACGTTTCTATTAGTGGGCGCGTTCCTTCTCACACCATTGATAGATTATCCTGGTTGGTATTATACTATGCCTTTTTGATTATGTATGAACACTTTTAAATATATGTGTGTATCAAGCCCTAAATTCTAGTATTTATTAACTTGGGCTACACCCCACGTTTATATACCATTTTCTCCACTTGATTTGGGCTTGATATCAGGGGTTTCAGACCTTATTGGTCTGGCTTTGTAGTTTTTGTGGATTCATGCAATTTGATCTTGTGATATTTAGAACCAACCGGGTTTCATCTGTTACACTTATTTTGATGAATGAAATTTCATGGTGTTGATTTTAAATGTCTGTACCAATCATGTTTTCTAATTGTTATTCAATAAAACTGGATATTTTTTGCTAAATACTACGGTTTATTTTTTACTTTAAATATCATGAAATTGGGTTGGTACGTTTCTATTAGTACCACTTGCATACAATGTATTGGGAATGGGAATAAAATTCCAAATTGAGTGAACTGACCTGTGCACTTTATTCTCTGGATCAGTACGATTGCAATGATTCCACATTTATTATGGTTTTCTTGTGTTTTAATTCTGAAAAAAAATATATATTTTTTTAATTTTCATTGCCATATTCTGACCCTGATGACTTTGGTATAGTTATGTCTATGAGCAGTGTGGTGGGGAAGGTAGTTTTTTGCAGGAAGATCTGTAGTTTTTATTGATATCTTTTTGGAATGTGTGACTTTTTGATCACATTTTATTACATTTTTTGGTAAGTAAGGTTTTGAAAAAAATGTGTTTTAATTTTCTTTCCATTTACTCTGTTTGCTGTACAGGATAAATATTTTTTATATTTTGATAGTTCAGGCATTTTGGGATGCATCAATGCCTATGATATTTGTTTTTTATTTTTTATAAATTTTTATTTTAATTCTGGGAAAAGGGGGGTGATTTACATTTTCATATTTTGACATGGTTTATTTTAAGCTTTTTGTAACCCTTTTTTAAACTTTTTTAAGTCCCATTAGGGGGATAGAATCTTCAGATCGCTTTTATCTAAAGGGTACATTCACATGACCATATAAATTGATCCGTATCCATTCAGCAACTTTGCAAAAAGGGTGTGGACTCATGCATTTCAATAGGGCCACAAAAGATTCAGGCAGCATACTGTGTGCTGTCTGCATCCGTTGATCTGTTCCATGGCCCAGAAAAAAAATATAAAGCATGTCCTATATAGGCATTCTCTATATATAGCGACGGCCATGTACGGTCCACAAAATGCGGAATGCACTCGGCCGGTATCCGTGTTTTGCTGATCCACAATTTGCGGACTGCAAAACACTTACGGTTGTGTGAATGTAGCCTTACACTGTAGATCAACAGAATTCAATCTACGCTCCATTTTCTCTTATCCTATGAAGCTCTGCCACCTGGAGCCCTCTATAGGAACTACAGCTCTGATACACTGAGTTTCTTCAAAGAAATCCAGTGCATTAGAACAAAGGAACTGTTCCCCCGATTGCTGCATGGGGGAACTGCTCCTGACCCGGTAGTGCATGCTTCCGTTTTTCCACCATTTAAATGGCATGGTCACATTTGACCACAGTATCTAAAGGTTTATATGTCATCGATTTGCATTATTAACAGTCTCAGACATTAGCCCTGGGCCTTCTTCTGTTTGAAACAGCAGATACACAGTGGCTATGCTGCCCATTGCACTTGTTAGCCGGCTGGCGCCATATTTAAAATCCCTGCTTCCTCTATACATGTCCAATGATGGAACGGAAGAAGTTAATAATCCAAAATTAAAAGCAGCACCAGAAATTGATCCAAGATTGAAGGCCCTTTCTCAAGTTTTCTTAATGTGACTCTTTCACACAAGGTTGATTAATCATTAACATAACAATTATTAACTGTTATGCTGTAGTCCCCAGTGAGATAGAATTTATATAATTTTACTTGATGCTTTATAATTAATGAAGTGACTAGGCAACCCCATCATAATTTCCTTTTACAACTGGCAATTATGTTGCTAATTTCACAAAATAGATCATCAGTGTGGAACCCTGACACTGGCAACATGGGATGAATAGGAAATTTAAAGGGATTGTCAAATAGCAGTTGTTCAATAACAATTTTCTCCATGCCATTAAATGTTATAAAGTAAAAAATAAATAAATAAATAAAGTCATCATATGCTCACCTATTTTTTCCCTGCCATTTCCAGTACTGTAGATCTTTGTGTTTGTATGTAAGCATGCAGCAGTGACACTGTCCTCAACATACTTGTGCCATTTAATGGTGAGTATCGTGATTGGCTGCAGTGGCCACATGCTGTATGCGTCACGCTGAAGCCTTGTGTACAAACACTAGGAGGATAATCGGAGCTGAGAACAGAGAAACAGGTGAGTATATGTCGCTTTTTATTTTATAACAATTAGTGGCATGGGACAGATATATTTAATTAGGACATACCCTTCAAAAGGTTACTATATAACGGTTTGATTTTGTTTTGTTTTTCTTAAGCCAGCAGTTGAAACGTATGTGTAAGGTCAGAGAACCACTTATGTATTCTAGTTTACTAAATGTGGACAGCAATAGTTCATGGATGAGGAGATATTTAATTGCTACGGGTTCTGCAGGGAAACATACTTTTTTTACTGAGTTAAATTGTAATGAGGTGAAAAAATGATTTATGTATTTATATGTTTATAGCCCATAAAACTGAATGTGATCTCTAAGACTAAGTCCTCATGCGCATAACTGTGTGTATTTTTCAATCTGTATTTTGTAGAACGGACATACAGTTACAGAAAGCACATGGATCATCCGTATGTCCGTTCTGCAAAAAGATAGAACATGTCCTATACTTTGCTACGAAATGCAGACCACGGACCCATTGAAGTAAAAAAAAAAAAGAACGTCACATGGACGTCATCCATATTTTGCGAAGTCAGCATTTTATGGACCGCAAAATACATACGGTAGTGTGCATGAGGCCTAAGTGTACGGTCACATGTTCAGATTTTTTTTACGCAGTTTTTAAAGCCAAAACCAGGAGTGGAACTAATAAAGAGGAAAAGTTGTATCTGTCCTTTACATTTTTTTCTCATTTTATGATCTACTTCTTATTTTGGCTTCAAAAACTGAATCAGGAAACCGTGTGTGGCCGTACGCCAAATGGACGCCAATCTACATAATGATACAATTACGCTCCTAATCATCAGTAGTGTAGCACCTGTCCACAGCATATTCACTGTGTGATCTGCAGATTAGTTTTTTTACTGGCATACAGTATGTCATTATTACTGTCAGATAAAATAATATCTAGATCTTTTGCTACCTACTATGTGACGTTGTTGTCACCGGTCTCTAACAGCAGTTTCCTTGCAGAGTAAGCAGTAGGTAGCTGGTAAAAGATTATTTAATGTTTTTCTCTCATGCATATTTCATAAAACTCAAAAAATGTGTAGGTGTATTTTCAGTGTCATGTAATCCAGCATGATTGCCATGTCTACAAAATCTAGAAGGCTAAAGCCTTATGTATTCCTACTGTTAGAACTGCACAATGGATGTCTTTGTGTCAAAAACATTAAGAAATAGCTTGTAATTAAAAACTGAGATTTAAATTGGAACAGCTTCCTATGGATTAATATTCTGCCATACATAGCATGGATCCCATACATCCCAATGTCATCACTGCCTTTACAATGGAGAGACCTGTTCTATTATCCTGGGAAATAATAATCTTTATTTATATGATGCAAACATATTCCGCGGCACCTAATAATCAGAGAGTACATATACAGATTAATGATGAGCGAACTAGTTTAGACCAAGTTTGATCTGAACGTTGCTATTTTTCAAATGGCACATGAACCAGAATCTTTCTGGGTTCATTACAGATGAATCCACTAAAACGGTGCCATTTTAGTGAACATTTCATCAGGGAGAATGCAATAGGGAGGATGAAGAAGATCTCTCACATGACCCTGAGAGGAATTGGGGAGGAAGGCTTGCCCTGATTAGCTCCCAGGCAGACGCAGCCTGGTTGACCCAATTAGAGCTGCAACAGGCAGGGAGGTGCCCTATCAGAACAAACAGAACGCCATTCTGTGCTGGGCAGAGGAAGACGATGGTTGTGTGTGATGGTGCCTGCCAAGAAAAAGATCTTAGGGAGTCAAGAACAGTGAAAAATCAATCATTCAATCAAGCTAACTGCCATGGAATGATGGAAAAAGCTAGGGTTCCAAAGAAGAATTGTGTGTGTTGAGTACAATAGAGAGAAGCAGGGCAGCAGACAGACAGAGAAAGAGGACACAAGAGCTTTGGCTGGCTGTGCCTGCTATCAGAAGTGCAGGTGCGCCTTAAAAGCATCTAACTGCAAGCAAATTCTTCCATTTTGTTTCCCATTTTCACCGATTTTTTTTGTGGGGTTCAATATAATTAAGCACTATATATTCATTGCAGCAATACCCACAGTGTGACAGAGAAATCTACTTTTATGTGTTATCTTGAAATTGAACATCAGGCCTCAAGCGTTCATTTACGTATTTTCAGTTTTCGCAATCTTTCAAAAACATTTTTTTTTTGGGGGGTGCTTTCAATTCAATTAAGGAGAGTATATATGTGATTACTGCAGCAATACCCACAGTGTGGCAGCAATTTACCTGTGTGTTAAGTTGAAACTGAGCTTTAAGTCTCAGTCGTCTGTTTAAGTATTTTCAGTTTTCACAAGGTTGGAATTTTATATTTTTTGGGGGATTTTTAAAGGTAATTAAACCAGTATATATATATATATATATATATATATATATATATATATTTAATTGCAATACAAATAGACAGGGCAGTACACAAAAGTATCTGGGAGTGATAACAAATTTATGCCCAAATCCATTTCTGTACTTCACGTTTTTAATCTTTTTTTTTTTTTTGTGGTTGGTAATTATTAGAGATGAGCGAATCAAAGTTCACAATGCCTGAGTTTCCATGTACTTACTTTCCATACGGCTGAAATTTAAATTTTTTTGGGGGAATTCCATTTAATTAAGCATACGTACGTTATTACTGAATCAAAATGTATATATTTTTTGAGGGGGGTTACATTTCTTTAAGGCGCAGCATAAATTTATGTGATTATTGTGTCAAAACGGACATTTTCTCACAGTGAAGGCAATGCTATGGCCTGCTTCATGCCACTACCACTAATGCTTGATAGTCAGTTTCCATGTACTCACTTTCCACAGGTTTAAAATTTCCACAGGTTCAATTTCTTTAAGGCATAGCATAAATGTACATGATTACTGCGTCATTACCTACATTTTATCATAGTAAAGGCAATGCTGGGGTCTGCATCACACCACTACTACCTGAGGGTCAGTTTTCATGTACTCGCTTTCCACAGGGTTGAAATGTATACATTATTTTATTTTTTTTGAGGGGGGCTTACATTTCTTTAAGACGCAACATAGATGTTTGTGATAACTGCATCAATACCGACATTTTATCTCAGTGAAGGCAATGTTGGGGCTTGCATTATGCAACTAATGCTTGAGGGTCGGTTTCCATCTACTCACTTTCCACACAATTTAAATTATTATTATTATCTTTTGGGGGAATGTTAACATTGTTGAAATGTTCTCTTTTTTTGGGTGTAACAAATGCACCAGAAGCTTTCCAATGTATCTGTAAATGTGCACAGCCAATAAAATGTGAAAAGACCATTAGAAATAACTATACCCTCAAGTACCTCTTCATTGCCTTATAGATAAAATAGTCAAATTGCAGTATTATTTCACTCAAACTCAAACCTTTCTTTTGTCTTCCCCAACTACAATAAGTCACATCATCTGAAGGAATTCTTTGTTGCCTAAACTAGTAAAATGTGTAATTTTTGGTATTCTGTATGACACCTTTCACATCAGCGTTTTTGCTTTCCGTCCTAAAGTTTAGGATCAGGATTATCCTAATGCATTCTGAATGGAGAGAAATCCGTTCAGGATGCATCAGGATGTCTTCCGTTCAGTATGTGAACAGTTTTTTTGGACGTTGACAAAACCGCAGCATGCGTCCAAAAATCCAGAAGACATGCCGTATCGCCGGATCTGGAATTAATGCCCAAGTTCCGATCGGGGCCCCAGTGTAAGCTGGGGCTCCGATCGGTTACCATGGCAGCCAGGACGCTACTGAAGTCCTGGCTGCCATGGTAAGTACTCCGCAGCAGTGTACTTACCTGCGCTGCGGCCTGCAGGGTCGTGACTTCAGCAGCGTCCTGGCTGCCATGGTTACCTGAAAGCATATTGAAGACTGATCAAGATCCTGATCAGTCTTCAAATGCTTTCAGGCGACTTGCGTTCTGACGGATCCGGCGGGCTGGAAGTGCCTGCCGGATCCTCAGAACGCAAGTGTGAAAGAGGCCTTAACTAAACTCATTTCTGTAACAGTGTTTGTCAGTCATTATGTGGAATACATATTCAGTGGCGAATAGAAATGAAAACTGAATAGAAATGAAAACTTTATCAAACTTAATAGCAAAGCTTCAAGTCTGCTCCTGGGTTTCACTGATGCCCTAAAAAGATTTGACTATTAAATTAGCTAATAGATTATATCATCACAGTTTGTAACCTACCAGGTAAACAGGCAGGGTCAGAATCTGAGATATGAGCGACCATAGGAAATGTGTTTTCTGTAGTCCAGGAAAAAAAAATGAATTGCAAATAAAATCAAGGTTATGAAGCTATTTATATTACAAAATTATAAGGTTAGAAAAGTTATGTCCATTCCTTTTGTTTGAGTGTGAATGCAAAGTAGTTTGGTTATCAATTAGTCTCTTCACTCTGAGCAGAATCACACATAGCACACCCTCCTAGTGTCTTTTGCAGGTGGTTTTCCTTCTTGTGTATTCATCCACCGGAGCACAATGGGAATTATCTAGTAGCACCACTACACCAATTCTTCCACCTGTGCTCTTCTAAATTCCCCTGTATCAGCACCATCTTATGTCTTCTCCTGAGTCCTGACCAGTTTTGTCATTCTGGCTTCCTCTGCCATTGACACTGTCGACCACTCCCTTCTGTTACAAACTCTCTCATCTCTTGGCATCACTGACCTGGCCCTCTCTTGGATCACATCATACCTCACATACATTTAGTGTCCCCCACTCTTACCCCACCTCCTCGTCTCATTCCCTCTCTATTAGTGTCCTGCAAGGCTCTGTCCTAGGAACCTTGCTTTTCTCTATCTACACTTTCGGCCTGGGACAGCTCATAGTCCCATAGCTTTCAGTATCACTTTTATGCTGACAACACACAAATCTATCTCTCTAGTCCAGACATCACCACCTTACTATCCACAATGCCTATCTTCCATATCCTCCTTCTTTTTCTCTTGCTTTCTAAAACTTAACATGGATAAAACAGAAATCATCATCTTTCCCCCATCTTGCTCAACCCCCCCCCCCCTCCCCAACAGACCTACCTATCGCGATCAATGGCTGCACACTCTCCCCAGTCAACCATGTCTTCTGCCTTGGAGTGATCTTGGATTCTGCCCTCTCCTTCACACCCCACATCCAAGCCTTTTACACCACCTACCGCCTCCAACTCAAAGACATCTCCCCCATCCACGCTTTCCTCAACTTTGAGTCTGCAAACTGATTGTACATGCCCTCATCATCTCCCGCCTAGATTACTGCAACATTCTCCTCTGTGGCCTTCCATCTAGCCCTCCCGCACCCCTCCAATCTATCCTCAACTGTGCTGCATGACTGATCCACCTCTCACCCTGTTATTCCTTTGCCTCTCCCCTCTGCCAATCCCTTCACTGGCTCCCCATTGCCCAGCGAATTCAGTAAAAAATGCTAACAAATACACACAAGGCTGTCCACAACCTGTCCCCTCCCTACATCTCTGAGCTACTTTCCGGATACATCCCCACATGCAATCTCCGATCCTCACAATTCCTCCTTTTCTCCTCTTATCACCTCTTCCCACAATCACCTCCAAGATTTCTCCCGTGCATCCCGCACACTCTGGAACTCACTACCCCAACATATCAGACTCTCACCTACAGTGGAAACCTTCAAAAAAAACCTAAAAACCCACCTTTTCAGACAAGACTACAACCAGTGACCCTGCTGCCTCTATACCACTATGACCAACTTTACCCTCTCCTACTGTGTCCTTCTCCCATGCCATGTAGATAGTAAATTGAATGCAATTGGTTACTAAAACAGGCATGTCAGGGACGGTGACAGGTACTTCATATGTGTTAATACAGATACTAGCCAAGTGACTGGTTTATATAGAAATCGGTGGCCTTTTGTACAAAATATGCTTGTGGCGATTCAGTTTGGAAAAAAAAAGGCAGCTTAGGGGTTACCTAATAATAATGAACAAATATATAGTATGAATGGAAGATATATTTATAATAAACTTTTTATAACTAGGTCTGTAACCATGACAAAAGGGCATCCTCTACATCTGGAGATAACTGCAAAAGCAGACGAATTTGGAACTCTGCCACAAGATTTTGTGACGGTTAAAACATAGATGTTCAAGACGTGCCAGGCCTGGATGCCTTTCTTGAAAGTAATAATATCACATGTAATGGGTACTAGTTTTCTGAAATTGAGACATTGATTCAGATATGTAATCTGGGCATGTTTGGAATCAGGAAGCATCCCTCCCCTCCCTCCCCCCTTGCATGGGGCAGTTGGCATCTGCATCACCAGAGTTGTTTTTCTTTCCTCAGTACAATGGGATAATACATGAAGGGGTTCTACAGGCTTTCACTATTGATGACCTATCCTCAGGATAGGTCATCAATATCAGATTGGTGGTTTTCAAATACCCGGCACCCCCCACGATCAGTTGTATGAGGAGAGGGCGCGCACAGTGTGCATGCGCCATCTCCCGTCTCTCTTCCAGCTTACCGCTGATGTCTATGGAAATGGATAGGTCGTTAATATTAACCCCTTAAGGGCGCATGATGTAGCAGTACGTCAAGGTTCCTGAGTCCTTAAAGACCTATGACGTACCGGTACGTCATGAGTATTTCCGATCGCTGCTGCTCAGCCGGCAGTGATCGGAACAAGGTACCTGCTGAAATCATTCAGCAGGTACCATGTTACAATGCCCAGGGGGCTCCTGTGACACCCCCCCTCCATATTGGCGATAGCTGCAAACAGCAGGTCAATTCAGACCTGTGGTTTGCAGCTCTTTGTGCCATCTCTGAGACTAAATGCCCCCAAAGTGTTAAATTTTAACGCCCCCTGCAGATCCCAATCATATTGTGGTTGCGGGCAGCAGGAGGAGGTGCGGCAGGCGGGATCGCAATAGTGATTCCCGCCCGCCTCCTCTGTATTCTTCCCTGCTGTCTAGTGGTTTTAGTAAAGTGTCAGCACTTTGCTAAAAAACAGCTGACATCTGTGCTGCAGATGTCAGCAGTTTTAACCCCTTCCATGCCGCGTGTGCCTTTGCAGCCCCCCAAAAGGATGGGATTACAGAGAAAGGGGCAGTTCTGGCAGCGGGTGATGGTTACAATGGCAGCAGGACGCTTTCAGAAGTGTCCTGCTCTCCATGGTCCTGAAAGTCTAAGCAGACTTGTGCTAAAGGCACAAGTCTGCTTAAACTATGTAAAGTAAATAAAATACAGTACAGTACACTGTATAGTGTACTGTACTGTATTATATAGACACCAGATTCACTGGATCTACAAGAACCAAGTGGGTCTGGGTAAAAAAAATATATAAAAAAGTGAAAAAATAGTAAAAATAAAAAAACACATATCACTGAATAAAAATTTAAAAAATAAAATACACTACACATATTATGTATCGACGCATCCGTAAAAACATGCTCTATAAAAATATCACATTGCCTAACCCCTCACGCAAATACCGGGAAAAAATGGTGTTAAATAAGCTATTTTTTGTCACCTTACATCACAAAAAGTGTAATAACTAATGATTAAAAAAGGTGTACACCTCTCAAAATAGAAGCAATCAAACCACCATCTCATCACGCAAAAAATGAACCCCTACATAGGACAATCGCCCAAAAAAATAAAAAAAATGTCTCTCAGACTATAGAGACACTAAAACATTATTTTTTTTTCTAAAATGCTGTTATAGTGTTAAAGTAAAATAAAATAAAAAAGTATACATATTAGGTTTCGCCGAAACCGTAAAATTTGCTCTATAATAATATCACATGATCTAACCCCTCAGGTAAATACCGTAAAAAAATTAAATAAAAACAATGTCTCCTCACATCTCAAAAACTGTAATAGCAAGCGATCAGAAAGTTATATGCATCCAATAAATAGTGCAAATCAAACCGTCATCTCATCCCGCAAAAAATGATACCCTACATAAGACAATCGCCCAAAAAAATAAAAAATATGGCTATAGAGACATTAAAACATGATTTTTTTTGTTTCAAAAAAATATTATTGTGTATGACTTAAATAAATACAAAAAGTATACATATCAGGTATTACATCGTCCGTAACAACCTGCTCTATAAAAATAACACATGAACTAACCCCTCAGGTGAACACAAAAAAAACAATTATATAAATACCGTGTCAAAAGTAATTTTTGTCACCTTACAACACAAAAAGTGTAATAGCAAGCAACCAAAATGTCATATGCACCCCAAGATAGTGCCAATCAAGCCATCATCTCATCCTGCAAAAAATGAGCCCCTACATAGGACATTAAATTTAAATTAAAAATATGACTTTCAGAATGTGGAGACACAAAAAAATATTTTTTTCAAAAATGCTTTGTTATGAAAAACTGAAACAAAAAACCCAAAAAGTAATCATATTTGGTATTGTCGCATCCATAACAACCTGCTCTATAGAAATAGCACACAACCTAACCTGTCAGTTCAACAATGTAAATAACAAAAAATAAAAATGGTCCCAAAACAGCTAATTTTTTTGCAAGTTTGCATTTTAATCCATTTTTCCAGTAACAAAGCAAGTGTTAACAGCCAAACAAAACTCAATATTTATTGCCCTGACTCTCTAGTTTGCAGAAACACGCCATATGTGGTCGTAAACTGCTGTATGGCCAAACGGCAGGGCGTAGAAGGAAGGGAACGCCATATGGTTTTTGGAAGGCAGATTTTGCTGGACTGGTTTTTTGACACTATGTCCCATTTGAAACCCCCTGATGCACCCCTACAGTAGAAACTCCCAAAATGTGACCCCATTTTGGAAACTACAGGATAAGTGGCAGTTTTGTTTGTATTATTTTAGGGTAAATATGATTTCATCTCCATTTGCCAATAACTCTTGTGGAACACTGAAAGGGTTAACAAAGTTTGTAAAACCGTATTTGGAATACCTTGAGGGGTGTCGTTTCTTAGATGGAGTCACTTTTATGGAGTTTCTACTCTAGGGGTGCATCGGGGGGCTTCAAATGGGACATGGTGTCAAAAATCCAGTCCAGCAAAATCCGCCTTCCAAGAACCATATGGTGTTCGTTTCCTTCTGCGCCCTGCCGTTTGGCCATACAGCAGTTTACGACCACATATTGGGTGCAAACTACAGAATCAGGGCAATAAATATTGTGTTTTGTTTGACTGTTAACCCTTGCTTTGTTACTGGAAAAAATGGATTAAAATGGAAACTTTTCCCAAAAATCGAAATTCTAAAATTTTATCTCCATTTGCCATTAACTCTTGTGTAAAACCTAAAGGGTTAACAATGTTTTTAAAATTAGTCTTGAATACCTTGAGGGGTGTAGTTTCTAGAATGGCATTTTTGGGTGGTTTCTATTATGTAAGCCTCACAAAGTGACTTCAGACCTGAAGTGATCCCTAAAAAGTGGGTTTTGGAAAATTTCTTGTAACGTCCCCCCCCCCCCAAAAAAAAAAAAATAGCATTCCCAAAATGATCGATACATGAAGTAGACACATGGGGAATGTAAATCAATAACTTTTTTGGTGGTATAAATATGTATTATAGAAGTAGAGAAATTGAAACTTGGAAAATCGCAAATTTTTCAAAATTTTTGGTAAATTTGGTATTCTTTTATAAATAAAAATGAAAAATTTTTACTCCATTTTACCACTGTCATGAAGTACAATATGTGACAAAAAACAATCTCAGAATGGCCTGGATAATTAAAAGCGTTTAAAAGTTATCACCACATAAAGTGACACTGGTCAGATTTGCAAAAAATAGCCAGGTCCTTAGGGTGAAATAGCGCTGAGTCCTTAAGGGGTAAAAACCGCTCGGAGAACCCGTTTAATAAAACAGACTTTTTTCAACCTTATCAACTGTTACTATTCTCTGCTTACCAGGCTTTTTTTTCCCGATATTTAATATTGCGTACTTTTACAGATTCTTCTGACAGTAAAGGGCTAAGGAATACATTGATGCTTTATAAATGAAGGTCATTATTATATCTTTCTGTGACTTCCAATCTCATTTAGTTATCACATGTCCATGGTAAAATCAATGAGGACCTACTGCAATTGCACCTATATTCAATTGGTAACATGCACCATAAAGGGTACTGCTTTGCTAAGCAAAACATGAAGGTCACACTGTGTGTAATATTGTCATAGAAAACATTTTTGTGGTTCCAGCAAATAGGAACATATAAGTAAAATCTCCTAATAAAACTCCCAAGGTCAGCGACAAATCATCAATCAATAAATGCAGATTTCTTTTACTTCTGCTGAATAGACATTTTATGGAACACAGCACCAAATAACCCTGGTTTAACCCATTAAATCTGCCACTGTTTGTTCATCCTGCTTCTTTGTAGCACAACACAATGAAACATGTTGCTGTTATGAGCCTGAAAACGCTTGGGAAATTTCAATAGGACTCAGAAGCACACACTTGGGAAGCATTTGTCTTTTCTGTTCCTGTATAGAAATTTTATTACAGCTATGTTCTGACCATAATCTATTGTTTTATCAGGATTATCTGAATAAAGCCGAGACTGTTTTCTTTTTCTAATTTGTACAGAATAACTTTTTTTTTTTAAACCATGTGAATTATTGCTTGCAATGTCAAAGTTTAAGACCGCTAGTAGTGTATTCTAGCTATATAGAGTAAAATGTAAAATTGTTTTGTTTAGATTATAGTCATGTGGAATTTCATGTTTATGACCTCTTCAATATAATTTCTGGGCTACTGTATATAATTTGCCATGTGTAATATATGTGTATCTCTTTTTTCAGCCATTAAATTATGAGAAAAAGAAATTATATTCACTGAACATCGAAGGAGTAAATACGCATCTGGATTCAAGATTTTCTCATCTGGGACCTTTCAAAGACAGCACCATGTTAAAAGTCATTGTAGGGGACGTAGATGAAGCACCTTTGTTTACAAAGTCTTTATATGAGATGGATGTGTATGAGAACGCCGATATCGGAACCATTGTGGGATTGGTATCAGCCCATGATCCTGATAGCACTAACAGCCTAGTAAGGTAAGGCATATACTCTAAGTAAATGTTTGAAAGGCTGTGTAGTTTTATATGTACATTACTGTATTTGGAATAATATTTGGAATGTAAAAAACATACGCCTATACTATAATTCGTGTTGAGCGAATTGAAGGATCCGAATTTCAGGGAAAATTTGATTCGCCGCAAGCCGAATTTCCGTGTGCTTTGAGGTAGCAAATCAATTTTCCAAGTGGGAAATGGCAGTAAAGAGCAAAAATATATCGTACACAACAGCCTTCCGCATCTTGATTGAAGACCTTGCACTAAATCCCATGCATGTTGAAATATGACATCACCTCACTGGCCGACGTGGTGACGTTATCAAGTGCCGCACAAGATTTTGTGCTAGATCTTCAATCAAGGTGGTGATGGCTTGCTCAATGCAAGCAAATAGGTGAGGAATAAAGCAACATTTTCTAATTCTAAACAATCCACTAAGTCTTTGTGCCCACAATAGATACGTGATGTACAGATACATAATATTGTACTGAAAACCTTCTATGAGACCTCTGGGTATCTCAAATTTCATATGGAAGCACACTGTACTTTTTTTTCTCCATAAAAGAACACAGGCTGAGATTTATCAAACTGTTCTAAAGTAGAACTGGCTTAGTTGCCCATAGCAACCAATGAGCTTCTACGTTTCATTTTCCAAAGGAGCTGTGAGTAATTAAAGGTGGAATCTCATTGGTTGCTATGGGCAACTAAGCCAGTTCTACTTTAGAACAGTTTGATAAATTTATCCTACAGTGCCTATGGGGGCACCACACAGCAGGACAAAGAGTGTCCTTATATTTGTGTGCACACACTGTAAGGATAGCTTTCTAGCTAACATGTTGTAAATAAGACAATTACATCAACATCTCTAAATTTCTTATTGGCCTACATGGTTGGTTAAGAGTTATGTATGTGACTTTATTTGTACAGTAAGTTAGTAACTACTCTATATTGAATCAAAAATAATATAGGTGCAAATATGATTGGCAAGGGTGCATTTACATCACCGTTTAGCTTTCCATTCTTCTGATACGTCAGAAGAAGAGAGAGAGAAAAAACAAAACAGGATCCTGTAGAAAAACGGATCCTGTTGCATCAGTTATGCATAGGATTGCATAGGTTCCGTTTTTTTACAAGATCCAGTAAAAAAAACATATCCTGTTGCATCAGTCTTCACTCATTTGAGCCATTTCAATCTGAAATCCATTTTTTTAGATGGCAACAAAAGTACAGCATGCAGTTTTTCCCTATCTAAAAAATGGATCTTAGACAGAAATGGCTCAAACGAATGACAACTGATGCAACAGGATCTGTTTTATTACTGGATCCTGTTTTTTTATTTTTCTCTCTCTCTTCTTCTGACAGATCAGAAGAACGGAAAGCTAAACAGTGATGTGAATACACCCTTTATGGTGGATTCACATCAGCATTATGGATTCCGTTTTGGCTTTCCGTTATAACATTGTCATAATGGAAAATAACAGAATCTATAAGACGTAAATCAAAACAGAAGTCTATGGGTAGCAGAACAGATCTGTTCTGATTTCCATTATGCAAGTGTCCAGTCCTGCATAACAGAAATGGGACGGATTCGTTATGCTGTCCATAGACTTGTATTATGACGGAATGCAAAACAGAAGCCTTTGAACGGCATTCTGTTTTGCTTTCTGTCATATTAGAAGTCTATGGGGATCATAACGGATCAGTCACGTTTCCGTTATGCAGAAAAGAAAAAAAAGTCCTGTCGACAGGACTTTGTTTTCCATCTTGCATAATGGGAACCAGACGGATCCGTTAGGATACACATAGACTTCTATTATGACGGATTTTACTTCCGTTTTTACTTCTGTCTTATGGATTCCGTTATTTTCCGTTATAACAATGTTATAACGGAAAATAATGGAATCAATAACTCTGATGTGAACCCACCCTTACCAGTATGCAAAGCTTAACACCCATAAACATATGGCCCATTGGAAACAACAGACACTAGCAACACCGATAAGGGTTCATTCACATCACCCTTTAGCTTTCCATTCTTTTGATCTGTCAAAAAACAGGATCCTGTAAAAAAAAAAAAAAATGGATCCTGTTGTATCAGTTAGTGCTCATTCACACAACCATATGGTTTTGCGTTCCGTTTTTAACGGATCCATTTTTCCGTTTTTAGTTTCTGTTCTGTTCCTATTTCGTATGGTTTCCGTTTGTGATAGTTTTGTTGCTTCCACAAAAACGGAACGAATACGGAAGACATACGGATGCATTCCTTATGCATTCCGTTTTTTTTACAGCCCCATTGACTTGACTGGAGCCACGGAACGTGATTTGCGGGCAATAATAGGACATGACTCAAAATGTAGGGGAACGGAAAAACAGAAATACGGAAGCGGAATGCATACAGAGTACATTCAGTTTTTTTTTGCGGATCCGTTGAAATGAATGGTTCCATATACAGACTGTATACTGAATGCAAAAAACGGCCTGTATATGGAACACAAAAAACGTTCATGTGAACGAGCCCTTATGCATAGGATTGCATAGGATCTGTTTTTTTTTACAGGATCTAGTAAAAAAACGGATCCTGTTGCATCAGTTGTCATCCGATTGAGCCATTTCAGTCTGAGGTGTTTTTTTTAGATGGAAGTAAAAGTACTGCATGCAGTTTTTTCCCCATGTAAGGGTACTTTCACACTAGCGTTAAAGTTTTCCAGTACTCAGTTCCGTCGCATGGGCTCAAAATCGGAAAAGAACTCTTCAGTTTTATCCGGCCATTTATTAATGCATTCTGAATGTAAAGCATTCTGTTCAGTATGCATCAGGATGTCTTCAGTTCAGTCCCTCTTACGGTATTTGGCCGGAGAAAATACAGCAGCATTAATTTCCATTGAAATGTATTAATGCCAGATACCGATACCAAGTGTTCCAGAAAAACGGATCCGGTTTCCCATTCTGCGCATGCGCAGAACTTTAAATCTGTGAAAAAAATTAATAGCGGATCCGGTTTTCCGGATGACACTGGAGATACGGCTCCATTATTGCAATGCATTTGTTAGACGGATCCGCATCCGGATCCGGAAACAAATGCTATCCGTTTGCATATGGATTTCAGGATCCAGCGGGCAATACCGGCAACGGAACTGCATGCTGGAATCCTCTAACGCAAGTGTGAAAGTACCCTAAAAAACAGATTTCAGACAGAAATGGCTCAAACGGATGACAACTAATGCAATAGGATCAGTTTTTTTTTTTCACTGGATCTTGTTTTTTTTTTCTCTCTCTCTCTTCTTCTGACAGATCAGAAGAACGAAAAGCTAAACGGTGGTGTGAATGCCCCCAAAAGAACACACTCTACATATATAAATGTAAAAATTAGTGATAAGCGAGTATGCTCGGCCGAATACCGGTTCAGCTCGAGCATCGCTATGCTCAGCACATGGTGGTACTCGGCGGAATACCACAAGTGTTCAAGCGCAATGTTCGAGTCTCCTCCCCGCACGTTTGGCACCTGCTAAGCAGCAAATAAATGTGCAGTTAAGTAATGCCCTTCACTGTAACGCCGTAGCCATGTTAGCTACTGGCATCACAGTGATTGGCTGGCCGGAACGCTTCATTGGGTGCTATATAGCACCCGATGACACGTGCTCGGATCAGTCATAGTCAGGGAGAGCAGAGCGTAGGAAGGGAAAGACAGTGTAGAGAGTGAGATTCACAGTTCTTATTCTAAGAAAGCTTTTCAAATACCCAAATGTCCTTTTAAGGACTACTGTGTGTGTGTTTGATAGCAGCAATATATTTTTACCTGCACTAAATTGATCAGTCTCAGGGACATCCATGCTGAGGAAGGGACAGATAGTGCAGGGAGATAAATTTGCTGTTTTTACTACCAAAAGCTTTTCAAGGACACCAAAGTCCTTGTAAGGACTATTGTGTGTGTATGACAGCAGCAAGATATTTTTCTTTAATACCTATTTGTGAACTATACTGTACATCATCTGCAGACTGTGTATTTTTGCGTAAATTCAAACAATCAGTGCCACATTTATTGTCTATAGTGTGTTGTTTAATACATATCCGTGACATATACAGTACTCCATCCGAAAATGGTTTCTTTAGCATAAATAAAAAAATTCTGGGCCTAATCTAGTGTCCATAGTGTGTTGCTTTCTGTGACATATACTGTACTACATCCGAAAACAGTGCCTGTAGTGCAAATTTAAATAATCTGGGCCTAATCTAGTGTCCATAGTGTGTGGCTTTCTGTGACAAATACTGCACTACATCCGAAAACAGTGTCTGTAGCGCAAATTTAAATAATATGGGCCTAATCTAGGGTCCATAGTGTGAAGCTTTCTGTGACATATATTGTACTACATCTGTAGACGGTGTATGCTAGTCTGCGACATTGTCAGGGCTACATCTCCTGTGTAATGTGTGCGCATCCCAAATACCTTTTTTGATTTATTGGTGCATACACTTACAAATCCTACGCTACTGTACGTGTGACATACCTTTAAGCATATATAACATTTAATATTAAAAAGGCGGCCAGTAAGGGCCGTGGAAGTGGCCGTGATGTTGATGGTGCACACAGAGGCCGTGGCCCTGGGTGCGATGAAACTGAGTAAAAAAAATGCAGCTCTGGGCCTCCAGGTGTGCTAACCCTCAAAAACATTATTTGGAAGGGCCTTCCGGTCAGCTGACCCTCTAAAACACAATTTGTGAGTTCCTTCAGGTCATCTGACCCTCTAAAACATCATTTGTGAGTGCCTTCAGGGCAGCTGACCCTGTAAAACATTATATGTGAGGGTCTGCAGGTGAGCTGACCTGTTAAACATTATATAGGGCCTGCAGGTGAGCGGACCCTGTTGAACATTATATGTGAGGGCCTGCAGGTGAGCTGACCCTGTTAAACATTATATGTGAAGGCCTGCAGATGAGCTGGCCCTGTTAAACAGTATATGTGAGGGTCTGCAGGTATACTAACCCTAAAAAACATTATATGTGAGGGCCTGCAGGTCATCTGAACCTAGTCTCTGAAAAGTTTCTCTAATAAAAAATGTCCAATATCACTCCCTACACTGTCTGTCCTTTCCTGTGCACAGATCTCCCTGACTAAGACTGAGCCGAACACGCGCCATTGCGTGCTATATAGCACCCGATGACGCGTTCCGGCCAGCCAATCACTGTAATGCCAGTAACCAACATGGCTACGGCATTACAGTGAGGGCAGTACTTACCTGCATGTTTATTGGCTGCATAGCAGCCAAGAATCGTGTGGGGAGGAGACTCGAGCATTGTGCTCAAGCACATGCGGTATACGGCCGAATACCGCCATGTACCGAGCATAGCAATGCTCGGGCTGAACTGGTGTATGGCCGAGCATGCTCGCTCAACACTAGTGACCATTGGTGCACTTTAGAGATTACTAAATGGTATGGTATTCAATAAGCAGAATGTTACAGAGCTTGTAAGCTAATAATGTTGAAGTATAAGGATAAAAAAACGTTTAATATATATATATTATATATATATATATAATGTAAAAAATGATGAGAGCACCAACCCAAAATAGACAAAAATAGGGTGCAAAGTCCAATCAGGGAATAGGCTTACCCAATGTAAAAAGACGAAAATATGGACAGCACTCCGGAGTGCTGTCCATATTTTCGTCTTTATATATATATATATATATATATATATATATACCGCATTTTCCGGCGTATAACACGACTGGGCATATGAGACGATCCACTACTTTTCCTGTTAAAATATGGGGTTTGGGCTATACTCACCGTATAAGACTATTCGAGCATGAGAAAACCACTGAGAGCAGGAAGAGGGGACTGCTTCAGGAGCGACTGGCCAGGATGCAGCGCATGGTGGATCAGCTAGATGGCGCCTGTCTCTGAAGCTGGAGAAGGACAGCTTCTCCAGTCCGGCTTGGAAGTAAAGAGGACCTTTCACTGGTCTAACCATTGTTAGATAATAATATATATTGTATGTGTAGAGCGGCACCCAGGGATAATATTAAGTGCAGGGAGATCCCTAGGCGCCTCTGCACACATACATATCATTATCTAACAATCGTTGGACCAGCGAAAGGCCCTCCTAAGTTTCAGTATGCAGTATACCGGCGTATATGACGACCCCCTACATTTAAGAAGATTTTCATGTGTAAAAAAGTAGTCTTATATGCCAGAAAATATAGTATATATATATATATATATATATATATATATATATATATATATACAGTTGTGTTCAAAATTATTAAACCCCCAATGCTGTAATGGGTTTTGGGGAATTTAGTGTACATTTGTAATTGTGTTCAGAATGAAATTTTACAAGGAA